>JALPQD010000042.1:0-600000 GCA_023101885.1 Typhlomys cinereus | reverse complement strand
TCGGTGCCTGCTTGGGCTGTTTGGGGGCTCAGGCTGGCAGCTCCCCTCTCCTTCAGACCATGTGCAGCTGTGTATGTGCAAGGAATGGGTACCCTTAGGATGGCAGGAGTGGGGGAGGTGGAGCACATCCTAATACTTTTTAGCTAATTTAAGAACCACAAAAGAACAGAACATTATTTCTCTGGAGTCTGTTAATACCACTCCCTGCATTATTCTCTTTTATGTATGCATACATACATGTATATATGTATGCAGTGTGTGTGTGTGTGTGTGTGTGTGTGTGTGTGTGTGTGTTTATCAGAAGGCATGTATGTCCCTGTAGAGAACCAGGAGTGACTTTGGGAATCATCCTGGATTGCTTCTACTTCCTTTTGCTTCACTCTGGAATTTCCCAGGCTCTGCCCACCAGGGCCAGAGGTGCAGGTTGCTACCCTCTCCACTTGGTGTTTTTATGTGGGACCTGGGATCCAAATTCATCCTTTTGCTTGAGAGGCAGAATCTTAATCCCTCAGCCATCTCTCTGGCCCTCTGTACTGGTCTTAAACATGCTGTACACAGGCTAAGGCTGCCATCGTCTACACCTTCCTAACTGTGCTTCCTGACCTGTATTCCATGTCCTGCTGGAGTGATTTTTTTCTGCTTCACAAATCTGCCTATGCTGATCCCACTCCTTAAACTCTTCCAGGGTGTCCTGCTGTCCTCCTCCACCCATAAATACCTCTGACACGGGGGTAAAGATCCATCGAAAGGTGGTCCTCGCCCTATCCCATAAAATCTTCCCAGGTATCATGGCCATCCTGAACCACCTCCAGAGCTTCAGGAAGCTCCTACCTCAGTGTCCCCTCGTCTGTGGGGCCTCCCGGTGGCCCTCGCCTCCTCCACTGAGTGACTTTTCTCTGTTTCATCAATGCTGCACCCACAGTTTTACTACAGAATCAATGTGGCTGCAACTGTGGCTAAATGCCACAGGATACGTACAAGAGTGAGCTACAGCCACTGAGTCCCTTGGGAAGCTCAGTCTTCCAGTGTCACCATGTGGACATACTGCCGTTGGGGATTCCTCCAAGCTGGTGTCTCGGTGCCCTCCTGCCTCTCTGCCCTCCATTTCTAACTCTGGGATTGATGTGGGTGTGCGGAGCGACGGTTCACAGCATGATCAGAGCTTGTGGGGGAGGGGAGGAGCTTTACGTCAAATCAGAGTAGTTTCATGTTCATCAATCTGCTTGCTAGGGTGGGTTTTTAAACAATAGGACTTTTTAAAAAATTTTTTTTTTATTATTTATTCAATTATGTGTGTATGCATGTGTGAGCGTGTATGTGTGTAGCACCACGGGTGAATTCGGGAACCACCATGGACGCCTCCACCTCCTCCTTGCTTACTCTGCCCCGGGATTCACAGGCTCCGCCCTACCAGGACCAGAAGCGCAGGCCGCCCCCGCTTCCGCCCGGTGTCTATACGTGGGGTCTGGGATCCGAACTCAGGACCTTCTGCCTGCAAGGCAGAGGCTTAACCCTTGAGCCACCTCTCCAGCCCCAACAATAGGACTTTTGACATTATGTGAGAACCAACTCGTTTATCAGTTGGGGAGACACAATCTAATTAGCGAATGTTTTCTAAAGGTGTGGCTTTGGAGAACTCGATATACTGCAGTGAGCTAAGCATGGGAACAGAGGTAAGAGGGTTGTAAGTTTGAAACTCATGCGGCCACACAGTGAGTTCCAGGTCTCAAAACCATCCAATAAAGATGGGGAGATGGCTCAGGATGCTTCAAAAGCAAAAGGACTTGAGTTCAGATCCTGATATTTCATATAAAAATGCTGGTCAGAAATGGTGGTGACCTGCACTTCTGACCCTGGAAGATAGAGCCTGGGAAACCCCAGAGCAAAGCAATAAGGAAATAGTAGAGCAATCCAGGATGAGTCCCAAAAGTCCCTTGGTTCTCCATAAGCCCACACACTCAAGTGCCTGCCCTCTGGTACACACAAACACACACACACACCACCACCACCACCACCACACTAACTAAATAAGCAAACCTATGAAACAAAAAAACCCATGATAAGCTGCCCCCTCACACCGTCTGGCTGGCCACCACCAAATACACATACTAACAAGCACATGGAGAAAGAAAATACACATGGTGGGAATGTAAACTGCTTCAGTCACTCTGGACAGTAAACAAAAATTCCCAGAGAAAAGAAAAACAAAACCGCTCTGTGAACCAGCAGCACACAAGTTCTGGGTACAGATCCAAAGAGACAGAAATCATCTTGAAAATATTATCTAAACTTCCATGTCTACTGCGGTACATTCACAATAGACAAGACACAGAAAGAGCCCAAGTGTTGCTTCATGGATGAATGGTGAAGCCAATCTCACATGCACGCGCACACGCCGCGCACACACGCACAACCACACCCATACAAATGAGGGGGACTTGTTGGGAAGAACAGGGATTTAATGGGAAGGGATAAGAGAGATCAATGGGGATAGGATCAAATAAATGAATAAACACCCATCATCATCACCCAGAATTGAGCAGCCCAAGTTTCCACTTTCTGCAAGATTTTCCGCCCCTACTCACAGAGCTTAATGAAGACGTGTGGGCCTCCACTATGCACTGACTGGCACACATGCATGTTATACCGACCAGAATCACTGTGAATGAGGACGATCTATCCCACCAACACCTGAACCTACTCAGAGCCCTTACGTGGACTCATCCCGTGTGCCTGGCTTTCCCCCAGAAATGCCAGCAAACCAGTGAGGAGGCACTGGATGGATGCCCAGCAAAGCTGAAGACAGAGCTCAACTGCAGACCAGACCCTGGGCCCACATGGTCGCCGAGGGGAGGCTGACAAGCCTGCTCTCCAAGAGGGAAGAGACCCCTTTACACCTACACTTTCATTCCTGGCGTGTTTCTAGTACACCTCCTCCAGGCCTACACCTGACATTTGGATCTCGGCCTGTGGAACCTTCTGGAAACTCCCCTGCGTCCTGGTGATAATCTCAGCAGCTCTGCACAGCGCTGGAGACTCCCAGCCACCGTTCTCAGGCTGCCCAGAGCCGCCTTGCTCTGGCCACGAGGGCGATTCTGTCCCTTTTTCTCCCGGGCTCACGCTGTGAAGACGTCGGCATCCTCCCTGGCCTGGTCCAAGCACGGCTGCTTCTGTCTCTGCTTCTTTCTTCCCTTCCCTCCAGCTTCCCACACTCCAGCCCAGCAGAAGGCAAATGAGTGTGGATTTTATCTATAAAGTCAGACTCACCAGCCTGTCTCCCATTGGATCACAAGTCAGCTGGCATACGGACCTCCAGGCACATGGTGGAGACTGTGGCTTGAGTGGGAGCTCCACAACTGTACTGGTTGCATCTTCCCACAGCTGAGCGATTACAGGACCAAACGACTCAGGGAAACGGGCCTTTATTCCTGATCTGATTCTGGTTACAGGTTAGTCCAGCTCGGCAGGGGAATCCAAACAACACCTGGAGCCAACACCCTATATGCAAAGGAGCTGAGGGATGTAGCTCTTCTCCTGCTAGCATGCTCGTACGTCTACCTACTACCAAGCCAGTTCTCTCACCCATCTGGTTCACTCAGCACCTGTAATGATCACACCCAGTCTCTCCTCCCTTCACACCCTCTGAGGACAGAATAACCTACTGCCATCTCTACGGAATCTTACAAAGAAATTCCACACAATATGTGGCTTTTTGATTCTGCTGTCCTTCATTTAGAATAAGCTTTCAAGATATAGCTATGTTCTAGAATTTATCAGTAGTTTATTCCTATTCATAGTTAAATAACCATCTAATGTGTGGCTGTATGGCCCCTTTTATCCTATCAGTTGACAAACTTTTAGATTCTCTTTAACTATGTGATACAGTTGCTACAAGCACTTATATATGCATTTTTATGTGGACAAATGTTTTTAGTTCTCTTCAAGGGGTTGCTAGGTCACATACAACTATATGTAGTCTTAAACGTTCATCAGCTACTTGTGAGGGTTTTAGTCTCCTACATTCTTGTTAACACTAATTAACTCTGTTCTTTTTCTTTCAGTTTCATCTTTTTTTAACTTTAGTGTGTGTGTGTGTGTGTGTGTGTGTGTGTGTGTGTGTGTGTATCAGAGGGCACTGTTTGTCCCTGTGGAGAACCAAGGGTGACTTTGGAGTCATCGTGGATGGTTTCTACCTCCTGCTTCACTCTGGGATTTCCCAGGCTCCGTCCACCAGGGCCAGAAGTGCAGGCTGCTACTGTTTCTGCCTGGCTTTTTTACCTAGAACCTGGGATCCAAACTCAGGACCCTCTGCTTGTGAGGCAGAGTCTTAACCCCTGAGCCACCTTTCCAGCCCAATTTTATATATTCAAGTCTTTGATCTACTTTGATTAATTTTTTATGTAGGATTGAGGTAAGAACTGAAATGCATTCTTTTGCATATCAATATCCAGTAGTCCTTATACCCATTTGTTGTTGTTGCCATGGGACAGTCTGAGCATTTTTGTCAGAATAGATATGCGTAGCTAGTTATATTTCTGGACTTGCAATTCTATTCTGTACATAAACCTTTAGGCAAGTAATACACTATATTGACTACTGCAGTTCTGTAGATCTGGGATCCAAACTCAAACCTTCTGCTTTTGAGCCGTCTCTGTAGCCCCTCCCCTTTTTTATTTTTCAATGATTGTTTTGGTTACTCTAATAAGTTCTTGTATTTGCATGTGAATTTATAATCAACTTATCCATTTATGTAAAAATAATCCTATTGAGATTTTGACAGAAATTATATTGAATATGCACATCAATTGGTGGAATGCGGCCTTCTTAACAAAATCAAGTCTTCCACTCTGTATTTCCACATATTTAGCTCTTTGTTTTTTTCAGTGTTTCATGATTTTGAGGGTACAGCTTTTATGTGTGTATTTGTAAAATTTACTTCTGCCTTTTTAAGCAATTGTGAACTGAATTTCTGTCCTACTTCCACTTTTGTGCTATTCACTTTGGAATTGCTGGTTTATAGAAACCCACATGATTTTTGTGTGGACATTACATCCTGCATTCTCACTGAATTCATTTATTAGCTCTAACAACACTTTGTGGATTTTCCAGGTGTTGCTTATGTAACACCAAATTATTTGGGAGTACAGTTTTACTTATTCCTTTTCAATTTGGATGTCTTAATCTACATAGGGCTTCCAGGACAAAGTTGAGTGAAAGTTTTAGCCTTGTCTTTTCCTGACTGTAAGGAGCACGGTCTTTTACTGTTCATATAATCTGTGAGTTTTGAGTAAATTTCTGATCAGGTTATGGAAGTCAGGTTTGTTGAGTGTCTTTATTGTGAAAAGCTATGTCAGATCTTGTCCGATGCTTTTTCCTGTGTCTACTGAGATGCTTATGTGATTTTTGTCCTTAAAATTGGTTTTCCAAATGTTGAGGCGACCTTGCATTCTTGGGATGAACCTTTGTTATGTACCTTCTCTTTACACTCTACTTAATTCGATTCATGTTTACTTGCTGGTTCTGGTGTTTATACTGATAAGGGACAGGGGCCTACCGTGTTCTCTTCTCCTGAGTCTTTGGCTTGGATCAGTTCTTGCTACACAGAAGCATCAGGAACAGTCAGTCACTAGGTTTGAGTGTATGAGCTTCACCTGCTGATCATCTCAAAAGTACAAGTTTGATTCCCAGAATTCAAATGGAAGGAGGAGAAAACTTCTGAAAGTTGTCTTCTTACTTCTATATATGTACCACGGTCCACAATCTCTCTCTCTCTTAAATGATAAATAATGCCCACACATACTTGTTATAGGGTTACTTTAGGCTGTAGTTTTTGCGGCAGTATTGGTAGCCTGTATATTTTAGAAATCTGTACATTTCACATGGGTTATCTAGGTTCGTGGCATATGACTATTCAGAGTGTTTATTATTTATTATTTATTATTATTGTCTTAAGATGAGACTTAATCTACTGACTTGGAATCTTTGAAGCATTCCTGGGTGCTGCAAGTTTTGGTATGCTGAGTTCTCACTCTCCATCTCAAGGAATTTTTTCAAATTTCATTTATTATTATTATTATTGCATGTGTGTGTGTGTTTGTGCACGTGTGTACACAGGTGTGTCTGGAGGTCAGAGGACAACCTCGTGGAATTGATTCTCTCCTTCCGCCATCTCAAGAAATTTTTTAATATCCTCTTTCATTTGTTCTTTAATAACAGACTATGAACTTCAAATTCTGCTTTCTACCCTCCTGGCCTCTTTGGCATCCGAGTTTGATCTGGACTCTGTCCTCCATCAAAGCCTCACTCCTGCGCTCATCTTCCCTAGGAGACTTACAGAGAAAGTGGAAAGGAGTTCCCCAACTCGTACTCTTCCCACTAATTCTAGAAAGTTCTACAGGGCACATTATACCACACTACGCCACTCGAAGACATGCAATAGGGCATGCAGCACCACAACATTCCTGAGATGTTTGGCAAGGTATATGGTGTTACACAATTCTTGAAGCCCAAGGGTGACATTGGGACCCATACTGGAATGCCTTTCTACTGTATTGCTTTGCTCAGGCATTTTCCATACTCTGCCTTCCAGGGCTAGAATTGCAGGCCACTGCTGTAGAAGCCCAGCATCTTCACGTGGGATCTGGAGGCTTGAACCCAGGTCCTTTTGCTTTCAAGACAAAGATTTTAACCACTGAGCCATCTCTCCATCCCCTGAGACCAAATCTTTTTTCCTTCCTATGCGCAACAGGTAACAATGATCAACAACCTCACAACTATCTAACTAGCATCTTGGCCAAGCCCACTGCTTTTTTATACTTCTGGCCTAACTTTGGGCTATTAGTAAGCATGAGAAGTGTGAGCTATTTGAGAAGCACTTCGGTGTTTTATAAACCTTGTAGTTCAAAGAAACCAACACTTCATAAGGAAGCCATTTCTGATCAGGTATAAGACATCACTTCAATGAATTCCTTTTTATGGGAAAATGGGTAAACAGAAACATAAATCAGGAATCTGCTAATGGTTCTTTTGAGCGCCTACAGATGCTACGCAGGAATTCATTTTTAGTTATAATATACCTGAAATGTATATACATGCTTAGAGTTATAACCCATTTTTCTGGTTGTCATATTTTAGACAACCTGAACATTCTGAAACACATCTGTGATCTCAGAAATAATTTACAAGATAGTTTCAAGTCTTTCTGCCCAACAGAATGTTCTTCTCTTTCTTAATTTATACAATTCCATTTGCTTTTAAGATGGCGTTTAAATGCCATGCCTGCTGACCCGCCCCAAGCCCTGAGTTCTTGGGTATTCATCCTGCACTGATCCCAGAATCATTTGCGTCTGTGGTCATCTCTTTTCCAAGGCTAGGGAATCAGCTAGGGGCACAATCCAGCATGGTGTCCCCATGTCAGTCTTCCCAGCTTTTAATAGCACAATCGGCTGGGATCTGGTGATGCAGACGTCACTGATGTAGCCCCATTTGTAACAACGCCCATGTGGCCGGCGCTTTGCTGAGAGCCGGTCGTGAGGTAGCCTCGGGTGGCTGTGGTCTCAGTTAGGCGCTGACCCGGCCGTGGACTGGGAGCCCACCTCTCTGTGTGGGCTCGGCGCGGGCTGTGTGGCTGGACAGCTGCCTAGTTGTAGGATTCGCTCTGGATGCAGCTCTTCCGAACTCGGCACTCTCTACTCTAGTAGTCTGCACTGGACAACAGACTCCTGTGTGGTAAATGAACACAAGCCCACCCACTTCATTCCAGCAGAGGGGCCTAAACCTCTGTCCCCTTCTTTGGACTGGCCTGTTGGACCTTAAGCATAGACATGGGGATGCGGCTTCATCTGATCTGTTTTGGTTTTGCTGGGGTCACCATCAGGAGCGCCAAGACTGTGGCCGGATGGTGAAGTGTTTGGGCGGCAGGTAAGCAGCAGTGACGAGAACGAGCAGTGAACACGGAGAACAGAAGAAATCACAGGGGAGGACTCAGGAAATACCAAGTGGAGTGGCATGACTGGGGAGCACCACTGTGGGGGGCACTCATGAGGGGGGACACACATAGTTCTTCATATATTTCATTGGGTACCAATGTCCAGACACAGTAAAAAGTAATGAAGGAACAAGTGAGGCCAATACTTTCACAGCCCCAGAGGGTCTCAACACATCCAAGACCAGTTCAGCGCCATGTTCCAACCAAGAACAGGAGTCACGGAGGAAAGTTACATGTCATTCACTACACAGTCAAGCAGGTCACACACATTTTAGACGCATTTCTTCCTAGAAATGCAAACGTTCTCATGGGTAGCAGAGACAGTAATAACATTTCTGTTATCTTGGTAATAGAGGCCAACTTATGCCCAAAGGCATCAGGTAGTGAAGGCACCAGGTGCACGCAGACAAAACATGCTTACGATGGGCCGAAGCACCTTCCCAGGTAGGTAGGTAGGGACTCGAGAGTACCTGGTACAGAGGGGTGCTAAGGTGAGCCCTGTTCAGTCTGTAACACCAGCAGGGTCTTGGGGACATCACTCATGTCCTCGGCTCGTTGGCCCAAGTCACAGAACTCCACCGCCAGTATGAACTGGACTGCCCAGATCTCTGATGGGACTCAGTTCTCCGTTTCCTTGACTACCCTCCAGCGTCCTGATCTGGAGCCAAGTTTCAGCCTCATGAGTCTTCCACTGCTGTTGGGGCCTGGTGTCTTCTTGTGCACCTGGCAGCTAACTGTCCCACAGCGCCGCAGCTGAGTCTCAGACTGGTTCTGACATTCACCATCGGTTGCTCTGGGACCGGCTGCCCCCTGCCCACCTTGGTCTTGTTCACCCCTCTTTACCCTGGGTGAGGCCGCTACGGAAGGTCAAGCTAAATCATCACAGTGACACGAATCTGCCACACCAGGCTTTGATGTGGTATTCTCTACATGACTCTACAAAGCGCCTCTTGCCTGAATCTATCGTTAGATTTTCTTGTAAAAGAAAAGTGGCTTACACAAGCAACAAAGTCAGAGTACGATGACTTAGCTTTTGCCTGGTTGTACCCAATCACAGAAATCCTAAAAGTCAGAGGAAGTTAAAGCTGGTTCATTGCCCTGTGGAACTTAAGAACACAGGCTTCTAGAAGAAGCTCTCAAAGGTTACTGCGCAGTGGCCTGGGAGGCTGGCAGATTCTAGACAGTTCCACCAGAGAGTAATTCAATGATGTGACTCCCAAGATTTGCTCTTTTCTTTTTCTTCCTCCTCCTCCTCCTTCTCCTTTTTTCTTCAGACAAGGTCTTACTATAATAGCTCAGGCTGGTCTCAAATGCTCAATCCTCCTGCCTCAGTCTTCTGAGTGCTGAGCTTACAGGCATGTGATATCAGCCTTGGCTTGCAGCCTGCATTTTTAAGGAGTTTAGATAATTCTAATGCAGTCAGCCTTGGGCCTTGGACCATTCCATGAGGAGCACTCATCACAGCGTGAATGGTGACATCCAGGGACGGGCACAATCGGCAAGGTGCCTGCCCTACACTGTCATCCAACGCCATGGTATATGTCGCCTAACAAGGCAGGTCATGAGACTGGTCCTTTCCTAATGATCTTATTGCTGTCATCACTACAAGTCCAAGTTTGGCTTAGTTTAGTCAACTTCCCAAGTTTCTGTAAGGATGATATTTTAATATGGGTCTAGAGGAAACAGAGATAGCAAGCTCCTTTTTCTTCTGATGGAGGAAGAAATACCACAAAGAAAAATGAGCCATTTAGGCTACACACTACTATCTTCCAATGTCACCCTTGGATTCCTTCAGGTCTCATGACTTTGTCCAAATCAAACAATTAAAATATTGAGAGCTTGTAACAACTCCTGCTACCTTAAGCGAAAACATCTACTTCACAAAACCTTCAGGTTACAACAGCTCTCTAGTGATACATGCATTATCAACGAGGACCACATACATGTATACCTGGATGCTCTGGTGCCCTGGAGCCCAGCACACCAAGACCAGCGGAATCTAGGAGATGCTGCCGGCTGCGCATTGGGCAGGGTAGGCCAAGTTTCCCTTGGGCACATCCCCAAGCAAAATTGGAGGGGGACCTTGGGAAAATCAGTTTAATTAGGAGGATTGTGATGGGGCTGGGATAGCTTTGGAATCTAAGATGACAGAAGATATTGATGAGCTATTAGATCCAGGAGGCCTGTCTGATTAGCTGAGATAATGGGGTCTCCATTTGTTTCAGGATGAAACATTTTTGCACCGCTGAGGTTTATGGCTTGCAGGGGATATATGGACCAGCTCATGCAGCCACCAAGGATGCTCGAGTTCCATTCTTATGACTGCTGCGATTTGTGTGCGGGTTTGTTTTTTTCCTAGGAGGATCTTTATTTTTTTCTCCCAAATCTCATAACTGGTTATGCAGATGTTTAATTGAGGGGAATAACTATGAATTACTGTTTCTTTTTTTTTTTCCTTTCAAACTTTCCTATCTGAATCATTTATTGCTTCTCTTCTCTGTGTACAAGTGTTCTAAATATTGTAAAAGTTTAAAAAGCAAATGCTGCTAGTAGGCAAACCCAAGGCCAGAAAAGCTCTGATTTTTAAAAATGTCACCATTTCTTAATTGAGAGCCGCATTTACTGTAAGACTGCTCCTGTGCAGAAGGAAAAGAAAAAAAGAAGGGTAAGAAGTAGAATGAGCATTCTGGAGGAAGGCTCGGGCAGGTCGGTTGCATGAGGCGAAGGGACAGTGGAAACTGTCGGGTCAGGACGACGATCAACGCAAGACAACTCGGAATGTGAGAATACCAGGTAGTGGGAAACTAGAATACCCAGGAAAAAGGCTCCTCGGGAATTAAAGTAGAACTGTTGACCTAGAGCTTGGTTCTGAAACTCCCCTTCCTTTCCCTGACCCCTAAACTCTGATATGCTTTGAGTAAATACAGCAAGAAAGGCAAATTTTATTTACGTTTGCTGTTCAACTCTGACCTTTTGTGTCGAACGTCTTCAAATATCTCTTATGGGACAAGTGATACCACTTTAATTTCCAGCTCCATCCCCATCTGGCCAGGGAGAGGATCAATTAATATCACCA
The DNA here is from genome assembly GCA_023101885.1 of Typhlomys cinereus. Lineage (NCBI taxonomy): Eukaryota > Metazoa > Chordata > Mammalia > Rodentia > Platacanthomyidae > Typhlomys > Typhlomys cinereus. The sequence goes on along the minus strand of JALPQD010000042.1, from coordinate 588,937 downwards.
TGTTTTGTCTTTAGGGCTTCTGATATCCCCGAGGACCAGCCTGTGGGACTGGGATTCTTGGCCCGGATGGGGAGGGCAGGATTTCAGGGCCAGGCCATGTAACACAGCTCAGAGCCTACAGCACCCAACTTGCTCCGAGGATGTTGGGCACTGTGCTTCATTAGGAAACAAAATATAAGCTTTCCACACCATTAGGAATGACTTTAGGAGCGAAAGCACATAAGACGATGCCTCACCTCATCAACAATGCACTGCAGAAGCTGGAGAGGCTGCGAAGGAGAGAAGGAGAAAAGTATTAGTCTCCGTGCAACATCTTTACAGTGGAGTGGAAAGAAAAAATCATTAATGCAATAAAATATAGCAAGATTAATCAACACCAGCAAACTCTTATCAAAACACTGATGCTCAGGATGTCCTATTATTTCTAATGGTACCTAATCTAATACAGGCAGTTAAAGGTTTGCATTTTCTTCAAAATGCAATTTGCTAAGTTTAAAACAAGGCATTCAACCATGCAAAGGAAGCAGCCATCAGGAAAAAGAAAAGTGAATTTTTTTTCTGAACTCATAAAGCTTACCATTAAAGATCCCTGGTTTTTCTGAATCTGAAAAAAAGGCAATATGTAATTAGCATGTCATAATCAAAATGACTCACTTGGACACATTATGATCACTGAGAGAAAATTATTGCATTGCTGGTGGCAATTTGTGGGCATGTGTTAACACAATTTACATAATGAAAATACACAAATGTTAATAGCTCGCTTCTCATTTATAGGCGAAAGTCAGCAGAATGTTAATTTCACACAACACTTTTTAGTACCCTCCAGGTTGTATTAGAATAGGGAGAAAAACCATAATCCATTTCAAAAGGCTGTTTACGATTCAGATATAAATAATGTTTTATATTGCTAGATTGTGAGCACTGGGCTTAATGTTGCAATCACTGCTAATGTTATGAAGCTCACTCTTTTTAAATTAAAAACCGATTTATTTAAAATTGAAATTAAATCATAGTCAGAAATTAGAATTTTGGATTCCATCCAGTGTCTGCTCACAAGCCCCTATTTTGTGAAGAAAACTTTAATTATGTGGCTGAAGTATTCGCCTTGAACTTAGAAGTGGGGTAACCAGTGCACCTCGTCCAGAGTTCCTCCAGCCTGTTTCCAGGGCAGCAAAGCTCACTGAGAACATCAGATGTGGGATGTCTGATACTTTTCAGGGATAAAAAGCTGAGCATCGTTGGATTGCTAGTTTCTACTCTACATTCTGTGGGCAGGCTAACACGTCTCACACAGACGCCCTAGCTCTTAGAGAGTTAACCGGATGGGACAAGATGAATCAACTTTGGCTCAGGAATCCAAGTATTAAACACGCCAGTGTCCCCTAGATGTCTACAGTGAGTAGGAACTCCATGAAAATGGAGTCCTGGGATCTGTATTTGGTAACGGGGTTTTTAGGAATCCAAGAGTTCTACTGATGGGAAACATGAGCCCCAGCCAGCTGGCCAAAGGGAGGGCAGAGTAACACTTCTAGAGGGTTCATGGTTTTTTTTTGCATTGCTGGGGATCAAACCCAGGACTTCATGCATGTCAAGCAAGTGTCTTTACCACTGAACTACATCCCAGCAACTTTCATACATTTATGTATCTTCTTGAATCTCTTTTTTTTGTGTGCGTGAGTGATATGTGTGTGATGTGTGTGCACACACACGTGTGTTCTGGTGCATGAGTGTGTCCTGATGCACGTGTGGAGGTCAGAGGACAAGCTCCTGTGCCGTTCCTCACCTTCCACCTTCTTTCAGATGGGGTGTCCTTGTTGCTCCCCAGGCGAGCTGTCTTCCTTCCCGTCTGCCTTCCACCTCACAGAAGGCGTGTTACTCTGGCACTGGTTTTAATGTGGGTTCTGGGATCCACCTCAGCTCTCACACTTGCCCTATCTGAGCCTTCCCCCAGCCCCCGTGATACGCTGTTAATGGTACTTCTATCAGCTCTTTCCTAGGGTACTCATCTGACCTGCACAGCTCCCCCTAAGGCACTCAGAAGTGATGGGCTCCGACAGGGCAATCGGGCCTCCCAGAAGATGGGGTGGTGCCCAAGTCACGGGCTTCCTGGTGCTGAACCTCTCTAGTGCCCTGTTCTCTCCAGCATGGGCACAACACCTCCCCACCTGTACATCATCACTTACAGACAACTGTACCCCATCCTTACAGACAACTGGGTTCATACATTTACATGTGGCCTAGTCCTGGTCCTGGTGGCGTGTGGGTCTGTAGACTGCGGGCTTCTCCCGAGCTGCCAGGAGACGTGACTCATCAGCAGATCCTTCCTCTGGGGGCCACTTTCCCAGCTCCACCAGTCTCTCTATGTGGCCTAGACTGGTTTAGAGCTCAGGATTCTCTGACACCATCCCAAGTGTGGGGAACGACAGGTATGTGCTGTCACGCTATGCTGGGCTGCATGTGCAGATGCACGCGCATGAGTGTGTGTATGTTGCACGTTCCCATGCGTGTGGAGGCCAGAGGAAGGTATCAGATAGTTTGATCTGTCACTTCCTCCTTATATTCCTTCCACACAGGGTCTCTCACTGAATCTGGAGCTAAGCTGGTGGTCAGCAAGCCTTAGTGACCCGTCTCAGCCCCGGGCCCAGTGCTGGATAAAAAGTACACGTGACGACACCCGGCCTTCTACATGGGCTCTGGGGATCTGAACTCAGGTTCTCATGCTTGTGTGTACTAGTTACTCTTATCTGTTGCTGTGAGACACACTCAAAGTCATGCAACTTAGAGGGAGAAAGGGAGATTTATTCAGCTCACAGTTCCAGAAGGGAGATACAGGCTTTCAGAGTGGATGTGGCATGGCTGGCAGTAGAAGGTGGAAACAGGCAATGTAATATCCACCTGGGAGGCTGAGATACCAACTGCTAGAACAGGCATCTCCCAGAAGTAGGGTGGGACTAATCCATCTCGAAGCCCACCCCCCGTGACTGCTTTCCTCCAGCAAGGCTCCACCTTCTGAAGGTGCCATGACCATCCCAAACGCATGAGTCTGTGGGGGACACATTTCAAACCATGACATTGTGTTCCTGCGGGTCTGTCTCCCCATCCCTGCCTTAGTGCTTGGGAAGATGCCTATCCATCTCTCAACGGATGGAGCCACCTACAACCTCTTCCTCAGCCCCTTCCAGGGCAAGGCTGTCCTGGGCTCTCTGGCTCTCAGTCTGCGTCTGCCATGATTTCCTGCTTGTTGCTGCCCACCGATGCTCCTGGTGCCCTCAGGGCAGGAGACAACAAGGCCGGTACAAGAGCCGTCCCTGAAGGGGGGGCTGGGCTGTTCCCACCACTTGGGAAGTTGAGGAGCTCCGTAACGAGTCACGAAGGACAATCTCGGAGTCCAGGTAACTTCTCCTGCAGGACCTTTGTTGTTTTGCTTTTCTTCTTTCCTTCCAGGCACTCGGTAAGCCACATCCACGGCCACAGCAGAGCGGCTGGGCAACAAAGCATGGGCCAGCCATTGCTGACATCGAAGAGGATTTCTTTTTTTCTCAGAAGTTTCCAAGAGCTGAAGAGATTACGGTGTTCTCTGAGGAAGATGTGGCAAGGATTCTGAGATGCTTTTGAAATGAACATGGGAATCGTTTATGAGAATGAGCTCTGTGAACCTCATAGACCATGGGTGAGAATTTCCACATGACCATAGGCTCTATCTTGTTCCATTCCGAGGGTTAAAACCACAATACTTTAAAGACAACTTAGAATCACTAAGATTAGCTTCAAGAAAGCAAGAGACAACAATTCCTTTTTTTTTTAATGATCTTATAACTACTCAGGTTTGCCTGGGTTTTAAAAGAGTTGTTGTTACTAGGTTTTACTACACAGTTCTGATAGCAACATATTACATGATATCATCTTCATAAATTTTGTATTAAGGTAGCCCTGCCAGTATCTGAAATTGATTCAAAATGCTTAAGATACTCAATTCCTTTTTAACATGGTTACACAAGGCGGTGACTTATATTTTCCATTTCATGAGAATCTGATGACGCAACATCATTGTAATTGATTCATTTTCTCAATTAAATAAAGCTACTGTGCTTTTCTTCCTATGACTGCCAGCCGGCCTGTAGTGTTAGATCTATTAGCTCCTTTCCTGGCCTCAGATATATTGCCTTCAAAGCTATATTGTGCTCCTGTTAATTCCACCAGAAAATTTAAAGCCACACTCCAATTTTTCAAATTCCGAGCTGCCATGTATTTATATTAGGGGTATTTCTCATTGCTAAACTCTTTGTTGTTTACCTTTTTCAACATCACATTACTGTGCCAGCGCGGAAACCATAAAAACAGATCCATACAAAAGGCAGCCTCTAGCCCCGGCCTCTGCTCTTGCACACAGTTCACGGAGGAGCAGAGCCTCTGTCTGCAGCACATTCACGTGTTTACAAAGACTTCCGTGATGTGGGATGTTAGCCGAGTAAACACCCACTGTCATGGTCTGACATGTGAGCTGCCCCCCACAGGTTCATGTGTTTGAGTCCTTAGCTGCTGCCAGTATTTGGGAAGGTCCTGGCACGTCTAGGAGGTGGAGCCTGGCGGGAAGAAGGCGGTCTCAGGGGGTGGGCCTTGAGGTGGGCTGCCCCGCCCTGCTGGAGTGACTCTGCGGTTGAGCTTGCAGCTCGTCTCTAGGATGACTGAACTTAGGTCTTCCCCAGCTTCTGCTGCCAGCTGTGCCTTTTCCACCATGAAAGACTATATCTCCTCTCTGGAGTCGTCAGCGGAATAAATCTCCCTTTCTCCTTTAAGTTGCTTGACTTTGAGTGGCGGGCGTGTCACAGCAACCCAGAGAAGAGTACCTGGTACCCCATCTTGCCACCGGTCTGCTTCCCCAGGCTGTGAGGGCGGAGCACACGATAGTACTGTTGGCTGGTCGGGCGGCCCGGCAGCCTTCCTCCACATACACAGCTCTGTTTAATCACTAACTGGTCCAAGCCCATGTCCTGCTTGTGCATCTTGCTGATGTTGAGCAGATCTGTGTCTAAGGGGGATTTGGGGACAGTGAACAGAATGTAACTGCTCCAGACACACTTGCTAATCAGCTTCTAGAACTGGCGGTGCTTTGACTCACTAATGCACTCATTCTGCTGGGCAGTTTTCTTTCTTTCTCTTGTCAGCTATTGGAGCCCAGATTTAAAGCCACACTAAGGACAGAGTCAGGCCTCGTCGTGATGTAAGAGACTTTTACATGTTGAATTGGGGACGACTGATTTGATAAGGAGAAGCTATAAGTACCAGCCAGAGTTTCTACATGGTGTTAACATTCATCATGTATTTTCTGCAGTTCTTACCGCTGGCTCCTGTCTTGACTTAATGGCTGTGGAAAACGGTTCTGGAATCAAATCTTTGAGGGCCCAAGTTTGCTTGCGGGGCCTCCCTGTTGGCGTTAAGAAGCACTTGGAGGTCCCGCTATTGCGGCCTCTGCGCAGGTCGCTCCAGCATACCCTGCTTCTGGGCCTGTCCCATGGGCTCTAGTGGCGCTATCAGGACACTGAAATGAATCTGCCCCTGAACTTGAGGAAGACACCGGCTCCGCTTCCATTTCTCTGTTACTCAGTGAAATGATGGCTTGCCCCGCAGCTTTGTCTGAGAGCTTTATGTGCGACCTAGGTCACATCTTCCAATATCAGTTGACAAATTTTCTCTTTACATATTTACTGCTTTTCAAGCCCGTGTTATTTGCTTTTAAATAGAAAGAAGCAGCATAAAATCGCATTGTGCTGTTGGAATCTTTAAGGAATGGTACTTTCATCCGCCTGCTACTAGCGCTGTTGGTGGAGATCTCCCTTCCTTTTTATTTTGACTTCAAACTTTAGGAACTGTAGATATTTCACAAAGATTGTCTTTTCAAATCTAATGCATTCAGCATTCAGCAGCAGCCCTGGCTAAATCTACACAGAGATTGTAGTAACCCGAAGCTTTTATATGCTAATGAAGAACGGTGACCTGGAGAATTTCTCAAATGGAAAGGATGGAGGAGGTGTCAGGTTCAATCCACTTTATGGAAACTGAGGTTCAGAGTGGTGCAGCGTCTAAGGCCGCAGATACATCCCGCCTGAAATCGGCTCAGAAGGCCACTTTCACGGGAAGTGCAGGAACGTGGGAATTCCAGATAGATCCCTGGGGCCTCAAAAGCCCCCTCTCTGTACGAGGCTCAAGACTATGGTCTGCAAAGTGTTTGCGGGGAGGGGGGGGAACAGGTGCCCACAGCCTCTCTGAAGTTGGTGCTCCCACCTAGCCCAGCCTTTGGCCCATGTCAGGAGGAAACAGGCTCAGATCAGCACTGTGCTAGGTATTCAGAAGTAAGGACCACACCACCTCCAATCTATCACAGCTCATGACAACAAAGGCTCTAAATCTCAAAAAGCGAAGATGAAATTTATCTCCATGCACCATTGCACCATTAAGATTTTCCAATGTCTCTCCTTCTGCGTGTCTATGTATTATATAAGAGGGCACTGCGCATGTGGGCGGAGGCCCAAGGGTGACTTGGGGAATCAGCCAGGATTGCTCTACTTCCTTGGCTTTGCTCTGGGGTTTCCCAGGCTCCACCCTCCAGGGCCAGAAGTGCAGGGTGCCGCCATTTCTGTCTGGTATTTTTATGTAGGTTCTGGGATCTGGACTCGGGTCCTTCTGCTTGCCAAGCAGAGACTTAACCCCTCATCCATCTCTCCAGCCCCTAAGTGTTTGGTTTTTGAAAAGGGGAATGAAGCAAAATTTACTCTGATGAACTAGCATTTTTACTGAGTAAATGAAACAGAAATAAATGGCTAATATCCAGTTTCCGATACTGTAATATGAGGACACATAATATACTCGCTCTGTCCTGTTTCCAAATCATTTGTGCTTGTCTTTGCTCAGGTTCTTATCTCAGGAGTCTACAAAACATCTGTACAGGGTCCAAGAGAAATACATGTCGCAAAAGGATTTAACAGGGTAGAAGACAGACAGTCATCATCTTGAGCGCACATTCTAAGATCCATTCTCTGGCCTGAGCTCAGACTCCAGCAGGAAGGGGAAGTGGGGGGCTGGGCTCAGGAGAGACCTGAAACTAAACCAACCAAAACTAGCTAGGCAAAAGCTGGTGGCGCAGAAAGGCTCTAAGATGTCTACAGACAGACCGGAAGCCACCACGGCCAGTAAGTTAGATCACTCAGCTCTTACTGTTTCGAAGGATCAAGGATCGCACATCTGCACAGACTACAACAGCTGGAGTGCCATAGTACAGGGCAGCGGGACTCATTGGCTGGGGTCCCAGTCGGCAAGCAAGACCTGCCTGCCGTCTATGCTCCTTCATGCCTCGTGTGTTCAGAACTGATGTAGCTCATGCCCCACCCTACAGACGTATAATTCCCTTTAATTTAGTGCTCTGGATTTGGTAAGAAAAGCAGAGGCTTACACCTGCAATTCAAAGCAATCAATGTGAATCACGAAATCACACTTTTCTGTACTGCTACAGGTCTGGCGATCATAAAGTATCTTCCCTTCTGTAGATTCTAAATGGCATCCTGCCTTGAACTTTACTCCCTTTCTTAGTTCTAAAAAAAAAAAATAATTCGGCTTAAGTATATCAACTAGGTATGTAGAGGTGGGGAAAGGATGTGCGTGCATGTGTGTGTGTGCGCGCGCGCGTGTGTGCTGTGCGCATGTTGTTGAGTAATGCTTTTCCTGAGGAAGGTCTTCATGGTCAAATTATGTTCTATAGTGAAACTGAAGTCTTTCAGGATGTTGGAAAGGGGGTTTCTGGTCCTGTCACTTAGTTTGCACCTCTGGTAGCTTAACTCCTTTCACGCTGCAGAGCCCACAGCAATGCTGGGTTCACCTGGTCAACAGAGAAATTCATTTTATAATGTCCCAGACACACAGATGACTTGTCTTTGCTAAAATGGTACACGGTACTCGCCCGTGATTCCATCTCGGGCAACTTACACTGTTAGAAGCCTTTTTTTTTTTCTTAAAGTGAAAACAAGTCTTACACCTTTAGAGACAGGTGTCATGTCTTCCATGTTTTCTAGGTGAATAAGCACCCCTACTTTCTTCCCTACGACCAGCTGTGATCTGGGGTGCTCTCTATCCTTCTTCCATTATTAATGCTGCACCCCCTTGCCCTTGTGCTTACAGCAGGAGGGAGTCACATCAGGTATAGGGCGGGCAGGAGGTACAGGGCAGGTGAACAGTCTGTGGATACCAGGGGCAACTGATGCTGGTCCTTGTTCCACAGAATCAGGTTATTCCAGGGCACAGCAGCCACCCGAGGTTGGTGAAAGGAAAAGTCTGCTGGGTCAAGCCGAAAGGCACTGGCTGGATCAGTACCTGCAGGACTAGACTTCTCACTCATGAGATCCCAAGCATTCCCCCGTAGCTAGGGAGACTGAGTTGCTGCCTGGAAGACCCAAGGATGACTTTACATCCTTGGTTGCCATGGTCACCTTCCGTGGACTATGCTTCCATCTGTATGAAGGTCCCTGTCATCCACGGGGACATGTGTAGACCTTCAGTAGAAGCCTGAAACTTTAGGCACTCTGTGTTGATGTGTACGGTATGCCTATGATAAATCTTTTTATTTTCTTCATGAATGTGTGTATGGGGTATGTGCACAGGTGTATGTACATGAGTGTGCGTGTCTGTGGAAGGCCAAGGGTGATTTCCAGAATCTTCCCCAATCACTTTTCCACATTACTGTTGTGAGGTTGGGTCTCTGCCATTATGGTAGTCTAGCTAACCAGCTTGCTCTGGAGTTTCCCAGGCTCTGCCACTACACCTATCTGACACTTTTACTGTGGAATCTAGTGATCTGAACTCAGGTCCTTTTCTTGTGAGGGGAAACTTTAACTGCTGAGCCATCTCCCCTGCCCCGTGGGATAAACTGTTGTCTGACTCTTAAAGGAAGCTCCTCAGGGCTTCCCTTGGGCACATCAGAATTCTCAGTGATATTTCGCTTGTGCACTAGGACATGCACTGAGTAAAACAAGTTACTTGCACACAGTGCTGGGACATCCTGACATGGATCTTATGACACGCTCTGTAAGGGATGATTCGGCAGGGAGTACATACATGTGGATGTGCCAGACAAGAGCTGCTCATGTTCACAACAGGGTAGGCTGGGATGGGCTTTCAGGCTACTCATATGTTAAATCTTAGGAATTATTTCTATTAGCTTCTACTCACTGGTTTTAGAATGCAGTTGTCTGCAGGCAGAAAACAAGGGGACTGTGGGATGTTCTTTAAAAATGAACTAACCTGCACACACACTGCATGGCTGGCTTAGGCCACCTTGCTCCAGGTCCCATAGCAGAAACTTAGGCCCTGTACTATTGACAGCCATAACTATAATTAGCTCAACTGATAGAGAAAAGAAGAAATATTATTCTATTTCCTAGACAGCTCATATTGACATAGTATTGAAGAGTCAAGATGAATGGGTGATTGATTATATATCCTGGGCAAGTCTAAAGAAGTTGCTACCTATTGCCCATTCCTTAGGACTGACAAAAACTACATGGGCCTTTTTTATTTGTTTGGCTGCGAAAAGGCTGCCCCAGTAGGATCGCAGTCTCCTGGAATCTGAAAGAGTATGGGAGGTTTCCAAATGAAACCCATCTCCCACTCAAGCTGGTCTCTGAATCCTACTTGACCTCACCTGTGCTGGCCTGAATGCCTACAATACACTGGCGAAGGGGGTATTCTGCCTCCTGCCTGTCCCTGAATCTCTTGCCCCAACTCATCCTCCTGAGAGCACAAATCTTCTCTCTAGAAAACTACCAGACCCCCTCAGCAGGACTTCCCCTTTAGGTAGTAATGCTGGCAGGATGGAGTGGATGTTTGGGATATGAGGAAGGAAGGAAAGAAGGAAGGAAGGAAGAGAGGGAGGGAGAGAAAGAGGGAGGAAGGGAGGGCTGAAGGGAGGGAGAGTTGAAGGGAGGGAGGGAGGGAGGGAGAAGGAAGGAAGGAAGGAAGGAAGGAAGGAAGGAAGGAAGGAAGGAAGGAAGGAAGGAAGGAAGGAAGGAAGGAAGGAAAAATGGGGAGTCTCAGGATTTTGAGTTTGATTCTAGGTTTCTTCTAATTGCAAAACTGGTTTTGTGAAAAACTAAAACTGATCTAAGTAAGTGCTTCGCTGACTTCACATGGGCCGTCTGGCTTGACCACAAGTGACATTCAAAACTTGGCATGAAGAGAAGGCAGGGCCTAGACTGGACTGGGCTGGGTTTGACTTTTGTTTGAGTTCAATAAGCTCCAAGGGAAACCACAAGAAGCAAGCCGGAGCACAAGCCTGGCTGACCCAATTCCAAGGGGGAGTACGCACATGCGTTTGCGCGGCACTTGTGCTTGTGAGGAGTGGCTGTGTGGCTGTAGCTACTACTCCAGCCACTGTCCCCACCTTCCACATGTGGAGAGATGGAGATATGAAAAGAAAGGGGGGCACTGAGAAAAGCCAAGGCCTGAAGACAGGAGAGCCCCAGGGCTGTTTGGACAAAGTCCACGGTGAAGTGACCCTGGTGACGTGACCCTGGTGGGCGTGTCGAAGGCCCATGGCCAGGGACTTGGTTCTGCCAGGTTTTGAACTAGGTCTGGGGCCAAGGTCTCCTCACACCCGAAAGGCACCTCTACCACCTGTTTCTGAACAGAACTAAAAAAAAGCAGGGCCGACCCGTGAGCTAGCTCAGCAAGTGAGGCGCCTGCTCGCCCACCTGGAGACTTGAGTTCAAATCCTGAACCGCCTGCTACATGGTGGAAGAGAAGACTGACTTCTGAAGGATCCTTTGGCCTCTGCCCTTTGGGCCACGGCATGAGTGCCTTTTCTGGTCTCTCCCCCCTCTCTAATATTAAACAGAAAGAAGCTAAAACAAGCTCTCAGCGCTGGGGCTGGACACCCACAACCTCCCTCTTCAGGCTGCTCCGCGACCTGGTGTCCCCATCTGCAGACCTCCATGGTACAGCCAGATGGCACAGGCACACGCTTGATTCAGCTGGCTGAAGGCCCTGGCTTCCTGCAGCTCCCTGAAGGTGACACTGCGTCCGTCGTGGCTCCCGGGGACTCGGGGACCCTCTTTCCTCACAGGCTCCAGCAACCCCCAGTCCTAGCGGCCCGCATTAGCACCTCACTTCTTTTTAGCAACTCCTGGGTGTTTCGCTGAACTTAGCTCGTCTGTTTTATTGGCACTAAGGAAGGTTGGGTTCAGAGCGTCATTAACATTTTAGTTGAGGAAGAACTCCCCAGACCCCAGGCACGGATGCAGAAGTGTTCAACATCCACCAAGTAACCTGCGTTTGAACAAAGCCTGGCCAGGTCTGTCCCCTTTTAACTGGGATGCCAATGAGTCCCCGGCCCCAGAGCTCCCTGAGTTTTCTATGCTGAATGGTGATGAGTACAACATTCGAGAACCATAAAAGTTGATGTCTGTGGCTGTGTGCCCGCTGGTGAGGAGGACTCTCCCCCGCCCCACTGAGATGCGGATCCGGTCGGCATTACCTGTCAGGCACAGAGTACCCTGAGACAGCAATTTCCACATCTGAAGACACGTCAGCTGGAGGTGGTTCTTTAAGAGTGTCCATTTGGGCTCAACAACCTCTGGGTACCTCAACTCACTTCCTATTCCCCACCATCCTCTAGAGAGAAAAGACCCCCAGAATGGGAGACAGTCTCACTGGCTGAAGGCCTGGTGACCCTGAGAGTCAGTGAGGTAATGGATACGGGCTTCTGCTTCATCCTCCGAGAAATAAAGGCATTAGATCATTGTAAGACCTCATCACATGCAGTACTCTGGTATTCCTGGGGCAGAAATGTGCCAATAACACCAAGGCAGGAGAATGGAAGGACTCTGGACCCCAGAGCCTAAGAGGAAGGGAGGAGGCAATGTTATCTGCAGGCCAGATCTGGATACCCAGTTCATGGCTTTGAATTGCAATCCTATTTCTGGGCTCACTTGGTTATTTAAAAATTGTAGAAGAATCATCGTCCCCAGTTACTGGTCTAAAAATGACTAGATTCTGTATATAATTCTATATATTATGATTGTGAATGACAAATTATAACTCAGAAAAGAAGGACTGTACAGGAAGGCTCTGGTGGGATCAGAGAAGTAATTCATTTCCGTCCTACCTGGCAGGAGGCACCATCATACATTTTCAGAACTACATAGGCAAATCCCTGAAGTACTTTCTGGAAATATAAATAATACTACTATTACCCTGCTCTTGTTTGCTACCCTGTATTTTCTGAAGTGCTCTGTAAGGCCTCAGCTGTGCCAGCTGCTTTCCAGGGTCTACAGAATGACCTGCGATGTGGCACGTCAGGTTCACAGAAGGGGCTGGAAGCTCTGCGAGGCATGTGCCGTCCGCCCTCCAGACAGAGGTCTTGAAACATTAGTGCCTTTCAACCTCAGAGGGCTCATGGCACCCTGGAGAGCCCAGCTCCTTGTGTGTGACAGGTGTGTATGGGGTACACACTCGTGTGTGACGTGGGCTAAGTGCACACATGAAGGGCAGAGGCCCTCGGGTGTTGGTCCCCATCTTCCACCTCGTTTCAGGAGGGTTTTCCCTGTGCTGCCTGCGGCTCGTACTCCAAGATGTCACATGGCTTCTGGGGATGCTGTGGTCTCTGCCTCCCGTCTCAACCTAGGAGCACAGGCATTGCAGACACAAGCTACCACGCCTGGCTTTTCATGGGATCTGGGAATCAAACGCAGGTCCTTATGCTGCAACAGAAAGTGCTTTACCACTGAGCCATCGCTCCAGCATAAGCTTTGCTTCTTCTGGTTTGTGTGACACTTGCCAGCTTCAGCTTGATACTATTCCTTCCTCTCCCTGCTCTTCTTTCCCCTTCCTTCCTTCCATAGCATCCTCCTTCCCTGTGGGGAAACTGCTAGATCTGGGAAACAAGAAACACTAGTTGTTCCTTTGAGCGGCAGTAGGGAGAAGTGCCAAACACAGCATTCATATTCAGACCTATACCTCTTGAGGAATACAGATCCTGTTACTTGAGTGCATAGACAACAGTGTATGTGTGCACGCGTGCGTGCGTGCGTGCGTATGTGAGTGTGTGTGTGCACAGGAGGGCATCTAGTGGGCGGGCCCATGGGAATCATGCTGAATTGCTCCATCTCCTTATGGCTCTGGGGTTTCCCAGGCTTCTCCTTTCGAGGCTGGAATTGCAGCCAACACCATATCCACCTGGCATTGTGATGTGGATTTGGGGATCTGAACTGAGGTCCTTTCCTTCGGCAAAGGCTTCAAACCCCCGCACGATCTCCCCAGCCCCCTGGATGATTCTTAGCCATCCTTCTGGCCTCCCACCTCAGCCAGGCATCTACTGGGAACCCTTGCTTCTTCCAGTGAGCTGACCCCTCCCTCCTCAGGTGAGATCAGACTCCCAGCTCCTGGGGGCGCCTTTCACATCAGCAGACATTTGTTCTGACTCATCTGTCGGAGCTGGGACAGCCTCTGCTTCAGCTCCGCACCGTGCCAGACACAGGCTGAACTGAGACGGACGCCGTGAGACCGTTTAGATGTGGATATAAAAATCAAGCCAACGGTATTTTATTTGCTTCTCAGCAGCACTTGGGATTGAACCTGAGGACCCTGTGCATGCCAGGCAAGCGTTCTACCACTAGCTAAAATGCTTTGGGATTCGTATTTAAAACAAACAAAAAAGACAGACATCCTTAACCTAACTGGCTACACACCGAGACCTCAACTACAGTGCTAAATCTTATTTCTAAGCTGCCTGTGTCTCGGGTCAGATCCTCACCCTTGTGCCGCAAGCACTCTAAGGACCAACCATCTCGGGGGTCCATTTCTGCTACTCTAAGGCTGAACTAGAAGCCTGTCTTTGGGAGAGAAGAAGCAAATGAAATTATGAAATCTCTTGCTATGTCTGAGGTGGAGACTGGAAGAAGAATTTGGCACTGGGGGTTTAAAAAAATCTTGGGAGGAAGCTAATCTTTACAAATGCACATTCCCTATCACTTAGAATTTACCTCAGTATATTTGATGGAATGTAAACCTGATTTTATGGCTTGAAATATCTGTATATGATAAGGATCTTTTTACTAAGAGTAAGGGTAATGAGTAAAAAAATGTGGACTAGATATCTGTTTAGGTAAAAAACAACAACAAAAAAGTAAGCATATGGCTTTTACCAGTTAATGGGGAAGACTCAGAATTTGTGGCAACTACCAAACACCATTCTTTAAAGAGCATTAGATACGGGGCCTTCGAGATGGTGAGATGGAAGGGTGACCCCAATCCTGAACACTGGATTTCAGTCCCCAGAGCACAAATAGTGGAAGGAGAGAACTGGCTCACCCACAAAAGATAAAAGAAACAAATGCTTAAAAAAGAACTTTAAGAGATTAGAGACTAACAATTTAAATCCTATGAACTTATTTTAATAAGTCTGTATAGCCCAAAACAGATTCCAAATACAGTTTTTCAAAGAAGACAAATCTTTCAGTTATTTGCAGTTCTAGATGTGGCCACTGTTTGGAGACAGCTTACATATCAGATAATAATACCTATGGCCTAAAGTTGACATTGCAAGTAAAACAATAATTAATGATTGACAGTATAGGCATAGTATTAGTATAATACTAGCAGACAATAGGGGCATTGATAAAAGCACACCAAAGGCTTAAAAAAAGCATCAATGATTTTACACTAAATGTAAAAATTATGTACTAAATGTAGTATTTTAAATCTAGCATTTTAGCTAGGTGTGGTCCCTTTGATGCTAAGGCTCTTCGAGGCTAGCCTGGCTCCACGGTAAGAGCTCATCTTCCAGGGTTACATAGTAACACAGGAGGAGGAAGAGGAGGAGGAGGAGGAAGAAGAGGAGGAGGAAGGAGAAGAAAGAAGAAACATCCTATAGCATTTTGATATTAGTACTTAATGTTTTCAAATAGCTTTAAGAATAGTGACTTTCCAGTGTATTATAAAACATACTGTACCCACAAAATAAATGAATGTTTAAAAGGCAGCCTGTCAACTGAAAGGAAAAAAAAAAAAAAAGAAAGAAAATCCAACACATTAAAATAGAAGGTTTCCAGCCAAGTTAAACAAAATATTTTCTTCTTGACAAGCTGCTTACACTTAAATGGAAACAGGGTAAATTTGGTCAATAATATGGATTGCATATAATACAAAAGACCTTAGATCATGTTAATACAAGGATCAGAAAACAGTGACTTCAATTAAAACTACCCAATTATTCAGCAAAGTTTCAGATACAGCAAATAAATTAATCTGTTTTCAGTGAAAGTCCTCCGATAAGTAGCTTTTGACCTATGTGTAAGTCTCAAGAGCAGCCGTCACTGGAAGCAAGAATCTTCTGTAGCTAGGCCCAGCCCCCAAACCAAACAAATGGATTAGTAATCACAGGGCGTCTGCAGAACATATTTCCTTGGCTGGTGTGTGTGCGTGGGCTGTTCTGCAGCACATGCCGCCTACAGCTCTTCCTGCGTATTTTGTGTGTAGAGTAAACACACCTCTGTTGCTCGCGAGCAGCTGGGGCAGCCTGGTTTCGACAACTGGATGTGTTCACTTCTGTAGCGTGTTAGACCACCAAGAATTCCCTCCTTTCCACTAATATCCTCTCTGATCTGCTCTCTGATCTGGGTTGGGATGTAAGACCGAATCTGTACTAAACAAGCACTGCGTCACCATTTTGGGCAGTGAACGGCCCTGACATGCCTGTCTCCTGGAGTTAAGAACAGCTGATTTCTAGTCATACACTGGAGGTAGAAGCTGGCAGAATAAATGAGAATTAGCCAACTGAGAGTAAAGGTCTCTAACTCCTAAGATTAGATTTTCTTTTACACCTTAGCCTTAATTGTTTGGCCAGATGATAGTACGATGGCATGTGGTGTGTGTGTGGTGTGTGTGTGTGTGTGTGTGTATTCTTTTAATAAAAAGGATCTCTACATATTATGGTAATTTATTTGACTGCATTCTTACGTATCTTTTTTTAATAAATAACTATCCTTCTTATCTCTTTGATCCTTTTTACTACTTATCATCTTCTTTATTTGAAACAGATTTTTAACAGATAATCTTGATCGTTACAACAATCTCTTGCCTGCATTTTATTCAAATAATTCTTAAAAACAGCTTAAAAAGCCGTTTGGAATAACATCAAGCTTGCCATCAATCAAACGAAAAAATTCCGCTGGCGGTTGTATAAACATCAGATCAAGTCTGATGTCTTCAAGGATTTCAGAGTGAACCATAAAAAACTCCATTAACTTCTGACAAAGAATGCAAATTAATCACAACATGGGGTGAAATGAAATTAAAGGCTCTTTTCTAATCAATGACAAGGCAGGATGAAATATTTGTTACTATCTCTGCACTCGGGGGCTGCCTAGGATGTCGGCCTGCCTCTTGCAGAGCCCCCCGAACTTAAGGTGTGAGCAAAGACCCACCCATCCTCCGCTTGGCCCCTCGCCCCCTCCCCCAGAGCTGGCTTCTGAGTCTTGGAGAGTCTGGAACACACTAGTCATCCGAATCTCAGGTGCATCCAATTTGTTATTCACACTCTCCCACGCCAGTGAAAAGCCTGGCGCCGACAGATGCACCAGGAACCCTAAATGACAGTTTTGGCCTCCGGAAGTACGATCACTACAGCAAAATCTAGTACAGCCTCCAGGTGAAATGTCTGGAGCTCCATATGGAGCAAGGAAAATTAACAACAAGACGGAAATCACGGCAGCAGCAGGGAGTCGGAATTTTTGAAAAAAAAATGAAATTTAAAGATGAAGAAAGAGGAGTAATAAATTAATGGGGTGTGAAAGCTCTGAAAGCTTACAATACCAGGGGCACTATTTGCTCAGATTCGCCCCCCCACTTTTAACTTCGGGTCATTTTGATGTAATTTATTAACCAAGATCGAGAATTGTAGCCAAAAGAAGAACGATGTTTTTGCACATACGGAAGTACTTTAACCTCATCCTATCCGTGTTGGCTTCACCTTCTCGAGGGCCCCAGCTACAGGGTCCCCAGAGTGCTGCATCCCTTGAGAAGCCTCCCAGTGGGCCCACTGTCGTCTGAGCACAGGGCCTGGTGTGAAGTTGGAATGAAGGATGGTGATTTTTAGCTGACATTTTCCCCCCACTTCTCTTGAATTATGGTGTCATTAAACAAACCATTGCCCACATACATGTTTTTGAAGTCAGCTGGATTTGGACCTCCGTGATTAACTACAGCAGCGACTGTCCTTGTCCAGACCGTCTTTCCAGATTATTACTAAAGCTAAATTCTCAGGAAATAGGGGAGGTGGGAGCTGGGGAGACAGCTCCGTGGGGGAGGTGTTTGCCTCACAATACAAGGACTGGAGTTTGCACCCCCAGGTAAAGGTCAAGCAGGTGTGGCTGCCCTGGCAACCCCACACTCAGGACACCCAAACAGGGACTCCTTGGGGCAAGCTGGCTGCTTAGCCTGGCAGACTGGCAAGCTCTTGGTTCAACTGAGATCTGGATTGGAGAGCCTTTGCCTCACAAGCTAAAGGACCTGAGTTCAGATCTCGGATCCCATGTAAAAATGCCAGGCAGAAATGTTGGCTGTCTGCAATTCTCGCCCTGGGAAACCTCAGAGCCAAACAATGAGGAGGTGAAAAAATCCTGGATGATTTCCCATGTCACCTTTGGGTCTCCACAGGCACACACACACACACACACACACACACACACACACACACACTCAAAGTGCCCTCTTGTACACACATACAAATACACATGCCAATTTAAAAAAAAAAAAAGATGGTACATGATCAAAGATGGTACCAAATATCACCTTTGGGTCTTCACAGGCATGTGCACATATATGGAAGGGCACCTGCATACACAGATACTCACATGGGCAAGCAGCCTCTCCTTCCACACACCCTCGCAGAGAGAGAGAGAGAAAGAGAAGAAACAGAGACTGAGCATTTTGGAAAGACATTGCAAAGAAGCAACATCCCGTGATCCTACTGCAGACGACGCATAGCAGACACCCAGAATCCAATGCACTGCTGCTGGGGCGGGTGCCAGGCCCTCTGCATTCCTGTCACTCTGCGAAACACAAGATGAGAAAAGCAGAAGGGCTCTAGGAAATAGTCCTGTCACATGGGTGGGCACAACTGGGCTGCCCAAGAGTAGCCTCTGCCTTCTGGCAGGGAAGGAGAGGGAGGGAGGGCAGACGGTGCTGGCTGGAGTGAGAGCAGGGGTGTGAACAGCTTCCCAGCTGAGGGGACACAGCTAGTCAGTGGGTTCGAATCCCTCCAAGCCCTAGACCCAGCTGTTCCCACTTCTACGTCGAGGTGCCTGGTCCCTGTAGGTCGCCTGCTCACTGGGCGGCCTGTCATAGCAGTGCCTGTGGGTGGGAGGCAGGCCCAGGCAGACAAAATGTGCAGCAGGAGCACTGAGCAGGAGGTGCTGGGTGACTTCAAGACACTACTGGGCTTTTTGGCTTGTTTGGGGACCAGGTCTGGCATACCCCAGGCTGGCCTCAAACTCATCAAGTAACAGAATGACCTCGAGCCTGGGATCCTCCTGTCTCCATCTCTGCACTGCTAAGTTGGCACTGTACCAGCTGGGTCCCATCTCCAGCCTACAGTCACTCCTCTAGTTACAGCAGAGGACACTGCAGTTAGACACATGGCAGTCCCTGACCTTTTTCTTAGAATCCCAAACCCTATGCTGAAAGGAAACTTTGCTTTCAAATGACAAATGACTCATCCACAAAACAATGACATTCACACAAAGGAATGATCTCAAGGAAACCGCGGCTCTTTCACCTTTATATTGTCCAGGCCACTGACTCTCCTTACAGGACCGTGCCCTCATACCTCCTCTCACCGCATCCTCGCCGTGTCACCCGTTGGAAGACAGACTGCTAAAGATGCTGTCAGCAGCTCTCATGCTGAGCTGGAGGAAGAGTTGGGGAGCTCCTTGTTCCCCTCAGCTTTGCCCTCTCTGTTCCAGTCACAGGTTGCTAAGAACACTTTCCCCCCATACTAGGGCTAGTGGGGTGGGTGGCCCTGAGGTCTTTCCAAGTAGTTTCACATCTGTCATTTCAACTAATCAGCACCCCTCCACTAATCAGACAGGGAAAGGTAGGCAGAAGGACTCTTCCTTTTACAGCCAAGGACACTAAGGTCCGAGAGGTATTACAAAGCAAGAACGAAGGGTGGCGGGCCACCTCTGTTACTTGACTTGCCTGTCTTTTCAGCTGGCCCTGTGAAGATGACTCAGGTCTGGCATCCTGAACTCTGGGTTCCAAGCACTGTTCCAAGCTAAGGCACAGAGGGCATCAGAACCTGGGACCTGTACGCAAGCACCAGGCTAGGAGAGGTAATCAGTGCAAAGCAGTCCTCGACTTGGCAAACCGAAGTGCTTCAGAAGGACTGAGCTTCCGGTCAATGGAGTGAAAGCGACAGTGAACGCTTGTTTTTCAGACCCTGGAGAGGTTTTATGCAGGGACGGCTATGACCCCTCTCGACACTGGACTGAATGGAACCAAACCAGGAGCAGTAGGCAGGCCCCAGTCAGCCATGCTGACAGCCTCATGTGCGTGGGAAGGTGGGCTCAGGGTGGTGGGGAGGCAAGTGGGGTAGTGTAGGCTACACAGAAGTACAGTTTTATAACCCACCGTCTGTGATACTCTGGAAAAATACATTTTTATTACCTGCTTTACCTGAGCGAAGAAGGGAGCGGTAGGAAAGAATTGATTAAATACCTTTTTCCAGCCTTCCATCTAGAATACAAAGTCTGTACACTAAGTGCAAATCTTGCCAACGTCAGACCTGAATTTAACAATGAAGCACCCAAACTTCTGTTGAATGATAAAAGCACCAGTTTGGTGGCACCTTCCACCATATTTCCAGCAAACAGCCCCCACGCCCATTCTGGCATAAAGGTTATGCTAAGGTCTACCAGCATTTTCTAACTTCCACTTGCAGGCTCAGGAAGGGAATAATCCTGCGGCATTTAGCAAACCGGCTGCAGATGTTTCTAATCTGACTGCAGCCTTCAAGTGGGCTCATTTGTCACACAGACACGCAGACACACAGACAGGAACGACGACAATCCATGTTGCAGACTCGCTGCTCCCCAATCTCATCGCTTACTTACTCTGAACATCAGTAGTTTTATGAATATGGCTACATTTTCCACTTTTGACATTTTTATCACATTGCTTACAAATGTCCTACAAAGACTTGGAGAGTTGTACTGTACTGGGCCTCTTCTGCTCATTTTCAAAAGTTTACAGGATTACACAAATTCGTCAGTGAATTGTTTAAGAATTACCGATGGTAAGAAGCTTAGCAAGATAAATATCCTAAGGAGCTATAAATCCTGACGGTATGATTTTAATCTAATGGGCTGCTTAGTGCTTAGCGCCAAGGCTGTGTATGTTAAAATACTACTGTGTGCTGGTGTGTGCTGACAGGGTACATTCTAGATGTTTCATTAAGGAGAGAGATTATGCTTGAAGAAAGAAACTTCAAAGCTGAAGATTGAGCTAACCCTCTTAAACCTAAGAGCTGGGAGGGTCCTCTTCTACCTCTAACAGTAGGGAAAGAGGCTTCAGTGGGGGCTTCAGTGAGGGAGTCCGTGAGACCACCAGAACACGCTTCAGGCCGCTCCTGAAGAGAGTGGAGGGAAGGAGCCCCCTCCTATTATTCAATAACCATGTTTGTGATGCATCTGCATAATCTAACCATGCATAAATTAGTATGTGTAATACAACACTTATTTGCATAATAATAGCAAGTTAATAGATGCTTAAAGAGCAGAGACCAACGCCACCTTTAAATCAGACATGCCTCCAGGCACTTTGGCCTGTTCAGACCAAGATGCCAGAAAAACAGTGCACATCAACCAGGGAGAGCAGTCAGACATTCATTTTTCATCCCTGTGGACATTTTACTGACCCCCCCTTCCTGCGACATTGGGTAATCATTTTCAAACCACCAAATAGCTTATATCTTAAGTGCGAGCACCTTCTTTAATAAAAATCTTAAATGAAAAGATAAAGCCTTGAGTTGGCACTGCTCCACAGCAGACCATTTGTGACAGCAAGGAGCTTTTTGCAAAATCAGTCATGTAAAACGATCTATCTGCATGGCCATACTATAGACCTAGATTAGACATTTTCATCCTTTACCCTTAATCCTTCAACTCATTTGGTGGAATTCAACAAGCTCAAAAGGAGTATGAAGGAAAGGCTGGGCCCCTTCTCCACCCGCAATCTGAGCACATGCAGGGGGATAGGATAAGGGACAACACCTCAAATGTCACACAAAGAAAGAGTATCAGGATCACAGTCAACCTTTAACAAAGAAGAAAAAAGTCTCGAGCTTTTTAAAAAAAATCAAAAATCAACAGAGACTTCTAATGACTCCTTTAAGATCCTGCTTTTCGATTTAACAGGACAGATTTATTTGTATGTGGCTTGAAGGTCCCCAATTGCTCCCCGCACCTTCATACATAGGAATGAATGTCAGCGGCAAGCGGCAGTAATGAACAATCTTACCTGAGGATATGGAAACCTCCCAAGAGCAAGCTGGGAAAGGAAATAATATTTGTCTAGTTATAGATTTGCATGCAGGGCAGAGCTCCTCAAGACAGACACATACTAAATTTCAGAACTGCATCTAGCAAATATAAAAAGAGCTCACAATCTCCAAATGCACAAACCAAATGATTGCTGTAATTACATTAAAAGCTGTATTTAGAATGGACATTTTCAATAGATAAGATTGCATCCTTGATAAAAAAAAAATTCTAATCGTAATGACTAAACATTACCCTCATGTGGTCACTCAGGAGCTGCCTCAATGCTGAGGCCATTACTCACGTTTGCATGTGTGCCAAAGTTTCTTCAGTAGATGGGAACAGCTGTGTGCAGGGCACGCCTGCATTCTGCAGGTGCGCGTGTAAATGAAGCGTTACAGGAAGCAGGGCAGGCTCACATTATGAAGTTTGAAACTGTACATTACTTTCACTCAGTTTTCCTGTCCCTTTCCTGTCCATTGCAAGAGCTGCTGCTACTGAGGAAAGGGCCATCGCAAGACGGGTTGCGGGAGCCACAGGCTACATCTGACCTGGGAAAGCCGTGTTTTGCGTTTCTATTTTGGCCTGGTTTGGGTTCTGTTCTTTGTTTGGGAGCCGGTCACTTCATTTTGCTCTTTGGATCTTCTCATGTGAAAACCAAATGACTCAGGCCAGGCTTGAGACAATGCAGTAAGATCAAAATTAACGAACACATTATCGCCTATCTAAAGACAATGACCACCAGTTTTCATAGCACCAGGAAGTACTATGTATGTAAACTGCTGGGGGAGAAAAGCAATCAACAACCTTCTCAATCTGTGAAAGCCGCAGCCACAACCACCACCACCTGCCAAGAGGTGACCGTCAGCGCAACAGGGGCATGAATGTTGAGGGGGGTGAAGCAGACTAAGACTCAGGAAAAGGAGGACACAATCTCTGAGGGGGAAGTCAAAAGGTTGTTTAGACATTCATCATTATACCCACAGATTAGAGGAACACGCAACACACAGGCTTCCTTCTGCAAGGAAAGGTGTTTTATTACAGAAAATCACAATTGGTCAAAGTGCATAAAATAAGTGACTGTGGACTACTTGGCCTTACATAGGATATCTAATCTCTCCCAAAGGCTCAGGGAAGAGGAGAAGTGGGGGTAGTAAGAATGGAAGAGCCTGCAGGGGACAGGGATGTGGACGGACAGTATCTTCTGGACACGACAGAGTGTTGTATCCATGAACTCACTGAAGCTGTTTTTGCTTCCACAAGACAGGCATGGGATTTGGTCTATCAGCATTTCGCTAGTAGAAGGGAAAAGATCTTGAAGAGGCCCCATGCCTCCCAGAGTGTGGGTTAATGCTGGATGGGGGTGAGGAGGGCCGAGACAATGTTTCCTCAATGGTATAACCACTGGTATATGATTCATGCTCCAGCAAGTGCTTAGCCAGTCTCCAAAGGCAAACCAGAGGAAACTTAGTGGGCCATGCATGCAAAAAGACATGAAAATAGAAGGGAGACTAACTAGTAAGGAAGAAGCAGCATTGTAATGGGAAAAGGGGAGGGGTGAGACAAGGTGTGAAAAATAAGTTCACTATTGATAGATCTGGAACTAGACCTCAAAAACATAGACTCCTCCCCTTCTCCATAGATCTGAGATAAAACAGACCTTCACCAGAGATAGCACCAAGAATGTTAATACGATCAGATAAAAAAAACAGATAACTAGACAAACTCCTAGAAAAATTCTGGAAAAAAAGGAACCAACCAGTCAAACCCCAAATTCCTTCTCCCTGCACTCCAGCTGTTAAAAGCTTGCACCCCTGACTCCAAGTCAGTAACAATTTCCATCTGGAGGGGAAATGGCTGCTCCCTCGGTGGAGTTTTGGAGGAATTTCCTAAATAAACTTCAGTCTTTGTGGATGAAGCCTGGATTCATGTTCTACCTCCCTTCCCCACCCTCCTACTTTCTTCTTTCTTCTTCTCTTTTTCTAACAACTATATTCAAGTATGAAATTCTAAAGGAAGAAAAACAAAGAAAAGAGCCAAAATGTGCAGCCTTGTAAAATGCCCCCTCCTCAGTCCCCCAGCCTTCATATGGACTTGCAATGACCCTCAAAATCTACTTCACACATTAAAAATCACAGCGACCCACCAAAAGGATTCTTACACAGCCAACGCATACACAGAAAATGTCCCAAAGACCTATGACTCAATCTAGTGTCTACTGTTGTATTTTTCTGGATCTTAAGACATTGTGCACTTGTTTCAAAGACATCTGTATTGCTCAAATACTTTTTCATACCACTGGAATTTAAAATTATAACCCTCAGCTTGTTGAGGCTAATGATTTGTACATTGGTATATCATATTACCATGCATATTACCAAAACCTAAAGCTACTTACGAGGAGTGGCTATTTTGTTATTTGAGATGTCTATTGAATGTATTAAAGTTTTTAAAGTTTTAAAACCAGTCTGAAGCGCAGTAGGAAAAGTTATATAACCTTGTAGGGAAACTGCTTTGAAAAGGCCAACACTCATATGGATGTGTGTGCGTGCGTGTGCGTGGTTACATGTGTGTGCATATTTGAATACTTAGTTAAGTGTCATTATCCTGTACTTAGATCTTGGGTATAAGATATACATTGATAAGTATATGGAATGTTCACCTTAACTGCTTCCAGAGTTTTGTGCGGTTATGGCTGTTGTTAATCAGCAAGGGGAAGGCTCAACATTCTAGTGGTCCCCATTTTTGCCCCCACAGAACAGACTGGAGGCTTGTTCTACACTTGAAAAGCACAGCATGGTGTTGCCGATGAGTATGTGCATACTGACTCAGGCTGTTGGGGTAGATGTACCATTTGTACCTCACGTGACAAAAACAGTCACCTACCATCAAGTGAATCTGTGGATTCTGAGTCTTCTTTCTACTTCCACCTTGAGTTAAAGGAATAGGAAGAGAAGGATCCCTCACCTAAAGCAGTTAAGGGCTTAACTGTTGGAATGCCTCTAGAACATTCTGTTGAGTCCTTACACAGGCACTGTGTACATGAACAGCTGGGGCAGAGGTTGGCATATCACCAGAAGTTATGAAGAATTCCATCCAGGGCTCACGGGGAAAGGACATTGGCCACGGATATCATCAAGATCTAACTAGGTGGCAGGTGTCCACGACGGCCACTGGTTCTTGCAGCTTAAGAATTACAAGACGACAGGTGTGTGGTGCGTGCCTATAACCTCAGCATGCTGAAAGGCCTAGAGGGTTATGAGTTCAAGACCAGTCTCAGCCTCCTAGCAAGATGCTGTGCCCAAACAAAAAACCAACACAACCCCCAAAATGAAAAGGCCAAAGGCTTAGGAGAAACTAAGCAAGATAATGTGAAAAATGTGAAACCCTCTCATATTCACACGGAGTCGCCAGTCTCTGCTCCATGGAGAGGACAGGCCCCCAGCAGAAGGAAAATCTGAGTGGGGACGGTAGTGGGAGCTCTGTGGTCCAGTCTGCTTAGAACAGGGGGCTCCGGGCTTGTCCGGGGAAAGGACTCATCTCAGATCTGCTTCGCTTCCTGTGTGTTTTCCTGGCGTCCACAGGACCCTGGTCTTGGGTGTTGTCTACACTGCAAGAAGTGCTTGCAGGACGTCATGCAGGCATGGCCAGTTGGGGTTTGCATGATACACAAGGGTTCCGGCCACACCGGCAGCAGGACAGCGGCTGACCCCGCTAGGCTGGTGTGACGGCGGGCCGAGGGTTCCAAGTCCGCACTAGCCAGCCTGGTGGGCAGCATGAATGGGTGGCACGGAAGGAGGCGCCCGCCAAGGAGCTGCTTCTGCGCTCTGTTCCCTCATCCTCCCTGTCTAACGGAGCCGTGTCTGTGTTCTGTAGAATTTGTCTTACGGCGAAATGGAAGGAGATGTATAGCCAGGCCTAGAACCCCTTTATCAAGCTTTATTAGGTGGAAGAAGAAGAAAAGAGCACGCGTAGCAGACATGATGACTGCAGGAAGTTCTTCATGGTGCTGTCAAAAGTAGAAATAAGCACACAGCCCTTATGGGGCGGGAGAGCGCATCCGTTCCGACCGTCTCATGCAGCCGGACCTCAGGCCATTCTGAATCTTTTACCCCTACTGGTCTATTAATCTACTTGCATTTCCCCAGTTTTTATTGTCAAGGTATTATAAATTAGGAAACTTACAAAAGAGAGTATGTAATCTTTTCTGAAATGGCCTGCAGATATGTCACTGTACTAAATGTGTTTCGGAGTTAATGAAGCTTTAATGTCCTTTTTAATTTTGCCTGTTTCTGTATCACCAGGGGTCGGGCAAGGCAATCAGCACTCAAGAGGGTGGTTTGGTTTAAAACTAGGAAAAAACTCATTTGCTTATGAGTTGCACTGTATTTTCTTAATTAAATTTACTGAGTAAAATGGTTTAAGTTCAGCCAACCAATGACCTTTGCATGTAGATTTAGATTTATAAATAGGTTAACAGTTAAAGTAAAGGGGGGAATAATAATAAAAAAAAAAAAGACTGAAACAAAGCAAACAGTTTAGGGCTGAGCCAATAGAATTCTGGGGTCTCTTTATCATCTTTACAAAAGCAGCACTTAAATACCGGCCATGTGAAGTTCAGTTTTTAAAAAAGGTACACAAAAAATGTAGATGCACGAAAGGGCCTGGCAGTCCACTGATTCTCCCAACTTCACCATTCCCAAGAGGGGAATGGCTGACTTTGTGAAAGACTCGAGAGAGGAGAATTTTGGGGTGAGGGTGGGAGCAGGAGAGGTGCAGGTAGAGGGCCTATGAATGTTAAATAAAGAAGCTGAATTTTAACTTTGAACACTTCAAGTTGACAAACTGCAGAGTGATGGTTGGGGAACATTCAGTATGTGCAAGGTGGGGCAGGGAGCTGAGAAAGTGGTTTCTAGTTGGGAACTCGCGGGGAGCCTGGCAATGTTCCGTAGAGTCTTCTGCTGATCTCTGTCTGGTGCGTCCAGCATGAACTGTGTGCCAATTGCTCTTGGTAGCATGTGAGGGCGCTGGATTCCAGAACGCACATAGTAAAGTGTGTGTGTGTGTGTGTGTGTGTGTGTGAGACAGAGAGAGAGAAAAAGAGAGAGACTAGGCAGAGACAGACATCACAGCAACTGTGGAATAAACAACAATTGTATTTTAACGGAAAGTAAGGACAGAAGACACATGCAAAGTAACAAGAATGGCTTTTGCTGAAAAGAAAGTCATCGCCTCAAGGACCTTTAAAGCCAGATAGCATGAAAGACACAGCTCAGGATATTCTTCGGGTCACCAAGTCATCCACTTGGACTGTCTGCAGTGGGCTAAGACTGTTTTAAGTTTACACTTAGACGAAGGGACTAAGTAATTCTTTCTTTTTTTCATTTAGGCAGAGTCTATGTTTCTGGGCCTAACTGCAAATTGAAAAATAAGCATTTTCAACATTGCGGAAGGAGGACTTTATAGTCTAAAATGTTCTAAAATTTGTTCTTAATTACCTTGTGCACATTTTGCACAATTAAATTTCCATCTTAGGATTTTGCATTTAGATTGTGCTCTGCAGTTAAACTTGTTTCATAGAAATGTAACTGCCACTTGGAGCATTCAGACACAGGAAACTTTAAACAACAACAACAAAAAAAGTCAGACTTAAGTACTAGATGTCATAATATTCCCTAGGTGAGATTTCATCCGCAGACCAATTTACCAAGTCCTGGAGAGAGAGTTTAAATCACCTGAAACTATACTGGGGAACCATAATAAATATTAAATACCTCCAAATCCACCCTAAGATATTTTACCCTTTCTCCCATCTATCAATTTCACCATCCGATTACTGGACGGTTTTTGAAGGATATAACAGTAATCTACCAGAGTTAAAGTGCTTTACAGGTTAAACGGACAACAAAGAACACAGAGAGTCTTGGAGTAGCGTTTCAATTAAATGCAGAGGATTTAGTAATGCAGGACCAAAAAAAAAAAAAAGAATTACAAATTAATTTAATCTTCCGCCTATAGTTTGCAGCTGCACTCCAAAATGTCTAGGGCTTAAGAACAAAGCCTGGGAAGGCCTCAGAGTGAGGAAAGCTTCAATTTTTAATGCATAACCCCATTAGCTGGTAACTTGTGGAATCCACAACCCCTGCAGAGGGGCGTAAGTGCGAGAAACAGAGAATGATGAAGTGACATATTTGTTCATGTCTCCAACTGCAAGGCAGAGGGTTATTACAAACACCATCAGGCCCGACAGAAATTCACCCTAATAACCTTTGGGACCCTCCACATGATCCGTTCTCGGCACATCAAATATATTAAACTCAACATCTAATTCGCTTTAATTAAAGACAATTAGTTTGCTTTACTATTATTGTTTAACTTGTACGATGTTGGAATACATTGCAAATTAAAGACGGGATAATGAATGGAAGGAAAGCATCGACTGCGCACCTTTCCATCCAAGTTGGCGAAATGAGTTTCACCGGAATCCACTTAAGGAAACAGGAGGAAGCTATTGTTGAAGGTGGTAGAGGCACCTCCCTCCAAAGAGCGGGGCCACGAAGAGCTTCCCTTGCTCGATTTATACTTATTTTCACATCACACTTGCCGACCAACTCCGAGGATTGCTTTAACACAAACGGAATTACAGCCCAACGGAGGCGCCGCAAGCTTAATTAATTTGCCCAAGGTCGTCCTGGAAGTTGGTGGCAAAGCTTGTTAAATTACTAGAACGCTGGGCTCTACAGATGTTTTGGCAACAGCGGAGAACACTGTCTGCAAAGGCCCCGGAGACTTCTGGTGCAGTGGGTGAACCTCGCTAAATTACTCATTATGCCTGTATGAGAAGTGCCAAGTACCTCTGAGAGCTTGTAAATAACATTTTTTTCCCTTTGTGCAGAAAGAGCCCGAATGCGAGGTTCCCGCCAGGCCAGCTCCCCAACATGCACCAACATTCCAAAAGCAACTTCGCATCTTCACCAAGACTCCACGGAGACAGAGTAAATTTATTTTAACTTAAGGAGCCCCAACACAGCGGCACAAAGAGATAAATCAAGTGCTTCTCTGTCACTGGGAAAGTCTTCCATTCTCCGCCAGCTCACTAATAATCATGGACGAAAGACAGCGTTACAAATAAATGTTTCTAATACGGTGTTGCTGTTTTTTTAATTAGAAATGGGCTTATTACAGTGGACACTTACATGGGGAGAGGGCAACGGTAATTCGCAGGCACAATATCCTCATGCCGGCCCTCTAATTGCTTTATTTGTCTGGCTGTTAAAAATGATTGCTTGCTGTAGCCTGACCATGAATGTTGAGAAGCATGATACATTGAGGTCTCAACCTGGGCAAACTGTACCTAAACTTACACTTTATTGCAGCTTAGTTCACAATCTTCACCTAATATAGGGTTGTATCCCAGTGCAGCAAGGGGATAAATCATCCTGGAATATTACCCCGGCAAAGTTTAGCGGTGACTGGAGCATATGTGCTTTCGAGCCACTGAAGCAAAGGCCCATAAAATACACTAATTACTGGAAGTTATGGTCACTGAGTGATTGATAGCGCTCTGCGAGGCAACTTCCTCATTTTCAGCCCTTCTGACGGGCTCATCCGCCACACGGCAATTATTAATTCATGACCCTCCCCTCAGGCAGCCTTACCTTTACTTCTAATTCTCCAGCTACCGAACTACTGCCGCAGTGGACACTGTCTTCCCTCATCCTGATGGCTGGGTAAGGATGATAAAGGTGGACTTCCTGATAAATGCTATTGCTTTTGCATCTCTGAACACCGCCCGGTCTTCTTAACCTGGCTGTCCTCCAACACGCAATTCTTCTTTTCCCATAATGCCACTCTGCTTGCATCATTTTCTCTTCCTCCTTAAGAGGATGGACATATGTATGCATGCATAAATATGTGCATATGTGTAGATATGTGCATGTATGTACGTGTATAGATGCATGAATATGTACAGATATGTATATGCAAAATGTGTCTATGTGCATGGATATGTATATACATATGCATATGTATAGACATGTGAGCATGTTTAGATATGTATATAGATGTGCATATATGTATACTTGTACAAATATATGCACATGCACAGATTATATATATACACAAATATATGTGTACAAATATGTGCATATATACAGATATGTAGATATGTGTGTTTTAGCTATCTACCTGTCTATACTACATTAAACTTTAAATTGTGGTTGAACAACTTTTTGGTTGAGTACTGTATTTAAAGGCAATATATATATAACTTCAACTAGGCTATGGCAAATATGAGACCACTAATTGCAAAATTTAAAAAAAGCAGAGAAAAAGACTCTATTTAAAGATCCACTCTTGTGGCTTTGCAGACACTAACTGTTCTAAGTTGCCTTTCAGATTAAAACATCTGGGGACACAACTAAATCTCCGAGAGTCATTTAAATACCTGCAAAGGTCTCCTTGGATGGCCCTGTGGGTGTCAGAAGAGACTCATGGAGATACTCTGAGTGAAGGAGATGAAGGTCTGTCATGATGGATGAGGATGAAGCAGCCCTTCGACTTTCTAGAACAACTCCATTGCTCTTCAAAGGGCTGCAGAGTCTAAGTGCCACAGTGAGGGTGTTTCCCATGGAACCTGGGCTGGTCAACAGGTGACAAGTGCGTTTGGCTGCTAGCCTTTCAGGACTTGGTTCCCACGGCTCCTCCTGTTCTTCCTCTGTTGGTCATTGGTTCTAGAAGATGCTGACTGCAACTCTGTGGCCTGAATCATATCATTCCTTGCCCATACTTTTCCTGGGGGAGTTTATCACAGCCTACCTGGTAATGGCTAGTGTTCTACACCTCCCCGTGTCTCTAGTGCCTGGTTGATCTCAGTCTGTCTACAGACAAATGCTAAACTGAGCTTTTATGCTTCCATGATGCCAGAAATCAT
Organism: Typhlomys cinereus; assembly: GCA_023101885.1. Classification (NCBI taxonomy): domain Eukaryota; kingdom Metazoa; phylum Chordata; class Mammalia; order Rodentia; family Platacanthomyidae; genus Typhlomys; species Typhlomys cinereus. The sequence goes on along the minus strand of JALPQD010000042.1, from coordinate 558,424 downwards.
TCTGCAGTAGACTGACAAGAGGCATCAGGTGATCTTGCTAAATCCTGATGGAGACATGTCCACTAGCCTGGTTGACGTGTAGTGTGTGGCTTGGATGCTTCTATGCTGCCGTACCATGAACATGACACACGTATACTTCAGCACTGGGCTCTGACCGCGTTCACACACAGGGCCCTCTCTCCTATCATGTTCTACCAAGTGACCAGCACCAACCACTTTCATGAAGTAGGCATTATGATGCATTCAGATGACTTATTCCTTAATAAAGACAAAGATGTTCTACCAAAAGGAAAGTATTAGAGATAAATACTATAGTATTAGAATTAAACCATCCACTGTGTTTAACTCATTAACCATCTGAATCCTCAAAATGAGAATGAAGAAACCTTTGTAAGACTGACCTGAAAGGCCGACCTGTGTCCTTACTGGACATATGTGCTGGGGGTCTCTTCTCTAATCTGCAGGCACTTGAATGAGGGTCTCTGGGATCTAGTCTAATGAATACAACTGACTACACTTTTAGCTCAGGGTCAGGTGTCGCCAAGGGGATGGTATATAACACTCCTGGCCTCAGTGTGCGCTCCACCTGGACACTGTCCTGCAAATCCATCTCGTTCAACACAACTGGGCTCAACACCATCACTTCCAAAGCAGACTTCACGGGGCCCCCCTCTTGCGTGTTCTTGCCAACGTGACCTTGTGCTGTGATCAGAGGAATGGGGCAGGATCGAGCCTGTGCCCAGCTTCACAGAGCTGCACTTAGAACACCCGCAGCAGGGAGCCTGGGCTAGCCATGAGGAGGGAGGTGGGGAGACGACGCGTGGGCAGCAAGGCAGCGCTGGAGTAGGTGTGCCCGGCCTCTCGTGGGCTCCACTCAGGGGCCACGCGTGCTGGTGAAGCTTTCCTGGATCCTCCATTCCTGACTGTCTGAATGTAGCCTGGTGAGAAGCCCCTCATGCTGAGGAGTGGCTCCACGCCAGGCCTGAGGAAAAGAACGGGTGACATTTCAAGCGCTGATTTGGGGGTGCATTATTACATAATCTATTACATAATCGTAAGCTCCCTGATATTGATGACCATCCTTTCTCATTAGCAAAGTTCTGTACCAGTCAATGAGCAACGAAGGGCAGAGTCTAGACTCCTGATGCCAACATTGGATGGCACTGGATGGATGTTTACTGACGCCTTGGAATTCTTACCTATTCACTTTCTCCCGGGGCAGACATACTGAGGATTACAACTTTATGTTCTTTTTAAACATGAACCCAGGCCTTGGCTTCTGAAAAGTAACAGGTACACTGGACTGATCCACTGTCAGGACAGTCAGGGGTGGTCCTGGGAAACCATCTAAACGGACTGGAAGAACCGCAGTTAGCCGGCCTTTTCCTCTGGATAATCTCTGTTGCTCATTGACACTGACCACATTTCTCATAGCCCGTTTCCTGTCTGTGGCTCAGCAAAAGCTGAACCTTTAGTAATGTGGGAGTCAGGACACTTGACTGCCTGCCGCTCCTGGTCGGGTCAACTCATTGTCTTTATTTGCAAAGGGGGGGGGGGTGATGCTTGGAAGGTAGAACTATCTCTGATACCTCAAATCACTGATTTTTCAGTCATTTTCTATCATGGTGGGGAGAAACTTAAATCGAGGTAAATGAGTACTAAGTAGCCTTGTTACACACATGGAAAGGGTTCGCTGTCGCCCATTTATTGGGTGACAGTGAGCAAGAAGATGCCAACAGCTGAAAGAAGGAAGAACACCAGACTTCACATCCTGGGACCTCGACTCTGGAAGTGTGCACAGTGGGAGCTGTGTAGTGCATGGGGGTGCATTCCGCCTCCAGAGAGGACTCCCCAGTTCTACAGTCTATCTTACACTCTAGTCTCCAAATATAAGGCGTGTGAAGGAATTTCCTAAGTAAGAATAGTAGGAACTCTTATTTTACGGTTCAGAACGAAAGGATGGAAGATGGTCTGTTGGATCTTAAAAAGGACATTGTTAGTATTATTATTTTTTATTATTATGTGTGTGTGATGTGAAGGGCATATGCAAAGGTCAGAAGATGACTTTGGAAGTATGCTACTTCCACCTCCACACGGGTTCTGAGGATGGAACTCAGCATGTCAAGCCTGCATGGGGCAAGCACCTGAGCTGAGCTCTGAGAAAGTTCTAGAAAAGGCAGATTTTACATGGGGTATCTTAGCAGCACCAAGTCCCCAAACGAGCCGTCTTGTGGGATTCCAGAGTCGGCCTGTCACTACTGATTAGTTCCCTTGCATCTTTTTGGGTCACTCCTTGCTTAGCTGATCTCTCTCTGAAAAGCTACAAACAAAACAAACAAACAAACAAAAAAACTCTGGGGTGGGGAAGTAACTAAGAAGGTAAAGGGCTTGCTGCTCAAGTATAAAAACTGGAGTTCTAATCCCCAGATCCCAGGCAAACGCTGAACCTCATGGTGTAAGCGGTGTGCTCCCTGTGAAATGGGGGGCTGAGATGTGAGAAGCTCAAGGCTTGCAGAACTGCCAGTCTGGCTAATGCAGCAATGGGGGGAAATACCTGGTCTCAAACACGGAAGAAAGGCAGTACCCAAAGGCGATCCTGTATTTTCACACATGTTGTGGCATGTGTTGCCTAAACACACCTCCACACACAGATACACAGACATCTACATGTACTCCGACGTGTACACACACACAGTTCCTATCTATACGTCCTTAAGATGGAATGGTTACTTCTAAAGGCAGATGGTTCCTCTTTAAAGACCGCGTCAGGATCTGTCTCCACAGGATAGAACGGCAGCGGACTTCTTTCAGCACCCAAGGCTCGAGCTGCTGGTCCTTAAAGCAACAGCTTGGCTCTTCCCCAAGGGCAATCCTTTAGGCCTCGCCGTGTTGCTTCTTGCTGCATGTCAACACAACCAACTCCGTGTTTTGAAAAACTCCCAAATGCGTGCGTTAGAGTCTATACATGTAGCGTGGGCATGCCATGCCGGGAGAAAAAAAAAGTCTTTAGATTGGTCTGAAACACATTAAAATAAGAAATCACTTTTCTGGGACCGCCCACACCTACTCCACCTTGTTGGCCGATCTCATGCTTGTTTCGCCAGCTCTGAGCACAAAACCAGCTCAACAAAGCCTCATTCAGGGGGAGCCGCTCGCTGCTGCCTGCCAGCGCCTCCTTCGCCATCCCTGACAACCTTGGAAAATGCACATTTAGGCTGTGACGGGATGGTAATCCGAGACATCTGGATCCCTTCACAGGCCCTGCAGAGGACCAGAGCAGTCTATCCATCATCCGCCAGAGGTCATGTTAACAGATTCTTTTTTTTTTTTTTTTTTTTGTGGTAAATTACACAAAACTTTAGAAAAAAATGTTGTAAAAAAAAATCAAGTTGAGGCAGAATTAGAGAAAGATGACTGGAGTGGGGGAGGGGTGACAGCAGCTTTGTGTTCTTTCCTGCTTCGACAGGAAGGACCGTCCAGTGCATCCTCTGAGTCCATCTTCCTCTGCCTGTGGAGCTTGGGGTGCTCGTCCTTCCTGACGGTGCCTTCTGATCTCAAGGGACGACGTCTCAGAGGTGCAACAGTGGGATGATCAAAAAGATGAACTTCCACTCAGAATTCAGGAGGCAATTTTTTAAGAAGAGGAGAAAATAAGCAATGCATGGTGGTCTAGGGCTGGGATCTTGACACTTGGGAAACAGAGGTGGGCAGGTGGCTGCAGCAGGTTTGAGGGTAGCCTGGTCTATGATGGGAGCTCTAGGCTGGGCTATCTCAAATGAAACAAGATAAACAAAAAGCAGAAGTTGCCTGTATCCATGTGACTAAAACCAAATGCCAAGCTTTTATGGTCTAGAAAAGCTGGTAGCAGCTGCTCACAAGCCAGCAAGCGCTGTCAGGCCAGACTAGGGTCAGTCGCCAGGGCTAGCATAGGAAACAAAACCCCAGCAGGACACCCACTGGGACAGCTGTCTCGGGAGGGCTTTTTCTGTTTTGCTTTTTGGTAGGAGGTAGAAAGGCTTCTCCTGAATATTTAAAGGTGGAATCAAGTCTGGATAATGGTCCATAATTCTTGTTACTTGGTAAACACGTGACATGCACAGATGTTATCCAGAGGAAAAACTTGCTATTCTTACTTCTCTTCTTCCTTCCTTACATTCTTTCATCCTTCCTTTTTCCCTCTGCCATCTCCTTCCTTCCTTCCTTCCTTCCTCCCTCCCTCCCTCGCTCCCTCCCTCCCTCCCTCCCTCCCTCCCTTCCTTGGTCTTAGGTAGCCCAGGCTGGTATCAGATTCCAGGTGACCCTCCTGCCTCATGGTCCCTAGTTCTGGACTGTCAGGGGTGTGAGACTGCCTCTAGCTAGATTTGTTGTTGTTGTTGTTCTGTCTGTGTCTGTGTTTATGAGGGGGCACTATGTACCTATGGAGACACAAGGGTGCTTTGGGAATCATCCGGAATTGCTCCTCCTTTTTGCTTTGCTTTGGGATTTCTGACTTCACCTTCTAGAGCCGGAAGTACAGGCTGCCGCCATTTCTGACTGGTGTTTTTACATAGAATCTGGGATCCGAACTAAGCTCCTTCTGCTTGTAAGGTAGAAGCTTAACTTCTGAGCCATCTCTCCGGCCCAAGAAGCTTAATTCTTAAAGTAACTTTTATGAGGTTATTCATGCTACTACAAAGAAATCTACAATTTAAAAAATATTCTAATCCTGCTTTTAGGAAAAGTACTTAAATTTCATTATTGATCATTTGCATCCTTCATTACTGGACAGACTCAATGACTTAGAGAACATCCTATTTTATTTATCAGTATGTCCCCAGCACTTAGTAATATATTTGCCATTTGTTTTATTTATTTATATGTGTTTTTCTTCAAGATAGGGGTCCCATGTAGGCCAGTCTGGTTTTGAACTCACTGTTGGCCTTGAATTCTTGATCATCCTTGCCTTCACCTTTGAAGTGCTGGGATTATAGGTGTGTACCACCATGGCTGCTCAGACAGCAAGGCGAGGGGAGGGGTAGGGAAGGGAAGAGGGCCACAGCATACAAGTGGCAGTCAGGAGGCAACTGTCATTACTTGGTTCTTTCCTTCCACCATGTGGACCTCTGGGACTGAACTCAGGTTGGTAAGTTTGCAAACAGATGCCTTTACCCACTGAACTGTGTCACTGGCCTCTCAATAATGTTTTTTGACACTTAAAAGGGGTTTAACAAATATCTGAGGAACAAATGAGTTCTAATGTTATTTTTTGAAATACAACTAAGTAATTCATGTGCATGAGTGTGGTATGCTTTCGGAGGTCGGAGGACAACCTCTAGGGGTCGGCTGTCTCTGTCTTCTGGGTTCTAGTGATCAAACCCAGACGGTTAGACTGTGTCAGGCGCTTTAACCCACTGAACCATCCCATAGGCCCGTAACGTTATTTTATTGTACAGATAAGAAATTGGTTGCTAGGGTTGTGGCGTCTCCTGCAGAACTCATGATGCAATTTAACTGTTCCTGAAACAGTGGAGCAGGAGGGACTTCACGAGAAAGGGGCATGCCAGGCCTGTCCACGGGGAAGGAGCAAGGCATCACAGCAGCAGGTCCGACCTAACAACGCTAGCACAGATGTTTTTAAAAATGAACGTGGCCTGATTCTCTCCTGTGTCCCGTGGACTCACTGTACCGCCCCCAGGTAACACCCAGCAGATGTGGCCCCGGATCCTGGATTTTCTCACTTCCAAAGCCAAGGACTTAATGAACCTCTGCCACTGGTCCTTGGTGTCAGCACACAGTGTGACCTCAGACACCGGTGCTTCAGGCGGCACATGGAACAGACCTGGTCATCCAGATGACGGGGTGGTGCCCGAGTGTTACCCCAAAGTCCGAGCCCTTTCACGGTTCAAGACGTAAGAAACAGCACTTCCTCAGCGTCTCCAGGAGCTGCTGCCATGGGCTAGGTGGTCACCCCTCGACAGCCCCTCTGTTCAGTTAGTTCTAATAGAGTTCACGCGCCTGCTTGGGAACATGGAAGGAGATACTTCATTTTGTGGACACCTACCAATTCTCAATCAGCACCCACGAAACAATGAAACAGACAACACCCAGCATCGGATGTGTTCACAGCTTCTGTTTTCCACAGGAAAAGGCAGCGGCATTCACCCTTTTATGCCAAGTTCTCCTGGCAAAAATTTCCCAGCAAAGCCTCACTTTGTCAGGGTAAAAAATATTGCTCTATGCCATTTAAAAAAGAAGAGTAGTCTTTTTTCCCCTGTAGAAAATCCCAGAGGGGGGCTGGAGAGGTGGCTCAGGGGTTAAGCCTCTGCCTTGCAGGCAGAAGGTCCTGAGTTCGGATCCTAGACCCCATGTATAGACGCCGGGCTGAAGCGGGGGGGTGGGGGGGGGTAGGGGGGCGGCCTGCGTTTCCGGTCCTGGTAGGGCGGAGCCTGTGAATCCCGGGGCAGAGTAAACAAGGAGGAGGTGGAGGCGTCCATAGTGGTTCCCGAATTCGTCCGTGGTTCTACACACACATACATACATACACACACGCGCACACATGCATACACACACAATTGAATAAATAATGAAAAAATTTAAAAAAAAAAGAAAATCCCAGAGTAAGGCAATCCAAAGCAACGTAGTTGCTCTGCATTATAATGCTATAGTTAATACAGTGTCTGATGATTCCATTTGTTTTCTGCCTTTTTTCCTCAGAAATTCTATTTCCCATGCTTCCTATGCTGACCTGCTTCTCTCATTTTCCTTCTCCAATGTGCTGTTTTTCTCCAACAGTTCCCCTGTCACAGAAGTTCTTGCGTACAATTCTTATTCCCCTGGGGGAACAGTTGGTGGTTCATTGGATTTTTTCCCTTTAGATTTGTGGAAGTTTATTCTTTAAAAAGTTACTTTTGTTTATTAATCTTTGACAAGTTCATACATGAACACAATGTATTTTGGTCAGTTTCATGCCCCATTTCTCTCTCTCATCCCCTACTATTCCTGATGAACCACGTCTTCCCAAAAAGTCCCCTCCTATTTTCATGTCTTTTCTTTTGCTTATTTTGGTGACTCCCTGAGGTTGACTCAGGGCTGTGTGCAGGAGACGGGTAGGGTTGTTCACCACAGCGAGGAATGAAACAGTGACTGCACCACTGAAGGACATGACTCTTCAGCCCCCAGCAACCACTAACTACAAACAATGACTTCCCACGGAGGGGTGTGGCACGGGAGCCCTTCTCCACAATGGCAGCCTGTCGCTGGTCCCTATCTGTTACCACAGTTTCCGTGATTCCTGACCAATCATGGCCAGAAGACCAAGTTTCCCAGTCCTCCCTTCTCAGCTCTACCTTCCTTCTGCCCCGTCTTCTGCAATGTTCCCTGAACCTTGGGAAGGCTGGTCACAGGTTCCCCCTGGGGCTGAGCACAATGTCGCTCATGTGCAGCACCCTGACCAGACAGGAGTCCGCATGGCCCAAGCAAAGAGAAGCTTCTCTACCAAGGCTGCAAGCAGCAGGAGCCAAGGTTGGCTCCCTTGTGGATTTTCCCTTCCTTCCTCCCTGCTGTCAGGAGGTCCTCTGTGGCGGTCCCGCTCTCCTCCCCCAGCCTTCCTGGATGGTTGGGTACTGATGCTGTCCTAGTGCTCTGCAGGTGCTCCAGACCTGGGCACACCTCCCCCAAAGCCTCCTGGTGAGGAATGCTGGTCCTGCCCTGTGCAGCTCTTGCCTGGGTCCTGCGGGCACCTTGGCGTCCGTGTGAAGGTTCCAGGGGAGACTTTGGCTCCCACCAGATATTCAGCCAGCCGGACACTGTTTCCAGCGACTCGCTCTCACAGTGCTCCTTCCCTTCCTTACGTTTCAGTGCAGGGTCCTGAACACTGGGTCCGTTTCGCAAGAGGGCGATTCGCTGAGGAGCCACCACCACAGACAGCTGGCTTTTAGAAATGGTGTCTTGCTTTTGCTGAGCACCAGCAGGGAGCACCCAGTACCAAACACCTAGCACCAAGGAACAGAGATTTTTCTAACAGCTTCTGTTACTGCTGTTGCCCTGGATACGGCTTTTTTCTGGGTTGTCTAGAGTTTCCTGCTTTCCTGCCAGCTGTTTCGGGTCTCCCAAGGATATTCTCTGGAGATCAGACCAGAGCTGAGTGGTGCCTGCAACTCTCTCTGGATTCTATTTTTTTTTAACCCTGAAGTTCTTAAGGTTCTCCAAGTTGCTTTTATCAGTTATTTTAGGTCTCTGTGGTCACTCTAAAGATGCTCCTAAATGCTTCATTAGGAGGAAGGCCCTGTGGGCCCGAGAGAGAGTCCGCCGCTCAGGCGCCTGCTCGCAAACCTGAGACTGAGGCGAGTGTCTGGAAGCCCACAGACTTGACTTCTAAAAGCTGTTCTCTGGCCTCCACCTGCACGCCGTGGCATGCATTCTCTTTCTTTTCTCTTCCTGTCTCTCTCAAATAAATAAATAAATGAAATTCAAGAACACAGGAGTGAGGCATAAGAGCCAACACTCCAGATGTGGGGCGCTGCCTTTAATCGCCGGCACCCAGGAGCCAGCGGCAGGAGGACAGCCGCAAGTGTAGGCCAGCTTGCCTCACATGGCAAGCGCCGGGCTAGTGTGTGCAGTGCACGTGTGCGCGAGTGCAGCAACTTTCAGTCTCTTCTTGGAAAGAGGGACCAGGCTCTCATGGCCCCATCCATGCCTGTTATCTTCCTCTGCTTACGGGGTCCCATGGCAGAGCTGGGGGTGAGCCCCCGTCTGCCAGCACCAGGGAGGGGAGAAGACTTGTGGTCGAGTCTCTTCGCTGCTTCTTCAAGACTCAGGTGGGGCTGCAGCTCAGTACCGTGAACTTGCCTCACATAGGCAGGGCCAGGGTTTGTTTCCTGCATCGCAGAACCACAGCAAACCAGGAGCTCCATGACGGTTCTCCCTCAGTCGTTCTCCTGCTCCTGGCTCCAGGCATCCAGGACACCAGATCCTGAGTGTGCCAGGGCTGTCCTGCCCTTTGGTATGTCTTCATGCTTTCCTGACCTAGTTTACAGTTATTTTTAGTGGCGCTTGAGGGGAGAGTGGAACAGAGAGTTTGGATTCTACTCAGCCTCCGTAGGCAACTTAGATCTTGTGACCCAAATGTAAACAGTGCAAAAGCTACATCCTTTTAACGAGAGGGGACAATAGCTCAATTTTCTCCTGGTCCCAGTGTCCAAAAACTCTGAGGTGGGAGTTGGAGAAATGGCTCAAAGGTTAAGTCTCTGCCTCGAAAGCAGAAGTACCTGGGTTCAGATCCCAGATCCCATGTTAAAATGCTGACCAGAAATGGTAGTGGCCTGTACTTCTAACCTTGGAAGGCAGAGTCTGGGAAACCCTAGAGCAAAGCTAAAAGGAGGCAGAGCAATCCTGGATGATTCCTGAATTCATCCTTGAGCCTTGACACACACACACACACAATTAAATTATTATTGTTCCTCCTCCTCCTCCAACTGTTACTATTACTACACCACACACACATACACACAAGCAAAAAAAAAAAAAAAAGAAAGAAAACAAAAAAAACAAAAAACAAAAACAAAGCAACCTCCCCCCCAAAAAAAAGACCCTACCATGACTCTGAAGTGGAGCTCCGGCTAGAAGTGAGAGATTAACGATGTGGCCCAGGTTCTGCCGCATGGATGGGCTGCGGCTGAGATGGAATTTGCATGTGGAGCTGCTGCTTTAGCCAGTGGACACCTCTTCTACAATGTCCTCTGCAAGCATTTACAGGCACTTCTGTCAACGCTCTAGCCCACTTTAAACTCTTACCTTTTTTTTTTTTTTAACTTTTAGAAACTGCTTTTAAACCATTATAAAAATAGGCAAATACTGAGCCCGAAAGGTTTCTTTGAGTACCCAGCAGGCTGCTGAGTGACACAGGATAATTCAGGAGATCATGAGGGCCTTGGATTTGAGTCCTGTGTAAGTTACTGTACTACGAAGCGGGGACTCTGTGCCACAGCCAGACGCAGATGAAGGTCAGCAGCGGAGGGCACTGCGTCCTGCTGGAGAGATCAGAGTTGGCATCCCGAGGACGGGGATTTCAATGGTGTCTCGGGAGATGAACAGCACACGGCATTCATCCGGACACGACTCTACAGTATCGCTCCGATTGACTTTCACCTTCCGAATGGCAATTCTACAAGCCGCGGAAGCACCGGGCGCAGAGCCCAGTGGCAGACCTGCTCTATCCTACGGGAGGCCGAGTTCCATCCATCGCAAGAAAGAAAAACAAGTTAAAAAAAAAACCCTTAAGAAAAACTCTGTGGAAACAATAGAACCCATAAAAAAACCATCTCTGGAAGCCGGTGTTGCTTTGATGACGGTGACCCCGTGTCGCTCCCTGAGTATGCCCGCCACCTGTCTGGAGACATTTTTCTAAGCTGCCGTCTTTGCTTTCATCATTTAACACATCATTCAAAGCACTTCAATGAAACAGTGATCACGCTGAAGAGGGGCCTCGCGGGACGGGATGACACACCAATTAACGGAGCGCAGCGAGCCCGACTGCCCCGCGCCTCCCACGCGGGCGCCCAGAGCAGCGGCCAACAAAGGCGGAGAGCGAGGGACAGAGCGAAAAGAGCAAAGGAGCGCGGCCCGGGTCCAGCCTGACTCCTGCGAAGGGCCCGGCAGGACACCATCCAGCACCAACCTCCACAAGGCCTCTAGCACCTGCCCGAGAGAACCAACTAGAACCTGCGCTCCAGAACGCGCTTACAACGCTCCAGGCCTGGTGCCTTTCAAAGGAAAAAAATATGTTTTTGTGAGCTGGGGGGTCTTGCTCTGGTGGCCCTGGCTAGTCTCAAGTGCAAGATCCTCCTGCTTTCGTTTTTGTAGTACTGGGATTACACGTCTCAGTGTCTTCTGATACACAGACACGTGCTCTGGGCTCAGCACATGCAAGGCTGGGGAAGCAGCACTGAATATTTTTTTAACTAACTAACTAGCTAATAAATAAAGCCATTCTAAAATCCCAGTTTTGAATATTTTTTCGTGTGTGTGTGTGGGTCAAAAGACAACTTGCTGGAGTTGGTTCTCCTCCACCATACACGTTCTAGGGACTAAACTCAGGTTGTCAGGTTTGGAGGCAAAATGTCCATTCTGCTGGTCTGAAATCAAGCTTTTGAGTATGTGTTTATATCACACTTACAGATCTATGCTGTGATTCCAGTGACAAGATTTCAACTGAGTGATTAGTCAGTGAAAGTGAGAGGGGGCAGGGCTCACCTCTCCGGGCACTCTGGGAGACAGCCGGGCGCAGCAGGGAACCAAAGTCCTCCCGCAGGCTCCAGGTTAGACTTCAGACTTGTGTGAACACAGCACTTACTGCAGAGCCAATCGGGTGCATTTTAAAGTGCGGCCCTGAAGTTCTGAAAGGCAACTCCAGGGTGGACAATCCTGAACTTCTCCCAGTCACATAACAGAGGGAATTAAAAAAAAAAAAAAAAAAGCAGCGCAGCAATGTCCTGGGCTGGAATGCAGCCACAGGCGTTTGTGGCTGAGTGGTGGTCTCAAGAATCCACGCTGACCCCTGTGACGTCTTCAGGAAGAATGCCACTGCCACATCGTTTTCTTCCCCACTTTGAAACAGGCCCACGTACACGGACTACTTCTCTTTAGCTTCACAACTATGCCACAGAAGGGGAAAAGCACAGAACATCGCGAGATTTGGGTGGGGTGAGATGGCGCAGTAGGTCTGTGGCTCAGCTTACAAACCTGGCAACCTGGTTTGATCCCCGGAAGCCCACATGGTGGAAAGAGAGAAATGACTCCTGAAATTTGCCCTCGGACCTCAGTCTGCACACCATTCATGCCCGTATGCATGCCTTATTTTTTTTCTCCCCTCTCTTATTCTCTTTCTCTCTCTTTCGAAAATACACAATAAGTAAAATATCAAGGAGAAGAGATCTGGGTGGGAAGCCACGAACACATGGAGAAAGGGCAGGACCTTCCCGCCTAGCGAGCTGCCATTCTTTGCTTAGACGGAACCTTCTCCTTTTAAAGGAGTCCCATCTTTGTGTTTCTTTTGCTGACTCCAAATACGTCACATAGCAGCCAGGATCCTGGAGACCGCCTTCCTCTTTCTCTGCGCGAGAGACGGGCTCTGTCCAGCCCCTGGATGAAAGGCTGCTTGTTGTGAAAGGTTCTTTGCTTAAGGCACAAATGTACCTGCCCGTGACTTGTTTTTACGGGTACATCTTGGTGGCACGCAGCATCATCTTTTCATGAGAGAGTGTGTGCCGAGAGGCCTGGCTATGGCTCCCTGTGGGGACCCGGATGTTCTATGAACATGGAAGGGCAGCAGGAGAAGGCAAGGAAGAACCGCAGTAGAACAATGACGGCCTCTTCTGATTCTACATCAGCACAGCCCGCAGAGGTTCAGGCCACAGGGGAAGGGTGCAGGGGAATCAGAGAAGGTGCAAGAAAGTCTCCCCCATTTTGTCTCTATCTGATTCTTGGGTGACTTCTGGGAAATGCCTGCTCAGTTTGCTAGGCTCCCACTCACCTCTTTCTCTTGACCACCGACATCCTAAGGAAACAAAATCGTTGACGCAAAACACCCGCGACAGGGATGCAGCCCACAGGCACTGAAATTGGGACAATGGGTGAGACCCTCCTACTTTGCCACCGAGCCACAGGGCATCACACGCAGGAAGCCAGCACCCTGCCACCGAGCCACAGGCTTCGCGCCCGGGAGGTGAGTACTGTACCCCCAGCCACATCTCCAGCCCCACAACAGTGCTTCTACGTCTCTGACAGTCTGGGGGCATCTGACTTGGTCACACAGTGTTACAGCTGCGGGAGGAAGTTAAGGAAACACACAGGTGCAGCAGGAACGTCGCGGAGCTCAGAATGCGGTAAGCAGAGGCTAGAGATCATGACTGTGTCCGGGAAGGAGCTGAGTGGGAGGAGGGTGAAGAGGGGAGAACAGGGGCTGAGGCCCAGAGCCACCTAGGAAACCAGGTTCTCTAGTCCCACTCGGGACACTGACGCCTGTCTGCATCATGTGACCCCTCAACTGCTCTGTGCTATACGTGATCATTTGTTAACCTCAACGGCCGCGATCTAAAACAAGCAAAGGGGAATTACATACTAGCTAAGCCCAAGTCAGAAGTGACTTCTCTTGACACTGGCACACAGAACGAGACCCTAGGAGTCTGCTGGTACCCGGCTGGCCAGCCTCTTGCTGATGCCCACGCAAAGAAGCAGGAATATGGTTTAATAAACATTGAACATTTTGTTTTTGCTTTCCTCCTGCCGTGCAGGTGAAGTGGGTCTGAAGACGCAAATACAAAAAGCATTCATGTGTTACGAAAATCAAAGAAAATGTATTTGACCAAAAAAAGTGATAAAATTGTGACTGTAACTATCTGTGATGTTATTTAAGCGTGTTTCCACCTATATATATAACAACCTTCCTCTATCCATGTGAATTGATGGAACTGAGAAATAGTTCTGGAAGCACCGGTGGGTATCTCGGCTCTCTACTGAGGCCGCCCCAGGGGACTCAGAGGCTTCTCTGACACAGGCATGTGGCCAAGCCTGGCCCCGAGTGCTCGTGGGCTGCACCCACGCACTAAGATTACGTCCATTCTAAATACAGCAGCAAAGACACATAAGGATGCAACACTCAGTACTCCTTCCTCCACAACACACACACACACACACACACACACACACACGTTAGAATGGGGTGGTTTTTGTCCTCTTAAAAGAAACATAGAACTTACACATGCAAATGAGGACAGCTGATCTTCTCTGGGTAATTACCTCTGGGCGTCAGCAATGCATCTCAACAAGGCTGCCACCGAACAGGTCCAGCAGACACAGTCTTGGAGACTTAAATTTAGCTGCTCTTGGACAGAGCTGTGTTTTTAACACATACTGCAGGTATGTTTCCCACAGTGGCCTGTGAGAAGCAGCACTTTTGAGTAACCCTCAGCCCATAAGCTACACAGACTATCAATACAGGACTCTGGAATCAAACTCTACACATACACACATAGGCGCATGCATCCGAAGCTTATGCTATTCTTTCAAAGGCTCCATTTTTCCTGGAAGTGTCCATGAAAGCAACATACCTCCATGAAAGAGATCCCTAAGCTCCAGACATCAGAGTGGATTCCATACTGCTCTCCCGAAATCCTTTCAGGCTGTGAGAAAACAGGAGGGAGCTGGTGAGTTGAGGTCAGTTACTCAAAAAGAGTTACTCACACTTGACAGGAGCGCAGTTAATGTGGGGGAACAGCTGCCCAGAATTTTATGCAGAGCAAAACCACAGGTACGTTATTACATGAATAGCACAGAACCCCAATAGAATCCTGCACATGCCTATGAGGAAGCCCACTGCCCCTGTGTCTCAGGGAAGAAAATCTCCAAGGAGCAAGTTCACATGGACAAGGACTTGATATGACAAATGAGCTGAGATTTGTCCCTAGGTCTCCCCCCAAACCCAAGCGGGGAGTGGCAAATTACACAAAATTATGTACTAGTACTTTCTACTTCTATTTTGACAGATGGGTCTTCAAACCTAGAGCTTACAAATATTTTATTTGGAAATAAGTTCAAACGTGCAGGGAGGTGGGACAAGCCAAACCAGTGCACAGAGCACCACGGTTCCCTTGGAGACTCATCTGCCTCCAGTGCTTCGCTCAATTATTGAGCGTCTTCAGCTATGGGTTAAGGTCCCTGGTGGTCATGTGCCTGCACATCCAATGTATGCAACACTGGGGTCAACCCAGGTCACCGTGTGCCAGGCGAGCCAAACCCTTCGCTCCCAAGGATACACTCTTACTTCACTGGGAATCTTTTTTCCCCCACGTGTGTGTGTGTGTGTGTGTGTGTGTGTGTGTGTACACAAGAGGGAACTTGAGTGTGTACACCTGTGGAGGACCAAGGATGACTTGGAGGATCTTCCTGGATTGCTCTACCTCTTTATTGCTTTGCTCTCCACCTTTCAAGGCCAGAAATGCATGCTGCCGCCATTTCTGCCTGCCATTTTTTACATGGGATCTGGGGATATGAACTTCGAAGCAAAGGCTCTAAACCCTGAGCCATCTTCCCAGCCTACCAGGAATCACTTTATATGAAGTGGATGCCTCCTGATCTCACCTTCTAGGATTTGGCCTTTAGCATGTTCCTCACGGAAATGCTTGGAAAGAACATATGAAACGAACGGAGGTGGGGACAGCGAGGTCTCACGAAACTGTAACAGATGCCCAAGGCTGCAGAACTAGTCATGTAGGGTGTACCTAACTGGTACCCCATTATCCAGTTCTAGTCAGTTTGACAGGTGTTGGGGTGCTCAGTGGGACTGGCCAGCCAGTGATAACACTATTGTCATTATGATTATCCTCACTAGCGTGTGCTGATATCAGAGAATTTCCATGTGCCCGGCATTGCTTTAAGTGCTTTACTTGCACATGGAATTGGTGTTACTACCATTCCATTTAAAGACGAGGGAGATGGGTCCCAGCGAGGTTTACTTTATATGATCCACTAGTATGCAATACTGTCTCCACTAGATACAAAAGGTGATAGCACTGTTCTTGAATGACCTATTGTGCCAAACACTGGGCTAGGAACTCTGCGTCCTCTATACTTTGCAATGACTTTGTAAGGCAGATGTGACTGCTTGTCCTCACTTTACAGGTGAAAAATTGGGTGTCCGAAGGTATAGCAAATAGCTTATCTGAGTCTAAAGTTATGTAAGTGCACTATCCAAGAGCCAGGACTCAAACTCAGTTGTTTCCTGATTAATATAATAAATATAATATTAATATAATTAATACAATATAATACAGCATAATATAGCACAGTATAATAAAATATAGCATAGTATTATAATATACGTGTGTGTGTGTGTGTGTGTGTGTGTGTGTGTGTGTGTGTGTTTTTGAGAGGTAGGTAAGGGCTTTGGTATGTGCTCAAGTTCTGACAGCCAACTTGGGGACAAGATGATTCTCAGTGCTCATGGGGCGGGGCTACAATCACCCGAGGCCACACTAGCAAAGCCAGACTCACACTTGAAGCCAAGACAGCCTCTGCCCTATCCTTTCCCCTCAACCACAGAATGAAACAAAACCAAACTGACCACTAGGTACCAGGGTCTGCACTGGGTATTCTCTGGTCGAAAACCTAAGGCCGGAGTTGCTCTCTTACAAGACAGCTGGCGAAGGCCAAAGAAGAAAAATGTGGCCCTGGCCTGCTCTGATCAGAGCAGGAAGGTGCAGCAGCCATCTGAAAACCCTGTCTGCTGAGCATCTTTGAGGCGGCAGCTTCAAGCTGGCACTCATCCACTCCCTGCAGCTACTGCCCAGGACTGGGCATGTATCCAGCGCCCACGTTTAGTTAACTGATTCCAGAGCTGTGTACAGCACAGGACTCCAGGGTCTACCGCAGAAGCAGGAAGATATCAAGGTACATGTTTCATCTCTTTTGCAAAAGTAGTTTCTGCTCAGCCAGGATGCAAAGAACGGGGCGCATGCAAATACTCATGCGGGCCTGTGCGCCACACATGCGCCGCAGTGCTGCGAGTTTTCTATTAAGTGGACAGGATCCCGACGTGGGTAGCACAATGGTCAGATGAGGGCTCCAGAGTCGGCCTGCTCCAGCAGACTGGCCTTCTGGCTCATTAGTTCTCTCTTCTGTGTGTCCCATAGCCATCGAGTACAGTGAGCTCCCAACGTTAGCTTTGTCTGCAACTTTAAAAGGTGATTGATTGCAATGCTTTTAAAATGTGTGAATTGGGCTGAGAGATAAGCCAGGGGTGAAGCCGTTGCCTTGCAAGCAGAAGGACCTGAGTTCTGATCCCAGATCCTATGTAAAAATGCTGGGTGGAAATGACAGTGGCCTGCACTTGTGACCCTGGAAGGCGGAGCCTGGGAATCCGAAGAGCTAGGTAGTAAGGAGACAGACCAATCCAGAATGATTCCTGACATTACTTTTGGGCATCCACCGTGTCTCTGAAACATACACATGCACTCCCCTACACACAAATGTACACACCCACACCTACATGCGTGTGTAAAACGTGTAAGCCTGTCTGTGGAGCAGTCTGCCTTTCCATTGTCTTGTCTTGTGGATTGCTTTGAATGAGCAGTACTTTTTTTCCTGGCAAAACAATGCTGTGGAGGGGTTCTCTGAGGCCAAAGGTAGGGAGGCCACACGCGTGTTTTCAGCACCGTGTCCAGGCAGCTCACATAGCTCTGCCCAGGTGCCGACCTGCCAGAGCTAGCCTGCGGTTCCTTTCTCTCCTGGGTATCTGCTCTGCGCCTCAGTTCCTGGGATGGGTTGGAGGGGCAGCTGTGGGCCCAGCTTGCCCTATCAGGTTCTCAGCAGGAAGCGGCAGGGTTGTTCTGCTGCCCCCTCTTCTGAATGTGACACCAGAGGTGCCCTCAGGAAAACCTGACTCCCCAGGCTGCCCTTCTCCCTGGCGGGATTTCTGGGTGTTTCCTATTGTCTTTTTGGCTCTTTGGGACTTTGGGGATGGTTTTAAAGTTTTTAAACTAGCATTTTTTTTTTCACCTGAAGAGTGATCCAAATCACTTAACCTGCTATTCACCGCAGTCAAGAGTTGGCGTCTCAGTGACTTCCTGCCCTTTGCTGCGAGTGACTCTGAGACCTTCTTGGGCTTTGGGTAACTCCCGTTGGCTTTCCTGTCTGTAAAGTGAAGATGATGGCAACAGTGTGCATGCATCATACATGATGCGTGTATCATAGATGATGCATGTTCTGAGACATCCTTCATGGGAGCGCTCAGCAAACACCAGCCTCCTTCCTATTCCCATTATCATGGACGAGGAGTGTGCTGTCCACATAGGTTTAATTCCAGGTAGACACTGAGAGGACTGGGAAGAAGCCATAACAAACTCCAAAGAGCAACTCAAGAGGCAAGAACACTCATTTAAATACTTTCTGATCCCAGAGGATATTTGAGAAACAACCTATAAAAACTGCAACACTCAGCTCGTCAAAAACCATGAAGTCTACCATACATATATGATTCCTAAAAGTAATTAAATACTTTATCAGGTGCTAGGGAATTCTGTCCTGAGAATGGAGTAAAATTTTTAGTGATAGCACTTCTGAGAAACAGTCCAATAGGATATAAGCTCTAAAGCCTTTTAGACTTGTTCTATAATCCTTTCAGGATGCAATGGCAAAATTGGGCCAGTGAGATAGCTCAGTAGGTAAGGTCTCTGCTTGGATTGCTGGCGATCTGAGTTTAATTGCTGGAAGCCTACCTGGTGGAAGGAGAGAACTGACTTCTGAAAGTTGCCCTTTGACCTCCAATCCTATACTAAATAAATAAATAAATATTTTAAAATGTAGTTGCAAATATTCTATGCTTTAGACGAAAATCTCCATGGAGGCTGGTTTTTGCTTCCTAAGAAGCCTATGGTCTGAGACAGAACTCTTCGGTTCCCAGGTTTCTATTTCCTCACCCACCACCCAGGAGACACGTGGCGATGGCCTTGCAGCTCTCCTCCAAGCCCGCCCACCAGCCAGGAGACGCGTGGCGATGGCTTTCCAGCTCTTCTCCAAGCCCATGCATCCATGAGCTAGAGGTCGTTTCATCTTTTTAAGAGATGACTTTGGATGTACAAAAATCTTCCTTTTTTCTGTCATTTTTCTATCTTGCAATTGAGATTGTAGGAGAATGAGGTATCTAAGTCATTTCTGACATGTCCTTTTCAACGTCTGAACAACTACTTAACTGGTTGCATTTTAGTAGTTTGGGATCTTTTCTACCTTAATTGCAAAGTAATACTCTTTTACCAAAATTCAACGCTCTGTTGTAATAAGGGAACAGAACACGCTTTCATTTTTCCTAATAAGTGAATACAGCTATCAAGAGCCGACTCAGTTGTTAGCTCCTGTGCATGAGGCCAGGGACAGTAGGGGTGCAGCGAACACTGGCCTCCAAGCTTCAGAATCTGCAGACACATAAATGACTCAGACATGTGAGAGGCACCATGACTGACTGAGTTCAGTCTCTGGAGCACCAGTTCGAGTCCTGCCTCTCCACGTCACATGTGCATCAACCTGGGCAGGTTGTGTAACTTTTCCCACCTCGGTTTCTTCATGTGTAAAGTGAGAGCAATAATAGCGCCTACTTCACAGAGCCTTGTGAGAATTTAGTGTCAGTGGTTACTGATGCCGCTATGACCAGACAGAAATACTCAAGAATGCAAAGTGAGAGGACAGACAAGGACAGTACAGCAGCACTTTATCAGATGACCACTACTCAGATTTCCCACAATTAATTATTTGTTCCACTTCACCCCCACTGATGCCACACTGCCTTCCATGTTTGATTCTTTACTTTTCTGGAGTAATCTATTCATTTTCCCCTTTTTACTGGTGTATAGTAAGATCTAATTTGCACATAACTTTTCCACATTCTACTGGAAACATTAACCCATACGTGGCGTGCCTTCTTAGTGTCTAAGTGTGACTTGGTACCATTAAGGATTTGACTACACCATGCTCAATGGAGCCACACGTGAGGTCAGTTTCCAGGTTTCCTCTGGACTGGACTGTGTCCAGCATGCCTGACTGGCCAGCAGGTGATCTAAGGACTCTTAGTTCAGGTAAGCTTCCACACTGGGTTCTGGCAAACTTTTTTTTTTTTTTTTTTTTTCTGTAAAGGGCCGGACAATTCAAGCTTGTCTCTTTGTGGGCCACGTGCTCTCTGTTGTAATGGTCACAGTGTCTCAATCTGTCACTGTGCTGCCACAGTGACCGCACCAACCCCACCCAATGTTATGGCCACGACCGATAAAAACGCTACTCACAAAAATAGGCCTGAGAGCTACAGTTTGCTAACACTTGGCAGAGAGCTTCCAGGCAATTCAAAATTATAAAATAAATGAGCATAAATGGAATCCAGCAATGGTTTACATAAAGCCAAGAAGCCCAGAACTTCTGCCACGAGAGCCAAGCAGCAGACAGGAGGTAGATTAATTCCATAGAGGAACAAGGGGCGGGGTCACTGCCAGTTCCCCACTGCTAGGCTGGAAGCACTTGGCCAACGAGAGACTTCTAAATCAAGAGAAGCACTGGCACTTGCTATCGCTGTTACTGCTTCTTCCTCGGTGCTTTTTCTAGCTTGAACTACAAAGTGGATGACTGGAATTCACTCGCCCAAGAAACAAAGCAATTTCAGCCTTGCCAACCTGAGCTAAGGTTTCATAATTCTAATCCGCACATTTTCAATTAACATAGGATGCATCACATTCATCCATAAACAAAAAGGGAAAAAAGTAATTTCTTTAACGTACACTTGGGAAAGACAACTGCATTCTGGATTTGTACATTCAAGTATAATGCAATTTAATTATTAAAGCAATTTAGAGCTACTAAGAACATGATGGATATTTGAGAAACGGTTTCACTTATAGCCTTTCCCTCCCTTCTTCAAATCATTGTGTTTCATATTCTTTCAACCCTGAAACCCAGCATTTGGCAAGGTTTTGTTATCATATGAGGGCCTCACCAATCTCATCTACCTTGGGAGAACCAAGAAGCAACTAAGTTTTAAAAAACACAGTTCTTTCAACAGTCACTTTATTTTCCCACATTTACTGAGAAAAAAAAATGAAAAAAGTATGAACTTCTTTAAAAACAAAACAAAAAGCAAAATGAATTATTCTGGTTTCTGGAAAAAAAAGTGGGTTGTATTGTTCTGAGGATAACAAAATATAGATGGGAGAGAAAGGGGACTCCACCCATGTTAGAATCTATGAATACAAGATACCTATGAATACAAGATACTGAGACATGATTCTTGGTTCTGGCCGTCTTAAAGTGCTTAAACCCTAGCATGTCGACACAGGCTATTAAACAAAAAGAACACATTCCTTCACCAAATCTAGAGCCCTTGTTGTAAAAATCAAACCCTAAAGTGCTGGAATAAAAATCTTACTTTGAAAATGCTGGACGAATTGCCTGCTTAGTCTCTTCCCTTCCCATTCTTAAAGGGACTGAGCAGGCCAATAAACCAAAGCATTTCTGGGCACAAATAAATTTTCTTGCTCAAAAAGTAAGAGAAAGAAACTAAGTAAGTCACTTATAATAACGGCACAGATCTGATGACTAAGGGTACAGGTTGCCCGTTGAACCTTCATTTTTAGAGATCCATGAATACAATTTGGCTACATCAGTAATTTGATTTTGATCTGGTAACAAAGCATGTTTGTGTATCTGTGCAAACAGATGATCTCATTGACTGATGTCTTGGTACACGTGAGGGTTAATTAAACAGGCAATTTGGGACAGTAGCCAATATGCTGTAAGGTGCAATTCTTTTCCTACAGGATTAAACCTCGAACTAGTGATTTCATACCCAAACTGGCCTATTAAGTCAACAGAGCCAGGTAAACTGACAGCGTCAGTATAAACGTTCATGTCTCTCAAAAGATGTGGAAATCGGAGGGTGATGGGATTGACTTTGTAATTTATGATCTGCTAAGCTAAGGCTGTGGAATTAATTCAAGAATTGTACATTACCAAGGGCATAAAGATAAAGATGTTGGTTTTAAATGTTATTTTTTGCATAAGTTTACTTACCGCCATATAAGCATTTGTTCCAACATACGTCTTGGCTATAGAATTCACCAGCTACGAGACAAAACAGTCTGTTAGAACAATATAAAGATAATGTGGAAATAAAATGGGCAATTATTCCTCATTTAACCTACAATCATCACTCCTATAAATCAACTAAAAATTATGTAAAAGGGAACAAATTTATCCACGAAGGCATTAAAAATGATTAAATCTCGCTTTTTCTTTTGAATACGATTTCTAATTTAAACAAGCGCTGCGTTACATTTTATAGCAGATAACCTTAAACAATTCACTTAGGCGGGATGCTTATTGCTTTAGTACCCCGAACCCGCCTGATATAAAAAGTGCATTTGAAGAAGGCTCTGAACACACTCATTTTTTTAGTCAGATGGCTCAAGACGGGAGTGCAGCCCCCACGCATTACTAGAGTGAAACGAATGCTAACCACGCTGGAGGGATAACAGACTTTGACAACTCATAATACGACGGTGACCTCCGCTTTGGTCTTCGTGTTTGGCTGGGAGGAAAGGTGGCTGCCATTCAAATCAACATCACAGCATGCGCGTGGGTCACCATCACCGGGGATCTCAGGGGAGGCCCAAAATGGAAATTAATTAAAATTTGTGCCGCACATTGTAATGGCCCTCCGCCATTGTTGCTCCCGTATTAATTTTTACTGTGGGCCAGTTGAGCTCCCCAGGCGCGGCTCCCACACTGCCCTTCCTTTTGTTTAGCCCAAAAGCTTTCATATCAAAGCCGCATATCAATGAAGTTTGCTATTCGGAAGTAGTAATTACAATATCAGCAGTTTTTACTGTCATTAAACAATGAACAATCATATCCTGATGAGGGAAGCTCGCCCTGAGATTAAAAATGAATGCCACGCTCCCAGCCGCGTGCACGCCGCGCAGGGCCTGTCTGTGGCAGCCAGGTGATATTTCAATGCACAGGGGACACAGAACATAAGACAGACCTACCTGCGTGCTCACTCCAAAGTCACACAGCTTGACTTGGCCTCGCGTGTTCACCAGCATATTGGAGGGCTTCACGTCTAGAAAGGGACCAGAAAAGCCCGTGTGACTGAGTCCACATTGACGGTGCTCGTTTTCAAAGAGCACGCGTGCACACAGGACCGAATCGCAGAATTGGCATCATTTGTTCATCCCCAAGTCAAGCCACAGACTTAACAGAGCATTTTATCGGAGCACAAAGTGTGGAAGTCAAGTCCAACTGAACATACTATAAAAGTACCCATCACCCTAGATACTTAGGAAAAGCAGGCAGACGAGACAATGCAAACCCTTTGCCGTGAATGTGTGTCAGAAGCATCGCTGCCCCCTCTGTGGGCACCAACATGTTATCTCCCCCACCTAAGAAGCAGAAGGACTACGGAGAAGCCAACAAGAAAGAAAAATCCCCCCATGTTGCTGGTCACAGCTCACATCCAAAGAAGACAATGCAAAGATGCCATGTTATTTCGCATTGTTTACATGACAAATGTGACTTCACGTGACGCTCTGAAACTGACCTAAACGACGCCAGTGTGCACACACACCAGTCTACCTTCCATCCGTCCTCATCCAATGCCCCAGCCTGTCTGCTACTGCAGCTAACAAAAGAATCAACACAACTTTCACCAAAGCAGTCAGTCAGCAAAGAACAACACGAAGGGTGTCTTTGAAGCATTGTCAGTAACAACAAGCTGCTTCTTCCAGAAATCCCCAAAACCATCCAGGCGAGAATGGAACAGACATCTGTGCCCACTGGACCATATGAGCACAAGGCCCAGCAAAAGGTTACCTACCTTAACACTTTACCTGTCAAGGTAAGGTGATGTATAATACACAGCTGGTCATACTTAATGAAATACACAAGTGTAACCCAAATGTAAGAGACTCAGATTTTGACACAGTGTTCCACGGACAGCTGCAGTATCTGTCCCTCAACAGTGATAGGCGAGTACAACTGTTCAGTGGCTATTTCCTGGGTAGATGAGGAACGAATGAATGGAAATAACAAACGAGTAACATACAGGACTGCTCCATGGTGAAGAGTTTTAGAGATAAGCGATTAAATGTGGATCAGATCTATGGCGAGCCCGCCAAGTCACCTAATCAGGTTGGGGAGAGGGCTGACTTTGAATGCCCAGGCTGGCTCTTACCAATTGGTCTCTCCATCTCCATTTTTTTTTTTCTGATTTCCATACAATTATTACACCACCGTCATAATAAACCTCAAATATGCTGCTGTCACCACATATTTCTCCCCTTAAGGATGAAGTTAAATCTCTAAAGAGGAGGGAGAAAGAAGGGAGGAGCTGGATGGGGGGGGGGAGGACACGGACACTGCCCAGCAGTGTCTTCTGGACATCACAGGGCCTCTGAGCCCATGAACTCACCGTAGCCATGTAACTTACACAAGACCTGCATTGACTGCATCTGTTGAACATCTCATCACGGTAGGGAAAAAAGCCCAAGACCCCACTCCTCCCTGAGGAGCTACCAAGAGTTGCCACTGCAAGATCGCCCACATGCCAACATGGGCAATCTGAACCCAGTGGGTCACACAAACACAAAAAGACATGAAATTTGGAAGTTGCCTTGTTAAGAAGAGGAAGGTATTCCATGGGAGATGGAAGGGAGACGAGGTGGGAAGATGTAACGTGAATGTGACAAAAATTAATTACACACACACACACACACACACACACACACACGCTTAAAACTATCAAAGAACTAAATGACAAGGATGAGGTTCAAAATTCCATGACACATCCCAGGGCTGTGGGTGGATTATTTGTGTGATTTTTGAGACACGGTCTTGCTGTGTAGCCCAGGCTGGTCTCTAACTTGTGATCCTCCTGCCTCAGCCTTCCAAGGGGATGGGTGGCGGCAGCATACCTTACTCTAAGGCCATACCTGAAAGTGCACCTTAGCAGGAAACACAACACGCTGTAGCCAGATGCTCCACTAAACCCTCACTGAACTGAAGCCCATCTTGGATCCAACTGACCATGACCCTTATACTGTAAATCTAATTTTTATTTTAGTTCTCGATGTAGAATATTTTCTTTTAGACAATCTACTCTGTCATGTACCTTTACCTTAAACTACTCTTTGTCCATCATAAAAAAATAGAGGCAGCTTATGAATAAAGAGTTTGAATACCTAGTAGTTTCAGTTCGTCACATTTAACTTAAGTGGAGAGAAAACAGCAAAACGGTTAGACAGGTGGTTTGCGGCGTGTGTTCTACCTAAGGCCAAATCGCAGGAAGTACAGTTACGACTTTGACTGTAGCTCTCCAAGCCTGTTCTTAAGGTTACTTCTGCCGGTCGGCCATCCATCCACAAACCAAGCTCTGCTTCTCAGCTATGCACTTTAACCACTATCTCGATGTAAAACTCGAAGCGCTCAACACTACTGTCTCCTTCCCAGCCTCCATCTTTTGTGACCACCTGTCTCCTGTTTCCCTGACTTCTCTAGCCACAGAGACCTAACTTTGGAACGCCGCAGCGTCTTCTGAGCCACCTGTTTAGAACCAAGCACATCATACTTGCTAGGTTTGCTGCTCCAGACATCTCTTCAAAGAACAAATTCTCAGGGAGGAATATGCTTTACATGACATCACATGCATTCCTTCTGAGCAGAGCGTTGGGCTCACTGGTTGCTGGCTGTGCAAACACATTTGATTTACTAATCTAAATGCCCCCCTTTCCAGTAACATCTTGAGGCACGATTTGATGGTAACAGATTCCTTGAAACCAGGTATGCCACAATCTGGGGCTCACAGGCCGCTTGCATCCAGGATAGCTGTGGATGTGGTCTAACACGTGTACATGGCCGTAATACTGCAATGCCACCTGTTTCTTCCTGGAGGTAGGTGAGGAGACAGAGACCTGCATTTCACTCCCTCAGGACTCTAGACCGATGTTCTCTTCCTTTCTCCTTAGCTTAGTGTTTGTCTTAGCATCGCTAATGTCCTCCATCTCTACACAGAAACCTGGTAAGCTTTGCTCCTCCCCTCTGGAAAGGAACTTCCAGGAATCCACACATGACCTACTTGGTTCAATCGCTGGTATACACAGGAAATGATATTGCTGAACAAATGGTGAGTGAGTGACGTTTTTACTAAGCAAATGGGCTAACATGACACCCAGAATGAGCGTAAATTCGGCCTGAGAAGGAAGCGCATCTTTGACACTCAGTGGGATAAACACATTCGTAAATGACAGACTTCAATCTGGGATGAAACAATAGTTAATTAAGTGTTGATAAACATTTATCAACAATAAATACTTCATGTGCTTCGCCATGTGGCAGACACGGCACTAGGTCCTATGGAGAGAAACACAAGTCAGAGCCTAACTCTGGCCTCACACCAAGATCGAAAAACTAATAAATAAATAAATAGAGAAAAACTCTTTCTTTCTCATTTAAAAAATCATGTTTATCATTTCTGGGTTATTTTATTCCCATCTGGTAGCATTACCTTCTACTTAACTCTTTCTAACATCTTTTAACAATGCTGGTGTCATAATTAGGCACAGGTGTCAACTTGACAGTTGAGGGTTTGAGCTCTGGGCACATTTGTGGAGAATTACTGGTTGAGTTAAGCCCAGAGCAAATCTGCAGGAGATTGTCTGGCTGATGGGGAAGGCCGAGGTGGGTAGTATTAGGCCCTGGAATAAAACACAGAAAGCTGGTTGAGAAAAGTCGGCATCCTTCTGTACATTTGGCCAGACATGCTGGTCTGACAAGTAAGGATCGTCCTTCTCTCAGCCATTATGTGGAAATGGTGTGGCCAGTTCCCTCGGCCCTGGTATTGGTATGAGCTCTCCTATCAAGCTGGACTGAGAAGTATAACCAGACAATCGTAAGAGAAAATAAACCCCTTGTTCCCTTAAGCCATTTGATAGTCATTTATCAGCAACCATGCAGGCTGACTGCAACAGCTGGTCTAGCAACAATGACTGCTTTTAGCTTTTTCTGAAAAGTCTTTATTGAGCTGTTAGTTTAGGAAAATATACTTACAGGACATAGAATTCTAAGTTGGCTTTTTCCTTCAGTATATTGAAGATGCC
This sequence comes from Typhlomys cinereus, assembly GCA_023101885.1. Classification (NCBI taxonomy): domain Eukaryota; kingdom Metazoa; phylum Chordata; class Mammalia; order Rodentia; family Platacanthomyidae; genus Typhlomys; species Typhlomys cinereus. The sequence goes on along the minus strand of JALPQD010000042.1, from coordinate 531,767 downwards.
TTTCCATTATCTTCTGGGTTGCGCAGCTTCTGGCAAGAGGTCTACAGTTCTTCCTGCCTTCGTTCTCTACTTCAAGTACAAATGCTTTCTCTGAATATTTTAAATATTTTCACATTAATCACTGATCTTCAGAATTTTTTTCTGAAGTATTCTGGTGTGGTTGTCCGTCTGTTCTGATTAGGTTTCACTGACATAGGACATTTTGTAAGACTTGTTTTTGCACATTATATTTTCTTTCTTATTCTCCTTTCTTCTGACTCCATTGCACATATAGCACAGCCTTCTTGGTACTGACTCAACCTTTATGCTAGCTGGACTCATTTGTTTATATTTGCTTCTCTGTAATGTGTGCATGCGTGTGTGTGTGCTTGTGCACACCCGAATGTACACGCATAGTGTTTGTGGTACAGCTTGAAAATAGAGGGCAGAGGAAAATTTGTGGGAGTCAGTTTTCTCCTTCTACCATGTGGGATTCAGGCATCAATGTCATAGTAGGTGAGACCTATTTTGCATAATTTGTGTATCTCTGACTTGAACATCATCCTATTCTTACAATGTCTTATTCGCAATTACTTCTAGTAAGTGAAAATTTAATTTTAGATATTTTTCATCTCTACTTGTTCTATTTGGTTCTTTTTTACATGTGCTGTTTATCACTTTATGAAATTTATGTAAATGTTCTAAAATCCTCATGTGATAAGTCTTTTTCCAGTTATGTGAGAGATTGTTCCTTTCAGCTGATCTTTCTCCTGGATATGGTATTTCATCCATAAAAAGAAGAAAAATTTGTTGCTTGTTTACTAATTTTTGTCCGTATGTTATTATTAACATATGATATTATGAATTATGATATTATGAATCATATGTTGCTGAGTCCTACATTTTGTTGTAACCCTTTAAAAATCCCAAGGTTGATATTTATCATATAGATAAATAACATTCAGACAGTTGACTCACTTTAAGGCTTAATTTAGAGCTCTTCTTTATAGAGAATGTAAAGTAACCTTTATTCCCGGGCTAGTATAGCCCTGTTCCAAAGCCTTGTTACTCCTGTAAAGTTTCTCTTGAATGTTCAAATGTATTCATTGAAATCTCATCTTGGAGAGTTGGAATTTAAAAGATTGCCAACCTTATATAAGCTTTGGAAACTCTTCCTAGTTCGTCTGACAAGTTCTCCCAGGCAGTGGTCCATTGTCTAATTTGGAAGACTTTATCCTATGAATACAGAGACGGTATCTGTTCACATTCAGGGAGAACCCCAAGGTTTCAGCCTTCTTCCTCTGGCAGCGGCTCTCTCTGCAGCTCCACCTCTGAATTCCAGCCACTCTGGCCTCCATTGACTGCCAACTTCTGCCTCTGGATTTACAGGTGACACAGGCTAGCGTTGCTTGTTCCCCTTTTCTCAGCGATCATGGACCTGTTTTCCTGTTATTTAATATCTGAAGACTTGTTTCATGTGGAGTTTCCTTTTAAAGGCAGAAGTAAATAAAACAATAAAACAAAAAGAAAACTTTCAGATGAAAGGATACTTTCATCTGAAAGTTTTGTATTTGTGCCCAATCGTTTTGATCTTTCATCATAAGTCACCTCAAATCTTTTAGAATGCATAAGATGCAAGTTACATTCGGATTTTATTAAGTGAGGCTACCTTAAATTCATGTGCCTGAACTTTGAAATAGGTCAAGTCCCTGAAGATGATGGACTAAGAAGAGCTCCTCTGATTTGAGTTCTGTTTCGATGTTGAATATAGTGTCTACTTCAAGCCTGGTATAGACAAACCTAGTGCAGTCACTCCACCTACTCCATCAAGCTTTCATTGAAAACATGCAAGTTCTACAGTTCTAGAGAATAGCTCCAATACTGCAAGGACTTGCTTTTGTTTTTATTTTGTTTGTTTGTTTTCCAAAGCCCCAGACATCTGATTAGGCAGAAAGATTAGTCTAAAGGAGATTGTTATTTCTATGCTAATTTTAATGCAATACCAAGTTAGGAAAACAAACAGCAATTGTGGGAACACAGCATTCTATTCCACTCACCCAAAAATATTGTAGCCTTTCTTCTGTAAGCAAGCCATAGAGAAGATGAGTCATTAAAGTGACTGATTATAAATGGGAACCATCGGGGCAGATGTAAGTCATTTTGGTTTAATCAGGCCATTAATTATTAGGGTTTATCAATTAGTTTTATTGAAGGCAAGGGAGCTTAAATGAATAGGAAGACATTGATTTTAACTGAGGCATCTTCTCAAAGCAAATACAAATGAGCTATGCAGAAGCCCGGAATTATAGGTTCTCTTCACACCACTAAAGAGAAATATGCCTGTTATTTATTACTGCAACACACAGTTTTGGTTTTTCTTTTTCTTTTTTTTGGTGAGCTCTTGCATGTGCGTGTACAAAAGGGGACTTGAGTGTGTGTGCTTGTGGAGGTTCAAGGATGACATCCAGAGTCGTTCCGCATTGCTCTACCTCCTCATGTCTTTTCTCTGGGGTTTCTCAGCTCCACCTTCCAGGGTTGCCATTAGAGATCACTATCATTCTGCCTGACATTTTTACATGGCATCGAGGGATCTCGACTCAGGTTCTTTTGCTTGTGAAGCAAAGGTTTTAACCCTGAGACATCTCCCCAGCCGACATATAGTTTCTAACAGGAAACCAGAACAACTTGAACCCCCTTTAGTTTTAAGTGTGGAATGCTATCCCTGGCAGTTCCTCATCTGAAGTGCGTTTCAAGTCGCCTTGGCCAAGAGGACAGTCCCATGCTGGAGAAGGTGAGACAGAGATACAGTGCACAGGGCTCCTATCTTCTTTCCTTCTGGCCATTCGCCACAGACAGATTGAGCAGGAGCATAGATTCTTGTTGATCAGACCTTATCGGCAGAGTGGTAACATGGACAGTATCCAATAGGCTTCATTCAAGACCCTTGAGCCTCTGCATGGACTGTGAGACTGGATGAGTCGCTCACACCCACGAGCCCAGGCGAAGCACACAGACTCTCAGTTCGGTTCAGATGTCAACTTGACACCTGCGATGTGGGCCTTTGGGCATGGCCATGAGGAACTATTTGGTTAAGGCACACGTCTGAATAAGCAGGTAGAAGATGCATACCACATGTGCAAACAACCAACCTACAGTGGGCAGGGAATCCCTGGGCAGGTGGATAAAGAGAAGAGCCCGAGTTGGAACTCAGCAAGCTGATAAATTAGAAAACAAACACAGAGCATTGGTCCTTGCTTTCTGCTCTTGCTGCTGGCATGACCTCTCCTGCCACGATAGACTGTACCCCGGAATTGTAACTACAACACACTGGTTCTCTACACACTGGTTCTCTAAATGGTTTGGTTGGGTATCTGTTACGGTCACACAGTTAGGAAACCAAGACAGTCCCAATTCCCAAAGCATCCTGAGCTGGCGCTGGCGACCACAGGAGTGAGGGAAGATCTAACACCCGGTATCTTGACATCTGATCACACCTTCCTATATCCTGATGTGTGATTTTACTTTGCTGGATTTCTTATGGGAACTGTGTTCAGCATTGTTTGGCACACATGGCACACAGTTAGTGCTCCAAGAATAGCTCAATGAATCAAATGAATGAGAGAAAATATGGTGCATGATAATGTTCTCCGCATGTTGGAAGCTACTGCTTTGTGGATTTGTTGGCTTCAACAACTACCACTCCAGAAAGTCAGGATGTGGACGGCACGATGCTGAGTGAGGGTAACTCATTCTGCCAGCTCTGGCTGAAGGTGGGCTTCTCCCAGAATGACAAATGCTACTTGGCAGGGACCGCAGTAGAGTGAACAATTATCCCACCACAGCCTGGGTCCTTGTCAAAATATTTTCTCAATCCTTCTGTGAGATGTCACTGTAAGCCGGGCTTTTAGAAGATGGTGGGTGACAGGAATCAGCCACAGCAGTGGCAACGCAAGATAACGGGTGGCTGCAAACTGTGCTGTCGGAGCATGCCCAGTGCTCAGAAGAGTCGAAAAACACCAGAGCTGGAAACGCAGCGTTTATGAACAGGTCTTAGGCCAGGCTAATGACGATAGCAAGCTTTCTGCAGAAGTTTAAAACTGGAAAAAAAAAAAAACCAAAGTGTCTTTAAAACTAAATGTAAGCCGTATGGTTAGTAAGGCAGGTATGTGTCTGTAGTTCCAGCATTTGGAAAGCTGAGAAAGGAAGGTAGCTTGAGCTTAGGAATTTGGAAACAGTAGGGTAACAGATACCCTATCTCGAAAAAAAAAAATTAAACATAGAGATTGATGAGACGGCTCAGTGGGTTTGTCACCTGCTTACAAACATGATGACCTGAGTTTGATCCTTGGAAGCCCACAAGGTGTGAGAGGAAAAATGACTTCTTAAAGTTGTCCTCTGAATTCCACCCATATCCCATGGCATGTTCTCTCTCTCTTTGTCTCTCTCTCTCTTCCTCCCTCACTTTTTTCTTTCTCCTTTCTCCCGCTCCATAATAACTAAAATATTAAGAAATTAAATATAAACGGATCATTCAAGCTCTGTGGGCACTACCCTACTGTATCTTCAGCAAAGTATAAACATCAGTTAATAACACTAATAACACTACATATCGATGATGAAACAGTTCTTAATCCTGGCATGTACTACACTGTCTGGATCGCTACACTTATAAACATTTACAGACAGACACTAACTGTGCTCCCAGGTGTCTACTCAAGAGAGATAAGTCAGAGTCACGGAAACACTTGCATGCAGCCTGGGCAGGTGGCACAGGTTTGGACCCTGGCACCTGGGAGGCTGAGGCAGGAAGATTACCTCAAGGCTGAGACGAGCCTGGGTACGCAGCAAGTACCAAGCTAAACTGAAGAAAGACAAAGAAGGAAAAAAGGAAAAGACTTGTGGGCAAATAGCTCCAGGATTATTCCCAACAGTCCCAAAGCAGATGCAATGACAAATGTCCCTCTACTAGTAAATGAATAGAAAAAACATGATATATCCATATAATGGATGGGAGATAAATGCTACACCACAGATCAATCTCAAGAAACACTACAAAAAGTAGGAGCCAGATGTAAGTCTTCACAGTAGATGATTTTACTTCTGCCCAGAAAAGGCAAATCTATAGTCACACATTATTGTTCTCTGGGGAGTGGGCGAGAGTTGGGGACAGAGGCAGGGACTAGCTGGGACTGGGCATAAGGACTCTTGGGAAAGGTGAGAGCATACTCCAAAACTAGACCATGGTGACACGTGTGTGACTCTATGCATTTACTGAGATCATACTTGAATCATATGGGTGAATTTTATGGTTTATAAACACATCAACATAACTATTAAAAAAATCCTGAAAACACACCTTATCATTTACTTTCCTGATTAATCACCAGCTAACAAATAGCTCGGTTGATTTTGCAGATGTGTTGCAGCTGTGGTCACTCTTATTCTACGACAGTGAGCAGCCTCAGTTATAATTAACAGGTTATATTCTATACAGACAGTAAGATGGTTATTGCCTCTGAAAACTGATACATAATAGGTCTGAATAACTGATTACAAGTTTAAAGACAGATACTCATTTCAAAATGTCATTTTTATATACTCAAGATTGTTTCAATAAATGATCAAGGCTCTGCCTACATAATAGGAAAACTGGTTCAAACATGAAAAATCCAGTCAACCAACCAAAGCTGCCTCAATGACCACCAGCAACGATTCTGACTGATTCTCAGGCTAGACTGATTTTTTTTTTCTTCCATGGAATTGACCAAATTGACTGTGGAAATTGGTGTCATGTTGAGACAACTCAAGTTGTCACCCATAAGCTCAGGCGCACGCAACATCAACTGGCCATTAAAGAATCCCCACAAATGGGTGGGCTTCAGTCTGCTAACGAAGGCAGAGCCTATCCGCACACTTGGGGATTCTGGGGGTGGACCCGGGGTGAGGGAATGGCTGGCAGCCAGAGGGCTGCTCTGACACACAGATGGAGTTCTGTCACCAACCAGAGGGAATTACCAAGATGCACTCTGCATAGGGACCACATGTGTGACAGTTTGTGGGTGGTATTAACTTTAAAGGAAACTGACTCTATAAACTGTCTGCTTTCTCTGCCAGGAAGAGAAACCTTCAAATGGGAGGTTCCCTCACTGTGTGGTTCCTACGGCTCCCTTTCCGTCTTCCATGCTTTAAAAGCTGGCTCCCCCCTGTGCAAGGCTCGCTAAGTGCCTTTAGAAGCGGCTGCCGTCCAATCCTTAAAGAAACGCCAACTCAGCTGTAAAGTGGGGTCACCTGGCTCTGTGGAGGGAACGTAAGGGAGCAGAGACAGCCTTCCTTCCGCAAAGCAGCGACAATCCTAATGACAAGAAGCCTCTCTGCTCACCAGGTGCCAGAGAACACGTGTGCAGGGGTCCACTTCTAGAACCTTCCCCAGCCCCAGGGCAAGGCACTTAGGTGGCCCTCCTACATTAGTCTTAGCTGCCTTGTGCAAAGACAAGCACAGGTACATTCTCGGGGACGCACTCTAAAGAATGAGAACAGGGGGCTGGAGAGGTGGCTCAGGGGTTAAGCCTCTGCCTTGCAGGCAGAAGGTCCTGAGTTCGGATCCCAGATCCCACGTATAGACGCCAGGCAGAAGCGGGGGCGGCCTGCGCTTCTGGTCCTGGTAGGGCGGAGCCTGTGAATCCCGGGGCAGAAGGAGATGGAGGCGTCCATGGTGGTTCCCGATTTGTCCATGGTTCTACACACACACACATACACACATGCGCACGCACACACATACACACGCACAATTGAATAAATAATAATTAAAAAAAAAAAAAAAAGATGGGGAGGAGCAACAATATGCAAGATACTCCATACAAGTTAGGGCCGAAGTAATCATAATAGGACTTTGCATGACTTGTGCAATTACCAACATATTGAACCCCCAAAGTCTAGCATGGATCACAGGCACTAGGATTCTTAGAGGCAAGGGATTAACAGCCACAATAGTGTTCCCATACTAAAGGGGAACACAAAAAAAAAAAAAAAAAAAAAAGAATGAGAACAGGAGGGACAATGAAAGTCTGCGGTGACCATCTGCACTCAGCAGCACTCAGCGTAACCGCCCTCTCTGTGTCATAAAGGGTTGGTCACCCCAATATCCTTGCAGAAGCCGTCAATACAGTGAAGTGGCATAATTCGCCATCTTAACTGACAGCGACTGTCTAGAGCCTAATATAGCCCAAGGAGGCAATGCGCACACCTTTCCTTTTCCACATGGCCCTAGAGGCAGTGTCGAGATCACCCTAGCCTTTTGTCTTTTGTCCTAACATGTTCTTTCTTTTGATCTTTTCATTGTTTTCGTGGTGCTAGGGACAAAATCCTGAGGCTTTGCACACGCAACGCAACGCGCACTCCATTACTGAGCGGCACCTCTGCCCCTTACTGGAACTCTTTTAAGACAGCTAGTGATTTCTTACTGCATTCCTGCCCACATGGGTGGGAAGCTCTAGGGTGGACGAATGAGCCCATCCTACATTCTGCCTTCGCTCTGGCTCCATAAACAAGCTGTGAGCCTGTAGACTTGATGTGAAAAAAAAAGACAACTGTTTAGTAGATAACATGGACATGGTAGCTGCTGAATGTCAGGACTGGGCCTGTCATATGTATGATCTCATTGAATTCTCACTATAACCCCTGAGATGAGTACTGCTCTTAATTTCACTTGATAGATGAAGAAAGAGGAGCTGAAATTAATGGAATCATTCAGCCCAGACCACACAACTAGAAGCTTGGGCTGCATTTGAACATTACGAAGAGGCTGGATTCTTGTCCTAGTTCTACAGCTGAACAGTTGGAAAATGTGGAGAAATTCACAAAGGAATGGTCTAGCTGTTCTACTTTCTGTCTACTCCAAATGGGCTGGGTTTTTCTGTAAGGAAAGGAGAGCAGGAGAAAATTTTGGGAGGAGATTTTCACTACTTCCTCTCAACATTTCGCTTAGGAAGAAGCTCGGAATTAATAAGAGCCACTGTGTTTGAACACAATGTTTTCACTTCAGGGAAGTAAAGAGCTGGGGCTCTGGTCAGGCGCTGACGGGATTAAAAGGCAGGGCCAGAACCCGATCTCACCCTCAGATCTCACCCTCTTCCATGAGGTTACTGGCCACCCACGGCCTCCCTTCAACCAAGCAGTCAGGTGGCCTCTCTGAACTTAGGGGTAGATGCAGTGATTCCTTTCTTACAAGGTCATTATAAAGACTCAGTAAAATTATGTCCACAAAAAATTGATTACAGATGATACTCACGAAGTGATACAATTACTAACAAGTAGGGTTAGGACTATTAAACCCAGTTCAGCAGCAAAATTTCCATGGTGCTAAACACCTTCCACCACAACTTGGAGGAAAGGGACAGACGTGGAGTGCAGCTGCCAATGCTGTCTGTAGAATGCTCTACTTGATGACAAATCTATTTCAGCACTCGTGAGCATCGAAGGATGACTTCCAGTTAAGCCATATTGCAAAAAGTTCAGGTTATCTCTAGAAAGCGACTCAACTAACCCACCCCAAAAATGAGCACCCCATGGGGGCTGTCAGTTCCCCGTGACCTCTAGCCCTCACAAATGACCCCCTTCCAGTGGCAAACTCCTCAAATTCACATTTACTCAGGAGCTAAAACTCAAAGGCCACTGTGGAACTGATCTGTCATAGGGTGCATTTTACTATCAACACCGTCTGTCTGTCTCCAGAGACCCTAGGGTGTATTTTACTGTGTAGCTGGACAGGACACACTGTAGTCAAGATGATGGTCACTATGTTTTTAATCCCTGCCCCCAAAATTCCTTTAGAATTTCTCAAAATTACCCAACTGAGAATCTAGCCTCATGGGAGGATTTCAGGGGAAAAGATAAGAGGACAACCCATGCATATTAACACATAGCCACGTGTACACGTGTGAGTGGATATACATACTTCTCCACAGAGGTTGCTAGGCATTCTTCTTTTACACTTAGTCTTTTGAGATAACCAGGTTCATACGTAACTGTTAGAAACAATAAGCTGCACTGTGCTGTACCCAGTTTGCCAAATGGTAGTGACTTGTGAAGCTCTAGTACAAGGCAGTGCCACTGATGATATCCTCATAGTGGAGGGCATTCCCATCACAAGGGTTGCTCGCTGTGCCCTTTGCAATCACTCCCTCCTCCTTTGCCACCCCAGTCCTCAGCCCCTGGTAACTACTAATTGGCCTTGTATGTCTATAATTTTATTGTCTCAAGCACAGTATGTCAGTGGAATTATACAGCACAGATACCTTGTGACTGGCTGTCACTCATCACGGTCTCTGGAGACAGCCAGTGTGTGGATAGCATCACTTGGTACCTTTCCGCTGTGGAGTCCCTTCTACTTGGCAGGATTCTCTACCTGCTGGCATATCTCTTACGTCCACACTCTTATATTCCTGTATTCTATGTATGAACTCGCCACAGCCTGTACAACCAGTCACCTGCTAAAATGGACATCTGGGCTGTCTCCAGTTACGTGTTAATATGCATAAAGCTGTTTTAAACACTTGCACATGGGCAATGGGCACCCGCGTGCACCTAATGTTCCATCTTAGATTTGTACCCTAAAGTGTAAGTGTTGGACTAGGAGACACTGTGTGGCTTTAACTTGCACCTCCTGAAGCAGACGAGGCTGTATGCAGGTCTGCATCAGGTTCTAAGAATGCGTCTATCCACTAGCTAACTAGATTGTTCTGGGTTTGTATTGTTCCAAAGTTCTTCCCATTCCCAGCGTACAATCTTTGAAAAGAACTCTTTTTAAGTAACAACATATAGAATTCCTTTTTTTTTTTAAAGATCATCAGGACCCTCACAGAAATCCCCAGTGATTCCTGGAGGCCAAGAGAATGAATGAAAAACGTAGGAAGAGAGTCTGGCCTTCTGGCGATGCTGATGGATGGATGTCAAAGCCGGGACGCAAGAAGCCAGTTTGCTCATCTCGGCTCATGGGCCGAGCCGTCCACTTCTTTCCTAAGCTCTGTTTTCCTGTTTCATTGGCGTGTTATTAAATTAAAGAGTATCTAAAGGATTTTGAAACGGGAGGCAAACTAGCTCTCGCCACTCCCACGTGCTCCACAGAAGCATTTTCTGCCAGATCCATCTGACTGAGCAGCCAGCTCCCAGGAAGGAGGCGCCCACGCCCGGTGCTCCCGTCATTACCCTCTGCAACATAAAACCAACTGGGGATGACTCCTTCAAATTGACTTGGATCGCTCAAACACTAACCAGTCCTCGGAAAAAAGTCTGCTCCCTCAAGAAGAAAGAGCATGGCTTCGGGTATTTCAAAACTCACTAGATTCTGGAGTCTTGTGCTACTTGTTTAAGATCTCTTGCAAAGAAGGTGTTTTTTGCAACTTACATTTCATCATAAAATATTTAAAATTGATCAGGTTAATTTTTTATGGCTATTAACAATTTAAAACAACCTTCCAGTTAAGGAGTCACAATATCAAGAAATTTAGTATAATTTTCAATCATCTTTGAACACTATCACCTTGACACCAACATTTCTTTCTTAAGGAATATAAAAGTTTTATTTCTAACCCTCTTTTAATAGCCAAAACTTTAAAATATTAATATTCATAGCTTATTAATCTTATAATTTACACTGATTTCATTTAAAAGGTACTAGTGAATACATACTAGAAGATATATAAAACATTGATCTGCCAACTCTCTTTTATATTATGAGCCTCCAATTTTTCTCCAAATTCCTCCTTTGAGAAGGAAGCTGAGGCTGGAGAGATGACTCAGGGACCACGAGCAAAAGGATCTCAGCTCTGATCTCCAGGTACCATGTTAAAAAAAAAAAAAAAGGCAGAAATGGCAGCAGCCTGTAAATCTGATCCTAGAAGGTAGTCTGGGAAACCCTAGGGCAAAGTAATAAGGAGGTAGAACAATCTGGAAGACTCCTGAAGTTACAAGTTACCCTTGGGCTTCTATGTACACACACACACACACACACACACACACACACACACACACACACACACAAAATGGGATTGCTTACACGATACCTCCTTGCAGAGTTTTCGGACAGGTACCATGGATCTACAATTATTTTGAAATAAGGATTGTTGCAGTTCGCCTGCATGGTTGCTGATAAATGACCATCAAATGGCTTAAGGGAACAAGGGATTTATTTTTTCTTACGATTTTCTGGTTACAGTCTATAGTCCAGCTTGATGGGAGAGCAGGCACCAATACCAGGCCGAGGAAACTGGCCACACCTTCTCTACGTAATGACTGAGAGAGGGACGATCCTTACTTGCCAGACCAGCATGTCTGGCCAAGTGTACAGAAGGATGCCGACTTTTCTCAACCAGCTCTTGGTATTTTATTCCAGAGCCTAGTTCCACCCACCATGGGCTGGGCCTTCACCATCAACTAGACAATGTCTTGCAGGTTTGCTCTGGGCTTAACTAACCATTAATTCTCCACAAATGTGCTCAGAGCTCAAACCCTCCACTGTCAAGCTGACACCTGTGCCTCGCTGTGACAAGGATCTTCTTGCTTTTCATCCAACTTGGAAATTTATGAATCCTTTCTAAAATCCTTTTTATTAAATTTTTTCTCCCCCATTTTATTTTCCTCCTAATCATGCAAACTCAAATAGGTACCCCTGTCCTCTCCCTTCCTCCTCCCCTCCCCTAAAGTTCTTGATTAATGACAATCCTTGATTTTTGGAATAATTTATATTAAAAAAAACTTTCCTTCAAGATGTCTTTTGGCCTGATACCTTTAGTCTGGTTTGGCTAGCTGGTATTAGCTAGGATGTGCTGCTTCAGTTTTCAAACAACTGTTTTTACATCTCTCTCCTCAGTACTGAAGGGATTGGTGTTTCCTAGAAGTCTCTGTTTGCATGAATGCTTCTCATGCCAGGTACAGACAACAGATGCTTTCAATCACTATCTGTTGTTTCACTGCAAAATCTACCCAAAGCTCCTTTTCTTTTTCCCCCTATGCCTCTCCGATTTGCTTTATGTCACTACCTGGTGTATGTCATGTTCCTTCCATCCTGAAACCACAGCATCCAGGACCCTGACTTGGGAGCAACCAGAGTGACCATCCAGCCCACTCTTTTTTTGTAAATATTTCATGTGTGTATGTGTGTGTGTGTGTGTGTGTGTGCGTGCGCGCGCACATCAGAGGGCACTGTGTGTTCCTGTGGAGGACCAAGGGTGACTTCCAGAATCATCCTGGATTGCTTCTTGCTTAACTCTGAGATTTCCCAGGCTCCGCCCACCAGGTCGGAAGTGCAGGCGGAGGCAGTTTCCGCCTTCATCCCACTCTCCCACAGGACAGGATGGATGTGAGGTTTGTGGATAGGGCTGGGAACAACAGCCATTTCTTCTCAGAAGCTGGACTGTTTGAAGGTGGCCACAAGGCCACGTGAACACTGTCCATTTGCAATTCTTAGGAATATCTCAGGGGTGAGATGGGTGTGGCTGAACCAAGGAGAGGAAAAATGTTCAACTTGCAGGTGCTCTGGGTGCATCAGTGACAAATTGCACTTCTAGGTTTCTTTCCTGCTCCATTTGCCATTTTCTGGCACTGCGGATGTTCCATAAATGAGAGCTTATTCTGGCTTGCTTGTTTTTAAGCTACTGAATTGCTAGAGCCAAATGGGGTTTAGAATCACAGAATTACCAAGGCTCACTAGATCTAAAATGCATGCGTGTGTGTGTGTGTGTGTGTGTGCGTATGTGTGTGTGCAGGTTGACACTGGGGGTCTTTCTCGAGGTGGTCCACCTTATTTTTTGAGTCCAGGTGTCTGGAGCTCACTGATGGGACCCAGATCTGGACCATTTCACACTTTATCAGGAAGCCATGGGCGCTGCGGGATTCTATGCCTCTCTCATCGGCTTTGTGCCACTGCCTCGTCTCTTGCATTCTACACTTGTCAACTCTTCATCTTGCCAGGATGCTTTTTTTTTTTTTTGGTCCCTTGTTTATCTAAAAAGAAAATGGCAGGAAGCAGTTTTATTGACCCCTTGAAGTTCTCACAATCCGAAGGCACCTGTCAGAGAACTGTGCAGAGCCCATCCTAAAAACACGTCCAGAACCCAGCCGGCTGCCACGCTTCGCAGCTGTTGCCCTGACTTGGGCCGTTGTAAGTTGAGCTACAACAGATGCAGCTGATGCACAGCTGTTTCACACTCCACCCCTAGCGTGGGCTGCAGTCACTCCAGGCACAAGCCCACCTTAGGCCTCCATCCTAACTCCTCGGAGGTGCCAGCTAAACTCTCCCCCAAAGTCCTCCCTTCAAAACCACCTTCTCTGCGAGTCCTTCTTAATCACCATAAAGCTTTCCCAGCTCCCCCGCCCTCGTCCCTCCTAGGCGCGAGCTGCTTGTTCTTTTATCCATGGAACAATTGCCCACTTCCTGACCCCTCTGCATTCACACACTGTGGTCACTGCTTTGGGATTATTCATCTCACCCAGCCCCACGAAAAGAGTTCTGTGAGTACTGAAACATTGTGCTTTATACACTGAGCTATTCTGAGTACTCAAAACAGCACCTAGAACATAGATGAACTAACCTTAGAATGCTTTGACAAGCCCTGCGGAGAACTTTTAGAATTGCAAAGCCAGGGGAGGAAAACAAAGCTTCCCACATCTGCTGAACTCTAAGAGTTTGTTTCTTTGAACACAGATCTGTTGGGTCAGATTTGCCCCTAGAATTTTGACAAAAATGCCTTTTTTGAGATAAAGTCTTACTCCACAGTCCAGACTGGCCTTGAACTCAGTCTCCTTTCCTGACTCTCTAGTGACAGGACCACAAGTTACTATCACCCAGCTGTCCTTCCTATAGGGAAGGCAAGTAAAACTGCCTGATTCACACATAGGAAGGTGTCCTGGGACACGGCGCATGGAGGTTTCCTCTCTCCATGAATTCCTGCACCGGTGGGTGACTGCCCCAGACTGACCACCAGCTTCATTTTCTTCCCCTGAAGTCTAGTCCGTGACTCTTGCAGGTCTGTTTTTATCCTGGGGAAGCAGGAGCAGCTACTGCTGGGCATTCGCACGTTCTCCAAAGAGATGGCATAGGTGCTAATCCCGCATTTATGTTTGCTGTGGGTAATGATGGCTGGGACTGGAGCTGCAGGCTTATTAATATGCAGGGCTCTCACCTCATTAGCGGTGATGTGTGCTTTGAAGTTCGCTGGAGTGTGGGGTCTGGCCCAGCCCACCTCCTCGCCATTCACTTCCTTTGTTTTGCCCACACCCAGAACATGCTAAGCTCACGGGGCTCTGACACGGGGCTTAGAATAAAGACATTTGCCTTCCACAGCTAATCTATGGAGGAGTTTCCAACAATTTAGTAATTATGTCTTCCCCAGGATACCCAGCAATACTACCATTTTTGCTGTACCTTAGAGAAAAGACTTACATCATCTTTGACCCGGTAAAGTATTATCCTTTAGAGTGGGGTAGTCATGTTAACAGAGAAGCGATTAAGTCACAGTTATAATGAAAAGCTACCTATCTACTGACACTGGATGGCTCCTAAAATCTTCTCACATACATGATCCTGAACAAGTTGAACAACGGAAACAGCTGACTGAAGACAGTATTTGGTGATCTTTCAGAACAGCCAGTGCTATGCTTCAGTTTCCACCACTTCCAGCTGACATAATATTGTGCCCAATAAACAGACTCAAACCAGACTGAAGGAGCCTTGCGGGGAGGCAGCTTGTCACGGTTCAATTTCCCTTTGCTCTGCAGTCTCACTGTGCACCGGAAAGACCCTGGGTTTTATACACAAGTTTTCTGTGGTTAAAAACCCCAAGGGAGCCACTTATATGTGACGAGAAGTGTGTTCTCCTCTCACATCAGGCAACAGAACAAATCTCCATTTCTCAGTTTTTAGAAATGTGCTCCTAAGTATAAAGCAATGTCATTTTTATAATTTCCCTGTCCTGTTTTTTTTTGGGGGGGGGACTTAGAAAATGATGTTCAGAGGAGGAGGAGGTATTAGCCCCCCACAAAGAAAGAAATGCTCAGGTCAGGCAGCATCCACCGTCTTCACTGTCTGCCTTCTCACACAGTCGTACCAGCCTCCCCCACCCCTCATAAAGGACCGGCTTTGATTTGACAATGTGGCACATATTCAGCTAGAATTCCCATCATCAATCAGAAGAAGCAAAATGAGTATATGTGCTTTTAAGAAGGAGCAGCAGTAAGCTTCCATAGTAAAGTGTAGGAACAAGCATATTACCTATTTAATTGCCTCGGCTGAACTTAAAAGCTCTGATCTTTAATTGCCTGCTCCAACTCATCTAAAAAGCTACAATTTTTTAATCAAGGAGAAAATTAAATAGCTTTTTTAGTAAATAAAAGGCATCTTTAATCTTATTTTTTATGGAATCCAAGTTATTAAATATGGACAATACCTCTAAAATATTAAATTAATAACTACTGAATTTAGGGCAAGTTTCTTATTCCATTGCATTAGGGGATCTGGTTTCTTTTACTCTTCAATAAAGACACATTTTTTAAAGATCCAGAAGGTAAAAACTTCCATGAATAGCTATGAAACTCCAAGGCTAAACGTGTACACAGCTTTCACGAGGTGCACTTCCACAGCACACCACTAGGGAACCAGTGCTTTTCTGCACTGTAATTCCTGACCTTTCCGTCCAGGCTGTGTAGGTGCACATTCTCTTTTTGACACAGACTTCAAACTGACATCCCGTAAGAGGGCCTGGGGGCACCCTCCTCATGCCCTCACAGACATCTTTCCCCACCAGCAGTATCCTGAGCCAGGCACTCTGGGCACTGAGTGGACGAGCAAAGAGAGAAGGAAGGGGGATTCCCTTGGGAAACCTGTGTCCTCGTCAGTGAAACCACGCAACTCCTCACCTGCCGCAGAGCCAAGAGCCCTTTCTTAGCTTGCAGCAAACAGTACTGGGGAGGTGGCGTGGGCCCCTGAGGGCTCTGGCCAGCCATGCCTGCTGCTCACAGAGAATGAGTGGGGAGGGGGTCCTGGGAACTGAAGCTCTTGATTTTCAGACCCTGAGGAATCCTTTCCAAACATGTCCAACCAGATCCCAATTCAAATGAAAACTCTGGTGATTTCTCCCAAATGGAGGAAGCTTAATACCAAATACTCTACACAGACGCATTGTAGACGTCTATGATTTTGTTGGCAATAGGTTAATTTCTGCTGAAATGGCTTTTGCACTGGTGGTGTGGGGAGGCGGATGCACAGGGACGAGGAAGACCGTGAGAGGTACCGTCACAAAGTGCCCACCTTTCTTTTACCCACCAGATGCTATGCTTCCTCGCTGACTGCCGGGAAGCAACACTCAGCCTCCCCTCCCCACATCCTCTTTCCATCAGCTGCCCTCTGGGAATCGAGTGACTTCGATGCAAAAAGTGACTTATTGATTCCCCTGAGTCGGCATAAACACCTTCGAGGGCTGAATGGATAGTTTACTTCTCAAAATCTCGACATAGTCTTTGAGAGAGAAAGAAGGATTTACGAGGAAGTCTGGCATCTCCAAGCTGCCCACGGGCGCTGGCAGTCCCCAGGGATGGCGGTGACACTTGAGTTGAGGGTTCCCAGTCCTCCTCTAGTTTACACCTTCTGAAAAGCAAAACCCTTTCCTTAATCACACGTCCTGTACCGCTGGTCCCCAAATGGGCATCCTTCAGGCTGCACAGCTGTGCAGGCGCGGGCAGCCTTGTTCAGCCTTCCCCGTGCGTGGCTGTCACAGTCTCCCCAGGAACGCAGACATCCTGGGAGTGCTTGAGTAAACAACAGGAGATGCTTCTGGAACCTTGACCACTGGCTGTCCTCACCGGTTCTGCTTGCAGACCAGGACACTACGTCCAGCACTTGCACTCACTCCTTATTTAAAGTTTTATTTCCCAGGAATGCGAAGCAATCTCCCAAGAAAGAGCATGTGATGGTATTTAACATGCAAGAAAAAAGGAGGGGGACAGAACTGAAGAGAAAGAAAAAGTTCTGCACTTTCTAGAGTTAAATGACAGACCCTGTCATTGTCTAACAGTTCAAAATAGGTTTTACATATTTGGTAAATGTGACTCCCAATAATATAATAAACACCTACTTTAAATCCAAATGAAAACAGGCAGTAAGAAGGGGGAGAACAAGGAAGCAATATTTGTAACAACGATGCTGTTGAATGTCACAGCAGCAGAAATCTCATTATGCACTTTAAAAACCAAGTAACTACCTAGCCTCGCCCAAAATTCCACACCAAGTCGGAACGTGCAACCAGGACTTACCCCTGTGCAAGATCTTCAAACTCCACAAGTAGGTGAGGCCTTTAACAACCTAAATTCATGAAAGAGAAAAAAGAACAATGACGGGTTTTTATAAAAACGGCACGTCTCACAGCTGACCAAATCGCCCATAATTTCCCCTGTGAAATTCTGTCAACCCACAAGTGTCCTCTGGGCATCGACCATGTCAGTGGCGGACTCTGTGGGGACCCCACTGGACTGTGAGGGAGCTGTCTGTGTTCTGGAGACAAGGTGAGTACATAGAAAGACCTGGAAGTCGAAGACTAAGCTCTTAACGGTGCCACGGGTGGGCAAGCAGAAAAGCAAGAGGGACCGAAAATTTAAAACTGTCTCTACTTTTGGGTCGATTTTTTTTTTTTTAATGTCATGACATTTATACTAAATGAGGGACTTTTTTTTTTAATTCAACCCAGGACCGTATGCATGCTAAACAGGTGCTCCACTACTGAGTTATCCTACCCTAAGACATTGTCTGAAAACGAACTAATGAGACGAGGCAGTGGACAGAATGCAGGGTGTCCTTTCCACAGGAGTCAGGAGAGCCCTTCCCCACGAGGCTGGCTTTGAGTACTTAGACCCCGCTGGAAATACATTTTGGCCAAATGTGTTAAACGGTTATTGAGGACCCTGGTCAAGCATCTAAGAGAACTCTTTATATGACTTTCTCAAGTTTTCTAAAAGTTTCGAGGAAAAAAAAAAGACTTCCAAAAAAAGGGGGTTTAACTTACTGAGTCAGTCACCACCACCACCACAAAATATATATATATAAAAAAATCAAAATTTCAAAATCTTTACATGAAACAAAATTGCAAATGGAGAGACAAGTTCTATTCACAGTGCCTGGCCCTGTGTGAACATGAATAGGAACTCGCAAGTTCAAGGGTGACTTCAGAACTGAACACTGCTACTTGAAATGTACTACAAGAATTTAAAAGCACTCATCTTACGGAAAATGTTAGATGAGTCACGGTTATATGGATAAGAAACCTGCTATGATGGGACATAACTGAGTGGTTCATGTGTCTTAAGTGTGTGTGTGTGTGCACGTGTGTAGTGTGTGTGTGCGCGTGCACGCGCACACATATGAACATGTGCATGTAAGGTTGCAGTTCAACATGCAAGATTTTAGTTAATCCAAAAAGACTAAGAGCCATAGTGAAAGCTGCAATATAGAGGGAGAAAACCAATTTCCAAAGGGCACAGCACTGGAAGCCGGCAGTGGGCACTTTCTGCTGCTGACAGAGGCGGGTGCAGGCTCATTGCTTCCCGAGTAGGACGCACTCCTGAGAGATTCGCTAATATGCTGTGATCAATTCCATCGCACTTATCTATTCCAGGAGGACGGAATAAATTTTTATAGCAAATGATTCTTTCAGAGTTTGGAATAACCAACATTAAAATAAAAAAAACTGTGTCTCAAACAATAAAACATAAAAAAGAAAATATCAAAACATTAATATCGCACATTGTATATATGTACTGGAATTTCACACTGAATTCATAGACGCAAAAACACTGCGATCAAATTAAAATATATTTTTAAAAATAAAATCCTATTAAGGGGGGCTGGAGAGGTGGCTCAGGGGTTAAGCCTCTGCCTTGCAGGCGGAAGGTCCTGAGTTCGGACCCCAGATCCCATGTATAGATGCCAGGCGGAAGCAGGGGCGGCCTGCGTTTCCGGTCCTGGTAGGGCGGAGCCTGTGAATCCCGGGGCAGAGTAAACAAGGAGGAGGTGGAGGCGTCCATGGTGGTTCCCGAATTCGTCTGTGGTTCTACACACACACAGACACACGTACACGCACATGCATACGCACATGCATACACACACACACGCACAATTGAATAAATAAAAAAAATCCTACTAGAGGAGGAAATGAAAAAATATTTAGATGCCTATGAAGGACAGCATCACAGATGAAAAGCGTCTGCTCTTTGAGGAGCGGGGAAAGGTCACTTAGAGAAGATATAAGCAGGTTAAGCTCAGCTTAGAAGCTTAGGGAATGTTAAAAAAAAGTGGAAATTCTCCCATTACACACATGTGTCACTAAAACAGAAAATGAACAACAGAAAACACACAAAAGGGATACAGACAATACAAAATGCTCAGATAGCCAAGTAGGAAAAAGGTAAACACAACACTGATTTTATGGTATTTGATAAGATTATACATTTAATTAGAGATTCAAAAGGAAAATATTCCTCCAACCATCAAGAAGACTTTTCCTTTAACATACACAAGGGTCTGTGTGCAGAGAGCAAGAAAGAGCGTCATTGGTATTCAGCTGGCTAGGACGCACCCCCCCACGAAGCCTTGACACCAACGGTACTTATATTTGCTGTCAATCACTCACTCCTTGACATGTCAGGCGTACATCTTTTCAGGGACAACTTCAATCAACACTCGCACCCAGGGTACAGCCTAGACTGTCAGTGTCAGAAATGAGGGGAAATAAAATGTGCCAGTTGACAGGGAAGGCTGCAAGGAATGCTTTGTAAGAGACCAGATTCAAACGCAGAGTGGATGAACATCTGCGGAAGCTGGAAGGCTAAAACCAGGTGGTTTAAATGGATTTTCTTAAGGAGAGTAAAAAGCTCTCTTGTCAATGGCAGAAAACATGGCCGCCTTCCATAGAGACTGGTGGGTTCATCCTGTCATGAACTTTGGCTCTGTGGACCTGCCCTGCATGCCAGATTATTAGAACCTGGGAAGTAAAGTTTGTTTGGGAGAAAGAGATGCCTAAATATGATTCTAGGACCTGAAAAGAGTCTGTAGGCTGAACCCGGAGGCATGCACCTGGGGTCCCAGTTACTCAGGAGACTGAGGCTGGAGCCAGAGTTGGAAACCAGCAAGGACCCCAGGCGAGGCAGATCCAACCTCCAAGGCCCAAAAGCCTTGTTGATGCTTCTCTGCTATTCTCACGCCACATTTCTTGGAATTCCTTTGTAACTCAGTTTTCCCTTTCATTCCTTCAGAGTCACAGCAAGCGGGGTGGGAAGAACAAATGTGTCTGGAAACAGACAGCCCTGAGTCCACGTTAGCACTGACTGATTAGACCATCACTCTGGGCAAGTTATTTAACCTTTCTAAACCTCATCTCACCCAGGGTAATGCATGCTTGGCAACTCACACTTCACAGGGTTGCTACAAAAGCTAGACGAGGCATTTGCACACAGGCATACAACTGTGATTAGCGGATCTGGCTCTCATTTCCTGACTCTGTTGCTTTCCACTTGACAGTGGCTAAGACTGTACTTAAGAGCTGTCTCTCCTTCCTGAGGGGGACTCAAGGGAAAGACACTGGCACGTTAGAAACAGTACAGGGGCCACAACCAAGGAACCAAGGAACTAGTCAGGCTGTATGAACCCGTATTTTATATACCACGACCTACAGCTCAATCAACTGCCTCCCAGCGCCAGGCGTCAGCCTTGTGCCAATCTGGTGCATCGGCTGCGAGAGAGATCACCCAAGTTTGCAGCTACATGAGTCACACACGGTTACTCTTGAGGCACCAGACAAATTCGCAAAATTGTCAGAAAAGTACCCAAAGCCTTTCTCTTGCTCCAGCGGTCTCCTCGCTGTGGCCTGGTGCGCCCTAGGTCCTGGGGAAGCCAAAGCATTTTATAAACAGCCCCTAACATGAGAACAGGGAAGGCCAAATGTAAACCATGGATTGGACTAGCGCTTATTTTTAATGCCTTTCACTAAAATATTTTTTGACAGCATTTTCAATGAGCCAACAGGCAAGCTCTGTATTTAAAAAGCTGAGTTTTTTTTTTCTTTCCTTTTCCCCTGCGGACTCTATTCACTTCACAGTCTTCTCGCTCCAACAGAATTAAAAAGCCCAGTGTCCTTGTCTGTGTGCCCTGCAGGAAAGGGCGGTGAGATTTATATAGTCCAGGAGGAAGACGGGTCTCCCTGAAAAAGGCCGATTTCTAGTTTCACGAAGTTCAATAGATCCGGGAGAGCGCAGGACTCCAGACTCCTCGGCCACTGCAATTGGCGTCCTTGCCTTTTTTTGCCCTTTATTATACGTGTTATTAAACTTCACAGCCAAGAACTGCCAAAAGCCACAAAGCACGCATTCCCCTCTGAGATTAGAGGAGGAAATGAAACATTTTTATCTTCATCTAAAAGAGTGATTTAAGTCCCCAAGTTTGCGAGGAAGCTAATCTGCCTACACATATAGATTAGAGGCGCCTGGGCGCAATAGCATCAGAAGGGAAAGTTCTCTTCACCCTGGGCAGTTCACACTAATAATTAGGAAGACAAAAGGAAAGCTGTGAATTACAATGAACTAAGACTAAATAAGTGTCCATGTTGGATTAAAGAATTTGAGTTGTCAGTTTGATGTATAATGAATGTGAAAATAAGCCATTTAATTAAATGGTACATGATGTAATCGCTTTGTTCTGCACCAAGCCGCTTAATTTAACAGAGTGCCTTTACTTTGGCAATTGTTTACTATTGCACTACTCGGTGGCTTTTCTTAGATTTGGTTTGCCTGCATTATTCCAAACTTGAAATTTGAAACTCACATGAGAATGTAAATTTAGTTGATGTGCTTCATGAATTCAGTAGTGAATACAGAAAACAAGACAACTGCCTTTAGTCGCAAAGGGGATAACTTCCTAGAAATGGTCAACAAAAAAATTAAATCCAAGAACATGAAAAAAACTGCAAAACTACTCTAAAATAAAGCAAAATAGTACTTTGTTCATAGACTGCTTGAATAATTTAGACTTTTAAATTATTTTCCAATTCTATGTTTATAATTACGAAATGTCCCTTGAATCAGTTTTCTATTAAAAGCAGTTGGAAATTCTATTGGTCAAGTTGAGCACCAAGGTCCCTGCACACACACACACACACACACACACACACAACACACACTGGTACAGGTCCGAGTGCTGCTCGGCCTACTGGCGTTGGCCTAAGAAGCAAAGACAAAGCAAGGAAGTGGGAGAAAAGCAGGGAGGACCCACCCCGGCCGGGGCTGAAGACCAGCAAACATCAGAGCCCAAGAGGAAAGGCGAGAAGGACCTCGCCTCCCACCCTAACGCTGAGGTCAAGTACTTACTGCTACTGCAATTCTTCCGAGCACTTGCTCTGGGATTTTCCTATACACATCCAAGGACCCCCCTGTGGAGACAAAGACGAGTGTTACCACAAATACAGCTACTAGAGGCACGGGGTTCCTCGTCACTGCATCCCTGGGAGAAGGAGGGGTTCTCTTTTCTTACCCCACACATCAGATATGGAGGGGAAAACTGGTTTTTAGTCGAGCTTTATTATAACATTATCACTCTTTCAGATGAGTATGACTAGACACTTCCATTTATTTGCCAGTGGGCAGTTGCAGATATGAAAAAACAAAACAAAGCAAGGAACAACTAAGGATCTGTGCTGTATGAAACATTCCCCTAAACATAGAGAACTAGGAAAGCTAACGTGACAACCGTGCTTTTCTCATATGTAAACCTGGGACTTAGCTTAGGATTTTCACATGAGCCAAGCAAATGCTTATGAAGTTCAAAACACACATAAAAACTAATAAAATGAAAGTGGCAATGTTAAAACTCATCTAAAGGAATGAGTACAACCTCTGAAATCTGGTACTAAGGTGAATAGTTGATCAAAGAAACCATCTTGGGTTTTTTTCTTTTTTTTTAAAACTCTCTTAGATACTATTTTGAAACCAGATTATGAGGCCAAACAAAATGAAAACAATCTCTTGAGGTTCCAGATTTTTTTTTTTTTTTTTTTACTAAAACAGGATCAACTAATATTTTATACCTTTACCCAATTCAGCTTTAATTAAATCATTTCTGGCAGTTTCTAGAAATCAAGCCCATTAGACAGATGTGTCCTGCTCCTTTTGCACTAAGCAGATATAACATCCATAGCAAACAATGGCCCTGTGTCCACTCGGAACCAGTAGCCCAGGGGCCAGGAGTGCTGTGCAGTCATTTCTGTCGGGCTCAGGGTGGTGGGTTTGCTTCCGTCCTTACTCAGTTTTACTCTCATTCTGTCCTACAGGTGTAGCCACACAAGAGAACGCTTAGGCTCGTCAAATCATCAAATATTGGTAATAGTGCTAAATGCTAGTGATGGCTGTACTGACCCTGTTTGACTGATGGGAGAAACTGAGTCCCGAATGTGCGAGAGCCACCGTCATGAGCCAGCTGGTGGCTGAGAGGAGACCTGAGCCTTTGAACGCCCCAAACGTAAAGATCTGCACGGTGCCCAGTGACACTGCACAGCAGTGGACTTGCATGTGATCTTTACACGGCAGTGAGGTGTCATCATGGACACACGCCGGCAAGGGTTCCTGTTGGCTGAGCTCTGCTACTCCAGGCATGTGGAGGCTTACCCACCCAGGACTCCAGGGTCTAGATAACGGCCCCTAACTGCAAGGCCACAGGTCTATGACTTGCCGCTTTCCTACATTCCCTGACCATTTATTTCACTGCACGCTACTGCCCACCGTGGGAAGCAAGAGGAAGACTCGCTGACGATCAGCAAGAATCCATGTCTGGTAGGAAACAACTATGCATTCTGATAATAAACTAGGGCATCATCTTCATGTAAACAGGCCAAAAGGTCTGGGCTTATCCTGCTATCAGATCTAAAATGTACGTAGTGCCACTGCACATAGGATATGCATAAATATGTAACTAATGAAGGCAAAGCAATAATATTGTCATATTAATTCCATTTGCCTTCAAATGACCACACTTATTATTGTCAACAAAGATGAAATAAAAAACATCGAGGAAAAAATGTTATAAAGCTCTCTTAGCTTCCGTTAGTTAAAAATATAACAAATCCTTTCTTTCCTTTTATGGGGAGTGGGAGGTCAGGGACAAGTTATCCCCGTGGTGGTAAACTCAGCCTATGTGTACATTCTGAAACCCTTTACCCGGATGCTTCTGAGTAGATTCAGTTTTGAAGGCAAATCACATCCCTCCCCTACTTCAAAACTTCCTCATGGCTTCCTAATAGAGTCATACTGAAACCCAAGCTCCTTACCGTGACCCGTGACACCCACAATCTTGCCAGAGTCTATGCTCTTGGGTCCTCTCAACACTGCTCCCCATCACCTTAGAATTCTACCATCCATTCTGAAACATTCATACTTGATACTTCTGCCTTTTAACATCTGCCTCATGAGGTCTCTGCTAAATGCTAATTTTCAAAAAATTCCTATCTCTATGCCCTTCTCGCTAGTACCTGCTCTACTAGGCACCATCTATCCTGTTCTTCATTCTGCACACTAGAGGACTTGCTCTGTAAGTTCGGTGTGTCTGATCCTTGTTCCCTGAAGACAGGATTAAATCTTATTCACTGCTGTGTACCTAGGCTTAGAATAGTATCTGGAAAAAGGTGTTTGGTAAATATGTGAAAATAAATAACACTATCACAAAAAACTTAATTCCAGAGAAAGCTGTTATTAAGTCTGATTACAGTGGAGGGGTTTGGGGAAGAAATGACAGTCGGAAGGCATGCACCGACTTATGTTTGCTGTATATGAACAAAAGACTACCTTCCAATTATCAGATCCAAATGATGAAAATGGATTATGTTTAAAGCGCTCAAGCAAAGCATGAAGCTGATGCCCCCAAACAAAGGCTAAGAACCAACTAGGTTTTGAGGTAAAATGGGCAGTAATTGAAAGGAAATGATCTCTGGAAAAGATCAACAGCACGAGAAAATGGAAGAATAAACAAATATGAATACGAGTTACTTGAGGTTACACAGTCTGAAAAAGAAGAGGAAGAAGATGGAGAAAAATGAACACGTTTCCGGAGAGCTGAGGTTAGGCATGCAGCACATCATCGCAGCATAGCCGAGATCTGGAAGAGGAGCGAAGGAAAGGGGCAGACGTGATGAGAAACTGTTCTCCACACTTTCAGAAAGCTCAAAGTCCACAGAAGAACAACTCAAAGAAACTCATCCCTACAGACAGACACAGCATTATGAAACTGTTCATGTTAGATGAAGTCGGGGACTTTTAGAAATAGCAAGAGCATAAATATATCAATTACAAGAAATTCTCAAAAAAATCAATGGTAAGGTTGAGAATCTAAGGGCTTGCCTACCATGTACAAGGCTCTATGTTTTGTCCCAATACTGGGAAACAAGCAAGCAAACAAACAAACAAATGATCAAAGACTGATTATTCCTTAGAATCAGAAACAGAGATCAAAGGCAGAAGAACTGTATGCCCAACAAAAAAATCCTATAAAACAAGAAGCAGAAAAGGGAGAAATAAAAGACTTTCCTAGATAAACAAAAACAGCAAGAATTAGTCACAGCTGGCTCCTCCTACAAAAGATAACCTAAACTTTTCATACTAAGAGAATATGGGACTGAAGTTCCAAAACAGTCATTAAATGTCCATGAAGCAACAGGAGAACCTAGGTACAAGCAATTAAATATGCAAATAAAAACAAATGAAAAGGTCAAGACACAATGTTCTTAAAAATCTCCTTTTTCTTCTGATTTAAGAGATAACCGTTTAAAGCAGAAACTGCAGATCCATTCTGGATACACAATCTGTTTGGCTGCAGCACTGATGAGGCGCGAAGGCGCTACATAGCGTATGTGGCCTAAGGACTAAGGGTTTGTAGGGTGAAGTTCCCGGCTGTGAGGGTTTAGCTCACAAGCCTTTAACCTTGTGATGGTGCAAAAGTGACTGATGTTAAGTGGAAGCTGCACCTCAAATTTGGAGCTTTTCTTGGGTTTTCTTGGGTTGTGCTCTTGCAAAGCAGGGTAGCGGCTGTGTGCTGTCCCTGCTGGCCGGCCGCAGGGTCACAAGGGCAAGCAACCGCTGTACTATACTGCATTGTTCAGTTATGATGCTGGGGATGTGGGGTTTGTTAAGTGCATTTTATAGCATTTTCTATTTGTTATTGGTTTATTCAGATACAGGTTTATCATAAACCAAGGAACATCTGCACTATTAAGATGAAGTTGATATGGATCTAATCAAAACTATTTCAAGATGTTAACTGCAATCCCTAGGGCAATCACTGAGGACACGGTCCAGAGAATGCAGTGAAGGACCTATGTGGGAATGTGAATGTTACATTAGGAAGTATCTATCCTAAAGGAAGGCAGTACAGTGAAACTAACTCAACCACCAATTCTCTACAAATGTGCTCAGAGCTCAGATCCTCAACTGTCAAGTTGACACCTGTGCCTAACCCTGACAAGCTAGAAAAATGATATCAATATGAGACAAAGTCTCTTAGATAAATATTGCTACAAGAGCCAAAAACACTTTTAAAAATGATCTTAGCTCTTTATGAAAGAGAAAGGGCAAGCTCAGGTGTGCCTGAGTCATGGAATGAGTGTGGAGATCAGAGGGACAGCTTTCGGAAGTCACTTCTTTTTCCTCCACCACATGGACTCTGGGAATCCAAATTGGACTGCTTCATTTGCACACAGATGCCTTTACCTGCTAAGCCAATCAACTGGCCCAATTTGAGACATTTCCAATGATAAAAGAGCTACTCCATCATGAAAACATAAAGTTACAGAAAATATACACCTAACAACAGAGAGCCAAATACACGACATATACACTGATAAAATTGAACAATGGAATAAGCATATTAGTTGGATACTTCAATACCTAGTAGAACAACAGAGAAAAGTAATGAGGACATGAACAGCATGATACACTGTCCGAAAGTAGGATTCAATCTTCTTTCAGGCACACAGCGAGTTTCTCGGGTGCAGATCTGCAGGCAGCAAGGCAAACCTTATGGAGTCTAAAGCATGACAGTCACACCATCCATCACCTCTGCCTCACGACACCTTCAGAAGTGGGTGAAAGGACGACATGTTTCACCAACATGTAGAAAAATACAGATAAGCTAAAGGAAATTTCTTCTGTGGAAAACTGAAGAACACACCAAGCCTCTGGAATGTTGCTTTAGCTGGAAGGTAAACCGAGCATTGAACATGCCCAGATTTGGTAAGAAGGAAAATCTAAAAGCACATCCCAACAGTCTACCTAGCAAAAGTAAATAAAACAGAAAATAGAAAAAATAATAGTATTGGTGAAATAAAAAGTTGGCTAGCTACACTGGTCAAGAAGGGAGAATACGTGAGTTGCTTCAACATACAGCATCTCAATAAAGAAGGAAGCACAGAAGGAAAACCAGTAAGAAAGACTATTAGGAAGGACTACCTACAAGGAATGAGAGGAAAGTACTGTTTTGGTACAAAGTTGTCCTCTGAACTCTGCACCTGTGCCAGGGCATGTACTCCCTGCACACAAACAAGAAATGAAAACAAACAGCTGGACTTCGAGTAGAGACTGGTAAGCTGATTCCAGAACGCAACCGAAATGCAGCGCGTAGCACCAGAGCCACAGGGCTGGAGCCTCACAAGGCTGCTGCGATGCCCACGTGGGGGAAAGCACCACGAGAATGGCCGACAGCTCCTCGCCACCAGGTGACTAGCACTTGCCTCCTAAGCATCAACCCAACCAAGCTGCCAACAACCTGCAGACAAAAGTACCCGGTGGCATTATTCACAACTGAGCCTAAAGTGGATATGTCCCAAAGGACTCCAAACTAGGGAAAAATAAACAAATGGTGCACAGCCCTATGTTGCAGTTCACCTGCACGGTTGCTGATAAATCACCATCAAATGGCTTAGGGAACAAGGGGTTTATTTTCTCTTACAATGTCTCGTTACAGTTCTCAACCCAGCTGGACAGGAAAGTTTACACCAACACCAGGGCCGAGAGAACTGGCCACACCATCTCTACATAATGGCTGAGAGAGGGATGATCCTTACTTGCCAGACCAGCATGTCTGGCCAAGTGTACACAGAATGCCAGCTTTCTCAACCAGCTTTCTGTATTTTATTCCAGAGCCTAGTCCCACCCACCAGGGGCTGTGCCTTCCACATCAGCTAGACAATCGCCTTCAAGTTTGCTCTGGGCTCAAACCCTCAACTGTCAAGTTGACACCTGTGTCTAACTATGACACCAGACAATGGAATGTTATTCAGAGATACAAAGGCACAGAGCATGGCATTTGCAGTAATGGATGAACCTTGAGAAACACTGTTCTACATGAAAGAAGCCAGCGCAAAGAGCACACAGCACAGGATTCACTACTGTCCCATGCCAGGAACAGGCGCCTGGAAAAACCATGGAGGCAGGAGGGCATTGGGGCTGGCGGGGCTGGCGGGAAGGGGAATGATGGGTGACGTATGAGGTATAGAGAGTTCTTTCTGAGAATTTTCAAGGAGTTTTTACACTGGATAGTGATAATAATTGTATAATCTTGTGAATGTACTATTTGAACTGGTATCTGAATTTTATCTTAATAAAAAAGATTTTAATGTGACAGAAAAGTTGAAGATTTCAAATGATGAAACAGTAACAAGTACTGGCATTGGGAATCCACTTTTCTCACCTGTCTTCACCTATACTACCCTTTGTGGTTACAAGATTTTAAATATTTCCCATCTACTATAGAATGCGTTAAACATGCACTTTAATATCACAGTAACAACGTTGACTCACTGAAAGTCTTATAGTGCATGAACTAATTAAGTAATGCTAAGAATATCCAGAGAAACCTAAATGTGTGTGTGTGTGTGTGTGGTTATAAATTTAAATTTTTTATTTTAACATATATGTTTCATTTTGACAGGGCTAGATATTGAAAACCTTATTAGGCTAAATAAAATGTGAAGATTGCTTGGGTTTAAAGCCAACCATAATAAAGACAACATTTCACCAACAGGACCTCCCCTCAAATCTGCATTTTGTCACAGTGCTCAGATTGAGAAGAAGCTACCAAAATAGCAGCAGTTGCACAAGATAAGAGGAGGAAAGGACTAAGTCCAAAGAGTGCTAAACACATCTTGGCTCAACTGCTGTGTGGAAAAACAATTTCTTATCTTGCAATTAAGAACCGATTTCTTTCTGAAAGACACAGGACACTGGGTTAATAGATTTCTGTAAAAGCAAATTTGTGTGGGCTATGGAGACATTAACAGAACAGAACATCTGCTCTGTCTGCAAACAGACTGCACAGAAGCGTCAAGCCTCAAAGCACTGGTGGGACCAGCATTTAATCTGCTCCTTGTGCATTTTGAATAAAAGCAAAGGAACTTTACATCTTTGAAATCACAGCTCAGCCACAGACATTTAACACCAGGAACCCTAACTGGAACATCACGCCTAAGAGTGTCAGGAGGCAATAATTAGTAGACGCTAATCCTTCTTAATTCTACTGACATCTGTATGAAAACCAGGTTTTAATGCATTCTGCTCCAAAATTATTTAATATCATTTATTTTATTTTTTTATTATTTATTCAGTTGTGCATGTGTGTATGTGTGCGTGTGTCAATTGTGTGTGTGTGTGCACATTTGTGTGTGTGTATGCAGAACCACGGGCGAATTCGGAAACCACCATAGACTGCCTCCATCTCCTCCTTGTTTACTCTGCCCCAGGATTCACAGGCTCCGCCCTATCAGGACCAGAAAAACAGGCCACCCCCGCTTCCGCCCGGCGTCTATACGTGGGGTCTAGGATCCGAACTCAGGACCTTCTGCCTGCAAGGCAGAGGCCTAACCCCTGAGCCACCTCTCCAGCCCCCCAAAATATTTAATATCATTTAAAAGGGAAAACTTACCATCCATAAATTCAGTACAAATCGAAATCCTGTTTTCTACAAAAAATGCTCCATAAAAGCCTATGATGTATGATGAATCGCACTGCAACAACAGAAAGGCAAAAGTAGTTAGAAACCTATGAGCTGCCACCTCGCAGATGTTTTTAAGTTAAAGCGATGAGGAAAGAATTACCTTGTAAAGAATCTCCAATTCTGACATAATCTGCTTCTGCAGTTCCAATGTAATATCCAGCAGTATAACCTGAATATCAGAAAGTTGTCAACGTTAGTATGTTATCTGCCTTCAAATCAAATACCATTTCAAGTACAACATATAAAAAAAATTAGTTTCCTTTATGTGCCCCCTTACCCCACAACAGTAACTGTATCCACATCTGCCTGAGCCTTAGAACAGGGAGGCGGTCCTGAAGTGATTGATGGGACCACACGTTAAAGAGCCAGGTCTTGGAGGTCAGCATTAATGGCTTTAAAAGTCAGTTAAGTTATAACACTCTCAATTTATGCACCCTATTTTGGCCGCATTGGATATTTCCAGAAGAGGAAGATGTGGACCATCCTTGGATCATTAAAAGGGATCAGCGCGAGTCTCAGACACCCAGAGAAGCAAAGGGAATAAGTGAAGGCGGCATTTACCACGGGTCCGAGTAATAAAAGTAGGCGATGAAAGCAAGAAGGCTTTAAGGAAATGTGCCGCCTTTTTCTCTTCTCTCAGATGGGTCACATTTCTCCACTAACACTGTCACAGACGACGAGAAAGTGATGGGGCCTCGCTCTGCCCCGCTCCTGCCTTTCCAGGACTTCCAGCGCGTTCCGGTTCTCCTTAAAATATCAGCCATAACAGTGTGGACTCACTTTCCATAAGCTCTAGTTCGTTAAAAATGTTTGTTTTTCCTCCCTCCTTCCTTCCTTCCTTCCTTCCTTCCTTCCTTCCTTCCTTCCTTCCTTCCTTCCTTCCTTCCTTCCTTCCTTCCTTCCTTCCTTCCTTCCTCCCTCCCTCTCTCCCTCCCTCCCTCCCTCCCTCCATCTCTCCCTCTTTTCTCTTTTTCTCTTTGCTGGGGATTGAAGATTGAAGCCATCTGTGTCTCTCATACATGCTACTCAAATGCTCAACCATTAGACATCATCCCCAGTTCAATGTCCTATTTTTTAAAATTATATTTTATTTTTCTAGTTTTACAACCATATACCCTGCTTCCCTCCCTCCCATTGCCCTCCCTTCCTTTTGTCAATGCATCCCACTCCCTCCCACCCTCCTGCCTGTCTGTTTCTATAGACATGGATAGACATGGTTCCCTCTGGCTTATCCATCCCTGTGGGGGTTCAGGCCTTTGTGGCATACCAAGTTGCCTCTCTTCGGGCCACCCCACTGATGGGGCCTTTCCCTTCACTCATCCAGCTTCAGTTCCCAAGGTTTCCACTGTATGTTCCCATCTCTTGAGTTCCTTGATAGTCTATGGGGGCCTGTTGGTATGTCAGTCATTATGCAGGTCTGGGAAGGACAAGGCTCACTTTAATGAGTTCCTGGATGCAGCAGTCCTGCCTTGAATGGAATGTCTTGTCCAACAGTGAACCTTCCCATCTTTAGGTTCTTACCATCTCACTGCCCACTCTTCCACGAGGTTCCCAAAGCCTTAGGTTGGTGTGATTCTGGGTGAGCACTGTGGGACAGCTGGTACTCTGCATTATGGTGGCCGTTGCTGTCCACTTCACTGCTCTTCTACTGCCCTAGGCTTCTAGGCTGAGTATTAAGTGTTCTTCAAATCTATAGATATGCTATTTACAGAGCAGTTTGATGTACTTACTGTCTTCCTGCCTATAGGTTCATTGGCTGTTTTTCCCTGTTCGATCTCCTATTTCCTAAGAAAGGAAACTCGAGGATTGTCCAAAATTTACTAAGCATGTCAGTGAAGACAACTCAAGGGGAATGCTTCTTATTTGAGAGAGACAACAATGAAATAAAATAGGTGGAAAACTACTTTTAAGGATCATAGCAGAAAAAGCTTAACAGCACCGTGTACCAGCCAACACTGAAATACACTGCTTCACAAACGAAGAATGTAGATAATTGTACTGGAAAAAACCATACATTAAGAACTATGTGAACTGCTCACAGACAGGAAAGTAAATAGCTGCTCTAAAGAGCATGTGGGATACTGGTGTCCATCGGAATGGGAGAGGAACGGCAGAAAACGGGGTCGTCGGTTTCTTTTGGGAACTTGCTTTATGATGATTCATCGACTCTGTGGCTGCACTAGACTGTGTGATCCAGAACCGGTGAAAACGTATTAAAACTTCTCGGAATCATGGTCATTTGCTACAGCACCCACATTTCTGTTCTGTACACAATGTGCAACAAAATAAATTCAGCTAATGTTTCAATTCTACTTTACCACATATAGAGAATCTTTTGCCCTAAAAATCTCTGCTGATCCCTCTCCCCTCTGAGGGAAGGAGACGCAGGGAGTAGTTTGGGAACTGGTTTGTCCACAGACGTGTCCCCATTGTTCCTTGGCGCATCCTCAGGACAGAGCCCCCTGCCCAGACTGGGTAAGAGGTGGGCTTGGTCTGGCAGGGACCCTGAGAGAACAAACCCTTCTCCTGGGGAGAGTGCCCCCCCCACCGTGTAGTTGAACAGGGGCTAAGGAACTCCCCACTCCCTCCCTCTAACAGCAGGCTGTGTGGGTTTTAATTCCCATCCTCCCCACCCTGGCTAGGTGTCGCCTTCCCTGTATCCTATGTGTCTGAGTGCGTGGGTGGGGGGGTTCTGTACTAATTTCCATGGCTGGTGGCTTTTCCTTCCATGCATCACTCCCCCCCCCCCCGCATGCCCAGGGGCCACCCGCCTGGCATTACCGCATGCTGGGGTCATTGGGTGAGGGGGGCGGGGCTCACACTGTCTTGTGGTCTTGAGATTTTTATTTTTGCATATGTAATCCATCCTGTACAGGTAGCTAACTTTGTAAACACTGTGTATTCCCTCTGCCCTCATGGCTGCTGGTGTAAATAAACTGCATCTCCCGTTGGTTAAAAAAAAAAAGTCTCTGCTGAAAGGAAAGAAGTTATTATTGGTCAGTTCTCAACTCTGGCTTCACATAATCTAGGTTGCTCATAGAATTCCCAGGGCACCCACCTGGTCCCAGAACAATGGTGGGCCACATCTTAATATTTTAAAAAGTTCTTGCACTGATTTCCAACCCACAATAAGGTTAAGAAACAGTGAAGGCTAAAAAAATGCCACTTATGCAGTGCTAAGATACATGCCTCTCGATACAAAATCAACCTACAGGCCATCAACCTAGAATCGAAGGGCTGCAATGGCCAGCCAACTACCCTGGAATTAAGCCAAAACTCCTGAGAACTTCTGTTAATCTGGAGCGCTGGCTGAGTTCCAGGGCCTAGAACGAAGCTGTAAACTCCAGCGTAACATTCAGGGGGTTCTGCACGAGCCAGCTCAGATCCTCGCTAGCTATCAATCAACTCCTTCCCTGCTCCTCCCAGTCTGGCCCACAACGCTGCTGGTCAGCACACACGACTTCTGCTTTCCCGCTCTCCTGTCCAGGCCCCTGCCATTCTGCGGGCTTCTCTCCACTCCACAGTCACTGATAAGACCATTGGACCCCTCAGATCCACATCCAGAGGCTCACCCCAAAACCCTTCATCAGAATTCACCTCTAGCTCTGACCCTTCCAATCTGTCTTTCTCACAGTCTGCTTCAGCCGTCCGCAGGCGTCTCCTGAACGCAGCCAAGGGGCCAGGGTGGCATCAGCTCTTCCAGGCAAGGGCCGAGTCCCATGTGCACTTCTGTCCTCGGTACCCACTGTAAGGCTGGACAGGCGAATTCGGGAACCACCATGGACACCTCCACCTCCTCCTCGTTTACTCTGCCCCAGAATTCACAGGCTCCGCCCTACCAGGACCAGAAACGCAGGCCGACCCCGCTTCCGCCTGGTGTCTACGTGGGGTCTAGAATCCGAACTCAGGACCTTCCGCCTGCAAGGCAGAGGCGTAACCCCTGAGCCACCTCTCCAGCCCCCTCTGCAGCTAAATTTAAAACCAAAGACCATAACTCCAAAAGAAACAAAATGGAGCAGGGACACCTTACACGTGGGACTGATCTACCGATGCGTCGCTGCTTGGGATCACTCCTGGGATTCTCTACATGCTCAGAGTGGGGAATCCCGAAAGGGAGGAAGAGTGATCAAAGTCAGTTCTGGAAACTTGAGGGAAAGTAAAACCTACCTCAACACAACTGTGCTGTCTGTTGGACGCCTGGGCTCTGGGCGGAAGGGTAAACCCCTTGGACATTCTTGCCAGTGAGCTTTAAAACTACTAAGCGTAAACAGGACCAACCCCTCCCTCTCCTGCGAGGGAGAAAAGTCTAAAAAGTGCTAGCTGTCTCTGAAGCTCTAGGACCGCGAGCCCTGCCTGGGTCCTGCCTGGCCTCCAGAGACACTGCGGGAGGTGGCGCCTGGGGAAAGGGTTAAACGAGAAAACGGAATACCTGACTGTGCTCTCCGCTACACCTCCAGGACACGTAAGGATGAGTTGTCAAGTTAAATACAAGCAGTCAAGTGACTGAATTATAATTTACTCTGGGCTCAATTTAAATTAGCGTGAGGCTATTAAAATATACAGTATAAATACGGCAATTCATCACCAGCTGTCATGGATGACTTCATTTATTTGCTGGAGTGGCGGACGCTCCACTAAAGGGAAGGAGAGCAAAATCACAGGTCAAATTAAGCCACTATTCTGTTTTAATTCACTTATTTAATCTGTAGCGACATAATTGTCTTTTACAGTATGTACAACTCAGAAAGGAAATTTGGGAGGATTACAGTCAGTATACAAATGATTAATCAAATGGTCTATTTAAATGCTGGTTTAAAAGCAGCAGAAACCCAAAGCAGTCCAAGAATGATAATCAGCACAAGCTTTGCTAAGACATTCTGTGGGATGGATTTTTTTTTTCTCCAATCAAAAAACAAACAATACTGGGAAATCTATGAAATCTTCCAAGCGTTGCCATTTGGAAGATTCTGTAGGACACACAACAGTACAGAAAGGTTCTGTTTGCAAGATGGCGAACAGTATTTTTATTACTTTTCTGCTCTACTTATTTGCAATTGTCTTGCTTACCTAGAAGGACCAGACAGGAAGCTGTTAAGACACGTTACTGGAAGCACACGGGTCACTGCCGAACAGTTACCTCCAGTGAGCGAAGGGTGCCACGCCCACGTGCTCCAGAAGCAGAGCACTTTCTACCTACGTTCCGTATATAAGATAAAAATCTATTCCCCCCCCAAATTCAGCTTCCTTTGAAAATGGCTGAAATGATCTCTTGCACCTCTGAAGGCTGAGAAGGGAACATCTTGATGTCCTTTTTGTTCTCACCTGGAGGAGCCCATTAAAAATGTTAAAAACTAGAGATGTTCTGAGCAGGACTATCATCGAGTTCCCACAGACATTCTGAGCTCCCGCTGACCACAGACTCCCGAGATTAAATTCGCCTCATCAGTCTATGCAGGCACCAGAGCCCTGCAGGTGATTCCGTCCAGACAAGGACCGTGATTTGCTGCCTGCACATTCCCCCTGTGACACCAGGCAGCCCCGTTTCATGGCTGGGGTCACTCGGAGGTTCAAGTGACATGCTTCAAGTCCCACAAAAGTCAGGAGAGGGTCAGGAAAAGATCAAATGTGCTTCTAACTCTTAACCTTCCATTTCACCCTTTAATATATATATATTAAAAAAGCTACGAAATATTCTGGGTGAGGCAATGGTCCATACAAAGAACACTATGGGATGTTTCGTGTGGGAGCTGAACCTGTTTCAGGATGTTACTTCAAAAGATGAATGAATGCACTAAACAACAGAAGAACAAAAACGCATTCATTCACTCCATCAGCAACATAAGCACGACGCAGCCACTGCGTGCAGTGACTGGTCCAGAACGTAAGTTATGAAGACCATAAGGCCTGCGATCCACTCACAGAGAGATGTCCATGTAACAGAGAAAACACGCGCATGCAAACTGACAGCAAAGTACAAGACGGTATCAGTCACATGCAGAAGATGCCAGAGAGACCTCAGACCCTATGTGATGGGGTACCCAAGATCTGAAGAATAGCCCTAGAAGGCTGCTTCAGGTACTGAGAGTTGAAGATAAGGGCTAGAGAAGAATTCATGAATCAGCTTGTTGCAATGAGAGAGCACCAAGGTTCCAATGGGACAAGAAGTTTAAAGAAGTTTAAAGAAGCAGAGGACTAGAATATGCAGAAAGTGCTGTCAGAGCTAAGGTCAGACTGCTGACGGACCATGCGGGTGCCGAGTCCCATTCAAGAGAGCTTTGGGCTTATCCAGGAGAGAAGCTAAGTATGTCTATGAGAGATTTTGCAGAATGGGTTGACAGAGGTGGGAAGACCCACATTGAATGTGGGTGGCACCATCCCAGGAGATGGGGTCCTGGACCGAATAAGAGAGAATGGAAGCTGAGCACCAGCGTTCATCTCTCTTTGCTTCCTGACTGTGGGTGCCTCACACTTCTGCCGCCACCCCAGGATAGCCCGTGTTCTCCCTGCCACTCCAGGATAGACCGCTCTCTCTCAGCCATCACGGATAGACCGTGCCCTCACTGCAAACCAAAGCAGAACCAACTGACCAACCAAAAAGCCGTTCCTTATTTCATTTACTTTTGTCACAGCAACAAGGAAAGAAAGCAATGAAGCACCACCTTTCCTTTTTACTCTTCTGAGAGGAGAGGAGAAACAGCTGGAATAATGCACAGAGGTCCGTACCTCAGGATGCAGAGCAGTGAGAGTGGGATTAAATCCTGGCCTCCCGACGTACCACTTGTGCAAGTTAACAAACTACCCTGTGACTGGGCTCGTGCATCTGTGAGGTGGAATCAAGATCAGCACAGAGGTAGCTGTAGCGTAGGCGCCTAACCAGTGTTCACCCGTGAATTACAACGGCTACTTACCTAGACAGTTCAAAAGCTCTAAGAGGCAAAAGCAAGCATTTGAATTACACTGATGGCAAGAAAGGAAGAGCAAGAATAGACAAAATAACACTCATGCAAACCTAAGAAAAAAAAAATTAACAGGCTTTCGGAGCCTGGACATCAGCCAGAGCACACAGTGACGTCCTGGGGACAGACAAGAAATGACACGAGCCCTTAGTCTGCCCAGCTCGTGGCCACAGCGTCCGCGGGCCCAGGACAGAAGAGGATTCAGGTGGCATCACAGTCGACATAAGTCGAGAAATCAGACCCTGGGGGTCTGGGGAGAGACCAAGGCCACCACTGCTGGCTGGCAGAGGACGAGGCCGATTCAGAGGTCGGCAGAGGGGCTTCAGAGAGTAATGATGGGTGCAAGGATGCAGGAAATCACCACAGGCCAGGGAGATGGGCATCAGAAAGAATGGGGGGAAACACCCCTGCAGCCTGCAGGAAGAATGCACCCCTTGGCCAGGGTGGAATCAGATGGGTTCTGCCTCTGCTGAAGGAAAACCTACCTAGGACAGCTGTTTGACAGGTCCCATCTAAGCACTTAAAAGCAAGTCTTAAAAGAAGCAGGCTATCTTAAAGTCACTAAATAATATCTCAGAATAAAGTTCAAGAATATTTATAGGAATGCAAAAGTAACTAGTGCCCAGGCTGTACTACTGGCATTCAATAAAAAAAATTACAAGGCATCAAAACAAACAAACAAACAAACAAACAAAAAACACACACACAAAACAAGAAATACAACCTGAAATGAGAAAAGGAATACATCAAAACTAATCCAGGTGTGGCACACATACTAGAATTAGTAAATAAGATTAATTTGGTTATTGTAACTATTTCATACTCATTAGAAAATAGAAAATGAGTAAATATCTCAAATAGAAATTTGAAAAAATGTTCTTTGTTGAAAGACCTATTTAAATTTTTAGCGGTAAAACAGGACAATGAAATAAAAAAAAAAAAATGCCCTGGGCAGGAATAATAGCACATTATAAAATACTAAAGAAAAGAGCAGTGAGCTCCAAGACTTGAATAGAAATTATTCAAAAATGAAATCCAAGTAAGAGGTCAAAGCGAAGCAAATACATATGCAGTGTTCCTAGTTGTGGGGGATGGGTTTGAAGAAATGGTTTAAAATTTTCCATATTTGAGGTACAATGACAATATTGCAACAAACTCTTTGAAAGTTAAGAGAAAATCTCCAATCTAGTGGAATAAAAATATCTACCAAGGTTGAAAATGAAAACACATTTTCCCCTCTATACAAGCAGAAAGAATTCATTCTCAAGAGGTTTATGTTACAAGAAATGTAAAGAAAACAAGAACTTTGAGCAAAAGAGAAATACCATTGGATAGAAATCTAAATCACACAGAAGGAAAAGCACAGGTACTGCTCAATAACACAGCAGATATAAAATGCATCTTTATTTATTTCTTGCTTTGCTTTCAAGTTTCCTGAAAAGATAAATGTCAAAACAAATATCAAAACAGTGTGTTTGGGGGTTTACAGCATGAAGTGTATGAACAGTTACAGAAGGCCAGGGAGGGGGAAATGAAACCTGGCACAATATGAAATGGTGCAGTGCTACCTACACAAGAGGATGTCGGAAAGGTAAAGACTGTGTTCTAAACTCTAGCACAACCAGCAACAGGAGTGGACAAAGGGGCATCCAGCCCTAACAAATAGAAAACAAGGAGCAGCACAATAGGTGTAAGTCCAACCATATCAATAAGCACACAAAATTCATGAACACACAGTTCAGACATCCTGATGAAAAAGCAGAGATCATCAGCCGGGATTACAAAGTAAGATCCCACTATATGCTGTCTACAAGAAATTCATTTGTATTATAAAGATACAAAGGTTAAAAATAAAAGACTCAAACAAGTCAAAACATGGTTGAAGTGATGATACTGCTATTAGCCAATATGGATTTCAAAGTGGAGGATATTACCATGGATAAAGAAGTTCATTTCTAGGCTGGAGAGATGGACCAAGAGGTTAAGTTTCTGTCTCCAAAGCAGGAGGACTTGAGTTTAGATTCCAGATACCAATAAAAATGCCAGGGGCAAGCAGAGAGGTGGTAGAGCACTCCAGGATGATCCCCAAAGTCACTTAGGCCTTCATAGGCACACAAAGTGCCTTCTGATGCACACAGACCCACACAAAGACAGAGAGACATAATTTATCTTCATAATGATAAAGAGGCCAATTCATCAAAGCCTACAACCCTGCGGTTCCTAACACAACATCTTCAAAAAAAAAAAAAAAAAAACATGGTCCAATCACTATTGGAAATTCTTATTTAAATAACTGATAGAACTTGGGAATTGGTGACAAGAGGGGCAATTTGAACACTGATGCTGGCCAGTTTGATCTAATTAATAGTCATGTAACATTATCTAATCTTTGGATTATACATTATTTTCATGTGCACAGGAAACATGAACCAAGATAAGCCATATTTAGAGCCACAAAACAAATGTCAATAAATTTTAAATGATTCTAACTAAACAACATAAGTTCTTTGACCAGTGTAAAAAAAAAAAAAAAAAAAAAAAAACTCGATAACTGAAAGACACCTGGAAATTTATGATATATTTGGAAACTGAAAAATTTCTAAGAATAAATGCACAACTCAGCCTATTTTGAAGAAATGCTGCCTTCTTTGGTTATAACTCATACATACGCCACATGATTTTTTACCTTGCTTTCACGATCAAGGAGTATAAACACTTTAATCACCATGGTCATACCCAATTCCATTATCATTCACTCGATGTGAGTCTCTAGGATGCGATTTTCTAGAGAGAGAGGCGGAGGAAACACAACACAGTCCTTGCTCTGCCGCCCCGTGGGAAGGTCAGGGTCTACTGAACAGTGTATTTGTAAATTCCAACTATTTTCATTTAGTGAAAGTCTAACAGCTGCTTTGTGAAGCACGTTCTTTAAAAAACTGCCTTCAATTCTTTCCAGGAACAGCTGTTGGTCCCTTGCCGTACCCGACTAAGTAACTGTGTATGAGAATCTTAATATTAGCTTATGTTAAGCATAATTCAAAATGTATGAAGTTATGAAAAATTTATAATGTACTCACAAGGCCAAATAACTACAGGAGTCTGGGTAATTTATAGCAGGGTTCCTCTCTCTTGGAATAAATAAACCAAGACTTGACTGTCTGTACATATATCATCAACAATAATCTAAGACTTTCGCTATCAAAGGAACAAACAAGTGCACAGACAGAACGTGCTCAAGTGGGCAGTGTGTGCGCTCAGGGACAGGAGCTGGGGGGGACAGAGGAGACAGAGCGCCAGCATGACCAACAGAGCAGCAGACTGGGCGCAGCTGTAAAGGTGAGGCCCACGACAGAAGATGCCTACGGTTTCTGAAGATTCCACACTTCTGTGGACATAGCTTGCCGGAGTTTTGAGGAAAGCATTTCAACGGGGAGCTCTGGTGTGTCTTCTAACTACAAGCTATTTGTTGTTGAAACTAGACCTCATGATGCCATATGTCACAATTACTCTGCACGTTGCTGACAAATTCACAATCAAACAGTTTAGAGAAACAAGGTGTCTTATTTTGACTTATAATTCAGTTACAGCTCTCAATCTAGCGTGGCAGGAGAGTTCATACCAACATCAAGGACAGAGGAGCTGAGGGAACTGGCCACATATCCACAGGACTGCTGAGAAAGGGGTAAACCACGCTTGCCAGACTGCATGTGTGTCTACATATGCCAAAGAATGCCACCACCCTTAACCATCCCCCATCTTATCCACTTACCCAGGGACTAGTCCCATACACTATGGACTGGATCTCCCCCATCAATAAGAGAATTTCCTGCAGGCTTGCTTAGGACTTATGCAACTACTAATTTTTTATAAACGTGCCCAGAGTTTATAATTAGATATTCTTATCTAAGCCTTCAGTCATCAG
Organism: Typhlomys cinereus; assembly: GCA_023101885.1. Taxonomy (NCBI): domain Eukaryota; kingdom Metazoa; phylum Chordata; class Mammalia; order Rodentia; family Platacanthomyidae; genus Typhlomys; species Typhlomys cinereus. Next base: position 490,849 of record JALPQD010000042.1, on the reverse strand, counting down.
GCCAACACTTGTAGCTAACTACCACACCATATCACAGCTTACAGGGGTACCAGGTTACTATGAGGAGGGGGAACTAGGACACACTAGCAGTTAGAAGTCTGAGTGTTAGTTTTAGTTCAACCTCACTCAATAAAAAGGTCCAAGTGACTGCAATTTAGATGTGAGATGCAGAAATCTAAACTCTGCATGTTAGGGAAAGAGATGGACTTCTCAGTGTTGATGGTGTTACAAAGGCACCTGGGGCACAAACTGTGAAGGGATGGGCAAAAAACAGAGGGGATAGCAACAGCAGTAACCCGGAGAAAGACTGTTAGCAGGCAGAGGGCATGGGCACCAGGGACACGGATAAGCACCGAAGACACAGATGGGCACCAGTCAAGGCCGAACCCTCTCTCTTCCCACTCTGAGCTTGGACAACTAGGTTTTATGGCTTAGTCTCCTCAAGTCTAAATTGGGTTAGAGTCACAATGGTTTTGAAGATGAAAGATAACTGCCTAGCATACAGCAGTTACTAAAACAAACAAACTAAATAAATAAACAAAAGCTTCCACCACTACAGGCCCAGAGAGGATAAAGGTCTAACTGGGGAGGCAGCAGACACCTCAGCAAAGGCAAGTCGGGGCCCATCTGCAGAGGGCCTGACCAGTCTGGCAGCTGAGAGCCCAGTGTAGAAAAGTGTGGCTCTGGGAGTTAACACTGTTTGGGGTACACAGGGCTCAGAGGTGCAAGTCAAGCGGTTTGTTAGGGACACCTGAGGTTTTAAATGACTGAGGACCAGGCACCAGCAGGCAGTGGCAGGATCAGCATGTGAGCACAGGATGGGGACAGCGAGGGGATCTCAGGCGACATCTCCAGAACTATGCCAAGTGTGTTCCCTGGTGTTGGATGGCCTTTTCCTCCAAGTAAAACAGCGCCGTCTTTGCCTGATGCCTGTCACTACTTACAAGAGACCATCAAGATCAGACACGGTGAGTGGGGAGGGTCACTGGACCCTCATCTGAGAGTCTGGTCTTACCGGAGCATCCTGCAGGCCTTAGTATGTGATTAGTGCGACCTGACTGCACTTGCTCTCATGCACGTGCCCTTGAGGTCTATGTGGAGGCAGGCGCTAGAGTGCACAGGCTGGGGAAAGCTAATGGCACTGTGCGGAAGCCATCATCCGAGCTGGGGGTGAGACTTCTCAGTGTGACTTGCTTTGAGGCCCCCGAGGCTCTGGTAAATATAGGGGTAACTATTATCTCTATTCTTGTACATAATCCCAATAAACTTATTGATTCGTCAAGTTGCACTTGGGATTGTTACTTTGGTGTGTCCTTGAATTCTTATCCAGCGAAGATAGATGCTTCTGTGGCATTTCCCCAGGAAAAGCATTGCAGGACATGTGTGTATTTCAGAAACAAAGCTGATGTACGTAACAGATAGCACGGGGAGGCCAGTTAGAGTCACATCTGTGACTGGACTTCCCAGCTCTGTGGCACGATGAAAGTGCACGGGAGAAGAGAAAAATCCTGCCCAGTGAGGAAGTCACTTGCAAAGCCCAGGCAGGATTACCATGATAACGAAGACTGGCTATGGGGATGAAGACAGAAAGCAACATGGGGCTCAGGTTTAGGGGAAATCTGGCAATTTACACACTGGTGTCACGTGGTAAGGGCTACAGAAGGAAACCTCTCTTCTCATGGAAGAACCAAGACGCCCCACATACCGGAAGCAGAATAAAACAGGGTCCCATCGGGGCCTTGACTCCCTGTCTTACCACGTGAACTTTAAACCTTTCACCTCGCCTTTGGCCAGGCCTGTGACAAGCCGAGAGGGGAAATGAGCGCAGTGCGCATCACGAATCTTACTAAGAAGATGCACCAGCACTTACCTTTACAGCTAAAATTTTCCCACTCGGGACATGATGCGCTCTAGAGGAAGAAGGAAAAAGAAACAACAGTTACTGGAGATCATGTGGCACCTGTCCGAGGGTGAACATGTGACCAGCAACGGCAGGCACAGGTCTTCAAAGCAGTCAGACCGCAGGAGAATCGGCATTTCATTTCCATGGAGCAGATGGCTTGCTGGGATTGGTCACATATCCTGGAATAATCGTCAAACGCAGTGCTGTGTTACTATCCTCTGACGCAAGAGGGAAGCTGAGCAGGCTGCCCATGAGTGGACAGCACCCACCCTGGACTTCAGACCCGGGTCTTGCGGCTCTAGATTCCTTGTGGATATCTACATTCCCATGCTAAGCACTGTACAGGACTGTACTTTTATTGCACAAGTAGACACTCTCTATCAATGTGTTCTGTCAAAAGCATTACCCATCGCAAAAGGAGCTCAGCTGTGCTTATGGTATGATTTTATGGAAGATACAAAAGTACCATTCTCAAGCATGGGATACATCTCTCTTTTTTTTTTTTTATTTATTCAATTGTGGGTATATTCGTGTGTGCATGTATGTGTGTGTGTGTGTGTGTGTGTGTGTGTGTGTGCGAAATCAGGAACAAATTCGGAACCACCATGGACCGCCTCCACTTCCTCCTTGTTTACTCTGCCCTGGGATTCACAGGCTCCGCCCTACCAGGACCAGAAGCGCAGGCCGCCCCCGCCTCTGCCCGGCGTCTATACGTGGAGTCTAGGATCTGAACTCAGGACCTACCGCCTGCAAGGCAGAGGCTTAACTCCTGAGCCACCTCTCCAGCCCCAGGGTACGTCTCTTAAGCAGAGAGGCAGGACCAGAGCACCAGCTACAGTGAAGCATAACCTAAATTAAGAAATACAAATGGGGGCTGGGGATGGATGCAACTGCATGGTAGACCACGCCTCCAGCACTGCAAAAGCACGGAGCTACATCCCTACCATGAAAGAAAACCACTCAGTTCTTAGGACAAAAATAGGAAGGCACATTTCCCGCTATTACCAAAGTGGAGAGAATATTCTCTGCTGTTTCGGTGAGAAAAATCTTAGTTGATTTCCCTAATACTTAACAGCTTCAATGAGGTATAATTTATGTGTGATAAAATTTGCTTGTTTTAAGGCATGAGACAAAGATTTTAGTAAATTTACAGAGCTGAGAAGGACCGTCTGACTTACAGAAGTGGTTATTTACAGCCTACAGGCAAAGTTGGAACACTCTCTCTACACACACACACACACACACACACACACACACAGAGGACTGCTATAAAAACCAATTCTGCTTTTCCTATGAGAGTGGGACAAAGGTCAAGCCAATTATGGATGGTAAGCTTAGCTTTTATTATATTAATTAGTTATGCAGAAATTCAGGAACAGTGCCTTTAAAGGAAGGGCTTTAGAGGAAAGATTATGAAAATTAGCATTAAAAGAACTCTTTGTATGTAAAAGTATCTAAAGACTTTCTCCAAATAACAATCTCTTCAGTATACACAAAATTCCCTTATAAAACTTTAATCAATTAAAAATCTTTCACACATTTGTGCTGGGGAGATGCCTTTGTGGACAATGCACTTGCCACACAAGTGTGAAGACTGGAGCTTGGATCCCCAGAACCCATGAGATGATGGCAGCCACCTGTCCTCCTAGCGCGTGGGATCGGGGCAAACCAGGCCAGCAGGGTAGCTGATGGGGAGCTCTGGGTCCAACTGAGAGGCCCTGCTTTAGTGAGCAGTGTTTGAGAGTGACGGCAGAAGACACATGATGCTAACTTCAGGCCTCTACACACACAGGTGCACACACATGGACACACACCATGCATATACAGACACTCCCCCCCCACACACATGGACATTCGTATATTCACGTGCACATCACGACACACACACTTTCATACTTCATAAAAAAATTATCCATTTTGGGTTCTCTTGCTCCTCACTGATCCCATGTCTACAGTTTATGAGATCCCTTCTGGCTCTCTCGCACCTAGTGGAGTCCCTGAGTTTTCTTTTCTTTCCTTCCTCTAATCCTCTTTCCCCTGCGCTCCTGCTTCAGTCCCTAGACACAAGAACATGGCATTTTGGAGCAGCCATTAGACAGTTCTCTCGACCCTTGTGGGTTCGTGTCCGTGACTTCTGTTATCTCTTCTAATAAACTCGGCCTCAATCCTCAAAAAAATTATCCATTTTATAAAAGGAACTCATAGATTATAATGCTTTTTATAACAAATCACTTTATTACTTATGTAAATACTAGACTTCTAAAACGCAAAGTAATGTTTCAGGCTATAATTTGATTTTGGATAAACCCATACTCATGTAGTTATTTATATGTAAAGATTTTTGTCACATTTTCCCAGGGGCTGTGTGGAAGTTGTCGAACTATGAGAATTTGAAATATGATTTGGGGAATTTAGTTTCTTTATTCCATGCAAATACAGATAATTTAATACATAAGATTAAATAATATTTCCCCTATATACACACTCTTCTAATGCAACTTTTAAAAATATCATGTTACTAGAATTACTAATCAAAGTCTGAACTAGGAAGACAAACTGCTGAAGATTGTGCATGAAGCCCCGAACCTCCGACAGCAGCTGAGGTGGAAAGATGATGATCAGCCGTCCCATGAACACACAAGGGCCGCACTGGATGGTGTGGCGGCTTAATTAGCCTGCGGAGAAAGCCGATCTCTGCTTTCTAAAGAGGGGTCTCTATTTCAGAGTGAATGGGCGGGGGCGGGGGGGGATGTTGATGACTTCGTGTGGTGCTGAGAGCTCATCCCTAGACATTTGGGTTGGATTTCAGGCAAGGGTGCCACATGGCTTGGTTTCCAGCGTGCTGACGGGACCCATCAACATTTAATCCTTGGGGAGACATGGATGACAAAGGCCAGGCCAGGCGTGAGCCGGGCGGCTCTCGGCTCGGCTAACGCATTCTACCTGGAGAAGAGGAATGGACTCCTTTCAACAGAGAGCACATCTCAGTCACCTTGACCTTTCTCGGCACGTTAACTGTAAAGTGATTAATGAAATCTGAATGGAGGCTCTGGTTACTCCAAAAGACAACTATACACCTCCACGATGCTTTAATTAAGAGCTAACACTTCAAATTAGTTTGTTGTTGCCACAGTAATTACCTGTTCCAAAGGGTGCACGGATGAGGCTCTTGCAGGAGCCATCTCTTTAGGGCACAGCCCCTGCACGTTCCACTTTGGACCCACGGTGGGCCCCCTGGGAACAGTTCTGGCCCTTAAAATTGAACACACAAATATACATGTTTGGGAATAGTCACAGAGGTGTGATTCATAAGATAATAAAATGGAAAACATTTCCATTTATCTTTGTGTGTGGGGGGGGGAGTGCCAGGGATCAAACCCAGTGCTCCACACATGCTAGGCAAGTGCTCTTCCACTGAGCGTAACATCCTTGGATCTTCCTAGATTTTCTTCTTTTGGAACAACAGATTCTAGGGGACTGAACCGAGACATTGGTACCAATCTCTCATGTTGGGACAGAAACAGAGAGTTCCTTGAACTAGTAAAAATGCAGAGAGCCACTGCTCTATCTAGTATCTTTCTTGTCCAGAGAAGCCCTCCTCCCACAGACAACTTGAGTGATGGTCAAGTTCAGCTCTCAAAGACAAAGACAGGCTGCAGTCAGCAGCACACATCTCGGCAGGGCCTGGAGGGAACACAGTACAGTGTTCAAGTCTTCTCGACTATGTCCAGGTTAGAGAAACAGTTCCACAGGTACGGAGGTCTGGACCCCCTTCTACGTAGCCAAGGACCTTCACATTCAAACCTTATCAATGAGAGGGGGAGGGGCCTGCAACTGAGGAGGGCAGAGGGCGGGGCTCCCAAGGCATCACTTCTGATCCCACCGCCAAGCGATGCTGATTGTCAGTAAACCTGGCTCAGGTGTGGAGCAGGGAAAGACGTTCCCACCTTGCAGACCTGAGAGATCAAGGAGGTGAGCGCCCTGGCAGAGAACCCGGCCCAAGGAGAGCTGAGGGTCCCCAGAGCGCTCGGGCGAGGACGAAGTGGACAGTCTACATGCCTGAGTCAGGCTACATGCTTGACAAATGAGAACTGAATAAAGTGCTAATACAGAAAAGTTGTCGAAAGTCAATGGTGTCAGCATTTAGAGATGAGGGAACATAGTATTTCGAAGAGCTAGACTCAAAGTGGCCCTCTGAACTGCTGCGGTTATACCGTGATTCAGACTCTGCGTGCACCTAGGCCTGTCTCTGGACCCATGATTGGGAGCAGAAATGCCATTTGCAACTCACTGCTGCCAGGTGAGAAAGGGGGACTTCATTCTCCTGGGTTAAGAGGAAAATAGAAGCTGCCTTAGAAACATCTGGGCCTCTTCCTTAACATGCTACACTTTAATATACTTTCTCTCACATATCTTTCTTTTCCTTTTTGCATGTGTGTGGGGTAGGGGGTGTGTGTTCACATGCATGTGGATGGAGTCTGCTGCATTCTTGGGGCGCTTTCTGCTACTAATATTAAGGCAGTCTTTTCCATGAATCCAGAGCTGGCCAGTCTAGAAGGCTGTCTAGCGGTGGTGGGATAACCTATCTTTGCCAGCACACGCCTATCTGACTCTTAGATGGGTTCTGGGATGTGAATTCCGTCCTCATGTTTACAGGGTCTTTCCCTGATGCGCACTTGGCTTTCTCCATTGCTCGCATCACAGCCTCTATTACTTCTTAGACATTCTTCAGTGAAATAGCTCATTTTCCTTTCACTTTATTCTTTGTAGAATTTTGGACATTGAAGATCATTATTACTTGTGATCTGTTCCCCTCTGAGGGGGGAAATTCTTTCTGTGGAGTCTCCAGTGTCTACGCATGTATTCTACAATGAGCTATGTTCCCAAACGTTCACTGTTTAAAACCAGTTAGGCACATATTATAAGTATTTGTTGAGTGAAGTTATCAATAATAGACGAATTTTCTTCACTGCTATGTGTGTTTGATTTTTATTTTTCTTAAGACAGTTTTATTTTTTTTTTATGAAACTGTTCATTCAGCTGTTTGTTTTTTGCTTGTATATGTGCACGTGGGTGTGTGCGCACATGTGAATGGTATGCAGAGGCCGAGGTTAACCCTGGAAATCTTCCTCTGCTGCTTCGTATCTTGTTCGTTGAGGCAAGGTCTCTTGCTAAACCCACTGCAAGAGCACAGTTTGGCTACATGAGAAGGGAGGACTTCAAGCATGGAACAGCACGTTCAAGGGCCCAGAGTAGAAATGGATACGAAAGAGGAAGGAGTGACAGGGATCGTGGGGGACGCGAGACAAAGTACACGGGAAGCTGACCCTCATGGAATGTCTTGGGCCGAGTGACACGACAAGGCACAAATGAAAGAAAGCAAGTATTTTGGAAAGATTGCTAGCTGCTGGATAGAGAGAACACCCAGTAAGAAAGCAGGGAAACCGCAGCAGTGGTACTAGCGAGGGAACCGGCTTGGAGTAAGGTGGGAGTAAAACTGATCGTCTGAACTCAGACATCAGAGACAAGAAGCAGCAGAGATGAGAAGGTGCCATGAGCGGAAGCTCAGAGCACATCTCGTGAGCCGGGCCGTGGCCTCTCCTGCCGCGCTGTGCAGTGCCTTACGCAATACATGTTCAGACGCAAGTGAACAGCGCAAAAGTAGTACCTGGGGATGAAGCCAGTGATCTGCTATCTGACCGCGGACCATCAGGGAGGACTGAAGTTTCAGAGTCTAGCTAGTGCCATGGCAACAAGGTAAGTCCGCTCCCCTTTGTCTAACTTCTAAGAATTTATCCTACGAGTCATCACTGAACAACTAAGGCCAACTAAGTGTGAAAAACAAGAAGGAAAACTTGACAGCACAATGTAAGCAAGCCCCCCATTCACACTGGTGTGAATGAGCCCCCCATTCACACTGGTGTGAGTGAACCCCCATTCACACTGGTGTGAGTGAGTCTCCCATTCACACTGGTGAGTGAATCCCCCCATTCACACTGGTGAGTGAACCCCCCCATTCAATTGGTGTGAGGGAGCACCCCATTCACACTGGTATGAGTGAGCCCCCATTCACACTGGTGTGAGTGAACCCCCATTCACACTGGTGTGAGTCTCCCATTCACACTGGTGAGTGAGCCCCCATTCACACTGGTGTGAGTGAACCCCCATTCACACTGGTGTGAGTGAGCCTCCCATTCACACTGGTGTGAGTGAACCCCCATTCACACTGGTGTGAGTGAGTCTCCCATTCACACTGGTGAGTGAATCCCCCCATTCACACTGGTGTGAGTGAACCCCCATTCACACTGGTGTGAGTGAGCCTCCCATTCACACTGGTATGAGTGAGCCTCCATTCACACTGGTGTGAGTGAACCCCCATTCACACTGGTGTGAGTGAGCCTCCCATTCACACTGGTGTGAGTGAGCCCACCATTCACACAGGACACCAGAGATGTCAGCTGCGCTCACGCTCCCCCATCTAGACTCAGGGCACCTGTGTAAGATACAGTGTATCTGCATCTTACGTATTTACTGAAACTATTTATACTTTGAATTTCAATTTCTAGGAAAAACACAAAACTGCGGATGGCAGTTTTGACTCCTGGTCATAAAATAAATAATCCGGAGCACATCAGGTAAAGCCTGTGCAATCGGGCACAACTACCACAGACATCTATGTTCTGCAGCACTTCATGCATGCTAATTTTGAACTATATTCTAACAGCGTTATCTTAACTCATGAGCAGGAAAAAATTATACTAGAGAACATCTGCACTTCCCCAGGGATCGTGAAGCAGGATAAAACTCAAGAGTGGGAAGCTGATGGATGATCTGACCACGACCATCTCCAAGTCCAACATGAAGACAGCAGGATGCTGTTCATGCCAGTGATCGGCAACACGGCCACCAACATGAGCATGGACACTCCCTCCCCTTCTTCCCTCAACCTCCTGGAGCAAAGACTGCAAGAGCAATCGCATGTGTGGACTCCTGAGTCACAAACACCAAAGAGGAAAGGATGATCCTGCCATATCCTGTGAGGGACGGGGGGTCTTCTTTCATACACCATGTGAACCGAAGCCACCAACTGAAGTTCTGCTTCTCACGTAGCATACTTCAGAGTTAGTGAAAAGAGGAACAATTACTCCATGAATTATTGATAGAAAGCTACTAAGGGCTGGAAAGTTCTCCAAATGCACCAGAAACCGAAGGAAATCATCTGGTCAATGGATGGCAAAAGCAATGGCGAGGATCTACAAGGGATGCCTTGTTCTAGTAAGCTGATGAAAAGAAAAAAAAAAAAGTGTTTGCTTTGCTTCCTGGGTCTCAGAGAATAGACTGGCCAGAAAGGTCCAAAAGCCTATTTAAAACAAACAAAAGTTGCAGACCTCTCTGTTACTAGCTGGCTACAACAGCACTGGCACTCTCTCTCTCTCTCTCTCTCTCTCTCTCACACACACACACACACACACACACACCAGAAATCTGCTATCTGGAGAGTCATTTCCAAATCTCCTGGGTGGTATCCTTTAAGCCCAATGACATCTTCAAAAACCAAACATAAGGCAGCTGTGGATCGGCTGATGAAAATTTCACCTTTGTGCCTGGCTGCTTGAAAGACTGGCTCACTTGGTAGGTTTTTTTGTGGGGAGAGGGCAGTAATAACAGGCAGCCTTGGAATTTTGGAGGAGTTCTGTCATGCGCTAAAATAACCACAGTCATTCACAGAAGAAAATCCAAATAGTTCCAGGGAACTCAGCACTGACAGTTGTCGCCTTCCATAATAGATAAACATATTAGCCAGGCTCCAGCTATCAAAAGAAAAAGCCAAAGTAAACAGCAGTTGTAGGAAGCAGCTCTTCTGTAAACGTGCTAGTTTACACTGTGGGCTGTGCCAACTTCCTTCTGCCGAAACAGCCATTACAGATGTCTGATTACTGATTGGAAAATAATTGGCAGTTAAGCAACAGACCCCACCTCCGACTGCTTGTGCACCAAACCACACATGCTATTAGCTTATAGATATTAATGTCAAGACACTGCTTGTATTAATGTCAAGACACTGCTCATGAATCAACCTAATATGCAACATGGAAAACTCAGCTGGGTTAAAAAGATTTCAGCCAGAGAAACCAAGAGCGGCTCTACGTGCTTTGGTTTCTTCTTTCTGTTTAGCTGGGTTAATAATGCCTTCATGTTCTCACCTTCCTCAAAGACAACATGGTCATTGCTGCATCTGTATTTCTCTCCCATAAGTTGATGAAGCCCCCATATACACTAATGTCTTTTAATATATGACCTAAACACCTTGGAGATCAAGGAAATGGTAGCCACAGTGAACCCCTGATCAAAGGTTCTAAAAGAATGCAATGGGCAAAGCAGGGGGGCAAAAGACATGAAGCCCCATGAAGAAGGAAGTCAGACAATGTGTGTGGGGAAAACAGGAAAGCCCCAAGGACTAAGTAGCAGGACACTCCCCCGTAATGGCTTGAGAAGAGAGCCATCGCTACTTCCAGCTACTTGCAAAATGAGCAATAAATCACATCCCAAAAATCATTCACAAAAATGGCTACTTCAGAAAACCACCTTCCATGAGCACCTGGCATTCTGTGGTGATAGGTTCATGAAATGTTTTATACACAGCAGCTATTTGCTCTGTACTAATAAATAAATAAATAAAATCGCCAGGAAGATGTGATCCCCACTGTCCAGGCAAAAAATCCAGGATGTAGAGGTGGACTGTGGCTTTGAGATTCTGCAGCCAAACCCAGTAGCCACGGCAACAGCGTGGGCACAAAAATGCTCCCCTGGAGCTTTTCTGCCCACCTGCTCCGTGGTCTCTGGACATAGTCAGTGCTGACTTTCAAAAGGCAACAGGGAAAATCGATTGAACGAGTCACTTTTCAGGGTCGCATTAACTTTTTCCGGCCACTAGGGTACAATTGACTAAATTACCTCTTCTAGAACACTGAACAGCACCCTGGTGGGTCAAAGAGTAAGCGTGCCTCTGCAAAGTGAGCAAGTGAGCCATTTATCCCGTTCCCTGTGCCGGCAGATGGCAGCTGTCCCTTATGACAGACGTCAACCTACTTCCATGAAAACCTCAAGATCTGTCTTATCTCAGAGTTGAAGTGGGGATCAGCGGCCCAGGGGGGCAGGGTCGACAGAACTGTCCAGCTCATGATGATCCAAAGTCCACAGGGGCTGATGTGAAAATACATGCTGTTCATTCACGGAGTGCCCTCGTAGTCAAGACCTCCAAAGAGAATGACCGACCCTCCACACTGATGGCGTCCATGCTAGAGGCTCACAGGCACCTCGTGGCCCCATCACCCTGCAGTGTGTTCCAAGCTGAGGCCCAGCACCCATGTCTTATGCAGCCAGGCACATCACAAGCAGATGGGCTATGGCCTGCACCAGGTGCCCCCCGCCTAAAACCACGAATTCCTTGTCTCCCAAATCCTCTCGGGACATTTCCGGTTGCCCGAGGAACAGCTTGCAAGCAGGTGACACACACAAGCTGTCTTACCACAGCCTTGAGTTTCACATGTTCAACACCGTTAGCCCCTCACTCTTCTGGAAGATGGTGACACCACGAAAAGAAGACAACTTTAATTTAAGAATCATCCGGCTTCTAATTAAACTGCCATAGGCAGCTGGCTGGATAAGTTTTAATCAGTTTCAATCACCTATTGATTGGTGTACTGAAGCCTAAAAAATTAAAAGTAAAAGATGATCGGGGAATTGTCCCGTCTCAGAACAACAGCACCGGCCTCGGTAAATAACTGCTCTCTTAACCATCGGCTAGATGAACACTTCAATACTGCAGCACAAAGTCTTCTGCAAAATTACTTTAACTAACAAGCAGAAATTTATCAGCTTCAGCCAAAATCAATGCTGAAATCAATTTGAACACGGGTTGTGTCTAAAGGGGCTCATTGGCAATTTAGGGAAATTACACCATGTAAATGCCTGTGCTTTAATTGCGCAGCTTCATCAACGAGGCTGTGATTGCTGTCCCCTCATTTATTTACTTTCGCTGCGGCTCCCATTCTGCAAAGGAACAGCTTTTGTCAGACTGGAGAGAGGTAGTTTGTCTTCATTTCGTGCACTTTTGTGTACGACAGACGTCACAGGATGGACTCGTCATGCCAGGTCAACAGAAACCAGGAGAGACTTTTTCCATAAATGGAAAAATACAGCAACACAAGCTACCATGGTACCTTGCGTCGTTTGGTGGCTGCCATCTCTATAAACAGCAATAAAAGGGACATGTGGGACTCCCCTGTGGGTGGCACGGTGCCTCCGCGTCCAGGACTGTGCTTCAAAGTGTTCTTCTGAGAATGGCCTATTTTTTCTGAGCTTTCTTTGGTGACTTGCAACAATATATAACCTATATGAGAAGGTTCTCCTTCAAAAATTAGGCAACATTTTGGATTGCAAAGTCAACTGAGATCAGTCAAGAGAAGGTCTTACTCTAGGTAGCTGGGAAGGTAGAAGGATGTAGTGCACATGTGGAAATAAGAGAACTGGAAGGAGGAAGCAAGGAGGAGGGGAACTAATTTGCTTAGTCAGATCAGCAAGCCCGAAGCATCAACTGCATTCCAGAGATGACTTTAAAGCACTTCTGAAGGGCAGGAGAGCTGGCTCATGAAGGAAGCCTTTGCCTGGCAAGCAGAAGGACCTGAGTTCAGATCCCAAATTCCACATGAAAATGCAGGGCAGAATGGTGGCAGCCTGCACCTCCAGTTCTGAAGGCAGAGTGTGGGAAACCGCAGAGCACAGCAAAAAGAAGGTAGAGCAATCCAGAAGGATTTCCTATGTCACTTGGCTACACATGTTCGCGCACACACACATATGTACACACACACGTGCAAAAAAAATTAGTAAAATAAAACACTCACAAAATCATTTAGTGAAAACGACCATAGAAAACTAGCAGAGAACATGCAAGTGTCCAGGGCTGGAGATCGGCATCGCTGCATCTAACTCGTTACTTCAAAGACCACAAGTGCTAGGGAAGGAGAAGGAAGAAAGACTTGTCTGTTTCATGGTCACCAGTAAGATACATGTGTGTTTGGTAGGAAAAAGAATAAAAAAAAAAAAAAAAAAAAAGACTACCATAAATATCAAGTATAGCTGTGGTGCATTTGCTAGAAAAAGCAGGCAAAAATGTTGCTTACTTAAGACTCCGTGAAATGAAATTCATGAGGACGGGCACTGGGAGGACTAAGAAATAAGGAGACTTGGGGGCTGGGGAGGTGGTTCAGGGGTTAAGCCTCTGCCTTGCAGGCGGAAGGTCCTGAGTTTGGATCCTAGACCCCACATATAGACGAGCGGAAGCGGGGCGGCCTGTGTCTCTGGTCCTGGTAGGGCGGAGCCTGTGAATCCCGGGGAAGAGTAAACAAGGAGGAGGTGGAGGCGTCCATGGTGGTTCCTGAATTCGCCCATGGTTCTACAAACACACACACACACACACACACACACACACACACACACACACACACACGGACAATGGAATAAATAATTAAAAAATTTTGTTTAAAAAAAGAAATAAGGAGGGGCTGGAAAGGTGGCTCAGGGGTTAAGCCTCCGCCTTGCAGGCGGAAGGTCCTGAGTTCGGATCCCAGATCCCACGTATAGACGCCAGGCGGAAGCGGGGGGGGGGGGGGCTGCGCTTCTGGTCCAGGTAGGGCGGAGCCTGTGAATCCTGGGGCAGAAGGAAGTGGAGGCGTCCATGGTGGTTTGCGAATTCGTCCGTGGTTCTACACATATACAGACACACACACACACACACACACACACACACACACACATGCGTGCGCACATACACACGCACATGCGCACAGTTGAATAAATAATAATAATTAAAAAAATTAAAAAAAAAAAAATAAGGAGACCTGGCTTGCAAAGGCAGGCCCGCCCCACCCTTGTGTTGCTCTGTTCCGCAGCACATCTCTCTCGGAGGTGCAGTTTGTCTTCAATCAAAGAGCAGGTGACATGGATGGGCAGTGGCCTACGCTAGAAGCTGGGAACGAAGGACGACCACGGGGACTCTGAGGCCCTCTGGGCTGGCGGGCTGGAAGCGGGCAGAGCTTTGCGTCATTTGCCTCCGGGGTCCAAGCAAGCTACTCAAGCCGAGTACCCCACTTGCTTTGTGCCTCAAGGAGTCAATAAGAATTACCCTCAAAGGTGAAAAGAAGTTAAAGGGACAAGAAATGAACGAATTTACCCCAGCCATACAACTGTGGTTAAAAAAAAAAAAAAGTTATTCTGAGATCCGGTCAGCTATATTGTCTTTTTTATGACACTACAAAGTTTACTTTGTTACACTTCCCTTTGCTGAAACAATGTAAAAACATACTTTATAAAGGGTTTTTAGGTAAGTTTCTAAACCTTAGTTATGGTGTAACTGGAGCTTTCTGTTTATTACTATGCCTGCACTGTGTTTTCTTTTGCTGCTACCGTTAGCTACCATTAGCAGTCCCTACAAAGCCAGTGTGTGTGAGAGCCACACACGAAGGTTCCCAGGCCCACGCCTGTTAGAGTGCAGTGTTGACTGCATCCCAAGGCGAGCTATTGTCTGTCTGAACATTTCCTCATTTCATTATGTGACTTTACCAAAACCAAACTCACGAGTTCTGCTTTCAGCCCCAAGAAAACTATGAAAATAGAAGGTCAAGAGGACATGATACAAAATCACATTGAAAAAGCACCCACAACCTCAATCCCCACAGTGATTTCCCCCTTTAGTTCAGTAACCTGTTCCCCCCTCTTCGGTGCTAACATATACATCAGAACCTGGGCACATCTCACCCAGTAAGGCAGCAATTTACCAGGAACATGGTCTCTTACATCAAAACAGCCAACGAAAGAGCAAAGGAAGAGAAAAAGGTTCAGCAGGAAGTTATACCCAGTAAATGCCTTTTGGACTTTGTAGTGAATTATTTTCCAAAAGAAGCAATTTAAGTAAATGCCCTAGACACTACAGTACACAGATAAGTGCTCGGGCAACCTGCAACCAGAAGGCTACAACCGAGTACTGCAAACCAGTGTGAAAACCTTCGCCAGCCTCAGAAAGCAAGAAATACACCGTCTCCACTGGCCACACATGGCCTCCACTGGTGACACGGCCCCCACTGGCAGGACTGTGTAACTAACCCCAGGATCAGTCTCCAGCTTTCTCATCAGTAAAGACCCAAAGGGTAGCTTAGGTGGCCAGATCTGCTGCGAACACTGTCGCCGCAATGTTCGCACGCACAACTAACTATTCAGGAGATGCTAACCTTACCCACTGGATATAGTTTACCTCTGACCTTCAGAATTTCACATTAGTTTATTCATTAAAAATTATTTAAAAATCGGGGCTGGAGAGGTGGCTCAGGGGTTAAGCCTCTGCCTTGCAGGCAGAAGGTCCTGAGTTCGGATCCTAGACCCCACGTATAGACGCCGGGCGGAAGCGGGGGCGGCCTGCGTTTCTGGTCCTGGTAGGGCAGAGCCTGTGAATCCCGGGGCAGAGTAAACAAGAAGGAGGTGGAGGCGTCCGTGGTGGTTCCCGAATTCGTCCGTGGTTCTACACACACTCACATACACACACACACATACATGCACAATTGAATAAAATAAATAAATAATAAAAAATTTTTAAAAATTATTTAAAAATCATAAAACCCAGAGGGTGAGTGGCAAACAAAAGCACCCCCGCGTGCTGTGCAGGGTGGAGAGACTGGGTTGTGTTCTTGGCTCGACCTTGGCCCTGTCTGTAGTGAAGGGGCGGGGACCATGGACAGGACCAACAGATCCGGTGTGACCTGCTCCTGCCCTGTCTACCTACTCTGCAACGCTGGCCTGGAGGTCACACCTGTGTCCACTACAGGACTTGGGCCTGCTGGCTACCTCAGCCTAGAAGGTTCTTCTCCCAGATTTTCCCATGGCTGATGCTTTGACTGTAGCTCCTCAGGTTAACCGCCCTGTCCTCAGCCCTCTCCCATCCCTTGCTAGTCAGGGGTCACTGTCCTTCAGGACTCATTTCCACGACGATCCCGCTTGCTTATGTGGCGAGCACCAGGGCACGGGCACTGCCTTGTCCACTGTGGACTGCAGGGGCTTCAAGCGGTCCTGGCATAGTGACCCTCAGTAGTATTAGGTCTGTGAACACATGAGCTTCCCGTAAGACCAAGTGTAAGGAGCGAGGCCAGGCACACCTGACCTAAGGTGCTCGGCTGCTGCGTGCTAACGGTGAGTTCTGGAATTTCAGACTCGGAGCAGCCTGGGCAGCCAGCTCATGCCCAGGTCTGAAAAGCATCTCTTTTCTTAGCAGCTCTGCACAAGTCACATGTTTCTCATGGTACTTGGTTCCTACCGTCACAACAATGCGAATGATACTTGTGTCCATCATGGGAGAAGATAGATGCTCCCTCAGGTGAGCTCTGGAACACCTGGTGTTCCGTATAGATACGACCGCCGGCAGGGAAAGGACTGCAGCCCACATGACTCGAGAGTGTCCTGGGGGGCGGGGGGAACCATAGGACTGCAGCCCACATGACTCAGGGGAGAGTCCTCCAGGGTGTGTGTAGGGGAGGAGCAACCATGTTAAGGGGAGGACAGAGGGAAGGGATTATCCAGCTAGCACTAGCCAAGCACACACTTGCAGGGTCTAAGACAAGCAACTTGTCTCTAACTGCAGAATATTCCATCCACAGGAGCAGCTCTCAGGTTTTAAGCATCTCTTAACACGCATCCCTTAACTTTCTCTGCCTTTCACTGCTGCTGCACTCAAATCCTCCACGGGGCCTCTCTTGCTTCCATCCCTCAGCGTCCGCAGAGCCTGGGGCCCATGCTACAGACACCCGGCCTGGCCTCAGGTCCTGTGCTTATTCACAGACGGGACTTCTCCATCTCTCTGGACACCAGCTCCTTGACACCACACACACTCAGAACTTGCCAGAACAAATGAAGGAGGTCTGAGGAGACTTAATTTCCAGACCCTCATTGCCTGCCCACACTCCACGGGATACTCAAAGGTCTCTGTCAACTTGGCACCAGAAACGGCCCCAGGAAGCAAAGGAGGCTCATTGCAGGATGGAGTTGAGCCCAGCACTGCGCCCTCTCAATGCAGCCAAAGCACAGACTTGGCGCAGAAACTACAGTTCTCCCTCACTGTAATAGCTAACGCAATGTTTACCTGCCCGCAGCCACTTTTGCTGGGACTTTAAATTTCTTCATCAAGAAAGCATTTCGTTAACATCAAATATTAGCAAGAAGCCTTGCCTTTTCAAAATTATTTTTCCCTGAAAGAGAATGTGTTGAAACACTTAGATTCAGCAAATTCTTACTTGAAATATTACCATAATGTATTGATTTTCACCAGACTCAATTGACTGAAAAGTTGTTTGTATAGCAATATTGGCCAAACCAATATACTAGAACAATTTTGTTACCCATAGTAATCAAGTGCATTTCTGAAGTATAATTATACTGTCATAAAAATAAAGCAAAGATACCCTGTTCCAAGCAATAAAACTACAGGAGCTATAAAACAGGAAGAAGAAAAGGCTAAATAAATGAGATTTTTTAAAATGAAATTTAGTGTCTTTCCAAAACACCACCGCCTCTCTTCCTTCCCTTAAGCCATGGTTAGCAAAAAATGATCAATACTTCAATCTCAATAAACTATTTCAATAATAGTTAATTCAAGTGGAAACAGAGTCTGAAAATCTCTGCTCAGCGACCTGTGACATCCTGTCATGTTGGTTAGATGCCAATAATCCGTCACTGCCAAAATGGATATGAACGCACACACTTGTGGGGGGGGGAGGTGGGAAAGGTATTTGTTCCTGAGATTCCAATCAATGCAGTACACATCATTGCAGGAAGCAAACCCAAAATGGTGAATGCCGAAAGAGGCAGAGGAGAAAACATACATAATTCATTTTATTCGACACACATTCATCGATTTTCTGAAAACATAAATATCCTTGCTTGCCATGTGATACTATAATGCTACACAGTCATACCTAAATATTCAGTTTTACATGAGGACGATACCTTGTTTGCGTGTGTAAAATACGACCTTGGCTGTGAGGAAAAGACTCTTCCTTTAACAGGAAGTCAAAATAGATCAGATGGTCACCCCAACTCTTAGGTCACCCCAGCTCTTAGGTCAATGCCCAAACCACGGAAGACTACTTTTAATATGATAGGATATGTAGCCAGGAAAAATTATGCCCGGGCCACTGTTTGGCTTGCCACCTGCAGACTGGGGACTGGAGAGAGGAAGTCTTCTCTTCTGCTGTCGCTGTTGTCCTCCATTCTCATGTACGCATGCTCAGGGTGTGTGTAGTGGGCATGTTGTGCGGATGGAGGTACACCTGTGTGCACAGGCACGTGGAGCTCTGAAGCTGATTTCAGGAATTAGTCTCCTTTTTCTTCCACATCAGTGTTTTGAGATTGGTTCTCTAAGCAAACCCAGGGTTTGCCAGTGGGACCAGTCTTGGTGACCAGCTTGCTCCGGGAATTCCCAGGCTCTGCCTATTGAGACTGGAATTACAGGAGGGCTGCCAGGCCCACCAACATTTTTGCATGAGATAACGAGATCTGAACTCGGGCCTCTTGGCTTATGTAACAAAGGCTTTAACCAATGAGTCACTGTCCTGATCTCTAAATGTGGTTCCTTTTTATTAAATTTTATTTACTTTATTAAATTTTATTTCTGGGAGGAGACAAACAAGGAGGAAAAGAAAGGAGATGTACAGATGCACGCCAAGGTACACAGGTGAAGGTCAGAGGACAACTTTCAGAAAACAGTTTTCTCCTTTCACCATGTGGACTTGGGGCAAATGAACTCAGGTCACTAGGTCTGACAGCAAATTCTCATCCACTAAGCTATCTCACCAGCCTCCCTAACTGTGGTTCCTAAACTATTTCAATAATAGTTCATTCAGGGGGAATTAACCTCCATACCTTGCTCAACATGGGCCAGTCTGCAGCACTGCTAGCTTTGCATTGTGTAAACATCATGAGCCTACTGACGCGCTGACCTACTATCTACAATCATGTCACAGCGGGACCACTGCACATACATGCTCTGCTGCTGTCCACACGTGACTACTCAGCACACGCCCACGTTTTCACCACCAGCGAGTTTTTGTCGTGTTTTAGGAATCCTATGCTTTGAAGTATTTTCCTTACTAATCAACATTTAATTACAAAAGTCAACGATCTTCTCGCTTTGTTTAAATTTTTATTAAATAAATCACATTACTGTAATAGAATTCTGGCCCCAGATGCAATTTACTTTAGTTGGTCTATATAGCAACATCACAAGGACAGAAAGCAACTTAAAAACATGTATGATAAGCTACCCCTCCAAGGACCATCCCAGCCCAGCAAATAGCATCTAAAGTAAATGAAAAACAATAGAAACCAACCTCTTTCTCTTCTTACGGTCTCTAGATAATGATCTTTAAATAATGGTGCATATCCAACCTTTAAAACTTCGCTTTGGCAGAACATATGCTACGCTATCCGTCATGGGAAGTGTCCAGACTACATTCCTTGTTATTCTGTGGGGAGGAGGCGGAAGAAGCAGAAAATTCACTACTAGTTTCTAATACCTAGAGACTGAAACTCATGACTATAGGGTTTAGCTTAGATAATTTACATTACAGAAGAACAGAAAAAAGAAAGAAGAGGAGAAAAGAAAGATGGATTGATGGCCAGTTAATCAGTGATGGTTAGCTAACTGATTGAGCACAATTTAATCTTGGGAGTTATGTAACACTTCATTTCTGAACCCAAGGACTGAGCAACACCATCAGATGAAGTCTGAGTGGCTGGCGTTAGAATCACCGAATGGAACACTAACTAGACCTGTCAATCACTGTCACTTCAATATGACATACTATGCAAGGAAAGAGGACCAGTGAGTAGTACTCGGGGCCAGCAGATACCAAATAATGAGTCTCAGCATTTGCAGGAAAGTAATCACTCAAATCTATGATCTTAGTTTGAAAGTCCTTGTTCTTCTAGGTGAATGTTCTAAGCCAATTATGCAGCCTTTACAGCCAAGGAGACAGGGGAGGATCCAATTAAGGAGCCCCGCTAAAACCTGATTGAAAAAGCTGCACTTGCTTCGTTCTGGTTTCAGCAGGCGTGTATTGAGTTCCCATGCAATCCTTACGGCTACTGGTCCACTAGGAAGCACAAGCCAACACAATGGACTCGCCTGACCTTGAGAAACAGCTCTGCCTGAAGGAAAAACACAGAGCAAAAAGACACTGTGCAGTTCAGGCCTTGCCGTGGACCGGCTGAGCAAACACAAATACCAGAGTTCACATTTTACAGGGACACAATGGAAGTGTAGTGGACCAGCTAACCTGGAAAAAAAAAATCATGATAAGAGAAGAAACTTTGAAGCTTTCAGAAAATCTCCATATGTAAGATAATATACAAGAAGTAATAACACATTTTATTCATGGCACAATTAGAAAATAGAAGAAAACTGAGTTATGTTTCATGAAGACAGAATTATTCCAAGCTAACCTAGTACAACTGGAATTCTTTTTTTTATTATTATTATTTATTCAACTGTGTGCATGTGCATGTGTATGTGCGCGCGCGCGTGTGTCTGTGTATGTGTAGAACCACGGACGAATTTGCGAACCACCATGGACTCCTCCATCTCCTTCTGCCCCGGGATTCACAGGCTCCGCCCTAGCTGAACCAGAACCGCAGGCTGCCCCTCCCCCGCTTCCGCCTGGCGTCTATACGTGGGATCTGGGATCCGAACTCAGGACCTTCCGCCTGCAAGGCAGAGACTTAACCCCTGAGCCACCTCTCCAGCCCAGTACAACTGGAATTCTATGAGATGCTTACTGGTGTTTCTCAAAAAGAGTTACATGGCTAACGAAGAGTAGAAAATAAAGGGCTTAAGCAATTTTCCCATTAGTCCCACCACTACCAGAGGCTGATATTTAGTAAGAGTCACCCCAGTGCTAAGCTTTAGAGGGTCTCCTTGTCAGCATCACAACCTAGTAAGATGACACTACACTCACTCTACGAATGGAGAAACTGAGGCGGGAAGTCACATAAATGCCCAGGTTCCCACAACTAGTGAGCGATGAGTGGAGGAATTGAAACTCAGAGCCCCCAAAATTAACCACAACACAGACTGCTTTCTATACTCTCAAAGTTTTGAAGCTCATCTCTCAGAGAGCAGAGTATGATGGATCTCCAACCTATTCCCTCCAATTTTTTTTTTTAGTAAGATGTGTAGTCCTTTTGGAAATGAGGCAATAATTTACTCAATTCCTTTTCCTAAATGCTTCTTCTCATGTGGCTTGAGCTAGACTGTAGTCTCAGATATTTTCTTTATGCCTCGTTTTACATGAAATATGAATATAAGAAGTACCAGCTTAAAATCACCCACAGAGGCTACTTCATCACACACACACACACACACACACACACACACACACACACACACACACAAGCTCATCTCAGCCCATGATTCACACTACCATTGGGTTCACATGGCGAGGGCAAATTTTCATGTCTGACTGGAAAACATCTAAATTTAAATGAATCTGTGTCAACTATTAAATAATATAGAATGCAGTTACACATGGTATTGTATCTCTTGAAATTTACAACACCTCATCAAGCGAAGCTAACAGACTGAAATATTAGACTGATGCTGTGTACTTATTAACTTTATTATACTTTGTAAGAAAAAATTAAATAGAGCCATTAGGCAGTTTTGTTACCAATGAGTAGATTTTCCAATACTTTCTTCATCTAGTTTATGTAGCATAGCCTCTAATGTAATCATGTTGCTTAACAAATCACAACTTTTATAGTCAACACCATTAAGGTAAACTTAGTGTAGGAGAAACCAAATCATAACGCATCAAACAGCAGATTCTCATTTTCTGGAGATGACACAAACCAGGGGCACAAGAAGGCATACACTGGGTGACGGTGGAGGGTTATTCTGCGCTTGTTCCCCTGCAGAACCATGTAGGAACCACGCACAGCCACGCGCACCTGTCCTGAGTGTGGAGCAGGAGGACTGGAGGAAGGAAGGAATTCGAGGGCAACAAGGCAAACCAGGTTTCAAAACAAAACAAACAACAGGATCATGGAGGTAATAGAACCAATGGAATTTCTTCTTTTTATGAAAAGTCCTCTATTAAATAAAGTACTTAAATTACAGTGGAACTGCATTCACCTTCCATAGGCAACCAGTGTCCAAATGCAGCAATCCCACAGCACTCATTGATGATGGACGTACATGAGCCCTAGTCATGCTGCTAACATCACAACGGTTTCGAGTAAATCAAAAGAACCTGTGATCAGGATGTGGGGACGAAAGTTCCCTTAGACACCGTGGTCCACATGAAAACTGTTCTAGTTCAACAACACAAGGTATGAGTAGGGAAACTCTGTAAGATGAAGAAAATTCTGGAAATCAATGGGTTTGATGGCAGTGTACAGTGTGACTGTATCAATACCACCAAACAATACATGTAAAAATGCTTATTATAAATCTTATGTATGTTTTATTACAATTGAAACTAATTTTTAAAACATTAACATCATTCCCCATTGCAATTTTCCCTTGAGGAAATGGACTATAAACTTCCTATAAACTTCCCCCTTTAGATATTTTATTTCAATTTGACAGGTGATTAAAATTTTAACATCCATGCTAAAGGTGCACATCAATGACAAAATGCTCCATGTGCTAGACCTGAGTTCAATCCCCAGCACTGAAAGCATTTATTTATTCCTCTGAATTCTCAGTGGATTCTCAGACTTAGCTTCCAGACCAACTATTCAGAACACTTAATCAGTGGTAAGAAAAAAAAAAATCCAAATATGTAAACACAGTTCTTTTATGTTTATTATTTTAATTTTTAATTATTTATTTTGTGTGTGTCGCATGTGTGGGTGTATCTGTAGAGGACCAAGGGTGACTTCAGGAATCATCCTGGCTTGCCTCTACCTACTTTTTGCTTCACTGTGGGATTTCCTAGGCTCCACCCACCAGGAGGCAAATACAGGCTGCCCCATTTCTGCCTGGTATTTCTTTTATGTGGGACCTGGGATCTGAACTCAGGACCTTCTGCTTGTGAGGCAGAGACTTAAACCCTGAGCCATCTCTCCAGCCCTAATTTTTTATTTTTTGAGACAGGGTCTCACCCATGCTGATCTTGAACCTGTTTCAACCTACTGAGTGTTAGGATTACCGACATGTGCCCCCGCCACACCTGGCTGAAGTTCTCTTCCTGGTTGTATCTGCAGAGGAGACTGCAGCCCTGGATGGGCCACATGACGAGGTCACATGATGCCTCAGGAGCTCCTCACACTGAGAAACTCACTTCCACCCTGGCCTCCATGAGGCTGCCTCAGTACCTGCGGGATATTCTGGGATTCCAGCATGTGACCTTCCCGGCCCTGGGTCCACAGGGCTACTTTCAGGTGTATTCACATGACTAATCAGAACCTAAATTCCTAAGGACATGAGCAACCAATTAGAGTGTAAGCTGATTATTTTATAACTCCGAAATTATTTTTCGTATCAACAGGAAAATATCCACGGCAAAACCACAGTCACAAAGCGGTGCGGAGTTCGTGTGTATATGGAAAACAGCTCTCTGGAGGAAAGCTTTATTACTCCCTCAGGGCTTTCTTACAGAGTATGGATTTTTTAATTCCTAGTGGAATATTTTTCATACACCATTGCAGACTATTAAGTACCAGATTTTACATTATGTAGTTTAAACTCTGCACTGCTGCCCTGTCGAGAGAACTATTCTTTATGGGTAGCGTTTTTAATATGAAAATGAATCACTCCTTTAGGGTAAGATGACTGCAACTGGAATTTGGGAGTTTTATAACTTAACATATTCGTCAAACTGTGCAGAAATTCTCACAGGGGAGCAGGGTGAGGAGGAGGAAATACATTGGGAAGAAGGCTTCCTAATAACCTACAGTGCCAACACTGGGCAAGGCAATGGTATTTATAAGGTTGTCATCCACTGGGCATAACTGTAAGCAGGAAGGGACCAGTACAGGGTATGAACGAATAACAAGAAAACAAAAATGAGACTGTATTAAGAATAAAGGAAAATATGCATTAAACTTAAGGCCAGTTAAAGGTACACTTGCTAATGGCGGACTTACTAACTGCTCACCCAGGAGAGATGCGGGCTCAGAAATATTAAGAAGGCAATATAAATGCACTTTTCAGGCAATCCCTGAGAAAATAGTCGCTGCCTTGCAGAACTCTGGAGTCAAACATAGAAATAAAATCTAGGCAATGGTGTTCCTATAAAACCTCTTACCATGAAACACTTGAGTACCCAGCACTTGGCAGAGGGGACACAAAGTTTAGGCAAAATGGACTACTCACTTGTAGACTGTGCCTCCGTTGCCGTGACCAAGGGTGTCCCGATACCGTATGTCTTGTTCATTCATCTCCACGAGAAAGAAAGAAAAACAAAAAGGGTGTCATGCTGTGGATGGAAATGTCAAGGAAAAGCAACTCTGGGCCATAAACAACAAGCAGTCTGGGTCATTTCAAGTTCAGCTGCAAGAACGAGAAGATCAATACAACATTTGCTGTCCAATTTATAAAAGACAATACCAAGGGACAAAGTGATGGAAAGTTTAATGACAATTTGTTTGCCTGGGTCATTTCATTAAAGTTTGATAAAAGGTGTCAAAACGGAATGATATAACATACCTCAAAAGGGTCAGGTCAGAGATACTGATAAGAGAACGGTTTCCAGCACTGCCTATGGCCAAGGCTGAGCAGCAGCACATATAACCAAGGCCGAACTTGGGAAAGTGATGCACACACATACACATGCACACAGATACTCACAGACACACACACATATGCGCAGAGTCAACAATAATCTAATGTATGATGTGTAAATAAACCAGCCCCTGAGAACTTCTCAGGTGACCCTATAATTAACATTGTGCAAATGAACTGAACAATCCTTATTATTCTCCTAAAGTAGAAAGAGCTTTTCTTTGCAAATGAAAAATTGGGATTAGCAATAACTGGGTAAAAACCCTGTTATGCTGATGGAAAAGTACCAAATCGATGTGCTTTAAGAGGCACATACTATGCCACACATCACGATGCATAAAGGGAAAAGAGGCATGTAATTTTTATAAACAAACACTGTTTCTATAAGTTAAAGATAAGCCATTACACTGAGAATACTACTCATTTGTAATCATGAATGGTAGGCAAATTATGTAGTTTTCCCTTAAAGTAATATTTCAGAGTTTTTAAGGAACTCTCTAAATAATCACCTATCGAATGACTTTAAAACTAACCTGGCCCTATTTGATACATTCAGTAATGGTTTACATACTGGTCCAGTTGCTTAAAAATTAACTGCCAACTTTATTCACGAAGTAGATTTGATAAAGGTGTTGGTTTTCCACATAGCTCAAGCTTGGGAAAAGCCAAAGTAAGCCCTAAAAAAAAAATCAATTTGTAGAAAATTGTACTGCCCTGCAAGGGAAGAAAATGGATGAAGTTTTTAATTCAATATCACTTGGAAAATAATAGTTTGTTCTCAGACCATTACAGCAACGCTTTAAATATATGCTTCATTGTAAACTTCTGCCAACTAAATAAAGCAAGACTTCATTTATCAAGGGAAATATTTTTCTTCTATACATTTCTGAAGTTGAAGCTTCAGAGAGCTGTGATAATTAAGAATGTGGTGCAAGTAACAGACACAGCTCCGTGCTGAGCCACTCTGCCAGCCCCTGAACGAATCTCCACGGATTAATACAGGAAGGCGCATTCAGTGCCTGCTTTAACTGTGGTGCAATCTGACCAGTGCAAATTTACAATTGGTTAATCTCTATATTTAGGGTCAGTGAAAAAAGGGCAAATAAGTCCAAAAAACTGGCAACTACCTTCCTATGAGGAAAGCGCCATCCTTCATCATAGATATGAAATAACAATATTTTACTCTGAATAAAATGTGTGGGGTGAAGGAAGGAAAATCACCTTATTTTGGATGCAAATAATAAATTTTCAAACAGTATTAAGAAAAGTCAAACAGAAAGTGACCCAAGATATCAAACCCACAAGACGGCTACTTGGTCTACTTTGATCGATTCATAAAGAGGGGATCTACTGGCAGGCGTGGACAAGGGCCAGGAAAGTAGCATTGCCCTAGGTAATCTAAACATGCTTCCTACAACCCAGTTTATACTATAGCTTGTCTAACAAGTTACACTTTCATGGGGGCTTGAAGTAAGTTTCTAGGGGAGAGAAATTTCACTGGCTCAAGTCTACAAATTCTGATTAGGTTGCACTGAGATGAGAGGCCCTGTGGGCATGGGCACATAGAGTCTGGGCTCTGTAGGACCAAAGTCTATGATTAAGTCCTCTCCAGCTCTCCGCGGGCAAAGGGAAGGGTGTAGGGGTCTCTAGCCACCTGCGCCACCATCTTCCAACAGAACTCACAAAAGAGAAGTGGCCAGCATGCCAGACTTTCAGCCTAATCGGAAATGGCAGGCACACTTCAGAGGATGGGCAGAGAGCCCCCAAGAGGGACAGGCAGGGAAAGGATTTTTGTATAAGCACCAGGTGAGCAAACCCAGGAATGGAGAAGAAAAAAAAAAAAAAAAAAAATCAAAACAAAGTGAGTCCCTTGGTGTACAAGGAAGTTTGCAAGATTTCAAAAGCATTGACTCAGTTTTGAAGAATGAGTTCTAGCGTGGACTTTACAACAACATGGGAAGGGTTCTACAATGTTTCAAGTTATTCCAACCTTTGCCTAGTCAATGAATAGATTGGCAGGTTTTTTTTTTCCTCTGATAACAACAAACGTCAGAATCTTCTGTTGCTCATATGCAGACTCTTCCTATCTCACATCTGAAAGTGTGGGTTTCATTTGTTTGTCTGATTTAGAAGATGGAGCATGTGTTACTGGGGCTGTCGAGGACCTCTTAGTTCAAGGAACCTTCAGGTCTCAGTCTCCCACATGAGACTGGAAGTGCACCCTGACACAGCAGTTTTAAATAATTTCAAAATAAAGCTTATGAACTAAATATAATTTTTAAAATCTCATAATCTCATATATGATTAAGATGGGTTACTTTCATGGATATCAACCATGAAAAAATTAGACATTAATAAATAGCTAATAACATTTTGCCATTTTTAGTTAGATGAGCTAGTCTACATAACTTTCCACACTGAAACACAGGAATGGTGCTGATAATGAGAGGAAGGTGGGATTTATAAGCCTATCGAGTGTTGTGTGTAACTACAATCGGTGCGGTCAAGTATCATAAAAGCCACAGTTTTATATAGCACTTTAAGACCATTTAGCCCAATTCACTTAGGTTATATAACTAGTCAATAACAGCTACTCCAGTTCAATGCTGCCCATCAGCAGTGTGCCTCGGTGGCTGGAAAGAGGGACACGTCCCTGTGTCAATGACCGCTGGCCCACAGGAAGGCAAACCATCGACTGAGAGGCTCTTACAAATAAAAACCAATTTTATTAGCTATGGCATTTACTTTTAAGGGGAAATGTTTTTTAAAAGAAAGTATATAGCTTGGGCAGTGGGGAGACGGCTCAGTGGATAATGAGCCTGCTTTTCAAGCATAAGATCTGAGTTCCACAGGCTCCATGTAAAAGTCAGGCGTGGTGACACATAATCGCAATGGTGGGGAAGAGAGACAGGCAGGTCCCCGGAGCTCGGACCGCCAAGGCAGTGAGAGCCCCTGTCTAGACTATAAGATGGAGAGTGACAGAGGAAAGCATCCAGACTTGGTCGTGGGCCTCCACATGTACGTGCATAATGTACCCACAGGCGCACACATGCATATAACTTCCTCACAGGCACATGCTCTTAGAGTTGAAAAGCTATGATTCAAGGTTTTTAATACTACAAAGATGCCAGTTTTTAAATTTAGTTCATTTTCCTCATTTTAATTTTGAAAAGCAGATGAAAAAGAAAACAGATGTGAGAAAGGAGGATGAAACCATCACATCAACAGCCAAGACAGTACGCCTGAGAAACCGCTGGGGGACGAGCGGTGGGGACCAAGAAAAAAACAGGGACAGCAGCTACCCACAGGTCAGGCTGCTCTCAGCAGCGCAGGGCTCGTGTAGTCCTGATTTACACGGTCTTCCCTTCGCAGGGGAAGTGTTTAAAATCAGAATGTCTGACAGACATAACTGGTGGCCGATTCAGTTTTTAGATGTAACTTCACAGTAAAAATCTATCCTCCCCGCTTTTCTACACTTGGGAGTTTTTCTGAAGTTCTGGAAGCAATGAAGATGCAGTAGAAGCGAAAAGATGAGACGCTACCTCTGCTACTAGCAGACATTTACGCTACACTCCCAGGAAGAGAAGACACAAGGAATCAAAATGTAAAAGGAGAAACAACTCCAGAGATGCAAGGGTCGAAGTCTCGAATCTTGCAGGCACTGATGGCCCTTGTGATCCTTTGAACTAACTTTCTGGGCTGTCTCCCATCAGTTTCAAACCCAGGGCCAAAGCGAACCAGACAATGCCGCGCTGGACCTGAGTGGGGGAAACACGTTCAGAAACATAGCAGCAAGCCTGACTTATAGTTCTCAATAAAAGATGCCAGAAGTATCTTTTGATTTATTTTTAAGCTGGAAAAATAGAATGCTGCATCATAAAGGGGTAACATGATCCACTCCAAACTTCTAAAGCAGCTCTTGATTTAACACATTAATGAAATTAACAGAGAAAATGAAATGGAATTCAATTATGGATTAGCAAAGAATATGTTCTTTGTTTATTGTCCGTCTAGGTTGAGAAGAATCAGTATGTATCACTTATAAATCATTAACATAAAAATGCTCAATTAATCCTATTTTATCTGTAAAGGTCTGGCAGAGATGGGTCCTATCACTAGACTTTGCTTCACAAATCGAAGCAATAATGGTCTTAGAAAGCAGTCACACTCCATGAGCAGACAATTGGAGAGATTTAGTAAATCCCACTTTATAGAGCAGAGACTAATCGGAAAACACAAGCCAGTCAAATGTTTCTTATGAACTGTTGACACTATATCAATGCGGAATCAATTGGTGGCATTTACTCTGAGTGACAGAAAAGAAATAAATATTTATATCACATAACCTATATCAATGAACCCAGGCAGAAAGCTATTTCTAACTTGTCAATATTTGATTATCTTGAAGAATCATGTCCCTTTCTTTTAATGATTAATATGAATTCCTTATTAAATCTACGTAGAGAGCAGTGGGAAGGCGAATCATTATTAATGCTTGAGAGCTTAAACCACTGAAATAAAAACCTGTGCTTGAGTGTTAAAGTATCGTTAAATGTGACTTACATCTTCCATATCAGGAGCTAAGCCTACTGACGCCCACATGGTGCACCTACCGCTGCAGTGTGGGGTCAGTCTGGCTTATTCAACCAATGGAGAGATGAGTGCGAGCAGATGTCTGGAGAGTTTCTGGAGGACACAGTGTGCCTCCCTCACTGTCTCTTAACTCTCTCTCTTTGTGAGTAAAATATAGGAAAAGCTTATTCTTGAAAGAAACTGCCACACTGTTTAATGTGGGGTTTGCACACTCTCTGGAGACAGCAATAAACAATCTTTAAATGTCGAAACCCATCGTGTGACAATCTCTGGGCACAGAGAGGCCCGTAACTGAGATCACTAAAAGATTTAGAGTTTGTTGTCATAGCATTAGGGACATTTCAGAAGGCTGTGTGTGTGTGTGTGTGTGTGTGTGTGTGTGTGTGTGTGTGTGGTAGAAACAGTGTTTTTCATTTTTGAAAGAGAAATCTATGACAGGTTATTTTCCATTGCCTGGCTTGAACAAATGTAGTTAAAGCTTCTTAATTTATGTCAATTTTGAAATATATTTTCCAGCTGGAGAGCACAAGTGACTTGTACATAAATTACAATTAGTAACTAGGATGCAAGCATGTTGAAGATACATAAACATCCTAGGCTCACTATCTCTGCTTCAGTCTAGCTTGATCTCACACCAGACCTGCACGCATACCAGGCGCAGGATGGGGAGGGGAGTACAGTTATGGATCTTGACCTTACCGAACCTCAGGTTGCTTCAAGAAAAAAGTATTAAGTAAATAGTATTTAAAATCTGGAGGTTGAGGGCATAGCTCAGTGGTAAAGCCCTTGCTTAGCATGCATGAGGACCTGAGTTTGATTCCCGGCATCAGAAAAAAAAAATCTTTGTAAAATTTTGAAACTACCAATATACACGCCCATAGGACACTGAGACAACCACCAAGCAGAGTGTTTAAGGACTAGCATGCACATGCACTGGTTGACAGCCAGCTGTTAGAACCAAGGCAATTTCATTTTTTCTAACTGGATCCAGGGCTTATATGGCAAGGCAGCAAGGCTTCCAGAAGCACTTCCGCACAGTCACCATTTTAAGGCAGGGTATATCTTATCCAGCCACAATGTTACAGGTGATACTAAAGGACAGGCAGAGGAGCGGGCTTTGTCTTCTTGACACGCTCCACTACAAGCACTTGATTCATGAAATGCCAATGAGGCTTGGAGAGGTCAGCGTGTGAGGCACTGAATAAGCATCTGAGATAATTAAGATTTCAGCCTTCGAAACAGGGACGGGAAGTGAACAGCAGTTAAGAAAATCAATAAGAGTCTTTTATTTGCAGTGACACAGATGTCTCAGTCAATAGAGCCTAATAGGCAGGCTTGATCACAATGGACAGGCGCTGCCTGTGAGGCTATCAAAGGGCTTCCACTATAACAAACATTAAAACGCGTTTATGTTGCTATTGAGGAATCGCAGCCCCTGTAGGTGGCTTCATTTGCCAGCATATGTTTAAAATCACTACAGTGTGAACATGTGCCCACTGACTTGAACCAAAATTAGCGAGAGGTAAGCGGCCAGCAGGCCCGTTCGCTCCTCCCCGGCGGCATTAGGTCATTCGGTTTCTGATGGCCCCTCGACGAGGCAAAGCCAGGTACCCAAGCCCAGGGATTCTACGTGCTAAAGCCCTGCGGCTCATCAGTCCCCTTAAAAGGCCAGTGTTGGCGCAGGACAAAAGCAGCAGCAAAGGTAAGAAAGTAACCGGTTCCCCTTTTGTCCCCCAAGACAATGAGAGAAGCAGTCACTTCAGAATGCAGGCCGCTTGCACAACCTACGGGTTGACACACTTGTTCAGAACTGATTAAGTTTTTTTAAACTGAGGTGGCAGCGGGGTGTGTGCACGGAACTTCAATCTGCTGGGAGTGAAACCCATTAGCACAGTTTGAAAAACGTGCTGCAAATTGTTCTGCCAATCACATCCAGCCATGCTGTCCATTTATGACAGGAGGGAATCCCAGGCTCTTTATGCTTTAATACTTAACATGGGTTAAATAAAAAATTGGACATTGATAGGCGCCTACTACGTGTGAATCTCAAAACGCAACAGTACCTACCTGGCCGTTGGCTAATATCTTTTTCAGCTCAGCTGAGGACTTCTTCAAGCTGGAAAGGAAAGACAGCTTTAGTGGCAAGACCAATAATACCTCAAAACACCATTGAAAATTCCAGACCAAAATAAACTTTTGCTTTTAAGTATATGTATTGACTATAACCCTTTTGCTGATAAGATTATTTTTTAAAAAAGTGCCTGGCAGAATTCCAAAGGTAGCAATGAAGAAACTAAAACCCCACTAGCAATCTGTGGCAGTAAAGATCCAGGGTAATGACTCCGTTTGACGGACTCCTGCAGGGACCCCCGGCCATTGCTCAAGCGCCTCTGGGTAGCCTGTCATGATTTCATGTGGCTACCACACCTGCTAAGCGCGATGCATTTAACAAGTATGTGCTCAGAATGTTCACAGGGAGCAGAGATCACAAGACTTCAAAAAAGAAAATAATAGATGCTTTAAGGTCTGGTCTTTTACTACAGGCAAGAGTCACATTGGGCTTCTGGAAAGCAAACGCACAGCAGAAATAAAGCAACGGTATGACTCAGGGTATGTTAACTCTTTTCTCTGAACTTCAATATCCTTTCTAAAAAAGGGGGTGTGATCAACGCTGTTGGGTAACCAAGAAAATTAAATGTTATAGAATAGCAGTTACATACACTCCAGGTATGTTTTTATTAATAAAAATCAATAAATGATGGTTGTTTCTCCTTCTTTCACCGTCCCATGAGACTCAGCTTCCATTGTAACTTAGTGAATATTAAAATCTCCTCTGGACACATATAGGTATGCTTAGTGAGACTGAGTATAACCCACAAACCCATGTGTTAAAGGCTTAGCTATTAGAGGCGGTACAAACTTTGAGGAGGCCTAGTGTGATGTTCAAGGCTACTGGGGGCTGGTTCTCCACGGGACTGTGAGACACCCACCTCTTCTTTTTCTCTCCTTTCTGCCTCCCTCAGCCATTCCTCAGGGAGTGACCAGCCTCCCCCACCACATGCCCCACCATGATATGCTGCCCCTCCCACTGAGCAGAAAGCAGTGAGTGTGCGCACGAGTCGGGGGGGGGGGGAGGAATGGGGATGGGGGAAGAGACAAGGGACTGAAACCCATCAAATTGAGAACCATTTCTCTGTATAGGCTGATTATCTCAGGCATTCACTAGGACTCAGCTTGCCTTTTCCTTTTGTTCAGTCTAACACCCCCAGCCCAGGGAGTGATGCGGCCTATGGTGGGCAAGTCTTCTCCTTCAGATTAATCTCATCAAGATGATCCCCCATGAGGACACTCAGAGGTCCCCGCATGGGTGATTCACGTTGTCAACCAAGACGAACCATCACAATTCCCATCTAACCCCTGAACCAGCCAGACAACTTGGCATGTGTTAACTGTTCATGAAATGGTAGCCACTGCTCAAGGTGCTATTTATTATATTCTTGCAGTAAGATATAATGATTTGAAAGCAGAAGAATTGAATATGAGACGCATGTATTCCACTTGGAATCTTTAATATACTACCTTGACAAAATCTTAAGACTCTTTGTTTGACACTTATTTCAAGTGACAGTCCACTCTTCCCAAACACTTGAAATTCTGCTATGGTCCAACATCAACTATGGGGTCTCAATCTCCTTGTTTTCAGATCGTCTAAGTGCTTTCTATTTTAGACTATTAATGTCTTCCCACGTCTACCTATACTACGGGAACAGTTAAGACTTCTGCAGAATGGCAGTCAAAGAAAGGTGGCTCAGGAGTTAAGCTTCTGCCTCGGAAGCAGAAGTTGCTAAGTTCAGATCCCAGATCCCACGTAAAAACACCAGGAAGAAATGATGGCGGTCTTTACTTCCGGTCCTGGAAGGCAGAGCCTGGGAAACTCCAGGACTATGAAGGCCTGAAGTCCCACAGGAGTAGACGAGCCAGAGTGAACCCAGAGGTCCATAGAAGCAGACAGGCAGAAAGGTGGGAGGTATGAGAGGGAATAGTGAACGGAAGGGAGGGGATGGGGGGGGGCAAGAGGGAAGCTGGGATGAATACTCAATATACTTGTAAAAGTAGACAAAATTAATTTAAGAAAATGAAAGAAAAAAGCAATCAGGAGATAGAAGCAATCCAAGGTGATCTCCAAAGTCACCCTTGGGCTTCTACACACACACACACACACACACACACACACACACACACACACACACACGAAAAAAAAAATTCTGTAGAATGGACCTGAAACCACAGTACATACCAAAAAATAACTGCCAAGAATTCAGCCCAGGTGACAAAATGACAACAGCAGCTGCCGCACATCTGTAGCGTGAGGACAGTGCCAGGCACTGCGTATGCTGCTGTCTGGACATCACAGGCCATTCCTTCTCTGTGCAGTCATTATCTATGCTTTATAGAGAAAACAAGGTATGGATCTTGTTCAAAGTCAGACTATCCCTTACAGACACAGGGCACACACACACACACACACACACACACACACACACACACACACACACACACATTTTTCTGAAATATTTAAATCCTTGTAATCCTATAAATGGCTCCCAACTTGGTAGTTGCAATTATTGCAAAGATACACAAAACCAAACGCACGCAATGCTTCTCACAGATATTCCATTATGTCATAAACTTGAAATAACAACACTTTGATTCATTGCATTTACAAAATGCCTTTCATCCAAGAAACAAACCGTGGCTTCTTAACACAGCTTCATCAATCTTACTAACACTAGCAGTAGATGGATGGGAAGTTCAATCATCCTAATTTTACCAAAGGAGAAAGTCAAGTTGTTTAAAAAGGCTTCCCCTTGGCAGCAGGACTTGAATTCAGTAATTATGACATAGGAACATCATGTGGATTATCACTTCGCTTAACCTCTGCTTTGAAGGTGAGAACGCAGACACTGGCTTCATTGGCACGCCAATGATGAATGTGCCAATGAGTAGTGTGACTTAGTACAGCCAGAGGAGACTTTAGTTTTGTGGGGCTCAAAGGCAGAATGTATGTTCAGCATGTACAAAATCCTGCATGGCTCAATCGTTAGCATCAAAAATCAAACCAAAAACAACTATCTTGGAAATTTGCTCTGGATTCTCTTTATTCAATATTTCATTTATGGTTATGATCACAACAACCTGAAGTATTGGAAAAAATTATAAATGCAGTTTTTAAATTTAAATGTCACATATGATTCAGCTGTGACACAGGAAGAGCGCCTCTGAGACATGCAGAGTGAACGGGCAGAAAGCCAGAGCCCAGCATGGATATCCATGACTGAAGCCTGAGTGCTCAGGAGGCTGAGGAAGGGAGATCCACGCGTTCCCAGGCAGCCTGGGCTGCAGCTCCTGCTTATGCGACATAACGTCAGAAAAGCTGAGTGTGCTGGGAAGCTTCAGCCCGAGAAAGGATTTAATGTGGCCACGAGTGTAGGCCGTCACTTCCCACTCGGTCCTTCAGCCATGGCTCGGGGTTCAAGAGCAAATACGTTCCAGTTGCTGCCCTCACAGAGCATGAAGCTCGTGGGGCACAGATGATCACACCACAGTGTCTCCACTGCCACGGTCAATGGAAGCAGAGGGGATTTGGAATTCACACATGGGAATCGACCACCCATGGGAGATGAGGGGTCGTCAAGCAGAGCTTTCAGAAGATCAATTTGGTCTTAAAAGTTAATCAAAGTCAGCCACATGGAAGGAGAAGGTGGGGATAGAAAAAGGGCAGAGATAAGGACATATGTGCAGACCCAAGAGCGAGAAGACCGTGATCCAGTGGGTTCATCAGCAAGGCCGGAGCACAGCACATCTGGCTGTGAAAGGAAGCCCCTCGTGTCTGCAGGTCACTTCATCCTGAAGTCCAAGACCAGTGACACGGCCCAGAACAGGGTGTGGCACCTTAGCACTGTGCGCCAGTGCTGTGGTTTGGAGCTAGTTTGTTCCCGAAGGGTCCACGTGAAAGACCCTTGGTGCTTACTATGTCACTGCTAACTAAGGTGGGTCATTTGAAGGGTGGGGCAAATCCCAGCTCAGAAAACAGGTTAAAAAAGGGGAAGGGGGATGCTTTGATCCAGGAAGTGTATTCCTGCCCCCAGGGATGCTGAAAAAGTCCAGGGGACCATGGGGCAAAGAAGTGTTTATCCTCAGGTGGGCAGAGGTCTGTAGGAGCACTAGGCTGGCATGCATTTTGCTGTGAAGCCTCTGCTGGCTTCTAGGGCACGACAGGGAAGGCCAAACAATACTGGACATCCCAGGCCAGGTGACCCGTCTGTGCCCTCGAGTCCCACCTCGTCAGCTCGTCTCCCAGTCATCTCCATACCCTGCTCCAACCTGGCAACCCTCCCTGTGTTCTGTCAAACCAGCTTCTTACCAACATGTCCAGCTCCTTTTGCCCCCGGGGGCCTCTCCTTTGTCTGAAATGCCTCCATTTTGAACGAGGTTCTTATCCATCAGGTGGATGGAAACATCAGTTTCCCCAAGGAACCCCCCCCAAAAGCACCAAGATTAAATGTATGCACGCTCCTGTCTAGAGGTCTCTCTCTTCACATCCACCTCTTTGCTCCACAACACCATCACCACATCATAGTCCGAGTGTGGAGGACAACGCTTAATGGATAAATACAGGGTACGCCACCCACAGGACTTTCTCAAAGAACATCCCCCTGCAAAAGGAACCATGCTCTTGCTGTTTGGGAGGTGGTCGTATCCCTTGTCAAGATACCAAAGACAGAACCTTGAGACCATCAGCTGGTGGAGTTCTACCCAACCCCATGGTGTTCTAATATTCCATGAAAATACATGATAATTTTTAAATAGGCAATATTATCTTTACGTGTTGTTAAAATAAATGTGGAAAAACTAAAAAATAATCCTGCTTCTCTGTTCTGCTATCTTTTCAATTCTATCTGACTTTTTTGCATGTGTATGGGTATTCCAATGTGTGGGGTGCACATCTGTGTACATGTGCATATGAATTATCTGGACACACATGTGGAAACCTGAAGCTGATATCAGGTGAGTTCTATTGTTCTCCATTGTTACCAAGGCAGATCTTTCAGGGAACCCAGAACTCACCGACCAGCTAGGCAGCTAGCCAGCTTGCCCTGGGAATCCGGTCTTCGTCTCCCGAGTGCTGGGATTACAGTCACCACATCTGCTTGGCTCTTACGTGGGTTCTGGGGATCCAAGTACATCCTTGTGCTTGCAGAGGAAGAGCCTCATCTACTTCACACCATAATGAAACTTGACCTAAGAGAGGAGGCAAAACCCCTCTTCCTCAGACTCATTGACTCTTTGAAAGCAGTGTTACCAACGAAAGGCTCAGCCTTCCTGGAGCTGTGGGGACAGCTGTCCTCGCCCCCTGCCTCTACCCCAGCATAGCAGCTCGCAGGTCCCAGCAGCAGGGAGAGAGCGGCAGGGCTTGGCGGGGCCGAGTCCTCTGTGGAGAACGAAACATCTGCCCGTGTGACCACAGACAGATGATTGTAACTGCACTCTCACATGGGATCAACTGTGTAAGAAAAGACCCCTTTACCAGCCACCCGCGCAGCTAGTGGTAGATACCGATGCTGTAGCCAAACCGTCAGGGAATCAGCTTTGGGGAGAGGTGTACTAGGAGGTCCTTAGGTCAACCTGGGATGTGCACTCGAAAGGGATGGTGGAGGTGGCCTGGTGGTGCGCACCTGCAATCCGCATTCCTAAGGCTAAGGCAGGAGGACTGCCACAAGTTTGAGGCCAGCCTGGACTACATAGCAAGATCCTGTCTCAAAAGGGGGTGGGGGCAGAATGGATCGATCCTATATGAAGCATGGAGTGTGATCACTCGCTCCTCCACATGTGCAGGAATTGCACACGCGCAGGAATTGTACACATGCAGAAATCACAATCTGTCATGAGAAGAGGCACCAACAGGGAGCCCTCAACACAGCCTGCACTTGGCCAGCTGGACCTGCAGCCTTCGAAACAGAGCGAGGGAGAGTCCGAGTCAAAGACTGTGGATGTAGAAGAGACAGGCAGACAGAAGCCAGGAGGGCTGAGCACACTGATGTAGCCCGAAACCCAGAGCACTCTCAGCACAGAGCAAAGGGTTTTCTGGCCCGCGTTGGCGCTTCCAGCCACCAGTGTTAATCTGCACACAAGTCACCATCCTCCCGTGTTGTTTGAATACAGGAACATGAGGTCACCACGCCCACGGCCCCAACAAAGCAGTCCCTCCTCCTTCTTCACCACTGAGTTCTGGGCTTGTTAGAAGGATCTGAAAGTCTTAAATTGTCACTATCTGTTGCAGTGTTAGATAATGCTAATGTGAAAGAGCAAGAATAAATTTTCTGCTACAGTCGCTTCATCTCCCTACAGCCAAAGAGGCTACCAATGCGCAGCACGGATGGGCCACATAAAGGTCATCATGGCAGGGCTGGCGAGGTGGCACAGCAGGTAAGGTGCTTATGAACAAATCTGAGAACTGAGTTCAACTACTATAGCTCATATGGAAGGAGAGAACCAACTTCCAGAAGTTGTTCTCTGAACTCCACACACATGCCATAACACCCATGACTGTTCTGCCATGTACTCTCAAATAAACACATAAAATATTTTAACATCACTCCCTTACTCTCTCCTTGCCTCTTTCCAATGAAGACGTGAGCAGAAGATGCAATTCAGAAGAAGGACAAGAAAACTGAAGGAGCATTAAACACCAGACACAACCCATCCTGTCCACGGAACAGGACAGAACATTCTCTCAGACTTGGAGACTGCTGGCAAATCACTCCCGAACAAAATCAACAGTTTATGTGTCTAATTTCATCTTTCCTTTTTATTATTTATGTGCGTGCATGTGTGTGCATGCAGGAGTGTTTATGCATGTGTGCACACATTGTGTGTGGTAAATACACAATTGGTGTGGGTATGTGCCATGCCCACACATGCATGGGAGAGTCTGTGCAGGTGTGTGCATGGAGAAGTCTGTGCAGGTGTGTGCATGGAGAAGTCTGTGCAGGTGTGTGCATGGAGGAGTCTGTGCAGGTGTGTGCATGGAGGAGTCTGTGCAGGTGTGTGCATGGGGGGGGGGTCTGTGCGGGTGTGCCCATGCCCACGTGTGCATGAGGGGGTCTATGGGGTGTGCCATGCCCACGCGTGCATGGGGGGGGGTCTGAGTGCCATGCCCACGT
The DNA here is from genome assembly GCA_023101885.1 of Typhlomys cinereus. Lineage (NCBI taxonomy): Eukaryota > Metazoa > Chordata > Mammalia > Rodentia > Platacanthomyidae > Typhlomys > Typhlomys cinereus. Next base: position 452,304 of record JALPQD010000042.1, on the reverse strand, counting down.
GTGCATGGGGGGGTCTATAGGGTGTGCCATGCCCACGCGTGCATGGGGGGGGTCTATGGGGAGTGCCATGCCCACGCATGCATGGGGGGGGTCTATAGGGTGTGCCATGCCCACGCGTGCATGGGGGGGGTCTATGGGGAGTGCCATGCCCACACATGCATGGGGGGGTCTATGGGGAGTGCCATGCCCACACATGCATGGGGGGGTCTATGGGGAGTGCCATGCCCACGCATGCATGGGGGGTCTATGGGGAGTGCCATGCCCACGCGTGAATGGGGGGGTCTATAGGGTGTGCCATGCCCACGCATGCATGGGGGGGTCTATGGGGAGTGCCATGCCCACGCATGCATGGGGGGGGTCTATGGGGAGTGCCATGCCCACACATGCATGGGGGTTATATGGGGTGTGTGCCATGCCCACGCGTGCATGGGGGGGGTCTGTGCGGGTGTGCCATGCCCACACATGCATGGGGGGGTCTATGGGGTGTGTGCCATGCCCACACATGCATGGGGGGTCTCTGGGGTGTGTGTCATGCCCACACGTGCATGGGGGGTCTGTGGGGTGTCTTCCTAGTCACTCTCCACCCCTTTTCCTCAATGAACCTGGCGCTCATGGATCTGACGAGGCCAGCCGGCCCATGAGCTCCCAGAACTTGCCGCTCTGCTGCCTGTGTCGCCACACCCAGCTTTCACACGGGTGTTGGGGACCTGAACTCAGGACCTCAACCTTGAGTGGCAAGTACTTTACCAGCCAAACCATCTGCCTAGCCTCTTCATCCTTCCGCATGCAGTGCTTTCTCTTTAGCCCATGTGTAGCTGGATTATCTAGCTCTTGACATTTCTTTACAACCACGGAGACTTTTGTTTTGTCTCAAACAAAAGGAAAACTGTCCTAGGAATCTCTCCCCATCCCACCCCCCACCTCTGCAGATACCCACGCCAGACACGTCTCACTTGCTTGTCCTTACCTATTGCTTGGAAGTGAATCTGCGATGGTTGGGCTGGTAGGCTGAGACGGTCCAGCACGGGTATTCACCTAGAAGAAAGAAGTTTCATCAGTCTTGTGTTCTGAGAACACAGTTCTAATTAACCTATAATTTGCCACAAAATTTCTCATTTCACTAGGAAGGTTAATTAGCTTGTTGCTAGACAGACCCACAGTTGGTGTCTATTCAATATATAGGTTACAGAACTGTACAATCCATATATTATGTAATCCTCTATTCCTGTTATTTTTCAAATACTTAAACTGCTGAAAAATGGAAAAGCCCAATTCTTTATCTACAATGTATATGAAGACAATATGCTCATAAAAACACATTAGACATATATCTAAAGGTTTAATAAACCTCAGGCTCTCATCCCTTCCAGCTCTACAGCCAAGCAGAACACTGTATGCTGTTTCTCATTCACTAGAAAATGAGGGCCAAGTAATTAATTATAAAACACTTGAGCCTAATAAAATAGCCTGCTTCCCCCTTTGGATATGAAGCCCTAAGCGGAAATCCAGAATTCAAAATACACAGAACAATGAGAAGACATTAACTAGATATATGTCTCCAGCATAAACATGTCAGAAGAAGAGGGGGCACGCCGCATGCATTCCACTTCTGGGCTTAATTAATCACCCAGATGCAGTCTCTGTTCTCCCTCAAATGAATTCTTGTGGAGACCAGTGTCCAGGGTCATCCCGAAGAAACTGACCAACAAAACAATCCCCAATCATGAAAAACACAGCAACCAGGCCCAGGAAGTAAGTATGTACACGCGACAAGCAAATATAGGGGACCCCCTCCCCACCTCACACATTAAAAACAAAACAACACAACACAAGGCTCGCTTGTCAAAGCTTGAGAAAGTGCAGTTTTACTTGACATTTCAATAAGTGGAACACAGCATTACAAATCCATCTAACTTTACTGAAACAATTATTGAAATTCGTACCTTCAGGCCATGTATGTTCCGTTCCCCAGGAGGCTTGCAGGCTGAAACAGTAATTGACTAAATTGTAGAACACATCAGGGCCATTTACAAATTTGCTCAAAATGAATCGTTTAAAAAGAAATGAGGGTGACACCAAAATTAGCAGAGAGAAATGATTGAAAAGTGGCTCCCGAGACCCAAAGTGGGAATTACGAACAGGGCTTTAACTTGCAGGAGTGAGCGTTTATAAATGCAAAGCTTCCCGACACCGCTGCATATCAATTCCAATTTCTGCTTAAAACATCGAAAAATCAAGTTAACTGAGCCACGATGATGAGGTTCCTTTCATAATTCAAATTTCACCAATCTTTTTTCACTCTATTATGTTGCATATGTGCTATCTGTTAAGCTACTTGGAAAATAGCTAAGGTTTTCTGTGTTTGTTTGGCAAGGAGGAGTGGGAAAGAGATCTTTTAATTTAAAAAATAAGGTTGCTGGAGATGATAAGATGGAATATTTGGGCTTGAATATGGTTTGGTATAGCCACAAGCAATCGAATTTACTGAAATACAGATATATATAATTTGATGATGCTTCTTGCAAATCTTGATACCTGCTAATGATTAGGTTCAAAGAGAAAGTGTAACAGGAAAAAGACTATTACTGTCCTAACGCCATCCTGAGTTACAAGTTAGTACTTTGATGTGATCTGGCAAATGCTTCTTCACTGGATGCTTAAAGTACAAAAGCTGTCCACAGTGTTGCCCGTTTCCATCTGAAAACTGCAGCCCCCTACAAATTGCATGTTAAGGGGCTGTCAGGTTTGATTGATTGTTTAGGGAAGGATGAATTTGATTTTTTTTGTTCCTCTCTCGGATGTACATGTATTTTCGCTCGGCTTCTGACAACAGAAATAAAGCTGCTTAATAATAAGAAAAAGATGTGGGTAATAATTACAAGGCATGAGCTGCTTTCATTTGAAGTATTTCAAATTCGGTGCCTTATTTTTCCAGAAAACCTATCTAAACATGAATAAGGGCTTTTACTTCTCTTTTTAAAACACAATAAAATGACGACTCCAAATCTCTCCTTAGAATAGAACTTAGCTCTTCCATCACAAAAAGTCACATGCATGCGGTGCCTGGGGCTTGAAGGACCACTGGCATTTTCTAAGACTTCAAAGTATCTCCTCCACGGTGGCCGGCACCCTCGTCTGCTCTGAGTTTAAGAAAGTGACAGGCAAGGGATGAGAGGCCAGCCTGACTCATCTCTACACTAGCTCCTCAAGCCTTCATAAGTGGAAATCTAAACGACCATTCAAGAGGCAAAAGGGATCCTCCACAGGATCCTCCACATCCTTAAGATAAGAAGGCAGAAGTTCCTGGAATGCCAGCCAATTTTCATACTTATCAATATTTAACACATCTTCAAACCACGGGAAGACTTGGCCATGAACTAGGAGTAGAACACTACCCAAGGCCACTGTGCTACTTGAAGTGAGGAGAACATGTTACTAGACAAAATCAAGAATCTTAAAGATTCTTTTTAAACATGGGGCCTGAGCAAAGACTCTGAGGTACGAGGGCCTCCCACCAGGTAGGATGGTCCCAAGGTGCCACACTGTACACAAGTTGCAATCTCACTTACCTCTATGAGACACAATGCAGACAAATGGTAAGAAGCAAGAGACAGCAAAGAGCATTAGACGCTTGCGTTACGCACACAGGGAAACCATGCAAGGGGGTCTGAGTCACTACATGTGGCTTGGAAAGATTATCTAATTGCCTTCCGAGCCTCAGAGGTTCACACGGGGTCCACGTGACACCATCATCTCACATCTCTGTCTTCACAGAATCTTCTCTCCTTACACCAAAACCTCCAAACACCCCTCTACCTGCAGCTAAATTTCAATGCCTTTCCGTAGGAAGCAAACGGTAACTTGGACAAAGTTCTTGCTGCAAGGTTTTACCAACCACTTCCGAGCTAAAGGACTCTGAAGCTTCCCAACCCCTCTGCGCCTCCACAGTCTCCTCCACGAAATGGAAACAACAAAACAGGCAGAGGTGTCAGGAGAAATGGAGCCAATGATGCACAGGGTGACATCAGGGCCGGAACAGACGCGAAGAACAGCTCTACCGTGGCGAGGGCAACGCCACGGCGGAGAGCAATTGCTCTTGCAAAGAAAGAAGTCAACCGGGACTTGAAAAGATTCCCCACAAAGAAAAGGACAGATTTCACCCAAAAAGAAAAACGGAGCCCCAGAGTACTGGAAGCTGTACTCAGGCTGATACAGAGCTCGGAAGCAATTAACGGAAATCTTCAACTTGTAAAACTCTATTCCTGGTGGAGGAACAATTCTGAAATGTGCCCAAATTTTCTGGTCACTGAGAACATGAGGAAACAGGGCCTTATCAGCGCCTTCCGCAAAAATTGGCACATCTCTCTCTGCTCTGGTGGTCTGGCTAAGTAGCACAAATCGGATTAATCACGGTCTTTCCTTTGAATGATCACTGATCTTAAATAGCCCAGTTCCACTCCTGTACTTTGCACTTACAGGTCTTAATAATAACAAAGCAAGCCGCCTTGATTCTGCTGCCTACACAGACACTGGAAGGGCGGGGATTACCCTTGAACCTGGATCTCCTCTGGGCTGGCCAAGCCGCCCGCCTTCAGAGACTATCTCTGCAAATAGGAGCCTACTGGTTAATTGAGCCATTCCAACTTCCGAGTTACAGGTAATGAAAGTCTAGAATGTTTAATTGGAAAACTCATACCATGATTATTTGTACAGTATTAGTTAACGAAGGTAAGTTTAATTTTTAATTATTTCAATTAAGTTATTTCTAGAAGAGTTACTTGGAGAATTTCCTTATCTGTTTCATTAGACAGAAAACATGGATTTCAAGTGGGGCAACGTACAATGGGTGAGAAAATTAATGGTTTAAATAATTAAACTGCTCTCTTCATCATTATTGAAATTTTGAGAGAACACTTCCACACTGTTGAATAAGCATATCTGATATTAGGCTGAAGCCACAATCCTAAAAAGGGATTCACCGTGCCTCACCCTTCCTTGTCCACTTACATTTTTGGAGACTTAATCAAATTACCATTTGAGAAGGTTTTCCATTATTCAGAAAATATCTCCCCCCCCAAATCAAGTATCACTTTCCTCAAATTTCTCTCCTGATGCATCTCTGTATGCCTTCATTTCTGTAGTGACTGGAAGCTTCTCTTAATAGCAGTCTTTGCCACCATCATGAGCCACAACTCATAAATGTCTAGAACTAAAGCAATCCATTTGTCTTGGTTTAGAATCCATGTGGATCCCCCAAAGAGTTCTTCAAGCGAGCCTAAGTATGTACTTCAAAAATAAACAAACAAAAAACCCAATCTAGTTAGTTTAATTTACTCTAGCAAATTAGATATTTTATCTGTTATAACTACAACACAGTCTGCAACCCCCACGATAATGAATACTTCTCTTTTTTTCAGATTAAGAGCTAGACATCAAGATATGTGCATTTAAACCTTTGGAAAACATAACTGTTGATGAAACAGTGTGCTGAAATAATCACTGTTGATTAGAATTTGTTCAACATTACCTCTTGGAAATATCTGCAGAGGCTCTATTAACTGTCCATTTACTTGCTGTTCCATTACTGTGGAATAATACTGCAAAGAGATTATAGAAAGAGATTACTCAGTAATGTATGAATATTGGAACAGACACTTACGGGTTGTTTAATTCATCGCACTTTTATAAATTGCTGGTGTGTACATATCAGCCTTGAGAATACGTTCCCCTGATCTGTACAGCAGCATGATTAGAGTGAACACAATCAGGACTGGCTGTCCAGTGTAGCGCTACTGTCCACACCGCCATCTGTCTTTAAAAGTATTAAGCAGTATTTAAAATATGTGAATGACATAAAAGCGTTTTGGTTGGGGAGTTCTCATATTGCCTCTTGTCCTTTTCCTTGGAACTTTCCAAAGTGAGATGAAGAAGCTCCACTTCTGGCTTGAACCTCTGTATCAATTCACTGCACATTGTGCATGTCTGCGCATAAAACATAGAGATGATGACAGAAATCCAAGCTCCGGAGATCGCAGAGCCACAGAACAACACAGGACTCATCCAAAGACAGCAGAGCCATGTGATGCAGAGCCAGCCTACATCCAAAAACACAGCTCTGACGCACTCGTCTCAGACAGCCTTCAAAATGACCCGTCTCACTGCGTGCACAAACTGACTTTTCCATCATCCTTCATGAACACAGACACTAAGCACCGAGTGGACTGCACTGTGGCCCGAATCCCATTCTCCTGGTCTGCTAAGTGGACACTGGCTCACAGGTCTACCTGCTTTGGCCTCTCACTTCTTTACAAAGGACAAATTAAAAAAGTGACATTTGGGACTGGAGAGATGGTTCAGGGGTTAAAGTCTTTGCCTCGCAACTAAAAGAACCTGAGTTCAGATCCCCAGACTGCACCTGAGCGGATCCCAGATTTCCACTGGGCGGAAATGGCAGCAACCTGTGCTTCCAGCCTTGGAAGGCAGAGACTGGGAAACCTCAGAGCAAAGCAATAAGGGAGTAGAGCAATCCAGGATGACTCCCAATGTCACCCTTGGGTCTCCACAGACACATACAGTGCACTCTGACACACCACACATGCATGCATGCATGCACACACTTTATTGCATGTAAAAAATATTTCATAATAGAAAAACAATCACTAAAGAAAACCACTAACTTGTGTTTTAAGAGGCTGCCAGAGAGAATTGTCTCTTATCTTTGTTGTTTCTATATTTAAACACACATACATTCATTGACTTTCTAAAAGTTTCTTCTTAGAAGAGATCTGTGTCTTCCTGTTGCTTTTATGTGTGCTAAAGTTATTACAGGATCAATTTTTCCTTAGAACTAAAGGGAAGCTATAAAACTGTATCACCTAGGGAACCACAAACTAGTAAGTCCAAGATTTTTTTGAACTGAAGACAGGTAAGGTGAAGGGTGAGTTTCTGATAGTCTGGACTGATACGAGCACATTGCTTTAAGAAATGCTTTCAAACTATAAAGGAAAATGATCCCTTTCTTTCTATAGACACAAGCACTTAAATATATAAAACATAAATATGTGCAAAACATTCTCTAGTATACTCCAAGGCAATGTCTTTCAAGGGACTGTTCCTGAAAACCACAGAAATACAGCGCTCGCCATTACTCACACAGTGATGACAAGTAAATGAAATATCAATCATGTAGGCTGTCAACCTTTTGGGACAGCAATAACTGTTAACAAGTAGTCTGGAAAAATTGTCCGAAAATGACTTGTCCTCCACACACAAGTATTTGAGGTTTCCACGGAAAATTAAGATGCCAGTGGCTATTTGGAACATTGCTCAGGTATTCTTTTTAATGGGAAATTTGCCGGTTATTGATCCACAGCATGTACCCCTTGCTTCTGAAAGGCTGCAAGCAACTTTCCAATCAGTGGCTGTCAAAAAAATTACGGCCTTTTTATACTGATACAAGGCAATGGCGGCGGTGGTTCTCTCTCATAGCTAAAGCTTTTCTTTAATTAACTGCTCCATGCAATACGCTACTCTACTTTGCTGTGGACCTGGAAATCAAAACAAATAAAATATCCTTATGCGTTGTCTAACAAGTTAATTATAGACTTGTCTGGAACTGGTGCTTGGGGTCAAGTTTGAAAACAAATAACCTCAAATGTAAAGGGTCAGAACAGGTGCAATGCATTTTTTTCCTACTATAAAACCCTGCATGCATGAAATTGACCTGTTTTCCAGCTTTATTTATTTACCTCACAAAATAAATAAATAAAAATGGTTTCGCTTTCATTTTAGGCCTGTGCCAAATCAACTGGAAAACCACATAAATGTTTGTAACCATTGTGAAAAAGCTTAGGCACTCTGTGCCCGACTCTGGGCACCATGATTAACGCAATCGTGTGGTAGCGGCGCTGTATTTGGCATGCCACTCACGAGTGTCTAAAGCAATTCCTTGGGCTTCACTTTTTCTTCTCTACCACTCTTCCAAATTCAAGCACTTCTCCTGCTGACACACACGACTTGATCTGTGTTGGTCCTCAAGAAGAACTTCATGTTCCACCCAGGACACAGCAATGCGTAGCAAGAAACCCACAGTGTGAGTGCAGTGTGCATAACCCATGCCGGGCGGCAGGGCTGGGGAGAGGCAGGACACCACAAGACAGCAGTGTCAGAGTGCAGACACCACACAGGCGGTATATCCGCAGACAAGACTGGGGGTATGTGTGGTACCTGCTTGCAGGCACTGGAGGTGGGGGAGAGCTCAGCCTCACCAGCCTCACACCTGGCACCTATGCCTCGCTTTGCCCAGCTATAAAAGAAACCTGGGTCCAGCCAGGGGACTGTGGTAGCCACACAGGAGAAAGCAGTAGAGATGGAGATTGAAGAACCGCAGAGTGGGGTTGGGACCTACCTGGTGGAGGGCGGGAACCAGCTCACCCAACTTGACCTCCACGTGCATGCTGTGACAGGCATTTGGGCACACACACAGACACACAGACACACAGACACACACACACACACACACACACACACACACACACACACACACACACACGAGCAATAAATAAATGCAAAAACAAAAACAAAAAACTTACACAGCAAGTTGGTTCAGATCTGACCCTCTATGGGTCTCATTTCCCTTTAAAGAGATTCTCAATTGGTTCTAAATAGTGATAAAAACCATCCATGAGGACAAAGACAAGACTATTACTAGCCAAACAAAAGGACAAAACAAACAGAACAGCCTATTCCTTACATACATGACATGGCCAGAAAAGTTACAAAGTGACTATCAATCCTGGTTCAGTTTTTATTACCTTAACACAAAGTTCTACACATACTAGGTGTTTTGATAAGCACATACTGATTGAAACACAACTGAGTCCTAATTCTGTCTACTCATTAATTTCCATAGACTTCAGAAAATCATTGACCTTACTGAACATTAGTTTCTTTAAGATGAGAATCAGAAAACCAACTTTATTACCCAAGGTTACTGGGAGGCTTGAAACTAACAGAAAAGGACTGGTGGAAGACTTGGTAAGCTGGTACACAGCCTTAGCTGAGAAATGAAAAGCCATCTCCCAATATCCAAGCAAGTCTTAGCACGGCACTTGCTGCCTTAGAATGTTCTAGCACTTAAAAATACAAAGTAAGCAAGAAAACCAGAGGAGGAACCTGAAGGGCCACGTGGGCAGCAGCTGTGAAGTGTGCTGGCTGCTGGCACCCTCGGCATAACCCAATGTGCGCAGTAATTGCATCAATAATCAATACGCTAACTGGGTGAGAGATTCATGAGTTTTACCATAGCTCAAGGAGTCTCCAGGACCAGACTCAAGATTAGTTTCCGAGGCCCTCTGAGATGTTCCTCAAGGCCCTTAAACAATTTTAATAAGGATGTGACAAAGTTTAGCATGGTTATCCCAAAATCTAATTAATCTGAAACAGAAGGCCCTATTCGACAGGGGGATAACAAGGGTAATTTCTGCCTCTGCTTTGTAAGTTTATCAAATCAAACAGTATTCCTATTTGTTATGAGCCTGATTCTAATTATAACAGCACGATCCAATCAATAATTACATTTTTTCCTTCATGGAAATCTGCCATATAAGAAAACGTGGGCTCCAAAACAACACAGGTTAATGTTGTAAGGCTTAAACTTTCTATTATGAACGACACAGGCGAGGGAAATAAACTAACCCTCACTCCCTGAATGCCCGGCAGCCTCAGAACTACCTATTCTGCACCCTCATTTAATTTCTCACACTTCTATACACCTCTGCTGAATAGGAAACAAATGATTTGTCAATGAACACATTGCACTAGCGGGCAAAGAAAAGCACTTTGGTGCCACCACGTACATTCGAAACATGAGAAGTGTGCTTACTACTTAAGGATTAAAAGCAGGTGGAGCTCATATCTCTCATTCCTCAAACAAACAGCTGCTCCAGGCAGAGGTGACCCTAATCAGTTTGTTGGGGTTGAGTCAGTGACCCCTCGCTTGCCCTGGGTCGCTCAGCACAACACACTGAAGTAGAAGATATTTGAAGGACCTGCCTGCCTGTCTTCCAGATGCTCGCTGAGGTGGGACCATGGCCAGGTAATCTCCTGGATCTAGATGGGCTTTAGCGGATCCTTGAGGCTCCTGAGGTGCTGTGCAGAGTTGCCTTGCACCCATTCTCTGGGACAGAATAAACCTCATTCCTCAGATTCTCACGCAAGGATTATGCCTCTTTTGGGAACCCATGCTGCGTGGTGCCTACACATGCCAAAACAAGTCCTGGGCAGACGTTTACAGGAAGGAGACGAGGAGCCAGCCGTGTCACTGTGACTGTTCCCACTGGCTTCCTAACTTCCTCACGAGGGATGTATTGGGTTCTGTCTTTAGTGTGTGTGCGTCCGTTTACACCAGAGCGATATCTTCAATCTCCTCTTGTGCTTCCAACAGATGGAGACCTATCAGGATGGCACATCACTTAAAAGGGACGCTCCTGCTGGGGGGTTTTCCTACTAATAATAACATTTTCAAAATCCTGTTACTCCAAATACATATGGCTGTCATATACAGCTCCGTCAGCAATTACAGCAATAATCAACAAGCCATCCAGCTACATGCAGGCCACAGCTCACTTGTTAGTTTTCCCTGTGAAGAATCCAACAATCTCAACTTTGCCACGTAGCTACAAGGTCCATCAGCACCTCGCTCGGGTGGCCACTGGTGATACCTGCAACTGTTCTTCAGCTTCACATTATGAGTCTTTTCTGGGGCGGGGGACGGCTCTAGAGCTAAAGACTTTGTTTTGCAAGCAGAGTTCCTCAGTTTGGACTCCCAGATCCTATGTTAAAAAAAAAGCCAGAAGGATAGAGTATAATTCCAGCCCTGAAAGGCGAGCTGGGACCCCCAGAGCAAGCAGTAAGATGCAAGAGCATCCACATGATTCCGCCTATCAATTTTGTGCCTGTGCAGGTGCACACTCAAGTGCACTCTTACACAAGTACACCCACCTACATGCCACAAACACACACACACACATCCCATACACACATACATGAAAAGAAAAAAGTCTTCTGGGATACCAGCCTCCCACAAAATACAAAATTGCCCCAGTAGTTAACAATGACACATGAAGTCAATCTATTTTACAAGCTGATTAGTGGTTATGTTTAGTTACCTGCTCCAGGTCCCCCAGCTCTCTAGTAACTCGGAACCCCTCAAGGAGATTCACACATACACAAACTCTTCCTGAACTGACTCTAAACCTAGAACCCACGTGTAGTCATGGACTGACTGGATATGGAGAAAGTAACTCACTGGAAGTTTCCAGTGAAGGGTCAACTGGGGAACACCTGGAGCGCTTGCAGGCGGACGCTGTCCAGTAGATATTATTTCCTAATGATCTGACGTGAACATGACAACATGTGGGCCGCGCTTCATGATGACACTGTTTGCTTTGAACGTAAAGGACTTTGGAGGGCAACAGAGGGTCTAAATAGACGGTTGGACAGCCAATAGCAGACGAGTGTCTTGCTAGTAGGCATTTAAGTTTACGCACAGCAGTGGGTCCAATACTACAAGATTCTCTTAGCTGAAGCCTTAAATCCTTTCATGTGACTTCCAGACAGCAGAAATTTTGCTCTCCCAACACGAGTTTAAATCGCCTACTTAAACCTTCCACTTAAATGTACTAGGAATGTCAGGCCGCGGAGACAGCAAGCCAAAGGGGCCTTCCCTGAAAAAGGCAACAGGAGGAATCCTCCTCGAGATGGAGCTGATCTAGGAACAAGACACTCTGAAGGCAAAAATACTGAGAGTCCAGAGTCTCCTGGTGCCACTGAGCCGGGGCCCCCCCATGCTGTTGCCCTGCTTCCCTGCTGGCAAAGAATTCCTCGTTGGCAGTGTGAGCGCACGTCTCCTACCAAGCTCCAAGCTGATGCACAAGGCGAATGGAATAAGGGGTGACATCATTTACATCATGACTTCAGGGGCCTCCACCGTCTCTGGCAACAGAGAGAAGGTTAAAATACTCTGCGTCTGAATATAAATTGCAATCTTCCTTCATCACTGCGGCACCTGTCAGAAGACTATAAATGCCATGTCGGCAGCTGGCTAAAGCAAAACAAAAGCTTCAATTGTGCTTATTTAAAAAAAAAAAAAAAACACTTTACTTATTTTATATGTTTTATTTATTTATATTGCTTAGCTCTGGGATTTCCTAGGCTTTGCCAACCAGGACCAGAAGTGTGGGCTACTGCCGTTTTGGCCTAGCATTTTTATGTGGGACCTGGGATCTGAACTCAGGACCTTCTGCATGTGTGACAGAGTCTTAATCCCTGGGCCATCTCTCCAACCCTACTTACACTTTTGCCAGTAAAGTTTGCTTTTACTTGAGTGAATAAAGTAAGTCATTTTCAGAACAGATCCTTTCTGTTTCCCCTTCTTTTCGTCCTATCTCAACCTGTCTGAGGTGTATACGGCATTCACAGTTGTGAACATGTATGGGGCTAACCACACACAGAAGGCAAGAGTTTCAAGTCCCACGCTGTTCTCCTGAAAAGCACCTCATAGAAGAGAAACCTTCCTAACAGCAGAGGCCCTGGGGTTGTTCAGTACACCTGAGTGAGCAACATGTTTTGTGGTCATACTTGGCTCAGATTTTTAAAACTTCAGAAATCCAGAGTATCTTTTACGTTCCTGTTAGAACTGGGTATATAGGCACTGCAGTAAAAAAGTATTGTCTTTATAATTTAGGAAAAAGGCAGTTTATACAAAACTTTCTCAATAAAACCTACCAGCTACCCAACAAAAATCATACTGGAAAGAGGCAGAAGTCCACAGTAGTATCTGCCCAGGCACGCCCGGTGCCCCAGCTCATTCTAAATGTGACCTCCGGGGCTCATGCACTTACCCTTAAAGTGCAGAGGTGGAGGAGACCTGCGGCTCCTCCCCAGGCTCCTCCCCTGAGGCTTCTTCCCTGAAGCTCCTCCCCCCTCAACTGCTGTCTCCAAATTCTGCATGCGAGCCACAGCTAATCACAACCTAATTTACAGGGTGCTCCCAAGGCCAAACAGTTCTGCCCCTCACAGTAGCCTTTGTCTAACAAGGTACCCAGTGGTCAAGTGCACCAGAGGGAATACTCACTCCAGGAAAACACAAGGTCTCGCTATAATGAGATGTCTTAAAGCAAACCGTATCCCTTACTCCTCTGGCGATGGAAGGAAATCATGTAAGAGAGAAAGAGTGAAATGAAGAAAATCATTCTCGTTAACACTGCGCTCCACTTTTAGGGCCAGTGGAACCAGGTGTGAACTATCTTTGCCTAGGTGTGGGACTGGCAGAAACAGTTAAGAATCCAGCTACAGAAGCAAAATGGAACCCCAGTACCCCCCAAAGGACAGGCTAGTCCTTCTGCAACAAGCCTCAACGGCACCCAGATGCACAGTCAAGCAGGAGAAAAGCGGCAGGCAAATTTCAATCTTTCTAGAAACCAGAGGGGAAAACAAGAACAGCAGCAAAATGTAAACTACATTAAGGGAATATTTAACATGGCCCTTTAAATAATCAGCAGCAATCAGGTATTTAGTTTTCAGAATATGTAGGTTGTATGTTTTGCTAATAAAGCATTTCAAATTCTAATTAAAAAAATACTTTATGGAGGAATTAAAAAGATACAATAGTGTCAGAGGAAAAGCCATGATCCCAGAAGTAGAATATTCTAGCAACATAACTTACAAGAAACTACGCTATAAAAACAGATTGTTGATTAACACAAACTCATAACACAATGCAGAGAGCTATCACAATGGTGCTGTAATAACATTTGGCTGCTGGATCCTTTCAATACATTAAATATCTCCTTGGAGACCAAATTACTTTACATTTTCTTAAAAGACAATTTATTACAGCTTTGTTTTCTTCTCATTATCTCTTAAAAATATATCGAATGAAGAAAGGAATCCAAGTTCTAAATAACTTACACAAAATGGTACCAGTGTGTGACAGACTAGGGTTTGTATGTTGGTTCTTACTTAACAGCATAACAACCACAGCACGGCCAGGCCTCGCCATGTGACCGACGAGCCACATGGATGAAGAACCACTGCACACCCATTACTGTAGCACTCATAAAATGAACGGCCTCTGGCTGCTGGCAATTTAAATAATTGATAAGTTTTCAATTAAAAAGACAACATTTTCAGGTCTAACACAAAAATCTATCTAAATTACTGATAAAAAAAAAAAAAAAGGGTACACTGATGTTAGCCCAAAGCCAGAAACTCCTGTATAAAGAGGAAAAATAATTCTGCAAGTTTTAACTTGGATTGGGGATTTTTTTTTTTTTTTGCTCTTATGCAGAGAACCAGGGTATTCATTGACAATCTCTGTAATCAATGGAGACCATGATTAAGGGATTCACGGTAAAAATGGCTATACTCTTGCTTCCCCATCTAGCTTTTAAAGAGACATTGAAGTGACCTCAAACAAACTGAATTCTGCACGCCAGCCTAAGCTCCTTCATCTGTCTCCCGTCAGCATCTTCTCCAAGCCATTACACCACATCCTAGAACCAAACTTGTTTACAGCCAAATAGAACTTGAAAATGCTAATGGAGATTTTTAATAATAGGTTGGTAATTGTGAGCACTATTCTTTGATCTATTATGAAGTCAAGTCAAATAGTGCTGTGCAGTAAAACTGGACTCCAAAGGAATTTACAACCATAAGAAGAAAGACAGGAACAGGGGAGATGGCTTGGGAGTTAAGCCTTTGTCTCACAAGCAGAAGGACCTGAGTTCAGATTCCAGATCCCATATAAAAATGCTGGGCAGAAATGGTGGCGGCCTGTACTTCTGACACTAGGAGGTGGAACCTGGGAAACCCCAGAGCAAAGCCAAAATCTAGGATGATTCCCAAAGTTACTTTTGGGCCTCTAAAAGCATAAACACTCATATTCCCTCTGATACACACACTTGCAAAAAAGAATCAAGACAAACTAAAGTGATTGTGGACCAACTTAATAATGTTGCTTTCATATTAAAAAATACTCCTAAGAAATCTCAGAACTTTTATGTAAAGACATGTGATATAAAGTTCTGCAATCATTACTAATATTTGTCTATAACAAAAACTAATTAAATACAACATCTGAAAAAAATGTAATTTATAGAAATGTATGGTAGCAGATATGACAATCAAGATGTTTCTTAACTACAAATCATCCCGTTTAATGACGGTGATAGCACAACACACAGCAGGAATTTCTGGGAAGAGAGGTGTGAAACAGTGAAGAGTGTGGGAGTTAGCATGGTGAATTTTGTATTTTCTAACTACTTCTAAGGCCTTGGGCATGTCTCTGAACCATTTAAAAACAGGGCTGAAGGGCTGGAAAGATGGCTCAGGGGTTAATACTCTGCCTCGAAAGCAGAAGGTTCTGAGTTCAAATCCCAGGTCCCACATAACAATACCAGTCGGAAATGATGGCAGCTTGTACTTTCGACCTGGTGGGCGGAGCTTGGGAAATCCCAGAGTGAAGCAAGAAAAGGAGGTAGAAGCAATCCAGGATGATTCCTGAAGTCACCCTTGATCCTCCACAGGGACACACAGTGCCCTCTGACAAACATACACACACATACACATATATGCACACAATAAGTAAATAAAATATTAAAAAAAAAAAGGACTGAAGAGGCTGAAGTGTGGCACAATACTGGACCACGTGCCAAGCAGACATGAGACACTCACTGGGCTCAATCTTTGGCACATGCTAAAAACCTGGGATAATATCTTCCTTGGGTGATTATTAAGGCACAAACAATGTTTGTGAACATTTCGCTTACCCAGCATGCCTTCAGAAATGGACTGATTAGCGTGGTCATGACAATCGCACTTGGCGAAAGTTCTCAAAAAACACAATTTACAAAATCTTTGACGCATGGGAATGCTGAATCACAGTGGAGGTACTCTGTGTCAGTCCTCTGCCATGGACACGTGATCCCGAAAACTAGAACCCATCTGTGTGTGTGCTTCCTAAAAGCGAGCACGCCACATTCTCAGGAGAGTGCGCGGATACATCCATAGCAGTACTAGAGCTTTCCAAAGACAATCCCACTTGGCCTTCCAAGTACTGACAAGCTCAGCTCTAAATTCTCAGTACACAAAGACTCCCACAGAAGTTAATGGGAAGTCAATGGGAAATTGACTTTTCCTACTCTGCAGTGGTTGGAATGTGACGCTCTGTTAATCATGCCATCCTTCTTGTTCTCTTTCTCCCACCCTAAATTAAAACTATTGGCGGAGACCCACACAGATAGTTTACAGCTTCATTACAATGAAACAATATCCTGGCCGAAGTTGAAGTCTCTCAAATACACACAACCTAACTGGTGGCTATGATTAGAGTCTCAATGAAAAGCAAAGGCCCGGTCCATCACTTCCACCATAACATCGCTTTACATTTGTATAGAACTTTCAACTTTCCAAAGCGCTCTCACATCTTTTATCCCCGTTGCATCATTACGCTGACCCTGTGCAGGAAAAGGACAAGTATTATTACCCACCACTGACAGATGAGGCAGCGGCAGCTCCAAAAGGTCAAGTGATCAGCTGCAGGCCAGGGACCCAGAGCAGAGCCACGGTCCCCCACCAAGACAATGTTTCTTTCTCCCATGAGAAAGGGTTTGGCTAACAGAGGATGATCTCAGCTGGTAGAAAACGAATCTGGAGGGGAAAGCTGAGCTGTCTCAGGGATGTCTCTCGGCCACTGCTTTTTCAAATGCAGGAGTGAGGAATCAGAGACGCCCTTTTTCTCACTGACCTGTCTGAGTCTCAAACGTGAATGAGAATTTTCACGGAAATTTGAGATGCCCAAGAAAAGTCACTGTAAGACAGATTCGAATCACTTTGAATCCCTAAGCAGCCCTTCAGTTCAGTTTAAGGTGTGGGTAAAAGACAGTGCATCTTTAAATCCTGCATCTGTATGAAGCCCGAAGCTACATTCTAACTGTAGTCTGGCAGGGTGAAAGAGATCTCAGTCAAAAGTAGATTTTGAAAAAAATTTTTAGAGCCCAGGGGTTCATTTTTAATGAGCCGTTACTTTAAGTACTGCATAAAAAATACAGGAAATTGATAGTCCGTTTAGTCTGCACCATACCTAATGCAGAAGTCATTAAGATGCATCTTCTTAATGTTCATGATATGATCAGTAAGTGTCTTTTGAAAAAGAATGCCCACAACTTTCTCATAAGGAAATCTTAGTAAACCTTATCTATTAAACAGAAAAATGTCCCGCAAAACTGTGACTTGCTTACACATCTTCCCTGCACCCAAACAACAGCTTCATTGCATTAGCATGCTTTCAACGCAGTCCTCGAGCGCTATAGTATACTCACATAGGACAGCATAGCCTTCATTTCTTCATCGCTTCTCACTGTGATCCTGTCACCGTCCTCGTCCTCATCTGTTAGAAGTGAACGCAGTGAAAGCAGTCAGACTCGCGTTCTTCTCATGGGCAAAAGTCCCACTGGTGGGAGGCACGGGACCCCTGGGTTTCCACAGCTCAACATCCCAACCCTGCACGATACTACAGGAGAGACTGGGGAGGACTGGTTTGCTTTGTTTTCTGCTTGGAAAATGATCAGAACCTCAAGGAAGGACTAAAGCAAGACAGCTAAGGACCAAGTCAGTTCTCAAGGCGCTCCTGACCTGCACCTACGCGGGGAAACCCATGGGCAAGTGACAACGGGTTTGTCTGGAAGAATTTCTAAAGCCGAAGAGAGGCCCTGATGCTCTTACTTCTCAGCCAGCACTCTGTTCCCATCTCCCCGCTCCCCTCTCGGGCAGTGTCACACCACCATACCAGGATAAAATGCCCGTGCTTACTACGCACGAGTCACGCGTGGGTCCTCTGTGATCCGTGCTTCCTGCACATACCTCACCACAGTCCTGTGGTGCACACAGCACAGCTCTCTCCTCTGTACAGAAGAAAAGCCAGGGTCTGGCACAAGGTTGACTTGCACAGCAATTCTCACACGGGTCTAGCATCTTCTATCCTAAGTGCAAAGCTCTCTTGGAATAATTTCATTTGTTTTGGGCACTCTGACCTAGCAAACCACAAATGGTGGTTCATGCAATTTTGAAATAACTTATGGGTCCTAAGACTTGAGGACAGTAACACTTCACGAAGTACACACCCAGACATGTTCGTCTGAATAAGTCATCAGGGAGGCCACATCCAGAACGCATGCTTATTTCAGTAATTCTCTCACAGGGTTTTCAAATATATTTTCAAAAACTTATCAAGAACCTGAAGATAGATGACTCTGGACTACTGAATCTCACGTTTCATCCTACCCCGAATGGCAGGCTGATCTATACCATCTCCAGGCTACACGCAGAATGACTTCTGGCTATTTCTAAATATTTAATTAGAGGCCTCATCCTTTTAAAGACAAACATTGTGTCAAAAGTAAGATCTCCATCTGGAGTTGGAGATCTGAATTTGATCCCCAGAAGCCCACATGGTGGAAAGAGAGAAGTGACTTTCAAAAGCTGTCCCCTGACCTCCGCATGCGTACACGCTCCACCCTCCCTGCCTCGCTCTTCTCTCTCCCTCTCTTCCTTCCTCTTTCCTTTACTAGAAAGAAAGGAAAGAAGGAAGGAAGGAAGGGGGGAGCATGGTAGACTCAACATGCACAGTTGACAGAAAATGACATAAATCCTTTGAACAACATATAAGCCTCCCCAAGGTGACAGCATGGAAGGGGTCAGTCTTCACGGGACACTCAGCGCTAGACTGCTTGCTAAAAATATAGTTTGATGGCTCTGCTCATCATTTGATTAGATGTGACCATCAAGGCCTAATCTGGAGAACCAGACATATCTCATCATGAAGATAATAAACTTACAACAGCATGCTTTGGGGAAACTCATGAAAAATCAGGGAACTAGGTTCAAATCATCAGTCTCCCAGGGTACATCAGCAGCCGCGCACATGTCCTGCAGGCTCGAAGATGTCTCCAAGGCTCGAGTACCATGTCATGAGAGAACTCTCGTTCTCATTGACTAACCTATTGTCAAGCAGAATGCTACCAGCTCCTTTTCCTCGCGAGTCAATTACAGGCGGGAAACCAGTGCTCCCGCCCCAATCAGTGACTGGTTAGTACCAATCCACCTTCTTTCCAAAGTTCTCAATTCTGGAGCCTGGATCCTGGTTCATTCTGCAGAGTTCCCCAAGTCCGTGTGAATCACATATTATCTGTGTAGCGAGGGACTGTTGAATCACTACTGGTATTTGACTGCTGTTCAGAATTCGGTGCACCCTGCTCTCTTCGGCCAGCAAGAAGGCGCGGCTCTGCACACCTGACCGCCTCCCGGGTGCGCCACTCATGCACAGCATATGAAGTGCTATGAACCGTAAGACCAGTGAATTCCATGCGTGTGAGCCCACTGCTCCTTTCTTTAGTTTTCAGTGAGGAGTATTCTTTGGATTGCCTGGACAGACATGCCGTTGAAGGTTAGTACAACAGGCAAAAACTTTTTATGAACTCCAAAGAGATCATAAATTCCATAAATATTTAATCTCTCTAAATCTCTCTATATTAAGATGGAGGAAGGAGGGAGGAAAGGAGGAGATGGAGGAGGAAGCGAAGGAAAAGATCTGCAAGCTCTCAAAACCACCCTTAAGTAACTAAAATGACTTAAGGCAAACATTTTGGAATTGTGGGTTTCTGTATAATCCTGAGGGATTTTGAGAGGGGAAACCTGAAGGAAGCCAAGGGACGGAATGACTACCTACAAACAGCTCCAGGCAGAGCAGCTGTGAGAAGCACCAAGCACTTGGTTTCCGCAGATGGCAAAGGTTTGGCTGGCAAGCTGGCTGGAGAGATCTGACCAAAGAGGAAGACTCGTCTAACTGAGCATTCCCACTAAGCTGGGGTGAAGCCAGGTTTCGTGACAATTTGGTGGAGGTCTTGGTTTCACCAGAGGGCTGTGTCATAGCTTGCCACGAGTTGCTGATAAACTTATGACAAAATAGCTTTGGGGAACAAGGGATTTTATTCTGGCTTATGATTGCCAGTTAGTTAGTGGAGCTTGGCAGGAGAGCTCATACCAACACCGGGATCCGAGGGAACTGGCCGAAGCCTATCCGTTGCTGAGAGAGGAGCAAAACTCACTTGGCAGACGGCATGTTTGCCCAGGCAATCCAAGAACGCCTCTCACTGAACCAAGGAGAGAAGTGAGCGGTGGGCTCTCATTCATGGAATTTACTGTCTTATCAGTTCAGAAGCTGAACATCTTGCAGTCCCAGTCTGGTGCTAAAGAATGTCAGACTTTACTAAGTCGGCCTCCCCCCTCTTATCCCTGCCCAGGGTGATCCGCCATGGTCTTCTCCACCAATTAGACCATTTTCTGCCGGCTCGCTCTGGGCTTAACTTCACAAATTCTTTATAAACATGCACTGAGCGCGAGTCTTCGGTTGTCAGATTGACACCTGTATCTAACTATGACAGGCTGCTTTGCCCTTCAGTATTTATGGCTGGCTGCTAATGAACAGTGAGAATCCATGTTCTCATCAAAGAGATTAAGTTGGAAACAACCGTGGTCCCCGTGGTAGTGCTGGCCAAAAGGAAAATTGAACCATGAAGGCAAAGCACTGACATTTAGAGAGAAAGCGCTTCTCTTCAAAGACAGCCCACTAGCGTGAGTGAGAAAGGCCACCTGTGTTCAGCAGGACAGCAGCCTGTGACATTCTCCAGCCATAAGTTGGACCTGCACAGACGACTCCTCTAGCCAACACTCGGGGACTTGCTTTTTGAACTGGGTTAGCTATTTAAAAATTACATGTGCTGGAATGACAACTCACAAAACTTACTAAAAATGGTAGAAAGACTGCAAAGGCATAAATACATTAGAGAAAGAACACCTGAAAGCAAGGGTGCTGGGCGGAAAGGAGAAAAACAATTGGTACTCTTCCTGTCTGGTGCACGGAGGCTCTTTGCCATCTGACCAAAAAGCATTACTGGATACAAGCAAGAGTAAGGGGGCGGGGCGGAGGGGCTGGCACACTGGCTCCCAATGAGAATCCCAGGCTTCTCGGCTGCCTGGAGCATAGTAATATGATTTTCCACCACATTAGGGAAGCAGAAGTAGAACCAGAAAGTCTATGTGGTGGCTGGATTTTGTTAATGTCACTTAAAATGGAGGCAAAAATCCTAGCAAGATACCAAACAGAGTGCGGCAGATGGTAAACAAATATTATGAAGCAATCTTCAGAGTCTGGAGTGTCCCCGACACACGATGCAGCAGAGTTTGGGAGAAGAGCATCATAACCCGCCATATGCTACAGGAATCTATTTGAAGCGATGTGCGATCCGAAAGAGAAACCCACAAGAGGCGCATAAAGCCCCGTGAGGAGCGGCAGCCTCGGATGGGGTGGTCAGGATGGCCTAGTGTGTAAACTGCAGGCTGAGAGCCCTGGGTTCATGGCACCCACTGCAAGGTCGGGGCTCAGGAGGGCTTTCGGGGAAGCAGCCAGCTTCCAGAAAGAGCGACAGAAAGTTAGGGCAATATATTGTAAGTCATTTGTCACCCTCCTTCTGCGCCAGGTGGGAGTCAATTAGAACCACAGCTAAGGCGTTTTTCCCAGGCAACAGGAAAGACATGAAAACATAATTGAAGAGGTTAGAAAGACATCAGCAGGAAATTACCAGAAAGGATGCTAAGTTTCAAGCAGTTCTCAGGGACGGAGTCCGCAGATCGGGTGCCACGGCAAGTTACTGCGCCTACAGCCATATCTCAGAGCTGTCAATTGTCACCCAGCCTGTCCTTCTGACGCTCCCCTCTGTGTCCTCCTTGCCATGAAAGTGCCCATGTGGTAGGTGCCCTACACGAGCACAGGGACAGTAACAGTAAAAAAGAAAAACCTAATACACAGAGCCCTCCCCGGAGCATGCATTCTGAGCAAAGGTTAGGGACACAGCCATGCGGTCTGGGAAAGAGGAAGAATTCCCAGAATGTTCCAGATGGTCAGGACAGACTGCAGGATGTGGAGAGAAAAGAATGCAGAAAAATGATGGTGAGACAGGGTGGGGTCGGCATGAAAACAAGGGGCGTGGCGTCTGCGCAGGCTCTTACTCTTCAGTGAGAGGGAAGTCACAGGATGCCCCTGGGTGCCAGGGCCTCAGCCTCCCTGGGGATCGCTCTGGCTGCTGTGTGCAGAGGAGGCTGCACAGAGGGAACAGTGGGGACACGGATGAGAAGAGCCCCGGTCTACTCCACCTCAGTCTGCTGAGCTGCACATTGCAATGCCCACCCATGCTAAGGTTCAAGAACAGACCGCATGCCGGTTCCTAGAGTCAGGTTTGCTGATGGATGAGAACGAGAACGTTTATTCTTATTCTTTTACTTCTTCAACAGCCACAGATTCCAGAAACCCCCATCAAAGCTACTACGTGCTAGTGCTGTGGCAGGACTTCTGGGGTGCAGACAAAACATGGAATGTGCCCTGCTTGTGCCCCTAAGGAAATTCTTTACTTTCAAACGAATTAGTGAGGTTATTGATACACAATGACTATTCTCATAAGACCAAAGACGGCGTTAACTTTTTTTATTAGTGATATCTCAACTCACAATTTCAATAAATTAAAACTTCCTTCCAACTGCCTCAGATTCCAAGATGCATAACTAACTCTAACATTTTTCAGATTCAATGCAGATTGGTTGTCAGTGACAATTTCTCATCAGTCTATCTAGTTTGCTGGTATGCGATGACTTTTCTTTTAGGAAATAACAGTGCAAGAGGATGAAGCCTCAGACTTTGCAAATGAGAACTTTGCTGTGAAGCCAGAAGGCGCCCGCCCCGCTATTACCAGGACGTCTTTGCTACTTAAACACAAGGGTCTCCTAGAGACACCGCTCCAGTACTCGCTCGGGTTACTTTCCACACTCTGAAAACCTACAACTTCTACAAAGACAGTGTTCCTTCCAAAGCTCATCGTAGCCGACGTAAAATAAGGCATGAGGTGGTGATTTAAAGATTCTCAGCCCAAACAGAATAATTTTCCCAAACCTCATAAAACATCTGAAGAGATTCAAGTCAGTGAAAAGTGGATATAGAAGAAGTGAGGGCTCAAAAAAGACATGAAATAAACATTCACCTTATAGCCATGTTTCCTGAGTCAAACTCAGATACACAACTAGACTAACATGAAGATTCTTAGGCGGGATAAAGACCTGAATATGTGAAGCCCGTGTGGAAAGGCAAAGATGCAGGTGTTTATGGGTGCTAAGCGGCACCTGTCAACTAGGACTTCAAAGGCCTTTGTTCAAGCTATGTGTGAGATGTCGCGTCCTTATGACACTGGTCCAGAGACACTTTGCCATGGTAACTGTCTCCAGAAAAATCCAGGGAAAGGGGTAACCCTAAGGGGCATGTGCCGGAAGTGTGTCTGTGAGCACTGCTGATGTTTATCACCTGGCCTGGTGGTGCACTCCTTAATCAGCTAATGACGCTGTGAGAACCAGCAGGGGCCTCTGGGTCCGCACCAGCGTCAGGCTCCCATGGCATCTGTAAGGCTTCCACACGCACGCACAGGCTTCTGATGGTTATGGGATCTGGGCTCATTTTCCAAAAGTTCTCACCTCTGGGGAGGAATGAATTATTCAATAACTGGCATGCAACCCACTGCTTTTTGAAAACTAAAGTTGGGTCTACCTGACTTCTTTCATCAGAACTTATTAAAAATCACCTAAGATTTTCTTTTTAAAAAAATCATTTTGATCTTTGTAATAAAAATGCATGCTCTTTGTTTTAAAAAACTGTTGGTACACTCGAATATATCTATTTAATAAATGGTGTGTGTGTGTGTGTGTGTGTGTGTGTAAAATCTCATTAAACAGAAAGAAAAGGAATACAGATGTTTTGTCAACATCCTGAAATGTGAAAGACCTTTGTGAGAGTCACATCCCCAGAAGTCACAAGGGGAAAGAAAATACGGTGTTTGCTCATGTAAAACTTTAAATTTCTCTATGAAAAAAAAGCTAATAAAAAATATCTACACAAGCTGAAAGAGTGATACACTGAACTACATTTTTTTATAACATAAAGACAATGATCCAATTTTCCTAATTTGGAACGCTCTTAACCAATCCGAAAAAGGCAGTATAAAGGGGAAATGGACAAAGGTGACAAAAGCTCGCAGACATTGACTACAAATGGGAAGAAGCTAAATCTCATTAATAATTAAGTAAATACAACTCAGTAACACAGATTGTTTTTCACCTACCAAAATAACATTGGCAAAAATGTTTGCTAATATCTGGGAAGCTGAGAAGGGTAGAATGATCCGGACTTGCTCACACACCGATGGTGGGGCTGTAAGTTGGTTCTACCTTTAGAAAGCAAACCTAATAGGTACAGAAATGTAAAATGGAGGTACTCTTTGCCTCAGAAATTTCAACTCCTGGGAATGTATCGCACAAACACTAAGTGGGAAGCTTTCAAGTCCAAACTGTCCCCCACCAATCATTACGTCCCAAGCATAGGCGAGGGCACAGATAATCTGGGAAAGGAGCGAAATGATCCATTTTGCATTGGGTCATGTGTATTCTGCAATCCTCATTTGAATAAGGCCATATGTGCCACAGATTTTGCTCAATAAGAGTCGCTCCAAGCTCAAAGCCTGACAAAGCACGGGTGCCTAGCGGGAGACAGAGGCCACCAGAGGGCAGCTGGATGGTTCCCACTCTGGGAAAGGAGTACAGAGAGATGGGTGAGTCCCATATGGAAGAACCAGCCCAAGTTGAGAACATGGCACTCGACAGACTGACACCTGACTCCACTGCCAACTATTCTTTCAACTTCCTTTTTCTGTTAACAGAAATGGACGTATTTGAGAGTTGCCATAGTTCTTGCTGCTTCGCTAATGTAACACCACCTCTCCAGTGTGAGCAGTCAGCTGCAGTTAGGTGTTAAGTGTACCCCCATAAATGGCTCTTTAATAGTTTTATTTCTTTGAAAGTTGCTCATCTTACCCGTAAGCCACTGAAATATCTCAGACTTTCCAGTAAATTAGCTTACAAACCATCCCTTAACTATTTCTTATACATTGGTTCCAGTGCTTGGTTCAGATTTTGGGTTCGGAAAATAAAACCACTCAAAAACAATCAGCAGACAAGCCAGCCTAGGAGTACGCTCCTCAGCCACTAACGGCCGAGGGCATGTATTTCTCAGTGTTGTTTTTCATCTACACAGGTCCAGAGTGCAGTGTTATGGTAAACGACTGCAGTTCTGGAATATGGAGGTTGAGGCGGGAGGGAAGGAGAGAGGAAAAGAGGAATTGTATGAAAACGTCTGTAATACATACAATAGATAAAGTTGATTTGTACATAGATGCATAGAGCATAGCTGCCCTTGTTGGAGGAAAAAGAACACGATGTCAAAGGACTTAAGGTCTGAAGTCTGCGCAGGTTTTGTCTATATCGATGCTGCACAGGTCTTAACGTTCTAACGAAAGGGATACGTTCCACATCAAGAGGACCTGTGCTTGAGTCTGGACTCTGCCACTTCCTAAGCAATCCCTGTGGCAATCACTTCTTGGATCTGATCCTCCTTCAGAGTCATCATGAGGATGACTAAAGTCAAGTCAAAGTCACGGTCCATGTAAAGCATTTTGGACACTGGCCGGCACAGAGTGAGCGGCCAAGAAAGGTATTTTTTGCACGAGTGTCTGTGTAGAGAGGAGGGCACTGCATCTGCTTGTGGAGGCCCAAGGGTGATTCTGGGAATCGTCCTGGATTGCTCTGCCTCCTTTTGCTTTGCTCTGGCGAGCCTTTCAGGGTTGAAGTCTAACCCACTGCCATTCCACCCCATGTTTTTACATGGATCCCGGATCTGAACTCGGGTCCTTCTGCTTGCAACTCGGAGGTTTAGCTCCTAAGCCATCACTCCAGCCCAGTTAATTACTGTGTATGTGCATGTGTTGTGCACACGTGTGTATGAGTGTGTGTGTGTGTGTGTGTGTGTGTGTGTGTACTTGTTACAGTTCACCTGCATGGTTGCTGGTAAATGACCATCAAACAGTTTAAGGGAACAAGGGTTTATTGTCTCTTGTAATTCCTGGTTACAGTTCTCAGTCCAGCTTGACAGGAGAGCTCTCACCAACACCAGGGCCCAGGGAACTGGCCACACTATCTCCACATAACAGCTGAGAGATGGAGGATCCTGACTTGCCAGACCAGCATGTCTGGCCAAGTGAACAGAAGGATGCCGACTTCCTCAACTACCTCTCTGTATTTTATTCACCTGTTCAGAGCCTAGTCTCCCCCACCACGGGCTGGGTCTGCTCCATCAACTAGACCATCCCTTGCAGGTTTGCTCTGGGCTTAACTCAACCAGTAATTCTCTACAAATGTGCCCAGAGCTCAAACCCTTAACTGTCAAGTTGACACCCGTGCCTAACTATGACAGTACTAGAGGGCACTTGATCATGTGTGCCTGTGGAGGCCCAGCGTGACTGTCAGGAATCATTCTGGATTGTTCTACCTCCTTACTGCTTTGCTCTGAAGTTTCCCAGGCTCTGCTAGAATTATAGGCTGCCACCATATAAACCCAGTAATTTTATGTGGGATCTGGGGATCTGAACTCAGGCTCTTTTGCTTATGAAGCAAAAGCTTTAACCCTGAGCCATCTCCCCAGCCCCATAAATGACAGGTAAAACATCAGTACTATTACTGTGACACTAGCTCAAAGCTAGCGGGGCAGCACAAAGAGCACCTCTGCTTATACTCATGAAAAACCAGGCTCATAATGTCAGCTGTGACGACTCTCGGAACAAGCCCAGCACCGTGGCTAAGAAAACGTGCTTTAGAATCTACTCCAGAAATCTCACCTCCCTACCTATTTGAGCAATTTTGTTCACAAAAGCTATCTTCCCTGGCTAAAAACAGCAATAACAGGCTGGGGAGATGGCTTAGGGGCTATCATTAACACACACGCAGAAGGATCTGAGTTTGGATCCCAGATCCCATGAGGCCTGAACTTCTGGCCCTAGAAGGCGGAGCCTGGGAACCCCTAAGCAAAGCAATAAGGAGGTAGAACAATCCAGGAAGAATTCAGATGTCATACTTGGGCCTCCACAGACACACACAGTGTCCTCTTCTACACACACACACACACACACACACACACACACACAAACCCCGCAGCACTCCCAGTCTACCACAGCACGTGATGGGGATCCTTCAAAGATTAAAGCAAATGAGCTAACCCAGTATCCGGTGGCAGTGAGACCCCAAAAGTTCACCAGACTGTTCAGAAACCCATGGCCCCCTTGCTGCTACTGAAAGAAGTACAAGTTGAGCATGTGCACAACATGCATCTCATACATGTGTCATTTCTCAATAGCAGGGCCCAGGGCAGTTAGTGAAACTCTAACCAACAGCCCGACTCACCATGGCTTTTAGAAATGAGTAATCATTACCAGAAAACATCCAAGTGACTGCGAAATATATAAAGTAAGAGGTGTGGCTATCCCACTACCACCCCGCACCCAGGCCTGAAATCCACTTTCTAGGGAGCCCACTAGGTCATCACTGCAGAGGACTCCTCAGATCCTGTCCCTGGATAAGCACCTGAGAGGGGCGGGAGGACGCAGAGTGTTCAAAGATGGAGTCACACTGCACACATTACTGTTCACCCAACAATAAATCGCTCCAAGTCCATGCGTAGTCTTAACTCATTCTTTTGAGGTGCTGCCTAGTATTCCACAATACAGAAACATTACAATTTATTAATCTGCTATATTATATATGTCGTTTACATCTACCTTTTTGCTATCATAAATAATCCCACGGTGAACACCTTGTTTCAAGGTATTCAATTTTCTACTAGATAGCTCTTAAGGGGATCCATCTGTCTCACATGCTGACACGGGGTCTCCCACGAGGGAGACCAATGCATTCTCATCCTCTACTGGACTCTCTGTCAGTAACCACCTTCTTTGAAACAGACATGGAAAGCATACTACCATGTAGCAAAAGTACAAATATTCCCATGCTGAAAAGTGGCCCCTGTCCCCCATAAAGGACATGACCACACTTCTAACTCCTCCCTGTGCCCCTCTCAGCACTCAGTAAACTCACTCCAGAACCTCCCCTGCAGTGACCTGGCCTGTATCAAAGCCAGTTCTCTGGCACTTTCCAGCCCTGTCCAGAGCCGGTTCCATGGAGAGAGGAGAGACTAAGACCCAGCGTCTCTGCCACCATCTGGCTGTGTGTCCGAAAGCAGCAGAGGCATCTGGGCCTTAATCAATAACCACTGGCCTACAGGTAGTTTACAGGTTTCATTTTGTCCCACGATGTGATTACAGTGAGAAGCAAGAGCACATAAAGGTCATGTTGGTAATTAAAGCTATATTGTAGAAACACGCATATCCAAGATATGATTAAATAAGAAAATATTACTCGGCTCACTATCGTCATTAAACTTGCATTAATTTATAAATATTTAAATCTACCATATGATGAGCATAAATAATCTGTTTTTGTCAGTTTTGAAAGTAATGCAACCCATAAACCATGTGAAATATTACTGCAGAGAGAAAGAATCAGGAAAGTATACAAGCCAGACTTACATTCAAATGCTGTAGTTGTTGCTTCAGGCAGAACCTGGCCTATCACATCCTGAACAAAGAAAGAATAAAGAAACATAATTAGCCATCTTCTTTATTGCTAACATGTGGCAAATCCTGGAGGAAACATGAGAACCTGGGAAAGGTTTGTGAAATGTTGGCATAAGTATAAAAACATTAGCTCATAATCACACTTACTCTTGCGATGTAAGCCCAGAGTTTAAACCTTTATTCCAGAGAGAAAACCCTTTTGCGAGCCTCTAGATGGTATTAACAGCAATCTTTTGCTCTCAATTCAACAACACATATCACTATATATGATGTACAGTGTCTTATATGGAGACTAAGGAATACATTGTGCGGGGAGATCAAGGGGTTGGGAGTCAGCCACCTTAGCTTCGGGCCTCTGAGATGCACGACCTGGAAAAAGAAATCACTTGCCCTCTCTCAGTCTCTGATGATTCTCCAAGACTGGGGTAATGCAGAAACTTAAGTGATGCAGTGAATATCAGCTGGGACCTGGCACATCCTGGACACTCAACAAATGAAGTTCCTGGTATGTAATGAGCAACACCAAGACTTCTATGATGGTGGCCTAAGCTATAGGAAACGCAAACAGTTCTCCCCAACCTTGATTCCTAAGCAGTGGAGGACAGATTTAAAGACAACAAAGTAAAAGTTAATTTAGTACACACACACACACCACAAAGATGTATATAATCTTCTATATATGTATAAATGAATCTCTAAAGTTGAAAACGCTCAAAAATTGGTCAAGGGGGGATAGCTCAATGGAAGGTGCACAGAACAACTAAATTATGGGGAAAGGACCCTCCATCAAGTGCAATCCCACCCGAAAGGCCGGCAGACCTCATTTCTGTCTGGGAGCTGGCACAGGACAGTGGACAAAGCCAGCTGGAGGCATCTCTCCGCAGGGCACGACCTGGAGGGTGGAGGCCCACAGATCTGGAAAAAGGGGGGCACAGCCCTGGGGGGGGCACAGCCCTGGGGGGGGCACAGCCCTGGGGGGGGCACAGCCCTAGAGAGCAGGGCACTTGGCCAGTGAGGCTGGAACTTCCTCCTGAAGGTAAAGCCTTTGCCATAGAAGCAATTGCATAATAGTCTTCGCTCTCCTGGTGTTTTCCTTTTCTTTTTTTTTCCTTTTAGATAAATCCGTGCATATAGTCGATCAGAGAGAACGACCATTTCGGGCATCGCTCAGAGTTGAAAGGGATTGTTTTCTCTGACTCCATCGTCTTAGCTTATAAAACATCCGCACTGTAAGAAAGGAGTCATAAAAGACCGTCGGGTTGGGAAGTTCTTTCCACACACCCACAGAGAGAAAGCATTTGTTGGCAGGAGCTGTAGAGAGAGTGCTGAATTCCAGGGCACAGCGTGGAAACCCAGATTCAGCCAGAGGACCTAGGCTGGCTCTGGTTCCCTCTAGCACCGTTCTGTGCCTTGGTTTCCCTGCGTGTAAAACAGTATCGTGCAGGACGAGCGAGTTAATATTATAAGAGACTTTGCAGAGTGTCCAGCACCTGACAGCATCACATCTGCGTCTGTTAAATAAATACAACTGAGCACTGAACATTACAAAGCCCACCTCAAAGGAAGACCTTTCAATTCAGCACCAGCCATCCTGCTCACCGACCACATCCTCCCACAGTGTTCACTGGAGACCCTTTCTAAAGAGTAGAGGGGGTGAACTGGGGGGAGGGGGTGCAGAGCAATGGAGAGGCACACTCCATCCTAACCCTCCGAGTCTTAGGTTATCACCCAGGCCCTCTACTGGCTATTCTTAAGCAGAATCTTATGAAAGTCAGACCCCATCAAACAGCAAAGTTCTGGTAACCAGCGAAAGCCCTGCTGGCAGAATGGCACGCCTTGCCCATCGGCAGGAAGAAGATGCCCTCCTCGTTTACATCTGACAGGAGGGAAACAGAGAAAAAAGCAAGCTTGGTGCAGAGAATCATATGAGCACACCAACATCTGTGTCTTTAAAACATAAAGGCTATCACAATGACAAAGGGATAAAACGTCCCCAAAGTAGTGAATACCTACTGGCCCTTGGTGTGTGTGTCTCGGTTACTCTGCATGCTGTCAATAAATTCATAACAAATTGCTTATAGGGAAACAAAGGGTTTGTATTCTTTTTCACAATTTTCCAGTTACAATTCTTAACTCAGCTTGGCGAGAAAGCCTATACCATCACCAGGGGCAAAGAGAACTGGCCACATATACACAGGACTCGGAGGGAAGGGCAGCGAACTTCCCTGGCCAGACAGCATGTCTGTCCCAAGTATGCCAAAGAATGAAAACTTACTTAATCAGTTCCCTCCAACTCCCCGTCCATCAGACACTCTCTTGCAGGCTTGCTCAAGGCTTAACTCAATTACTGATTCTTTGCAAATGTGCCCAGAGGTGCAGCCCAATTGACACCAGTAGCCATCTGCCAGAGAAAGAGAAAGAGAGAAAGAGAAAGAGAGAGAGAGAGAGAGAGAGAGAGAGAGAGAGAGAGAGAGAGAGAGAGAGAGAAATCAGAAGCAGACCTCAGGTGCTCTAGGGATTTCCCTGTCTCTGATTCCCAACACAGGGATTACAGATGTGCATCTTTGTCCCCAGGTTTTGCATGTGTTTTGGGGTTCTGAACTCAGCTCCCCATGTTTGTGTGGCAAGGATTTTACTGACCAAGCATTTCCCCAGGCCCTCTACTGGCTATTCTTGAGCAGAGTATATTTAATAATTTTATACATAATTTCCAGCTATACTCTAGGGACTTATCTCTCTTTTTTATTATTATTCAATTGTGTGTGTGTGTGCACGTGTGTGCGCCTGTGTGTGTGTGTGTGTGTATGTATGTAGAACCACAGGCGAATTCGGGAACCACCATGGACCGCCTCTACCTCCTCGATTACTCTGCCCCAGGCTCTGCCCTATCAGGACCAGAAATGCAGGCCGCCTCTCCAGCCCCTCTAGGGACTTATTTCTAAGGAACCTTCTACTCCCAAGATGTAGCATTTTTCCTCATCTTATGTTTTCAAAAGAAAACTTAAATTTACCTATCTTCATGGTGAACATTTCTTGATTTTTTAAAAAAATTTCTTTCCTTTCAATAGGTCAAACAAATATCTAATGAACCAAAAATAAAGTGTGCATCTATAGCACTCCGCAGCTTTGCAAATAGGCCCCAGGAGAGGAAGCTTGGCCTTTGACTTCAGCAAGAAAATAAACTGGTCACTGAGATAAAGATTAATATAAAAAGCACTCCTGGTAACAATAAGAGTCAGGCAAAAGACATAACTAGCAAATGGCGTTCGCTCACTGTGACGGTTAATGTTTTCAACTTGACAGGATCTATAATCACATAGGAGTCTGGGAATGTATATGAAGGAATTTCTAGAATGGTTAGTAGAAGCATAAAGATCCACCTTAAACGTGGGCCAGGGCCCATGGCTGAGCACTAGCTTTCACCTCTCTGTGCTTCCTGACTACAGATCCAATGGCCAGCTAGCTCACATTCCTGCCACCAATCCTGCCCTGCCGTGATGGACTCGACCCTGACACTGTGGGCCAAAGAAACCCTCCTTCTGTAAGTCGCTTTTGACCTAAGGAATCTTGTACCTTATCACTGCAACTTGCTCAGGAGCTAGGAAGAATCAAAGACGCACTTGGACCAAAATTTCACAGATGAGAAAGTGGAACCACAACTTCAAGACAAAGATGAAGAGGAGACTGGCTGACACTGGGATTACAGTGAACATCTCTGTACCTCCCACTTCCTACTAATCCAACCATACGCTACACAAGATCCCTAGAGCTAGAGAGTTGATCTGCAGGGAGGAGAGAAGGAAGCTAAGAAAATACGCGCAAGAGATGCCCTGACATCTGTGGCATCTGAGGATCACGTAGCCTCGTTGAGTCTACAACCAGCACCTGATGATTCAAAGCAAAGACAAGACTCAGCGGCCCAGTGACCCGCACAGGGTCTCCCAGATATTTGGCGAAGCATCAAGTACAGTACAGTCTTCAGCTACTGACATGGGGACGCAACACTCACAGCGACCAAAACCAGCTCTGGCTTCTCTATGGTTTTTCTAAAAAACTAGTCTGTGGCTCTTGCAAGGCATTTCCCCTTCTGGGGTGCATGCCTCCTATTTAAAAACTGGGAAATGGGGGAGGTGGGTGAGTTAGAGAAAGGGGATCATCCGGATTTCATGTGGCCTTAAAGTTTAAGCTCTGGGGCTGAAGAGATGGGTCAGGAGTTCAGCATCTGCCTCAAAAGCAGAAGGACCTAAGTTCAGATCCCAGATACCACATAAAAATGCAGGGCAGAAATAGTGGAGACCTGCAATTCCAGCCTTGGAGGTGACTCTGGAAAACCCTAGAGCAAAGAAAAGAAGGTAGAGCATCCAGGATGATTCATTCCTGAAGTCATTCTTGCGTCTCCACAGGGACACATACTGAAGTGTCCAATACTACACAGACACACACACATACACAAGTTTAAGCTTCTGAGCCGCAATCGCTGCTTGCTGTGAACTGGAGAGCAGATCACAAGGGTCCAGGCGGCACTGTGGCGGATGTGCCACGAGACAGCAGAAGACAGTACAGAGCCCACTGTCCTGAGCTCATCAGGCTTTCCTGGCCAATGGGCTTCCAGGAGCAAAATGTGTGCATGAGTGCTCTGTGGTCTGAGCTCCAGGGGTGGGGACGTGGTTCTCATCTCCTTCAAGTCATTAGACCTTTATTGCTAGAGGTGCTCAAGACCCGGGGCTGGAGAGACGGCTCAGGGGTTAAGACTCTGTCTTGCAAGCATAAGGCCTCAAGTTCAGATCCCAGATCTCACATAAAAAACACCAGGCTGAAACGGCAGGGGTGGCTTGCACGGCCCTGATGGGTGGAGCCTGGAAAAATCCCAAAGTGAAGCAAGGAGGTAGAAGCAATCGAGGATGGCTCCCGAAGTTACCCTTGGTCCTCCACAGGGACACACAGTGCCCTTTCACACACACACACACACACACACACACACACACACACACACACAGAATAAACAAAAAAAAAAAAAAAAAAACTCTCATGGTCCTACGAAGCAGCTCTTCAGAGAAACAAGATGGAGCTCCCCATTTCTCCGGAAGTTCACCTTCTAAGCAAATAGCCAGGACTGAACGTGGGCTTTGCTGTTGGGACCCGAGATAGCGGCCTCAACACCACCAACACGTGAGAAAGGGAAACCTGGGGTGGAAGGAGAGGTAGAAACTGGCCAGCTGAAGAAAGGGGCAGCGCGGAGCATGGGCTGGAGGCCTAGGAGAACTGAGAGTGATGCGTGTGCCCCATGTGCCCGGGCACAGGACGCACAGGGGTGTGGACACGGAGGAAGCAGTAGCCAGCACGGCAGATCCAACCAAGATGGACTAGAGCACTGGGATAAGGACGGCTCCGCTCCCAGGAGAAATCAACCAGCGTGACTGTGGGAGTGAGACCGGCTTGAAGCAGCCACCTGGGCAGGGCCGGTCTCTGGGGGTCTGGGAAGGTCACCCCCACAGGGGGGGAGGGGGTTACCCTCAAGGAACACACCCTTCGCCAACTTCCCCCAACGCTTTGCTTATGAAAGAATATGGAGATCAGTTCTCACGCACAGATAGGCCCCACCTAGAGGTGGGTACAGGATCAAGTGGGTGGGCCCTAACGTGAGCTAACCAATAAGGAAGGCCTTCTCACCTAGGTATATAAATAGCCCCCACCTACGGCACCTGCCCCTCATGGAACAACGTCTGTGGGGTCCCTGAGGTCGTTTCTAGTTCCTTGCTTCTCAAGGATTCCGTGCATAGAGTCCCTTAGTTCTTGGGGCGCCCCACCCCTCATGGCACTTCACGTCTGGAGTCCATGAGTCCATTCTTTCCCTCCTCTCATATCTCTACCTTAATCCTCTACACTCTCTGGTTTCAATCTTTGATTCCAAACACAAGAACCTGGCAACACTTGGCGACCCAGATGGGACAGCTCTCGATCCACTCGTGACAGGAGAAATCTGGATACAGAGGGAAGGGACGGCGTGTGGCGTCAGACGGTGGAGGTTGCGCGCTCACCAGAGTCGCCACGCTCATGGTGGAGTCAGTGGCGCCAAATCTCAAAATGAAAGCTGCAGATATTGAAATCGTATTATGTGACCTGAGGCAGTTACAAATCACATGTCTTCTTCCTCCCCCAAGCAGCCCCCTCTATCTTGCTAGTGAATTCGACTGTGTATCTGCCTCTTACAAGCGTCTTCCTGGCATTTGAGTTTCTGCCTGAATCATGCAGTACATAAAGTGGGCACAAAGAAGCTTTTCTGTATCAAGTGACTAGAAAAAGGCATGTGGGCTGCAGTATGTGGGGTCGGGAAGAGGGAAGAGTAAGCAAAAGTGAGGAAGTCTGGCAGCCCGGGAGATGGCTGTCAGTAAAGCTAAGCGAACATGAGGAGCACAGTCTGACCCACAGAATCCATGTTTAAAAAAAGCAGGGTGGGGGTGGGGCAGGATTAAAGCAGCTATGCTGGGGTGGGTCTCAAGGTCTTTGAAGGTCTTGGGAAGTCCTGAAGGCCATCCCCCTGGGATCAGCCTGAAGGAACACCCCTGCTGAGGAACTGACTCCAATCCTCCCAGAGATAAGAGGGCCAACTTCCCTCTGAAGGGATTATGGACAGAGCTCTGCACATCAAACAAACAACTAGATCTCCAGCCCAGGTGGGCCCAAGAGCAACTGGGTTGGGCCCCAATGGGAGCTAACCCTGGGCTTGTCTAGGTGTATAAATATGCCTGACCCTGGCAACCATCTTTGGCGCCCTAGCCCCTCATGGCACTCTAGTGCCATGAATTCATTTCTAGTTCCATCCCTGTTTCTCATGGATTCCATGAGTTCTTTCTGGCTGCCCGTTTCTCATGAATTCTCCGGGACACATCCCCCTCATGGCACTCAGGGTGCCATGAGTCCATTTCTAGCTCCACAAGTTCTCCAGGATGTCCCAGCCCCTCATGGCACTCCACGTCTGGAGTCCATGAGTTCCAACCTTTCTCTCCTCTAATAAACTCTATCTTAATCCTCTACCCGTGTTTTGGTTCCAATCTTCGACCTCAGAACACAAGAACCCTGCATCACTGGGACGGTCGTTTCCTGTCCCCGCATCATTTGACGACCCAGATGGGACCACAAAGGGATAGCCAAAGACCGTCTTTCATCAGAAGGGCTCAGTTCTCAAGAGGCAGCACACTTCCCTGAGAAACTAGTGAAGGTTGACAGGACAGGCTGGGGGAGGGGGTGGTGACAGAGGGGCTACTTTGCTCAATGGTACACCCACCATATATCATCCAGGCTTCAGCTTCAGCAAGTGCTCAGGTACAGGCCCCCCCAGACAAAACTCAGTGAGCCACAGCAAAAAGAAAAAAAAAAAAAAAAGTAAAAGGTAGACTTGGAGAAGGTTGACAGTGGGAAAAGGGGGGGGGGGAACGGGTAATAAGAGGTGAAGAATCACATAAATTCAATGAATTTGTGTATGAAACGCTGAAAGAATAAAAATAAACTTAAAAATAACCAAAGGGGGGGTGTTCATGCATTTACAATCCCAGTGGTGGGGAGGCAGAGACAAGAGGACCCCTGAGGTTAGCTGGCCAGCCAGCCTAGTTGAATCAGGGAGTTTCAGGGAAAAGTGAGACTTCCTGTTTTAAAGTGATTGGCACCTAGTAACAACGAGGTTAACTTCTGACCTTCAAAGACATACACCACACACACACACACACACACACACACACACACACACACACACACACAAACATGCATGCACATGTTAGCTGGAGTTCTGGAACTGAGTCTGCCCTTCCAGGAACTATGCAGCTTTGGAAAAACTACCTCACTGTCTACCTACAAAAAAGGATACAGGGCTCAACAAATCACTTACAGAATTAACCTTCCACAACTTTATTAGAAACACATACCAAGTATCCTATGATAGTGCCCTATTGATACACACATCACGCACATCTTCCCTGGACACTAACATCTCTGAAACGGAACTGTTTTGCACAAGTCATGATGTGGTGTAATTTAACAGGCAGCATTTGTTTCTTATTAATAATTAAGTTTACATCTTACAAACCAGTGACATCAAACGTTTGTTCAAACACAGTAAATCCAAGTTGCCCTTATGTCCCTTTCCCAGCAGGTCACAAGTTCAGAGAGCTCAGCCGGGACCTGACTGGAACCTGGCCAGGGACATTTTTAAATCCCAGTTGTGCAGTACTTGTCCCTGTGCAGGCTTCGAACTTCCTGCGCACAGGAATTCCGTGGGATTCATCTGTTTCCCCTACACCTTTGCCAGATTTCGGTTACATGCAATCGTAAGAATAATTAATGCTGCGATTGAAACTACAACCACAAAGTACGTTTGCCCCCACTGGAGGCCAGCTCAGGTCACCCGTGGTCAAGGCACCGAGTACCCAAGCTCCTGGCCCCAACTCTGGGAGGTGGATACTGAGATTGCCACTCACCAGCACGTCTCTGAAGAGTAGCTGCGGCCCAGAGTGCACCGTCCAGTCCACCGCGCCGCTATTCGGAATCTTGATGCGAATCACCAGCACTTGGTTCTCCATCGCACAGAATGGGCCAAGGGGCAGCCACAGCATTACAGGTTAAAGGGGTCTCACATTCTGGGGTAGGGGGTACCCGCCGGCCCCTGCTCAGGAGGAGCTCCAAGAGGTGACAGAGGGAACGGGGGTCACAAGACAGGGGGTGAAGAGGCCAGGGAGGTGGAGGAAGTGAGAGGGGCGCTCCGGCGCGCGCCCCGCACCCACCCAGCCAGGCCCGGCCCGAGCGAGGTTCGAGCGCGCCTCCCCGGGAGGATGCGATGGGGAAGCAGCATGGGTCAGGAAGTTCGGAAAGTGGGCAGAGCCCGACCGAGCCGCGTTCTGCGGCGCGCAGGGAGCGGGGAGACGGGGGAGCAAGGGCGCTGCTGGGGGCAGAGACGGCGCCAAGTGTCCGCGCCTGGGTAACGGGGTGGGCGAGAGGAGGGTTGCCGAGCCGCGCGCAATCAGACTGGGACTAAGAGGAAGGGAACCCCGGGAGCCGACAGCCCTCCGGAAGGCCAGAGGGCACGGGGCGGCAGGATCGGGGGGCGGGCCCCCGCCGCGCCTGGAGCCGGAGGGCGCGGCGCGTGCAGCCCCCCGACTGGGGCCGCGCGTCCGGCGGCAGCGGCGGCTACAGACAGAGAGAGGAAGGCGGCTGGCTACAGCACCGTGACTCCGGAACCAAAACGCACGGCGCCGGAACCCCGGGAGCGGACAAGTGGGACACGCCTCCTGGGGCGCCATGTTGGAAGAGGGCAGCTCCGGGCGGAACGCCCCGCACGGGGATGGGCGGGGCAAGAAGGCGGTGGGCGGGGCCAAGATGCCTGCGGGCGGCGCGGACTGGGTGCCAGGAGGCGGAGCAGGGTTGCCTGCGGCCGCCCTGGAAGAACCTGGGTCCGTCAGATCTCCAAACTGACTGAAGGCGTCCAGCTGACAGCCTCCAGCAAAGGGAGATGGGATCTGATCTACGGCCGGAGAATGCCAAGAGCCAATTTAAGGCTTCACCTAGCGTGGTTATGTCTTAAGAGAACACTCAGAGAAGACAGACCGCAAATCCCGTTTACCCACATCTTGGCAAGCCATGCACTAAATATCCGTAGGGTTTGTGCATCAGCAAAAGCCAGGCGAAAACAAACCAACCAAAAAAAAAAGTGGAGGAGAATAGGATTCTGCGACTTTTTTCTTCCAAATTATAGTTCCAAAGAAATCACCATCTTTCTTCCACATGAGCAAATGCGTATGAATTTTTCAGCGAGATCCGGTACTCCTTAGAATGCCCTAAAATGCCAACAACTCCCTATTCAAAAGCGATAGTAAAGAAATTCAAAGAATAGTTTACTGCCCGCGGACAGCTGTATTGGGGCCATCATAGTATTTTATTAAACGGTTGCAAAAAAA
The DNA here is from genome assembly GCA_023101885.1 of Typhlomys cinereus. Lineage (NCBI taxonomy): Eukaryota > Metazoa > Chordata > Mammalia > Rodentia > Platacanthomyidae > Typhlomys > Typhlomys cinereus. The sequence continues at coordinate 413,690 of JALPQD010000042.1, read as the reverse complement.
ATCCCATTATTCCATATATTTTCAAAGAAACTGTTATGTTTATGCAGTCTATGATAGCACGGCAGTAGCTGTAAATCTTGGTTATTTTTAAATGCCTCGTTACCTCGAATTTTAAAGTGCTCGCTGATCTATGATGCCTTACAGACTGTTTACAAGTGACAGTGTGTAGGTTGGTCTTTTATCTGTAATTAAGATGCACCTATTAGCTTTACTATTGGGGCTGGTTTTGCATAAATTCAATGGGAATGGGGGTGTCCATTTCCCTCCGGACAAATAATATAAGAGAGAAAAATTGAAATGATGACCATTTGTAACATAATACCAAAATTTTTTCTGCATAATTTTCTCTACTTGAATTTCTTTTGTATTTAATTTGAAAGGCAATTGTTGGAGATAAATGGCCATCTTTTAGTTAGCTTAAGAGCATAGGTAGAAATTCATTTTTTCAGCTCCACCAGGTAAATCCTAGTAAATGCCTCTTTCCATCTGCACTTCAGTCCTGAAAAATAAACCATTCATCCAAGGTCCCCCATGCACTTTGTTTACTTGAAAGTTCATTTCTGTTATTTGAGAAAAAAAGACCACAAAACTAGACATTTTCTATGAACCTATGATTTGTTAAAATGTCTTTTTTATTATTCATAATACTATAGGAACACCTAACTCCATTTGCATACATATTCCGAAGCTTGCTTTATCCCAACAACAAACTCACAGCTCTTTCCCAATATTTGTGTAGCTGATGTAATCATGTTTAGTTCTTCATAGCCTTTACATTAGCATCTTAGCCTTGATGATTTGAGCAAATATTTTCCCCCCAGAAAATTCTTAACAATTAAAAAATCTCTTTATCAAATAGTATAAACTTCATTTTCTAAATTTAAAGCATAAGCAGCAATGAAGTTGAATGTGACCTTAAGCTTTCATACAATGAGCATTTTCCTTACTGTGGCTGTGAGTCAGGTGGTCACTCGGGTATTGGCTGAGGTACTGTGATGGCCAGAAAGCAGTCTGACTGTGTTGTAAAAAGCCTGTGCTTGTTCTTTTTCCTATTTGAGGGACCATGTGGTCTGGATTATCACTGTCCTCAAAGGCCATGTGCTAAAACTTTGCTTGCCAACTTATGGTGCCACTCAGAGGTGGTGAACCATTAGGAGGCAGGGCTAGTGGAAGTGACTGACATATTGGTTGAATCTTTCTGTCTGTCTGTCTCTTTCTCTGTCTCTTCTTGTACTCTCCTTCCCTCCTTCTCCTCCTTTTTCTTTCTCTCTTTCCCTCTCCTCCTTGCCCTCCTCTTCCTCCTTCCCCCTCTCTGCTCTTCTTTCCACCCTCCTTCCTTCTTCCCTCCTCTCCTTTTCCTCCTTCTCTATTCTTTCTCTCCTTCCCTCCCTCTTCTCCTCTTTTCCCTCTCCTTTTTCTCCTCTCCTCTTTCTCTTCTCTCTCTCTCTCTCTCTCTACTCTCTTCTCTCTCTCTGCTGGGACATAAATACTTTTCCTCTATACGTCCTCTGCCATGATGTTCTTTCTCCCCTCTCTCCTATCTTCTCTCTCTCTCTCTCTCTCTCTCTCTCTCTCTCTCTCTCTCTCTCTCTGTTGAGACATAACACTTTTCCTCATCCATTCCCTGCCATGACATTCTGCCTCACCACAGGGCCCCAAACAAAGTGGCCGAGTGACCGACCTTAAGCTGAAATTTCTGGGGCTGGAGAGGTGGCTCAGGGGTTAAGCCTCTGCCTTGCAGGCAGAAGGTCCTGAGTTCGGATCCCAGATCCCACGTATAGACGCCAGGCGGAAGCGGGGGCGGCCTGCGCTTCTGGTCCTGGTAGGGCGGAGCCTGTGAATCCCGAGGCAGAAGAAGATGGAGGCGTCCATGGTGGTTCGCGAATTCATCCGTGGTTGATACACACACACCCACACACAGACATACACACACACACACACACACACACACACACACACACACACACATATGCACATGCGCACAGTTGAATAAATAATAATAATAAAAAAATTTAAAAAATAAATAAATAAAATAAAATTTCAAAAAAAAAAAAAAAAAAAGCTGAAATTTCTGAAATTGTGAGCCAAAAGGAACTTTTCCTCCTTATAAGCTGTTTATCATTGGGAAAAAAACCTAACCAGGGGCCTCCCTTCTCCATAAATGTAACAGGAGATTCCTTTCCTGGTGAAATAGTCTAATGACAGAGCCAGATAGACAAAGTGATACAGTATATGTCAGACAGTGCTATGTGCTGGGGAAATCTGAACTCAAAGGGGAAGAACAGCTGTTGGCACAACAAATGAAAACGGCTCCAACTGACTCCTGTTTCCTACTAACTTTAACCGAAAAAAAAGACTTTTCTCTAAAATTAGGTATCTGAGTTTAATTGTGCTAAGACATACTTAACATCAAGTTTACTATGTTAATCCTTTTTAAAAGTGTCCAGTTCAGTACTGTGCAGTGCAGACGTCAAAACGTTCATCTTACAAAACTGAAATCCTCTACAAGTTAAATAATGACTTCCCATTTCCCTTCCCTTTTCCCACGGCCACTACTATTCAACTTCCAGTTTCTACTCCATTCATGTAAATGGAATCACACGGTTTAAGAGAAATACTTTCCAGTTTTATCCCTGCTGGAGCATGTTCAAAAGTTTCTCTATTTTCAGAGCTAGAAACAAGGTCTTTGAACATGTACATACTACACTGTGTTCATCCATTCATCCACTAGTGACATTTTGATTTGTTTCCACCTTTTAGCTATTTGTGAATAGTGCTATGAATAGTGTATAAGAATATTCCAGGGCTGGGGGCGTAGCTCAGTGGTACTTGGTATGCTTAGCACACATGAGACCCTGAATTTGATTCTTAACATCTAATGAATAATAATAATAATAATGGCAACGATAATGATAACATGTCAGCTTTGCTTTCAAGTCTTCTAGATATTTCATTAGTCTGTTTTTTGTTGCTATAATAAAATACCCAAGGCAGTGTAACTTTATAAAGAAGTGATTTATTTAGCTCATAGTGCTAGGGATTCTGACATCTGATTGGTTCTGGTGAGGACTTTGTGGCTTTTGGTACTAGAGTGATGGGATTACATGTGAGAAGAAAAAGTTACAAGTCAAAATAGACCAGAGGTGAGTGAGACAGAGAGGTGGGTAAGGTGCCTACTCCAAAACCTGATGACTTGTGTTTGATCCCTGGGAGCCCTCATGGTAGAAGGGGAGAACTGACTTCTGAAAGTCATTCTCTGACAGCTGTGCCTAGAGTTTAACCCTTCACTTGTCAAGCTGACATCTGCATCTATCACATCAAAGAAAATCTGAGAAACCATTAGACCAGAAGCAACGCAAGATACATAATGATGTCACAGTTAGACGTCAACTTGATGGTTGAGGTTTGAGCCCCAGGCACATTTGTAAAGAATCACCAGTTGAGTTGGGCCCTGAGCAACCCTTCAGGAAACTGTCTAATTAATAGGGACAGAGCACCCCAGGATGGGTGCGGCTGGTCCCTTGGGCAGAGAGAAAAGGGGACGGAGCCGCTTGAGGAAGTTGGCATTCTTTGGTGTACTTGATCAGACACGCTTGTCTGGCACGTAATGACTGTCCCTCTCTCCTGAAGATATGGCGATAGTAGTAGTTAGTCCAAGGTAAATGCCCCGTTTCACCAGCCCCTAGTGTTGGTGTGAACTCTCCTGCCAAGCTGAATTAAGAACTATAACTGGTCCTGGGCCCTTGCAGCATGGCCGCTGGCACCGCCGCCGCGCTCGCTTTCCTTAGTCAAAAGAGCCGAGTCCGGGCGGGGGGCATCGGGGGTCTGAGAGCCCCGGCGCCGGTCACCATGGATAGCTTCTTCTTCGGCTGCGAGCTCTCCGGCCACACCCGTTCCTTCACCTTTAAGGTAAAGCAAGAGGAGGATACAGAACACGTGCTGGCCTTGAACATGCTGTGTCTCACCGAGGGGGCCAAAGACGAGTGTAATGTCGTGGAAGTTGTGGCCCGGAATCATGAAAACCAAGAGATTGCGGTTCCCGTGGCCAACCTCAGACTGTCTTGCCAACCAATGCTCAGTCTGGACGATTTCCAGCTCCAACCACCAGTCACCTTCCGCCTGAAGTCTGGCTCCGGTCCTGTGCGCATCACCGGTCGGCATCAGATTGTTACTGTAAGCAATGATTTTTCTGATGAGGAGAGTGAGGAAGAGGAGAGTGAAGAGGAGGAAGCTAAGCTGTGCCCCATTCTTCCTGCCAAAAAACACCGGGGCAGACCCTAGCTCTCTCTGGTCGCTTGGCTGCCTGCTGTGTGTGCCGTGCATCATGTTTCTGGACAAATTTCAAGAATTTTAAATGCTTTTCTCAATTGAAGAGGAGAGTTTGGAGAAGGAATCGGGAGGGATTGGGCCGCTGCTAGAAGAGAAAGGAGCTTTCTCCACAGGGCCCTGGTGTTAGAACTCTGTACCTTGCCTAGGGCTTCTCTTTTCTTCAGGGATGGAAGGACTTCTGAACTTAGCCCTGACTGTCGCTTCTACTCTGATTCAAAGTAACTGGGACTGGGAATATAGCTCAGTGGTAGAGTGCTTGATCGAAGCCCTAGGTTCAGTTACCAGCACACAAAAAGTGTATCTGAAGTTCAGAACAACACATTTTTAAAACTTTATACATTTTTGCAATAAATGTTTAAATAAAGTGAAAAAAAAAAAGAACTATAACTGGACATTTGTAAATCAAAATGAAACCCCTTGTTCCCTTGAGCTGTTTTGTCATGAATTGTAGCTGAGACACTGATCAAATGTAGTGCGAGATCCTGGATGGAATTATTCAAAAGAAAAGACATCGATAAAAAACTTGTGATATCGGAATAACATCTAGAGTTCAGTTAGTAATAATGCCCGCATGTTCATATGAGCATGTTCTCCTAGTATCTTTAGAACTTTCTGTAAGTCTAAAATTATTGCAAATGCTAAAAAAATGAAGTTGCATTTCTGCACAGCAACAATATTTTATCAATTTTAATGGAGAATATAACTGGCAATAGTAACAATGAGACCATATACAAGTGTTTTCTTTTATGTTGATTACTGGTCATTAAAAAAAGAAGAAAGTGGGGCTGGAGAGGTGGCTCAGGGGTTAAGCCTCTGCCTTGCAGGTGGAAGGTCCTGACTTCAGATCCTAGACCCCACGTATAGACGCCAGGCCAAAGCCAGGGCGTCCTGGTTTCTGCCCTGTGAATCCCGGGGCAGAGTAAACAAGGAGGAGGTGGAGGCATCCATGGTGGTTCCCGAATTCGCCTGTGGTTCTACACACACACACACACACACACACACACACACACACACACACACACGCGCGCGCGCGCGCACAATTGAATAAATAAAAAATAAAAAAATAAAAAAAAGAAGAAGGTGAAAATGATGGGGACTGGACAAAAGTAAACAGCCCAACTCCCCTGAGTGACCGGTACCTGTGTTCTTGTCTCGTTCAGTCAGAATGGCAAAGAGCAGCAGCCCGATTCACGCTGGAGGTGGGGCAGGGATGGTGGGTCAACAGCTGATCAGGGGGGGCGGTACCATGTGCCAGGCACTGCGAGGTTCAAATTCTCCATCATGACACTCATTCAGGGCATTTACTTTGTCCTAACTCCTAACTATCTATCTATCCACAGGAGAGTCATCACTTGCCAGACAAGCATGTCTGATCAAGTATACTAAAGAATTCATTCATTCACAAAGTACTGGATTTGATTTCTGCACAATAAATAAGTAAAACTGTATGTCTCTTCTCACTGTTTAAGCATATCCACATTACTATGTTTGTATGTAGCAGTAACAAGCATACACAGACAATTGAGTGGCTCTTTACAGCTTGTATTCACTCCGATCACCTGACAGAATTATCTTGCACATTATAGGATGAGTATAAACTAGGGACTGCAAGTGTGAATTCTAGGCAGATTTTAGATCAGGACACTTACCTTGTACGACTCTATGCAAGACTTCTTGCTTCCCAGAGCTGAAAAATGAGCAGATGCTAATTAAAAACATCAGTTATAGGGCTGGGGAGATGGTTCAGCAGTTAAAGGACTTTGCCCCCCCCCCCCGCAAGCAAAAGGATCTGAATTTGGATCTTTGGATCTCACATAAAAATGCAGAGTAAAGCAGTAAGGAGGTAGAGCAATCCAGAATGATTTGCAATGTCACACTTGGACCTCCACAGGCACATACATGCTCAGGTGCCCTCTTGTACACACATATGCACATATGTACACACACAGAATAAATAAAATACACAGTGCCTAAATTACAGAATGATTAGGATGCGATAAAGCAGTACCTGTAGACTCCTTAGACAGACAGCAGCGCAAGCAAGTGCTTTCATTAGAGGAGTCTGACAGTACCCACGGAGATACTAAGGCTTGGAAAGCTGACCAGTAATGGCAGGGCAAGGACCTGGACCATGCTTTTTTAAGCCAGGGCTCTTGAAGCTGGGGAGACGGCTCAAGGGTTAAGACTCTGCCTCACAAGCAGAAAGTCCTGAGTTCAGATCACAGGTCCCACCTAAGAAAATGCCAGATGGAAATGGCTGAGGTCTGCACTTGAAGAAGCCCTGCTGGGCAGAGCCTGGGAAATCCCAGAGTGAAGCAAAAAGGAAGCAGAAACAATCCAGGATGATTCCCGAAGTCACCCTTGGTCCTCTACAGGCACACACACACACACACACACACACACACACACACACAAAAAAATAAAAAAAAATGGGGCACTTAGAATGAGACACAAGTAAGTCACCAAACCAAATCACATGATTTCTATAGTCAAATAGAAATGGTTAAATTTCAGAGTGAAAGAAAAGTTGCAAAATCATCAGTCTGATCTGGTGTCCCACTCAGAAGGTCTTTGTCACACAGCCTCCGGACACCAACAGAAGACCCGCTGCCTGAGGAGTGAACCCCTTTATTAGGTGGCTCAGTGGAAACAGTCCTCTTGTCTTCTTTCCCTCCTAACACATTGTACCTAGTTCTGTTTAAAAATAAGGCTGGGGATGTACTTTAGTGCCAGCACAAGCCCCTGACCTGCATTCCTGCACCAAGAATAAAAAAATGCCACAAGAGTAAGCTGAAACAGTCCTGACGCTGTGTTTCACCTAATTTACTTCTGCATAGATCTAAGTGACTTCAGCAATTCCTATAGTAAAACAGATGGAAACACCTCAAAAGATACTTCTTTCAATCTTTTATTTTTCAAACACATACTTACTTCACTATATCTAACATATGTCAAACCTGGTTGCTGATCCATATGAATCCTTTCTGTAAAGATGAAAGAAATTATCTTTTCAATTTTGAATCCCATTAGTCATTCAGCCCACAGCATTCATTGTATAATAAGTGCTACAAACAAAAATTAATAACACAAGGCTCTCAGTCAGGTATGTACACAAGTTGTCTTTTCAGTCTGGCTTGAATGGACCCTCTATATAGACTCAGAATTCCTAGATTTTGAAAAATATTTTATTTATGAAAAGGGAGAGGGGGGCATATGCCATGGTACATTGATAAAAAGTTAGATGTCAACTTTCAGAAGTCAATTCTCACCTTCCACCATGTGGGGTTCTGGGGGGATGAAACTCAGGTTGCCAGGATTGCAAGTAGACCTTACCCACTGAGCCATTTCGCCAGTCCGAATTCCTAGATTTTGCTGTCATGAAAGTTTTTTTAAAATCTGATTCACACTGTCAACGACTTCCTGCATCAGGAACGCCTGCTGGCCTTTCAGCATCACCTGAAGTGGAATACCACTCACTGTGTGAGTGGATATTGTTAGGACTGGGTTTAGGTCTTGTACATGCTAGGCAAGTGTGTTCGGCTGTTGAAATACAACCCCCAAACCCGATTTTTTTAACATAAATTTCAAATTCTTGGCTACTTTATTGAATAAATTATAAACCAAAATCATAAAAAAGTAAAAGTTCAATCTTCACATCACGGACATAATACAATGTGTAAAAAAGCTTTCAAGATAATCTCCCAGGGGGCTGGCAAGCCATCTGAGGGATAAGGTGTCTGCTTAAGAACCTGGCTACCTGTGCTTAGTCCCCAGAGGCCCACATGATGGAGCTGTCCTATGACCTCCACGCACGCATGTGCCCCCCATAAATGAATAAAAAGATAATCTATCTTTATACTTTTTTGATTTTTTATTTGATTTTCGTTTGATTTTTCAATGTCTACATTTTTATTTGATTTTTCGACGTCTACATTTTAAGAATTAAAAATATCCACTTTTTTAAAAAAAATTTTTATTATTATTATTTATTCAACTGTGCGCATGTGTGTGTGTATGTGTGCGCGTGTGTGTATGTCTGTGTATGTGTAGAACCACGGACGAATTCGCGAACCACCATGGACGCCTCCATCTCCTTCTGCCCCGGGATTCACAGGCTCTGCCCTACCAGGACCAGAAGCGCAGGCCGCCCCCGCTTCCGCCTGGCGTCTATACGTGGGATCTGGGATTCGAACTCAGGACCTTCTGCCTGCAAAGCGGAGGCTTAACCCCTGAGCCACCTCTCCAGCCCCCCAAAAATATCCACTTTTATTAAATGTAGTTTTGTACTTTTGTCTGCCTAAGCATTTGTTTTTCATTTGCATATTTTTCTTCAGGGTTTGGGTAGACAGTTTTTAAATCTGATTTAAATTATGAACTGATATGCAATCAAACGAATCACCTTGTGATTAGTAACTTCGGCGTCTGTTCTCAGGCATGGCTGTAAAATCCCTGATCTAGTCTAGCAGAAACATACCCTTGTATATGGGATCGCCACTGAAAAAAATCATACTCCTGAGTGTTAATGATGTTACCTTAACATGCCAGCTTCAGGGGCTGCATAATTGTTTCTGCCAACCCATAAATTTCTGAGTAACAACAAAATTATTGTGATTTTTCTTGCTAAATAATTCATACATTACAAAGCATGTATGTAACAAGGTCCATGAATCACCGACGCATATAACGATCATATATCTAATGACATATCTCTCTTCATAAATGAATTCAAATAGATTTATGTATTTAGGTTAACTAAAAAATACTGAGTTTATAAGGTTCATAATTCTATCAACTATGAGAACAATAACAAAAAAATCTCAAAACCTTGAGGATTTGCTTTTAAAAATGGAATGCTTTTATGATCAAAACCCTTGTGTGTAAGCTACTTTTCCTGAAGTTTTGCAGCTTTTAAATTGAGACTATAAATATTGCTGGTGATAAATGAGGAATGTAATGGAACAGTACAGTGTTCATAAAACTGTATTTAAAATGATGCAAGATGTACCTGAAACAGCTCTAAGCAACATCATCCAAAACCTCGCACTAGAGTAGCTGATATTTCTTATCAAGCAACTAGGACTTAAGAAAAGGTATTTCCGTTGACTGCTACTTCGCATGTGTTACTTTGGTCCCATCTGAAATAATCTCAAACCAGATCTTTTTCTTAATGCTACTGGAAAGTCCTGTGGGAATCTCATCTACTTAATTAAGACTAGGTTTTCTAGTTAAAATTTTAGTCTAAATCTGAAATAACATTAAAAATAAAATATCATATTCACAACTTTAATTTATACTATTAATCATACATTTACTCTGTGTGTGTGTGTGTGTGTGTGTGTGTGTGTGTATGTGTGTGTGTACCTGCACGTGTGGGCATGTGAGTTGCTTACATGCAAAGAATCAAACCCATGATCCCAGTGTGTAGCTGTTTTATCACTGAACTGCACATTCAGGCCCTAAACTCAATTTTTTTTTACAAAAAATGTTTTAGTTGCTTATTTGGCAGGGGCGGGGCAAGCAACAGTGGGAACACATGCGCAGAGATCCGTCTCTCTGCTTCTACCAATGGACTCTGGGGATCGGATCCAGGTTTGCGCTCCGCAGCCTGAGCCATGTCTATCGATTAAGTTTTATAGACATTTGTATTTGATCATGGTTGAACTGAGTTTAGAAATCTTCTCGTAGCATTTGCCATCTTGGGCATTTTTATGTGTCCTGCCCATTGGCATCAGTATTCAACCTTCAACATCATCCATCGCCAGAATTCTTTCACCGAAGCTCTTGGTCCACAGAACTGAAATTCCTCTACTTCCCCCTTTAGCAATATTTAACCACTTTCGACAGATATAATTCCCATGCCAAGGAATTCATTCTTTTAAAGTATACAATTCAATGGCTGGAGCATATCACAGAACTCAGCAACCAACGCCACAAACAACTTTAAAACAGACAAGTCCTCCTCTTATACCGAGCCTGCATGTTGTCAGGAAATTCACAACCAAATGACTTAAGGGAACAAGGGTTTTGTTTTGGCTTACTTTTCTCTTTTACAGTTCCTTGTCCAGCTTGGCAGGAGAGCGTATAACACCACCAAGGGCCAAGGGAACTGGCCCACACCATATACCCAGGATGCTGAGAGCCGGGCAATCTTCACTTGCCAGACCAGCAGGGCAGGCAAGAAAACAGAAGAAAGCCAGCTTTAACCAGCTCCTTCCATCTTATTCACCTGCCCAGGGAACGGTCCCACCCATCATGGCTGGACCGCCCCCTCCATTAGCAATCTCCTGCAGATTTGCTTACTCAATTACCAATTCCTTACAAATGTATTCAGAGGACCCGACTGTCAACTGTCAAGCTGACAGCATACCGAGCAACCATTCTCTGTTACCTCCCTCCCTCATTGTCTGGTCATTATGCCTCATCTGGATGCATCATAAAAATGGGTATGTCCTATAAATGGAGCTAAAAGGGTTTCCACAAACACTTGGCTATCCAGCAACTATTTAGAGCGCGTTCTGCTAGTTGAACATGAATACAATTGGAATAAAACTAATCCGCATTGTTTTTATTAAGCTTATATCCAATTTTTAGTATCGTTGCCTCCAAATATTTCTTTAGCTTTTTAGTGAACAAGTGTGATGTCACATAGAACCTATAAAACTTTCATACTTGGAGAAAATGGACTACTTTTGTAAGTCAAATGACAGAAGAAAGCACGGACAAGTTGAATTTGATCAAAATTAAAAAGGTTTTATACTTCAAAGTGTGGATCAAGAAAATAAAAAAGTAAAATGATAAAAATATTGTAAAGGACTGGAGAGATGGTCTTTAACAACCAGCTCCTTTCATTTAGCACAATGTGCGCAAGTTCACGGGTGCTGTATCCTCTGTCAGCACTCTTCTCCTCATCTGGGTTGAACAAGATTCCATTGTGTGACTGTCTCAGTTACTTTCCTGCTCCTGGGAAAAAATGCTGAAATGCCGTGATCCGGGCAACTTAAGGAAGAGAGGCTTATGATTCGGCTATCGTTTCAGAGAGGATATTAGTCCTTCATGGCAGAGAATGCATAGCGGAAGGCTGATGGTCAAAGCAGGAGGCTGGTTCAGGTCACAGCAGCCGTCAGGAACGAGAGAAAGAGCAGAAAGAAGAAGCAGGGTCAGGCTACCAAACCTCCAGGCCTGCCTGTGACAGGCTTTCTCCACCCACCTCCACTGTCTCTAGGTCACCCCAGCAGCCACCACCCGGAGAACAAGTAAGCAAACACGGAAGCCGGTGGGGACCAGTTCACATTCTAGCCAAGACAGTGGCTACGACATTTTTACTTATATGTCCATCAACTGAAGGGTATTTGGGTGGCCACTACATTTTGCTTGTTTAATACCGATAGTCGGGCTTCTGTGTGGACAGGTGTTCGGTGCTCTGTGCTGCGCAGGAACAGCTCTGCTCTTTCTGATGGCAATTCCTTAAGGCTTTGAGGAACTGTGACACTTTCCCAGATCATCTGCCTCTGCCTTACATCCCATTCGCAATGCATGAGGGTTCCAGTTTCTCTCTACAGCCTTACACTCACTCCTTCTTGTCTTTTTGGTTATAGTCATCCAAGAGAGTGTGAACTGATATCCTGTTATGTATGCAGTTTGCATTTCCCCTACGTTAAATATCTTTTTATGTGTTTGTTAACTCTTCCCAAGAGTTCTTGGAGAAATGATGTCTTTCTGAATCCCTGTATAAATGGGTTGCGAAATGTAAAAGTTCTTTATATGTGACATGTGAGTCCCTTATCAGATACACGATTTTAAAATTTTTAAAAATTTTAAACTTTATTTAATATTGTGTGTATGTGTGTGTGTGTGTGTGAACCTGTGGAGGCTCAAAGGTGACTTTGGGAATCATCCTGGATTACTTCTACCTCCTTTTTGCCTTGCTCTGGGTTTCCCCAGGCTCCACCTACCAGGGCCAGAAGTGCAGACTGCTGTCATTTCTGCCTGGTGTTTTTACATGGGACCTGGGATTAGAACTCAGAACCTTCTACTTGAGTCAGAGTCCTACTTAACCCCGGAGCCATCTCTCCAGTCCTTTACAATATTTTTATCATTTTACTTTTTTATTTTCTTGATCCACACTTTGAAGTATAAAACCTTTTTAATTTTGATCAAATTCAACTTGTCCGTGCTTTCTTCTGTCATTTGACTTACAAAAGTAGTCCATTTTCTCCAAGTATGAAAGTTTTATAGGTTCTGTGTGACATCACACTTGTTCACTAAAAAGCTAAAGAAATATTTGGAGGCAACGTTACTAAAAATTGGATATAAGCTTAATAAAAACAATGCGGATTAGTTTTATTCCAATTGTATTCATGTTCAACTAGCAGAACGTGCTCTAAATAGTTGCTGGATAGCCAAGTGTTTGTGGAAACCCTTTTAGCTCCCTTTTTATTAAAACAATATTACCTCCAACTCACATGAGAAAAATAATTTGTTGACAGCAGACATGGCCAGTAGCACTTCGTATTGTTAAGGACAGCTTGTGTGAAGCATCTGTCAAGCACATAAAATAGATGAAAGTGAAATATAGTAATTAAGATTGGTGTTTTATCGATTGTGTGGCTTAGGCAATTTTTCATTATTAACATGAGATTTAAGAAGTATAAGTAGTTAAAGATTCTGACTTGGCACTAGTCATTAGCATGTAATTGAACTAGTAAACAAGATCAGTTAAAGCTGTGTTGGTTACCACCTTATCTCTGAAAGGCAATCAAAGGCCTCAATCATTACAACAAGATTTGATTGCACAGCCTTTATTGGACATTGATCTTTCCGCAAAGTGCAGTTACATTTTCCATTAATTTACAGTAACACAGTTTAACTCTGATATCTGAGACTGTTGACCCAGGTGAGATGTAATACCAAATACTCGTTTAGGTTAAGATGTCCCCGAATGTCATTACCATCTCAATGTTGTGACCTGAATAAAAGGAGATACCCTATCTGATCGCTTTAGGATAAGGTTTCTGTCATCTGCATTAGCTTTCAGAGGGAGCGAAATGAAGATCCTTGTCTTTGATGTAATCCCGTGCACTTAGACACCACCATTCTTTAATGGATATAAAAGATATTTCATGAACAGTTATAGATACTCTGTGCTTAGAGTTCTGGGTGAATATCGATAACAAGAAATAAAATGTACTTAAGATACATATGGCTTTTTATTAATTGGCTTCCCTGAAGCCAACAATTAGCAAACAAGGAGGGTCATGAGTGTGAAGAATGCAATGAAAACGATTTGTGCACTTTGGTGTGCTAGATATTAACCCTGAGAAACCACAGGTTCTTTTTTAAATTTTTAAAAAACTGTGTGTGTATGCGTGTGTGCGTATATGTGTAGAACCACGGGCAAATTCGGGAACCACCATGGACGCTTCCACCTCCTCGTTTACTCTGCCCTGGGATTCACAGGCTCCACCCTACCAGGACCAGAAACGCAGGCCGCCCTCGCTTCCGCCCGGCGTGGGTCTAGGATCTGAACTCAGGACCTTCTGCCTGCAAGACAGAGGCTTAACCCCTGAGCCACCTCTCCAGCCCCCACAGGTTCTTTTTTAAAACAGCAACCTTTTCTACTGCCAACTGTGTTGAAGCATCTCATACATTCATTAAGAATTTTGCCTAGAATTTTATTCTAATACTCCACAATTGATTTGTGTAGAAATGAGAAGAGGTTCAAGATTTCGTATTTTAAAAAAATTACATCTTCATTAAACATCTACGTTATCCCTAAACATAGAATATTAGTCATTCTGAGACTGACTTAATTCACTTACTGTGATTATTATCTCCAGTTGCATCCATTCTCCTGCAAACAATGTAATAAAAATCACTTCGTATTTTTAAAACAAAAGAAAAGTCCTGGGCTGGAGAGGTTTAAGGTTAAGACTCTGTCTCACAAGCAGAAGGTCCTGAGTTCGGATCCCATGTAAAAACAAAACAAAACAAAAGAAAAAAAACACCAAGTGGAAACAGCATTGGACCTGCACTTCCAGCCCTGGTGGGCGGAGTCTGGAAAATCCCAGAGCAAGGCAAAAAGGAGATAGAAGCAATCCAGGATGATTCTCCAAGTCACCCTTGGTCCTCCACAGGGACACACACACACGCACACACGCATGCACACACTAGCGCAAAATAAAGTTTAAAAACAAAAATCCCACCAAAACAGTTTAGGTAGAAAGGTTGCATTAGTGGTTCCATTAACTAAGAATATGCCTGATGGCCAGAAAAAGAGGCCCACTTAGGTGTCTATTTCCCACACCCACAAACTGTCCCCCTTGTTTTTGATCACTTTCTATAATGAAAGTCTTTATAAACATAAGGAATGCAGAAAAGTGTGACTTAAAAAACAGAATGCTAGAATAAAGGTAACACGCATGCTTACAAGCATAATCATGGTGCATCTAAAGGTGTTCGAATGGTTTCTGGTTCTTAGTTTAAGGTGGAAAATCCAAGACACAAAGGAGTAGATATTACTATGAGGTCAAAAAGATTACACTGATACTAAAAGCTGACTTAATTGCCTTTCTTCTGGGATTTATACTTTATTCTTCTGTGTAATATGCAACAGAAAAAAAGAGAAACTCTTACTGTTCTATGGGAAGCAATTTTCCTACAAAAGTTGGTTGTCTGGACTTATTAAGTCCAATGAACGATATTTTAATGCTTGAATTGTGCCCTAAGCTATCATTGAGTTCATCCTTCACCGTGATCAACTCTGTAAGAGCAAGAGGTCTATTGATTTTCATGTAATACAAGAAAATATTACATTTGCTTAATTGTTACACAGTGCGCTCATCAGACAAGAAATCAAGGCTCTGCTTAATGCTGCAAGCAGCAGAGAATTACGGCGATCAATAGAATAGTTTGTCAAAGATGCCCTCCACGGAGACTTACCTATCACTATATGGACAACAAGTCACACTGACGGTGGCTATTGAAAAACAGGTAAGCAGAGTCAGCAGTACGAATTATCAGAAATCAAACAGGCCCGAGTGAAAAGAGGCACGACTCGACTGAAAAGCTGTATTTATAGTCTGGTAATTAAAAACCATTTTATCAGCCTTGTGCTGGGACCAAACCTTTTACGGCGCTTATTGACATGATCCGCAGCGATGAATGAGCAGTATTTGACTTAAAACTTATGAGCTATAGTTATTTAACTTTGCCCATTACAGAGGAAATCCGTTCTAGCCTTCCTTGCAAAATGCTAATAGTCAGATTTATTATTAATGAAGCTTAATGTAACACTATCTCTTTGGTGCAAGCCATTCATTTAACGAGTGTCAAGAATCTTCTTCTGGACTAAATATATTGGCATAAGTACTTCTTTGATTAAAGTGTTATTTAGAATTGCTTTTGGACAAGTGTATGCTACATGAATGAAATTGTGTGCCTTCTGTAGCGTTAAAGTGACTATTTTGAGGGGCCAATTTGCAGCTCTTCACTATTTTGATGATGTCACTTCAATCACCCCCCCCCCAATCACTTTCTCTACTGACTTTCCAGAAGCAAGCATCCAAACATTGGCTAGATTCCATTCTATAAAATGTTTTCCCGTGAAAATGAATAAACATTGCCGAGTATCAGCATGAACATAAAATGCTATTAATGTATGTGTGTAATTATGGTGGAGGTCATAAATCTTAAACACCCATTGGTTTAGAAATTAAATAGTTCTACTTAGTTCTCCCTAAATTACTCCAAATTTCTGAAATTTACCATTCATCTGGGCATTTTGTGGCTATCCCCAAGGATAAATATTTTTAATGACTTTGCTTTCAAAAATGTAATTAGCTTAATAAAATTCTAATGCAAAAATGCCATCAGGTCTTTAAGATTTTAGCCTGCTCCCTATGGCTATAAGTCTATGGCCATAGACCATTCTGGCTCATTGCTTTTACAAAGAGTAAAAATAATATATTTAAAATTTTTTTTGAAATATTTTTTCAGAATTTTCTTCCTACTTTAATTTTCTCATAGCTTTATTGGCATGCCATTTAACATTTAAAAATTTTTATTATTATTGTGTTTGTGATGTGTGCGTGTACATGCCATGGTGTGTGTGGAGGTCAGAGGACAATGTCGTGAAGTTGGTTGTTTCCTCCACATGGGTTCAAGGAATTGAATTCAGGTTGTCAGGGTTGCACGACAAGTGCCTTTACCCACTGAGCCATCTCGCTAACCGCTATTTAACTTGTAGTAAGTCAACCGCTATTTAACTTGTAGTAAGTCTATAAATGTCAGTCACCTGGCTATACCTACAGTAGCCAGCTTTACCATGTCTCAAGAAATACATTGGATCTTTTCTGTTGTTTTGGGGGTCGATGTCTTGCACAGCTCGGGTCAGCATCAAACTCATCATGTAGCCAAGGAAGACCCTGAACTCTTGATCCTCCTGCCTCCCAAGTGCTGAGATGACAGGCATGCACTACATTCCCCCCCAACTCCTTCTCTAGATAAACGAAGAAGAGCTTCAGAGACGATTCCACGCAAAATCCTCGAATCCTTCAGTTTTCACACTGTAATCTGGTTTTCATCTATTTTGAGTTTTCAATGATACAATACCATCTCCACAGTCCCCTACTATCCACACTCTTTGAGAACAGCTGTGTTTTCTCTTCAGAGTCGATTTAAATTGTTAATACCTAGCTACTGAATCTGTACACGTGCACTCAATTTTAATCTGTAGTTTAACTTAGTTGTAGGCAAACACTGTGTGTTTGTAGATTCCATTAATTGAACAGGGTGTGCAATATATAACAATGCATGAAAAGCTTCCCTCTGGAGGGCTATGATTCATCTTGGAAAGCCATGAACCATAGAAAGAGAAAGGAGTTTGCAAAAGTTTTTTATTTTAAAGGATCAAAAAAATATTGCACATACACTCAAGAAAATCCACTGATACTTCAATTTTCCAATTCACAGTTTCAGTACATGGCACCTTCATCTTCTTTATTTAGAAAATAAATTGTTATTGGTCCATAACTGGTATGCACAGTCTCTGTGACTCTGGCAAATAACCAGGAGCCGAGTCCATATAATAAGGTTGGAATACCTAGAAAACAAATGGATATGTTATTCACAAATGTCATGCACTAACATATTTGCCGTGTTACTAATCACATCACACTCTTCTCAGGAATGTTAACACAGAGTTATAGAAAGATAAATACATGGCGGGACACTAACTTTGATTATTTTGAGATTTTCATGTGTTTGTGGAACATGATGGCAATCATGTGAACCTGAAAGTATTTTAAAACTATAAATAAGGCTGACAGAAATTTTACAACAAAGCACTTCCTTAGTTTGGTATTGTCAAGCAATCCTGTATTCTTTTCACAAATAAGCAAATGGAGAAGATTCATCAATTTAGTTGCAAATGCTTCTCATCATTTGTCTTGAGCTAAAATTACCAGGTCAACTTTTTCATCCTTTATGTCACAGAGTAATACTGAATGCTAAAGTAATTTTTATACAACTTAAGAAGAAACTGGGTCAAATAGCTATATTCAAAAACCTAAGGGTTTTTTTTTTTTTAGGTTTCAGGAAGAATTTAGTGTGACAGGCATGTAAAGGAAATACTCTCATTAGTAATTTTACAGTTGATTTGAAATCAACCTTGTTTCAACTTATTTGTGTACAGTAGACTTCAATACCTCTCTTCTTCAGAATATTACCATCAAATAAGACTTTGTTGCTTTGAGTCTAATTGTCATTGGTCATATACAAAGTAAACACATACAGACTTTCATAAATCCTATCTTTATTTTATAGGCACTTTTTAAAAATTAATAAATATTAAAAACGTATGTGTTAAACTACAGGCACACGAACCAATAACAAATATGATACACTCTGCACATGTATTATGCTGTTCTTGAGTGGGAAATAGACAGAAAGAGACAATTCAAAAGGATAATTGCATTTTGGAAAAGCATTTTCTTTCTTGTTCATAAGCTGCTCATATTGGTAATTTTTTGTCTTATCTTTCTGTAGGACTATAGTCACTGTATTATTTACATGCATGTGTTAAACTATTCTGTCCTCACAGCTCTGCAAGCTGCAATCCAGGCACTGTGGTGCCAGAGATAACCAAGAGAAGCATCACTTAGCCAAGCAGGTGCCCACTCAGGCTGGCGCTTTCTGCTTTTCGGAATGCATAAGGTCACAGTCTGTTACTTATTATTACAGAATTCCCTTCAACTCTCTAGCAGGTTGCCTTCTTTGCCCTGATCCTGATCCAAGGAATCTCAAATGTCTCAAGAGAATCATCACACACACACACACACACACACACACACACACATACACACACACACACACATACACACACACACATACACACACACACACACCCCTTCAAACACTAAAATAAGAAAGCTATTTACAAATCATCCATCCAAAAAGGAAAAAAAAAAAAAAGCAAGAGGTCTGGGGGGGGCACAAACAAGAGAAGAATGTGAACAGGAGGCAGATATGAGAAGGGAAAGCAGAGAGCAGCTGAAATAAAGTCCGAGAAACAGCAGTGTTAGGGGGAAAAAAAGCTCTAAAACATTGATTACTTTCCTAAATATACTGAGAGTAGAATATGCAAATCGTGTCTTTTAAGCAAATGTTGGGATGTTAAGCCTAAGACACGCTGGTGACACAAGGAATTTTGCTTGGTTTCCAGCTAAAACTGATACTTTTGAAAATTATACATTTGACAAATAATCACAGAAATAAATAGCTTGATTTGTTTTCAGTTAAAATGAAGAGCTAATGAATGATTACTAGTTTAATAATAACTACATTCTCTCTTAAGAAATAATACTTTGTCTGATGAGGGATGGAATTGATAAAGGAGCCAGGAATGCTGTAGTCACAATACTAATACACTAAAGAGGAAGATTTACCTCCTCTGACTTTACACATTAAAAATATCTTTTGTCTTTATGTAGCATATGTGCTTCAGAATCTTTAAGAAAAAATTTTCCAGACTATCTGAAACATAGAACATCAAAAGGAAGTTGAAAACAGATTTGTACATAATAATTCATCTTGAGTCAGCTGAACAGTAGGTAAACCACTGTCAAATTAAGCACTTAAAAAAATTAGAACTTGGTCGTAAGTCTCCGATCACCCATTCATTCCAATGGTAAGTTGCTTTTCTTAAATCCCAATCTATTTCCCAGCAGGATACAAAGGCTGATAAACCATCGGTAAAATATCAGCTCACTGAAGGGAGGGCAGAGGAGAAAGGGAACAAATGGATAAACTGAAACCTTTATTATTTACAAGATGGAAAAATGAGTTGCCCTGATAATTAAGAATTTGGAAGAAAGAAGAGGAATAAAATCTTTCATGTTCTTATTAAAAGACAATGTACTTGATGATCCAGTGTGGCAAATTGTAAGCCTCAGACTGGGAAAAGGATCTAATTACTTAATTCACATTCCCTTAGGTCAGACAGAAATAAAAATAAAATAATGTTATCGAGTTGGTGAAAGTCCAGAAAACAATTCCCACATCCGTTTAAGCCAACCTGTAGTAAAATATGTACAAGCAAAAAGTTTTCCTTTCAACTCTCATTTCCACGGAATTCCCAAAAGATCATACAGACTGTTAACCACAATTCTGCATGAGAAACCTACAACTATTTCCACTTTCTTCCGAAGGTTTTTACTTTTCTATCTGGGAATATTCTTATTTGGGAAATCTTATCATCAACAGCTAAAAAAGCAGGCCTTTATCAGGAGGAAGATCTTAAAAATGTTAAGTTCTAAGTTGTGACACGTTTCAAAGGCATTTCTAACTTATCACTCTTCCTGTTAAAGAATGACCCCTTCTCAGTCTCAAAATGCTAAGTAATACATAAACTCACCTTGAATCTACTCATCACTGTGACTCTTCCCAACACTTGTGAACTGAATTTTCTAAACCACTTTCAACTTGACTTCCTTCCACCTCGGAATGAATGGGCATATTCTGAAGAGTCCGTCAGTCAAATAATGAGATGTATTTTTAAAGGGCTGCACACATTGCTAAATAATCTCCTTCTTCGATTGAGCCCTGGACAATTGTAGTGTTGTGGTGGCTCAAAAAACCCCATGAGTGACATGTGAATTATTATCAGCAAAATATATGTGACAGATTTAAATTTAATAAACTATCAATTAAATCATACTAGTTCAACTATGCAGGGCTCCAATTTTGCATTTAAACGTGTTGGGGTATAATGGTTCAGTTTCCATGCCTAGATCTTACTGCAATCCAGATTAATTTTCTTAAAGCTATAAATAGGTTCAAAATATCTTAGGGCCTAGTATTTCTCCCTGACCTGTAACATATCACATTCATGATCCATGACCCTGCTCTTCCGTCTTTGAACCAAAAAACTACACATGAGGCTGGAGCAAATGCTTCTGGAATTGTCTTGAGGAATGCATCTAAATATTGAGAGGGCAGGGTCTTTTAAATATCTTTCAAGTTTAGCACCTGAGAGATCTATGATGAGTGGAGAGAACTCTAGGGGTTTTGGGTAAAAACAAACTTGCTGAGATGTGCTGTAACAAAAGACACATTTCAAAGCATTTCTAGTTTGGTTCTGTTAAGACACCCAGTTACGAGTCCTGCAGTGCGATCCGGGCAGTTCTTAACTTCAGATCCGAACTGTCCGATGCAAACCTTTGCCATCACCGCCTGGCTGCCCAAGGCAGGACCGCATCACCTCCCAGGTGATATGCAGTGCCGATCTATTGGGGGGGAGGGGGTCCTGATTCAGCAGCCAGCCACTTGGGGGGGGGGTGTGGGCGAACCCTTGCTGCGGGGACACAAAGGTGCACACGTGCTGGTGGACGGTGGGGCCGCCGGCACTCACCAAGGTTGACGACCTTGAGCGCCGTGAAGAAGCGGTCCTGCGGGGCCAGGTCCTGCCAGGGCGCCCGGGAGCAGTGGTACTTGATGAAGGGGAAGCAGCCGGTGCGCAGCACGTGGTAGTTGGCGCCCTGCACCGGCCAGTTGAAGTGCGAGAGGCCGAACTGGTCGTTGCGGACGGCGCTGTAGGGCACGCAGAAGGACGTCCAGTGCGGCAGGCGCCGCTGCAGCAGGTGCCGCGTCAGCACCTCGGAGGCGCGGGGCTTCGGGCGGGAGGCGGCGCCCGCGGCCCAGGGCCGGCAGAGCAGCAGCCGCAGCGCGGCCTCGTGGGCCCTCCGCAGGGCGTCCATGGCCCGTCGCGCCGGGGAGGAGCAGCCGCGGGGCCGCGCGCGCGCGCCCGGGACGGGGTCACGCACGCGCGCGCCGGGCGGACCGTCGTGTGCGCGCCCCAGAGGGGCGGGGTCACGCGCGCACGCCTCCGGCGGACCGTCGTGTGCGCGCCTCAGAGGGGCGGGGTTTCGGCGCGCAGGAGGGCCGGGGCAGGGTCGTGTGCGCGCGCCTGGGGAGGGGGCGGGACCGCGGCGGCGGGCGGGGCGGGCGCGAGCTCCAGAGCCGCGGGGCGCGACGGCGCGTGCGCTTTGCGACCCGCGGCTGCTCCTGCGGCGCGAGCGAGCACGCGCACGCACGCACGCACGCATGCACGCAGCAGTGCCCAGCCCGCCGACACCCCAACCTCCTCAGGTGTCTTTTCGTGCCCTCTGGGGCTGGGGAGGATGGGCTTTAGGGGTTCAGAACTCGGGAACCCCGGGCTTCCGGCGCTCAGCGGCGCCGGGGGAAATTCTGGGGAAGAAGGTTCCAGAGAGCGAGCTACGGCCGCGCGCGAACCCGACTCTGGTGACCCGGGGTCGGCAGCGGGGCGACCCCGCGAGGCACGAGGGTCTCGGAAGTCGCGTGTATTGCTTGCAAGAAGTCCCGGGTAGTTCAGGATTTTTTTATTATTTTTTTTATTTTTACAAAAAGAAAAACCCACGAAACTGCCGCAGGCTGTCAGGGGGCTGAGGGGGAGCGTGGCGGGTGGGAGCCGGCCTGGACACCGAGGGACCGAGGGGGCCTGTCGCCGAGGAGCCACAAGAAAGACAGGAATCGTGAAGAAAGAAAAGTCTTATTTAGGGGGGCGCAGGTCAGCCTGCTGGGCCGGCTCTGAAGGTCCTCGGTGGCCCCCCGGAAGTGGAACGACTGGATGAACACACCCTACCTTAACCCTCCCCAGAGATGAGGCCACCCGCCTCCTCCCGACCCTGAGTTCATGAAAGGATTTGGAGATGAGCTCCCCTTTATAAAGAAGCCCCACCTGGAGGTCAGGTGGGCACAAGATCAGCTGGGTTGCCCCCCAATATGAACAGCCCAGTGAGATGTAGAGGACCAAAAGCTCCAATCAGGTTTGCAGAACCGAGCTCACCAATAAGGAAAAGCCATTCTCCCCCCCCCCCCATACTACTCGCCTAACCCTATAAATAATACCTGACCTGGCAGCCATCTTCAGCTCCCAGGTCTGGAATCCATGAGTCCCTATCTCACTTTTTAAAAATTTACTTTTTTTTTTTAAATTTTCATTCTTTTACAATTTCATACATGCAGACAATGCATTTGATCATAGCTACCCCTATCTCCCTCCCACTTCCCCTGGACAATTTCCCTAGCATGTCCACCTCCTGCCTTTATGTCCTAATTTTTTAAATTGAACAATATAAAAAAATATGCAAGCAATAAAAGAAAATCATTAAGGATGTAGATAGTTATGGTTCAACTCCTAGTTCCATGTGGTTAAGATGAGGAAGAGCAGTTTTGTCCATTTTTTTTTTAATTTTTTTATTATTATTTATTCAGCTGTGCGCATGTGTGTTTGTATGTGCCCGTGTGTGTGTGTGTGTGTGTGTGTGTGTGTGTGTGTCTGTGTGTGTGTAGAACCACGGACGAATTCGTGAACCACCATGGACGCCTCCACCTCCTTCTGCCCCGGGATTCACAGGCTCCGCCCTACCAGGACCAGAAACGCAGGCCGCCCCCGCTTCCGCCCGGCGTCTATATGTGGGATCTGGGATCCGAACTCAGGACCTTCTGCCTGCAAGGCGGAGGCTTAACCGCTGAGCTACCTCTCCAGCCCCAGTTTTGTCCATTTTCTGTGAGACTAAGTTCATGGTGTGAGCACAGGGAGCCCCGGACCGCAGGAGACCATCCCGCTTGTGAGCACACAGAGCCCTGGCCCGAGAGAGGCCATCCACATTGTGAGCACAGGGATCCCTGGCCCGCGGACTATCTCACTTTTCTTTCACCTCCTCATGGATTCTGTGTCTGGAGTCCACGAGTTCTCCAGGGCTCTTTTGCTCCTGGTGGATTCATGTCTGTGAATTCTGTTCTTTCTCTCCTCTAATAAACTCTGCCTTAATCCTCTATGTGTGTTTCAATCTTCAACTCCTGATCACAAGAACCTGGGCATATAAAGACCCGAGAGGGACCCTGTATCACTATGACTCTAAGAGCTGCCTTGTTGCTCAAAGGTATCTCTGATCTAAGTACCTGGTAAAACACCAAAGCAACCTTCCTGAAGTTCCCAATCTTTGTGAAACTCAGTCAAACATTATCAATTTATTATTTTAGCAAAAACATTTTGCAAACTTCATAGTCTATTGAAGTAATCATTTACCACAGACTTCTGAAGGATTGCTGCTGTTGTGTGCCTGTAAAGCCTCAGGGGTGACATGGGGAAATCATCCTGGATTGCTCAACTTACTGCTTTGCTCAGGGGTTTCCCAGGCTCTGTCCTCTAGATCAGGCAGTGCAGGGGATCTGGAGATATGAATTTAGGCTTTAACCCCTGAGTCATCTCCCCATTTCTAATCAGGTAGTTTCAGAACAGGGCTCCATGGGAAAGCTCTTTGAAGGTCATTCCCCACCTCTGAGATTATCTTGAAGGAACACATCCTGCCAAACGAGGAACTAGTTCTCAACTCCCACAGAGATAAGGTCACCACTTTCCCCAGCCTTCTTTATGAAAGAGTATGGAGGGAGCTCTCCATTGCAGATAAATTCTCAAAAGAAACGGCTTGAAGGCTGGAGAGATGGCTCAGCGGTTAAGACTGTCTCACAAGCAGAAGATCCTGAATTTGGATCTCAGGTCTCACCTAAAAACTTCAGGTGGAAACGGCAATGTCCTGCACTTCTGGCCCTGGTGGGTAGAGGCTGGGAAATCCCACAGCGAAGCAAAAGGGAGGTAGAAACAATCCAAGATGATTCCTTAAGTCATCCTTGGTCCTCCACAGGGACACACACAGTGCCCTCTGATACACAACATACACACAATAAGTTTAAAAGAAACAGCTTGACCTTAAGGTCACCTACAACACAACTGAGCTGGGCCCTAATATGAACAGACCAATGAAATGTAGGGGACCAAAAGCCCCAATCAGGTTTGCAGAAACTAGAGCTAACCAATAAGGACCAGCCTAGCCCTATAAATATCCCTGACCCTAGGAGCCATCTTTGGCTCCCTTGTCGCTCATGAACTCTAATTCTGTGAGTTCTTTTTAGTGCTCTTGTCTTTCATGGACTTCATGTCCGTGAATTCCATATTTTCCTCTAATAAAATCTGCCTTAGTCCTCTATATATGTTTTGGTTTCAATCTTAGACTCCAGAACACAAGAACCTGGACATAGAAACCCTGCAACACTAATTGTCCTACTCTTATATGAAGAAATAACACATAAGCACTAGGTGTTTGGAATGTACCATATGCAAATGAGGTAATTAACCTGTAAGCTACATACAGGTTGTGGAAAGGGATTGCTGAAGGGAGGCTGGGAGATGCTCCAGTATTGCGATTTTCAACTTCCAGTTTTAAAGTTCCTTAGTGTCCTTTATCAAAGTCTGATAGAACCTTTCAATATATAAATTATAAGATACAATGTGTTTTATGACCAACCATTCATAAATTCAAGTTTTAAAATATTAACTCTATAGGGAAACAAAAACATAATAAATCTAGTTTGTTAAGTTTCATTTTTGAGAATAAAGGGATTTTTTATTTATTAATTTTTTTATTATTTATTTATTTAATTGTGTGTGTGCGTGTGTGTGTGGGGGGGGTGGGTGTGGGTGTAGAACCACGGGCAAATTCGGGAACCACCATGGACCACCTCCATCTTGTTTACTCTGTCCCGGGATTCACAGGCTCCACCCTACCAGGACCAGAAACGCAGGCCGCCCCCGCTTCTGCACGACATCTATATGTGGGGTCTAGGATCTAAACTCAGGACCTTCTGCTTGCAAGGCAGAGGCTTAACCCCTGGGCCACCTCTCCAGCCCCGAGAATAAAGGGATTTTTTAGAAGATAAAAAAAATAAATATGAAGCCTGCATAACCAGGCTCAAAAATGGGATGGAAATGAGGAAAACATAAGCACTTTAGTGAGGAAGCTGAAACAGGCCTTCTTGACCTACTAGATTCCCAACTTTGTTATTGTTTGTTTTGTTGTTTAAAACAGTTGCAGTTACAGCATTCACTCTTTTCTTCTGTTTTAGTTGTTGCTATTAAAAAAAAATTGACCTCTCTAGAGAAATACATTTTTTTTTAAAAAAAAAGATGGTGTTTCAATTATTCACCTTGAAAAAGTGGGGCTTGTGCTTGGATTGTTTAAAAAAAAATGGCAGCAGGAGATTAATTACAAGGTCTACACTAACCTAACCTCAAAATAATGTGTGGGCAGTGTGCAATATGCTAAGTTTGGGTGTCATATTTCTTTTGGTGATATAAAAATCTACTTAAAAGTAAAATTTGAATTAAATATGTGCTGAGCCCCTGGGATGGACTATTTCTGAGAAACTTTATGTTCTGTGGCATAGAAGTTTAAAAAGTATAAAAACCATTGCTACATAGATAATTAGTGACCATGTAGATTTACTGTATTTTCTTATGAAGGTTTAGGAATAGGGTTAATTAGCATAAGGACTTTAGTTGGAAGCTGCTGCCTTGCATAAATATTATCTTTGACTCTATTCTATAGTAAGAAATCATGCAATGTGAGAGGATATATTTCATTTGAAACTATACCATAGACTGGAAAAATACATGCAATACATATATCGGAGAAGCATTTAATATATAGAATACTCTCCTACAAATCATTAAGAAAATGTAATCCAGAAATATTGAAGATTTGAATGGACACGTGACAAGGAAAATACCCAGATGTCCAATAAATCCATTAGAAGTTCTTAATTTCAGTAATAGTTTGAGAAATGGAAATTAATTTTTTTATTATTTATTATTTACTCAATTGTGCATGTATGCGTGTGTACGCGTATGTATGTGTGTGTATGTGTGTGTTTGTGTAGAACCACGGACGAATTCGGGAACCACCATGGACGCCTCCATCTCCTCCTTGTTTACTCTGCCCCGGGATCCACAGGCTCCGCCCTACCAGGACCAGAAACGCAGGCCGCCCCCGCTTCTGCCTGGCGTCTATACATGGAGTCTAGGATCCGTTAGGACCTCTGCCTGCAAGGCAGAGGCTTAACCCCTGAGCCACCGCTCCAGTCCCAAGAAATAAAAATTAATACAACAGTTTCACACACCCTTTAGAATGGCTAACATGGAAAAGACAGAAAATACTAAGTTTTAATTAGGCCATGGAGCATGATTTTTGCATAGTAGAATAATTGCTAGGTTATAGAAGCAGAAAGCAGAAAATAAAAATACTTTACATAGAGATCACCACCTCAATCAGGTATAGGGTTTTGTTTGTTATATGTTTGCTTACTTTTTGATATGTTTGTTTTTCACATTGGGATCTCACTGTATTACCCGGACTTGGCTTCCAATCCTAAGCTTAAGTGGCATTCCTACCTCAGCCTCCCTGATAGCTGAACTGCAAGGACACATCTCAACACCTAGTCTCACATTGTTTTATAGCCTTAATCCTGGCTCACTCAGGCAGTGCACCCCCACTGCCTGAAATTTTGCTTTATGATTCACGGTCAACAAGGAGGGTAAATGTACTAGCAATACCACATTCATATAACTTTTTTCAGTATATTATTAGAACTCTTCTATTGTATTTTAGTTATTATTAATCTCTTATCATTCCTAACTTACAAATTAAACTTTATTATAACTATATATGAGTAGGAAAAAAGGAGGGCATGCAGGGATTTTTTTTTTTTTTTTTTTTTACTGAGGTTTCCGTCATTTACTAGGGGCCCTGGATAAGAAGGCATCACAGTATTCTAATATTTATTTATTTTATCTGTGTGTGTGTGTGTGTGTGTGTGTGTGTGTGTGTGTGTCCGTGTGTATCAGAGCACACTGTGTGTCCCTGTGGAGGACAAAGGGTGACTTTGGGAATCATCCTGGATTGCTTCTACCTCCTTGCTTCACTTTGGGATTTCCCAGGCTCCACCTGTCAGCCGCTGGTGTTTCTGTCTGGCGTTTTTATGTGGGACTTGGAATCTAAACTCAGGACCTTATGCTTACAAGACAGAGTTTTAACCCCTGAGCCATCTCTCCAATCCACAATATTCTAATAATATGATTTAAAACGGATTTTAGTTCACTCATATTCTCAGAGGTAAAATTAAAGAGATCATGCTATGTGCATTGCTATATGTCAGTATGTTGGTAAAAGATGGAGGACTTTAAGAGAGCAAAATGCTTACATTTAGGATTTCAGTTAGTCCTTTCAGTTTGGGGTTTCAACGGACTTTGGGTTCAAGGAGGAAGGCTCATGAAAACGGCTGTGTCCAATTTCTATTCCAGAATGCTTTGGAGCTCAATCTCAGATCCCAAAGTACTCCCTCTTGCAGTTGCTTTTCTTATACTGCTGTGGGACAATATCCATACACAACTTCGGGGGGAAAGGGAGATTTATTTGCTTATAGCTCCAGAGGGAGTGTAGTCCCTCTTAGGGCAAGAATTACATAGCAGAAGGCTGGAAGTAGAAACAGGAGGCTGGTTCAAGTCGTCTCAGCCATCATGGAAGCAGAGAGAACAAACCGAGGAAGCAGGTGGGACCACCAAACCTCAAGTCCTGCCCCCTGTGTTGTGTCTTTCTCTGTAAGGTTTCACTTCACAAAGGAGTCAGGACCTTCCAAGCATTAACACCAGCTGAATATGCAAACATTCAACCTGTGGCGGACAACTCACATTCAAACCATGACAGCCACAAAACCAGGATTTTTTTAGCACGCAGATCTTAAGGACTCAGTGTCTTCTAGAGCCAAGCTCAGCACTAAAAGCACTGGGTTTAAACACCACTGCAGCTGAATGTTCGTTAATTCTCCCCACTCCCACCAGGGGCAAATAATGCTGCTTGTCCATCCTGTTCCTCTGTGTCAACTTGCCAAGGATAGCATACATTGGCTTCATGCAAAGCTATCTTCATGGAAGTGCTTAGTTATGGCAAAGGTATCAGGAAAGAGTACTGTATTCTATTCTATATCTTCTGGTGTCCTATGGGACTGATTGATGGTCTAAAAGCCGCAAGGAGTTGGGTGGTAGCTGGAGCTATGGTTACAAAGAATAGGGAGAATTACTTTGGCCAGCTGTATGCTATTATCCGTGAATATGGAGACCTTACCTAAAAGTATTTTGTATCTAAACTACTCTTGACTGGGATGATGGCTCAGGGGTTAAAGCCTTTGCCTTGTAAGCAAAAGGACCTGAGTTCAGATCACCAGATTCCATGTGTATGCCATGGAATGGAAATGGCAGTGGCTGGCCTACAATTCTGGTCCTGGAAGGCAGAGTCTGGGAAACCCCCAGAACAAAGCAAAAGGAGGTACAACAATCCAGGATGATTCCTTATGTCACCCTTGGACTTCCATAGGCACACATACTCAAGTGCCCTCTGGCACATGCAACACACACACACACAACACACACACACAACACACACACACACTAATATTACTAAAACTACTACTAATAATCTATTCTCAATGTCTTCCTTTATTGAAATATAAGCTTCCTAATTCTGAGAATTTGTGAAAGTTTATGATCCCAATACTTGGGACAACATCTGGTATATTGTGAGCAATATACTTCTTGAATAAATGGGGAGGGGCAGAGCGTATGAAAGTGATTAGTGTATTTAAATGACGTTGGAAAAAGGCACTTATATAGACAGTGATTTTAATCTAATTCAATTAAAATTTGAATTTTGGTAGTTGGAGAAATTAAACTACAGAAACTTGTCAAAGATCATATATCAAAATCAAGGTTAAAAATCCTGGCCCCTGGCTTCCAGTGAGCTGTTCATTAGGCAGCAAGCAGCTCAATTCCCATCTCCTGCTGTGGATGCCGGCGCTCTGGAATCTGGTGAAGAAAACATACTTATGACTCCAGGAGCCATATAGTCATTTATGCTAGTAGATAATACAGTCCATTTTGTGGGCATATCCCAGAATTGCAAATCTTTATAACATATAGTCAGTGTTTGGGGAAGCCTTTGAAAACACGGCCAAGTAAATTCACTTTGCACATGGGGTCACAGTTCACGGCTCTAGCTTCATAAAGCGAGCCTCATTTGACCAGCAGATATATTTGTTAAAAGCCGGTGACATTTTTGTAACATGAATCATTTTCAAATCAAATCCCAAAGATGTTCTGGCTTCATTGCTGATCTTCAACTGACAGTGGCTCTTAGCCCTTTAGCTTTAAGTGCCTCTGCCCCTCCCCAGTCTCACTGTCAAGTAGTTAATGATCTATAAACAAATACTGAGATGCCCTAAGGGAGCTCTCCATTTAAAGGGGCCCTGAATCATTTTATAATGGAAATATAGCAGTGCATTCACTGATTTATGATTTGTCAGTTAAGGGTTTTGAAGTGAGATTCCACTGGTATTTCAGATGGGACAGACTTTTAATTTGTCTATAGTCACACTAAATTGTCTCTAGTTTTTCCCTTCAGGAGAAAGCTTTCAAAAATGTTAACCTGCCCTTGCAGTTTTCATTGTATGAAATATCATTTTTACTTGTGTATCCATAGGTGTACATGTTTTAGTTTCTTAAGCTAAAGGTGAACACAGAAGCTAATTAATGCCAGTCTACTGAGTGTTTCTTATATCCTGGGCTATTTATACCTATTGTCTTATCTAAACACTGCTCCTAAACAGTGTTTGTTTTCTTCATTGTTAAGCTGAGGAAATAATTTCAGAGGTGAGACAGTACAGTGCATCAGTCACAGAGCAGGTAGGGGCTAGCGCTGGGATTTGAACCTATATCAACAGAACTAAAAGCCCAGGAAGGAACATTCTAGATCCAAAATATAACCTGCCCATGAGGCACTCTGGCTAAAATAAATTTAAGGGGAGGGTACATAGTGACTTAAATCAAGAGTACTTTTTCAAAACCAGATTAACTGCAAAATTTGGTGTAAAAGAACTCATCTATGCATATTGAAAAGTATGCATTAAGGAGTTTGGATGTTACCAGCCTAGATCCCAGATCTGAGTTATCAGTCCCTCAAGTGTGGGGTTTTGTTTGAAGCCAGAGTAAAAAGTATTTGGTGATTCTTTGGACTGCTTTTACAACTTCTTGGAAAGTCTGGAGTTTCATTCCAACTAAAGAAGTTGTTTTTAAAAGTTGGGTTTTAACGGCGAAAGCATCTGGCTGTAATTTAGACAGTATGAGTTATGATGCTACTGTGGATAATATGAACATTTAGTCCAAGCCAGTACTTCGGTGAACCACAACTTGTGGTGTGGCTTTCTTTCTGCTTCTTATTACTGTTTCTCGTAAAGCAAGATGTTAAAGCTAACTACATGCTCTATTAATTATATGAAGGTGAACTTGAGTCATATTTGTTACTGAAGATGATTAATAATTACCAGTTCTGCACACGTTTCTAGTGCATTTCAGTAAATAAACAGGGTACATTGTTGGGTAGTAATTGATTAATTAGCACATTCATCCTACACAGCTCAATGGTCTAAGGATGCTGAGTTTGAGATATTGCTCATAATTATTACAGGAAACAAATCTGCTCCATTTCTCAGTTTGTTCTTCTGCACACTAGCTATTTTTTTTTCTAAATCGAATGCTTAATGGTTCAAAACCTTAAAGGCTTTATTCAGATAAATCAACTCATGAAAAATTGCAAGTCATAATCTCAGACTCTTATTTTTGTGTGAACTAGGGTGAAAACTTTTGCAAGGCTAATTTTAGCATTCGATCTTGCTGCTAAACTGGATCAAATACTGTAAATATAGGGCACTTCCCCGCCATGCAGGAAATGCTCATTGAGCACCTATGCGCAACAGGGGCACTGGAATCTCATTTGCCTCCCAACCACATCAAATAAGCTCAGGATTGCAAGTGTCATCAGGTTGGCACTTTGCGGCACCCGGCAGATGCCTGTGCAATCTTCAGAAAACTACAACAGCGTGCACCGGTTGCCATCTTAACTCTGCAGCAATTGAATGATTTTTTTTTTTTTTCCTTCTAATTTATTGAATCAGCATGTAGTTGAGAGATGGTGTGGTTCAGGGGTCAGGAGTCTCAGGTTCTTATCTGTATATTCTCACATTTCTCTCTCTGCCTCCCAAGACTTCTCACCTATGAAGGCAAGAACCGTCCCTCTGAGCTGTAACAGCACAGTGTATTCTTTCTTAAAGAAATGATGGGCTCTTCGCTTTCTCTGGCTCTAAGCATGAAGAGCTCATGTACAAAATGAGGTATTTGGTCAGAGGCAATGAGAGATATAGAGACAAGTCCAGGTTTCAGATACAAATAAGTTTTAAGTCTGGACTCCCTATGTCTAGTTTTACTACTTTGGAGAAACTATTTAAGCTCTCTGAGTTTGTGCCTTGATTCCTTGAGTTTATCGTGGGATCAAAGGAAATGTAGCATTACTTTGAAACTATAAAACACCATATGAACATAGAATATCTCATATTATTAGCAACCTTCTTAACTGGTTGATATTACCATGGTATGTTTTTCCAGATGCAGCAAAATATTCACACAGTGGTCGAACCATAGGGCATTTTATTTTTATTTTTATTTTTTTTATTAAAAATTTAATTATACATTTTAAAATTTTTTACCAGTTCCCTCCCTTCCCCCTCCTCCCTCTCCCCTTCCCCCAGTGCCTCCCCCCAATTCCCAGAGAGTCCTTTATTGTGTACGCCTAACTCTCCTCTGGGTCCTCCTCTCCGATGACATATAAGGACCCAGTGGCATTTCCATAAGTCCTTTCTCTTGTTCCCCTTAAGCATAAGATCACTACTATGGCTGTCAATCCCTTGCCTCCAGGGGTCTTGGTGCCCTTAACAGATGCTAGACTTTATGAGGGCAACAGTGCGCTGGACATTGAACCATAGGGCATTTTAAAAACACACTGTAGAACCTTAACAGTGGTTGTCATCAGTGGATAATAGCCGATATTCCAACATTTTCTTCCATCTGGCTTCTGTTCCTTTTAGCTTCTGTTTGATTTTTGAAGAAATTATATGACCTCTTTTGTTTTTGTAGTGTACACATGCTTCTGTAATTATAAAAACCTGAAAACCTATTGATAGGATTCCCATTCCTGCATCCCCTCATACTCAGGGCAGAGCTTCTGCTTGGTGGGCACTGCCCCCTAACAGTTGGTACTTACGAGCCTGTGCTTGCCTGACCCTTAGTGCTGCTATCGGGGTCAAGGCCAAAAGCTGATCCTGGCCAAACTTCCTGGGCTGGACAAAAGTCTCAGAAATCATCTTCAGACCCTGCCCTCTTAGCCTACCTACCAACCCTGGGGTATAAAACCTGCCACCCCCCTCTCCAGCCCTCTTTTTTTTTTTTTCTCTTTCTTCCTTCTCTCCCTCTTTCTATGACTGGTTGGGTGAGTCTGGAACTCCATTAAAAACTTCCATCTAGTGTGTGGGTCAGTGTGTTTTTGAGATAAACACCTTGCATTTATATCTTACACCTATGAAATAATCTTATAAAGATGTTCCTGAGTAGGTTTTAAAGGCTTATGTTATCTCCGTGTTTCTGTTTTCCTGGTTTTAATACCAAGAATCTGGTGGTGAGCATAAAAAACAGAGAGACTTCTGTCTAACAATGAATGAAGTTCAGGAGGGCTTTAGGCATGATTTGTGCCTTGACTCTGGGTGTGGATCTCAAGGAGAAGAATAGAACCATCCTTCCATCCTCCTTCACCTGCTTTCTTTATTATTATTATTATTATTGTTATTTTATTTTTTATATGTGTTGTGTATACCTGTCTGTCTCTGTGTATGTGTCTGTGTGTATCAGAGGGCACTGTGTGTGCCTGTGGAGGCCCAAGGGTGACTGTGAGAATCACCCTGGATTGCATTACCTCCTCTTCCTTTTGCTTTGGGTTTTCCCAGGTTCCACCTCCCAGAGCTAGAAATACAACCTGCTGCCATTTCTGCCTGGTGTTTCTCCGTGGGATATGGGATCTGAACTCAGGACCTTTGCTTGCTGCTTTCTTGAGCTTTATCCTTTGGGTGTCAGTACAACTCCTTGAAAGCATGTGCCTGTGTACTTATGGGGATGTGTACCAGAAGACACAGTCACATGCTGAGACACCATTAGATGGACAAAAGGTGACAGCGTCAGTATTACATGTCTGGTGAGTGCAGTCACCAGAGACAGGCTGGATGCACGACAAAGTGGAAGGTTTCCAAATACATCTTTCGTCTCTTTTTGGGTGTAAGCACAAGTTAAAGGAAAGCTCGGAGCCGGTGCACCAGCTATTCATGCCCAGATGAATCTTTTATTCTCTTCATAGTCACCTAACTGCGCCAAGGTCCTAGTCCCACAGGATGCATGCATCACAGCAGTGGAGCTAAAAATGTTTTAAAAACAAAATGTTTTTGTTACTTTAGTTGATTCATGATAACTGAAAGTTTCCATTTTGGAGAGTGACACCCTCAAAAGGAAAGACATTGTCCTAGGACAAAAGATGTATTCATATCTTCCAGTTGGGGTGGAATTCAGTGATAGAGCTTAGCACACAAGAGGTCCTGGGTTCAATGTCCTGTGGTGGGGCCAGGAGGAAAGAAAAAAGGATACCTTCTGAAAGAATTATGCCTGCAATATAATGGGGGTATTTTAAACTAACACAAAAATGTTGTCATTTAAAAATCATTGCCCTTTGGGTTGTGCATGGGGAAGATTAAGACACTATACAAAATTATAAATTTTTTTATTATTTATTCAATTATGCATGTATGGTGTGTGCATGTGTGCATGTATGTGTGTGTGTAGAATCACGGACGAATTCGGGAACCACCATGGACGCCTCCACCGCCTCCTTGTTTACTCTGCCCCGGGATTCACAGGCTCCACCCTACCAGGACCAGAAACGCAGGCCGCCCCCTCTTCTGCCTGGCGTCTATACGGGGGGTCTAGGATCTGAACTCAGGACCTTCCGCCTGCAAGGCAGAGGCTTAACCCCTGAGCCACCTCTCCAGCCCCCAAGACACTATACAAAATTATAAAATAATTACAAAATATTTTCATCCATTGTTTCCAATAAATGGAAAAACATTGCTAGGCGAAGAAGTCACCTCTTTCTGTCACATGTAAAGTTTTGCCCTTCTGATACTTTGATGGTGGAGTCATAGAGTCATAAAACTTTAAAGCTAGAGGGAAATTTGCGTATTAATTAAATTTTCTTATTTTATGTATCAGGAAACTGAATACAGAGAGGAGGAACTATTTGTTCATTAACTAAAAAGCTGGAATGAAAACTTATGGAAACATTTAAATTTGAAGTAAGTATTATATATGTTCATTCCATTTATGATATCTACAAATGCCACATAATCATATGTCCTTCCAAATACTTGCAGGTGAGTGGACTCATTTGTTCATTTTATGCATTCTCTGTTTGCTTGAGTAGATATGGCACAAAAAGCTATGATCTGGCACAAATTTTAGAATGTTCATGCTAAGCTTGTTGCTAGGGACCATGCAGTTACTCTCTGAGCCCTCAGAGCAGGGTGCTAGCTGGCATTCTCATGCTGTAAACAAAAGGTCACTATCATTCGGGATGGCAAAACTTTGTATGTTCATGTATACTTCTTTCCTACCCATCCCTTTTAGATTGTTCTATCAATTGAACACAGGCTCATTATGAATAGAAAATAGAATAAAAAAAATCTTAACTGTTAACATTTTGATGGTTTTCCTTACAGTCTCTGTACAAGGCCATGATGTATCACATTTTTTAAAATTTATTTATTGTGTGTGTGTGTGTGTGTGTGTGTGTGTGTGTGTGTGTGTATCAGAGGGCACTGTGTGTCCCTGTGGAGGACCAAGGGTGACTTCGGGAATCATCCTGGATTGCTTCTACCTCCTACCTCCTTCTTGCTTCACTGTGGGATTTCCGAAACTCCGCCCACCAGGGCCAGAAGTATAGGCTGCCAACGTTTCCACCTGGCGTTTTTATGTGGGACCTGTGATCTGAACTCAGAATCTTCTGCTTGCAAGACAGAGTCTTAACCCCTGAGCCATCTCTCCAGCCCACGTATCACATTTTTAAAGGTCATATTAGAATCACAATTTTCATACTTTTGAAAGATGTTCATACATTTGAAGATGTTCATTTAGTCTGTTGTGTATACCTATAATCCAGCACTAAGGAGATAGAGGTTGGAGCATCATGAGTTTGAGGTCAGCTTTGGCTAAATAGCAGGACTCTTTCTCAAAAAAAGTCTATTTAATAATGGCTAAGTGTTTCATTTTCTGGTGCTCTCTCTGCCTCCTCATTCTCCTTTTAAAATGTCATTTCTACTTTACAACATTGAGTTCCATTCATGCTGACCTCATTTCCCCATTGCAGTAGCATACAATCAATTAAATTTGCTTTACTCTTGGTGTGTGTGTGCGTGTGTGTGTGTGCACACGTATATCAGAGGGCACTGTGTATCCCTGTGGAGGCCCAAGGGTAACTTTCAGGAATCATCCTGGATTTTCCTACCTCCTTCATATTTTGCTCTGGGGTTTCCCAGGCTCTGCCTTCCAGGGCTGAAAGTTCAAGCTGTTGCCATTTCTGTCCAGCATTTTTACGTGGGATCATGGGGTTCGGAATTCAGATCCTTCTGCTTGTGAGGCAGAGGCTTCACCATGAGTCGTTTCTCCAGCTCTTTGTGGTCACTTATTTCTGACAACATTTAAAGCATACAATCTGATGTTTCAACACATGTACACCTGGAAGAAAGCACTCGCACATCAACATAGCGGAGAGGTCTACCACCCCCTCTTCCCTTTTGTCACTCAGTTGCTTCTTCTCATCCTACTCTGTCTCTCAGGTGAGAATTCCCTAGAATTTATGTTTCCTAGAATGTTAGATAAATTGATACACATTCTTTTTGTTTGGAGATTTCTGTGCAGTTAGAGGTTCTTTTGTGTCATTGAGTTTATCAATAGTTTACTCTTGCTCCTTGCCAAGTGGCATTCCAACGTATGTGCACCCCGAAGACCTCAATAGCTTTTTAGCCTCTAGAAGGCTTTCAGTTTAAAAGTCCAGTTAAACGTTCAGAGAAGTCCTAACCCTGCTTATCTCCTCCTACAGCCACTGTGGAAGGGGCGGAGAGGAGCCTTAATCAGGACTCTCCATCCAGCTCCACCCATCTGCTTCTGTAACCACTTGCTGCATGGTCGTCTTCCTCTCCAGCCTGTTGGTCTATAACCATCACACTTAGACTGAAGAGTCTCTGTGAAATGGATGATGTCAGTGTTGTCGAGATGCTCCGTGAACTACCTTGTGACTAGAGTACAAACTCCAAAATTTACCCAAGCAGCGTGCTATGATCTTCGAGCAATACCTCCACACCCGAAGTCCTGACTGGATCAATAAACTTTGTTTCTTGAGGTCTTGGTGTCCTGGTTCCTTGATTTGCTCACATTCCCACAGTGTGTTCATCTGTTCACCTGCTGATTGAAATTTGTTGTTTGTTTTTCAATTTTGGCCCTAGGGACATCATGTGTAAGTCCTATGGACATACATCTTCTTTTCTGTTGGGTAAATACCAACAAATGGAATGGCCAGATCCTGTATAGCTAGAGTAACATTTGATGTCTAATGGCTGCATTGAGGTCCTCTATGAACAATACTCTACTGATAAACATTCATACCATTCTGATTTTTCATTATTGTTGAAAGTAATCTCTTTTTTTCACTTACGAATGTGGTTATAGATATTAAGCTTGAAAAATACAAAAGAGGTGGAAAGGAAAGTTGGAAATCGTGTTCTTAGTTAAGTTTGAGCTTTTTAGTGATTGCAAAGTTTTGTGTCTTTGGCTGAGAAGCAAAGTTGTTTGAAACTTAAAATGAATCAAAAGTCTTTTAATTTTCACTTGAAGTTTCTTCCATAATCTGTGGAAGATCTGCTGTTTTGATGTCAAGTTTATTAAGAACATAATTTCATCATAATATTGCATATAAAGCAACTGCGGTGAACTTGGGAATAGCCTTTTGTCTCCAAAAGCTATAATTAGCTATCTGGCACATTTTCTAGCAGCATGTTAAATTAAGAAATCTTTAAATGTAGCACCTTAGTTTTCTCTCCTTTCCTCCCACCCTCTCTCAATTTCTCCTTCCCTTTTGTTTCTTGTTTTCTCTTCCCTCTCTTCCTCTTTTATATCCCTTGATTTCTCTTTTCCCGTCTTTCCACTTTCATTTAAGTGTGCATGGTGAAACACCCACAATAATAATTATAGAAACAAAAATAAAATGTTTACAGACTAGAAGGTGGGCGTGGCTACACAAGCCTGTAATCCCAGAGTTTAGGAGGTAGAGGTAGGACTATCAGGAGTCCAAGGTCATTCTCATCTGCAGAACAAGTTTGAGGCCAGCCTAGGCCACATGAGACTCTGCCTCCTCCCCCTCCAAAAAAAAAGTTAAAGAATGGGGAAGAAATGCTTTTGGAGAAAGTTACTCTTCAAAAATAGAGGCTGGGGAGATAGCTCAGTTGGTAGAGGATTGGAGTTTGAGTCCCAGAATACACATAAAAAAAAAAACAAGCAAAATAAAACTCAAAATTGTAAAAGTAGCATGCGCTTATAATTTCAGTGCTGGAGAGGTAGAAACAGGCAGATGAGGCTGTTGGGGCTTGATGTGCAGTCAGCCTAGCCTACCTGGGGAATTTCAGGTCAGTGAGAAATCCTGTCTCACAGACAATGGTGCCCAAGGAAGGACACCCCTCACCCTCACTCCCATACATGCACACACAAAAGAACAGAAAATTTTAAAAAACCTTATGCTGTTTTATATATTGATACCCAAGTTCTCTTTTTTCCACGCTATATTTAGGGCCATGCAAAGCAAAAGTTGTTCTTACCAACAGATTTTTAAACAGCAGGGACATGCCTATTATTTACTGTTTTGGCATATTTCCCTCATTTACATAAATATTCTAGAAAGCAGCAGTTTAAAACCAATAAAAACCAAGGCCCTCCATCAAATGCAATAAAGTTTCACAAGCACGAGTTAGATTGTTAGGGTGAAAAATAAACCTATATATGTGGTTATGAAGGTTTTTACTCCTGGAATGTGTATAATCACATTTCAATGTTAGAACTTCACTTGAAGTAGCACTGTAATAACAGTACTCAGACGCCTGTGCACAGAGCTTCATTTTTGAAAACTCTCCTAGCATTGGCCATTTACTGTCCACACGTTCCCTAAGGAATAGGGGTTGCTATCTGTCATTTTTCTAGATAGAAAATGGAGGAAGGAATGGCTGGAGAGAGGGAGGGCTGCAGAGACAGGGTTCCTGACTCTTTGCATTGTTGTGATTCTTTGGGTGCAACACCTAGTAGAATGCATCAGGTCTCACTTTTAAGTTGATGAAATCATTAACGAAACAATGCAAGTCAGAGCTTACTTTACCTCGACTCTGAGGTGCAGTCCTGACCTTTCTGTGCATTTTGTGTTGCTGCAGCAGACTATCTGAGACTGGGTAGTGTCTTAATCAAATGAGAGGTTTACTTGGCTCACGTCCCTAGCAAGTCGAACAACACTATGTCTGCATCTGACTAGGCAGGCCCCTTGGTTGTGTCCCAAATGTCGGAGAACTAGGAAGGGAGAAAAAATGATTACTTATAGCAGAGATTGGCATATGCCTTGTGTTATGACAACTGGATCCTACCAAATTACTCAGTTCTTGGAGGGTTGTTAATCTCTCCCAAGGGTGATGTCCCTTTACCTAACTACCCTTCATTGCTCCCTGACCCAGTGCCTCTCAACATGGTTGCACTGGGGCTAATTGCCAACATAGGAACCTTTGCGATGCACCTTAACATTGTAAAGAAGGGGACTGGGGAAGTGAGGGTGTCGCCGAGAGAGCCACAGACGCGTCATTTGTGCTTGAAGGAAGTTCTAGGGGCCTTTTTTTCCCAGCTAGCCGAGAAAAACCAAATGCTCCTTCCCTCCCCCAGCCTTCTCCCTCACATTATCTTGGCAACTTAATTTATAGTTTTCCAAATAAGATTTACTGTGATTAGTGCATTTAGAGAGTCGAACAAATGTGCTATGCACATTAAAGCCAGAGGAACAGTAAAATAAAACTAATGAACATTTACACTTTTGGAAATATAATTAATGTATGCTTGAGAAATTTTGAAAGATAAACATTTAAATGTTAAAATACTTATTACCTTCCCCACAGGGACAGTGTTGGGAATTAATGAGATAAGAAATGTAAAGTGCTTTGAGCTCTTTGGAAGAAAGGTGCCAGATGAATACAAATGATTATTAATTGTTAAAGCTATCAGATGGTTACTAATATATTACTTATGATAAAAGATATTTTATACTTGAAAAATAGGACACTTATAATTGTTGGGATGACAGCTGAAATAATTTGCTTCTGAACCCCTCCCTGGTTATTCTACATCTTGCTGGAAGCAAGGATGTGACTTCTCAACACTTCCTGTTGTCATTCCCTTACCACAGTCTTACAACTCCCATACCTTAGAAGAATTTTTCTGACACTACTTTTTCTTCTCCTGATTTATTTGATCACATAACTGTGATGTCTTATGATGCTGCCAATTCACAGGTTGATTTTATCAGCAGGGGTTGTATGTAAATTAACCTGTTTTCTTCTATTTTGAGCAACATGCTGGAGTTTGATATAGAAGAAAGTGAACCCCTTGTAAGAGCTAGAGCAAATGAAACTGAACCTTCTACCTTACACAGTATGTTAAGAGTAATGGCAAAAACAGAACAAATCCCAAACTTACTTTCATTTTACCTGAAGCACTGGGTAAAGGGTTCTCAGTAAATCTTGATTCTCTCATATGTAAAATGAGGACAGTGGTAGGAACTTCCTGCATGGCTCGTTGGAGAGATTCAGTTATTCTAAGTGTCCTCATACAGCATACACCTCGCTTTGGTAGTGTTCAGTACATGACAAGTCTACATAAATGTGGAAGGTAAGCACCATTGTTAGACACAGGTGACAGGCTTGGAGCTCTGGATACAGCCGCAAAGAAATGGTAGTTGAGTTGAGCCTAAGCAAATTTGCAAGAGAGTGTCTGATTGATGGGAGGCCCAGCCCACGGTGGGTGGGGCTAGTCCCTGAGCAAGTGAATAAGATGGAGGGGGCTGGTTAAGGAAGTCGGCATCCTTTGGTATATACTTGGCCAGAAGTGCATGTCTGGCAAGCAAGGATTGTCTCTTTCATCAGTCCTGTGGATTTATGGATACAGCGTGATCAGTTCCCTCAGCCCCTGGTGTTGGTGTGGACTCTCCTGCCAAGCTGGATTAAGAACTGTAACCAAGAAACAGAAGCCAAATAAAACCTCTTGTTCCCGTAAGCTGTTTGGTCATGAATTTATAGGCAGCATGCAGGCAAACTACAGTAGTCGGTATGTCAGTAGACAGCACAGTGTCTGTGTTGTAGTCTGTCGGGTTTTTATGTATGAAATTGGTGATACAGTAAAGAAGATCTTCATCCATTGATACTTTCATACACAGGCTGCATCTCTAGCCATTACATCAGTATTAAACAATAGGTCAAATCTCATACCGTTCAGTCTACATGTCATTCCTCAAGATTCCTATTACTAGCACAGAATGGTAAAAATTCAGAATCTCCACTAAACTGTGTAGGATGCTCTAGACATTGTATGTCTATCAAAAATTTTATTTTCAAACTGAATTTAGTTTACCAGCTGCACAGCACCTTTTAACATATATGTGCTAAAAGACAATGGACTATACTTCTTTTCAAATGTTCTGTAATTAAAACATTTCACTAATTTAATCTGGTCCTCTGGCTTCTACTTAATTACTTGAAGTGATTGTTTTATTCTAGGAGTTTTTCACTTTTCATGTGGAAGCTGGAGGTGTTTGGGCAGAGCGCCTTCCTCCTATCTGCTGAGATCTGAATCTGGAGAGAGGGCCTGGGTCTAAAACAGACTTTCTGTGATGTGCGGTAATGATATGCAAAGGAGGCAAGTGCATTGTTTGAGAAACCAATCATGTAGGTTAGGAAAAAAAAAAAAAGCATGAACGAGTGAAATCCTTCCTCTTGCCAGCAGCTTGAGGCTCAGGAGTGCCAATCAAAAACCACACAGGAAACTTCCCTGATGGATTTAACAGTTTTGTACTGCTAAGCGGGGCTTTCACCATGTGAACGAGCCACTGCTGTGCTGAACAAAACGGAGACAGTTTTCTTTTAAAGTCCAGAGCAGATGAGAGCCATAAGGAGACAGAGGGTTTCATTTACTCTCAGGACGCGGTTGTGCCAGTGAACTAATGAGTCTCTTGGACCTTATGTTGCTCTGGCTGCAATCGAGTCGCAGCTCTAATGGGCATGTAGCACTTCCTATCCGTCAAGTGTCTGGACAATAGGCTCCGCGTATGGATTAGAGAGATCTGGCAAGAAAAAGAGGTCATCACTGCACCTAGCACAGGCAGGAAACCTGGCTAATTAATGTATTTCCAACTATGGCAAAACAAAAGCGGACACACAGAGCGATGTTAATTTTATTGCAAAAATGTTTGCTCTGTGCCTGAAGCACAGTTTAAAAAAATTATTGCTATTCCACAGGTGAAAAAAAAAACTTCCCATTTCCCAAGTCTACTCTAGTATTTTTTAAAATTTTATTTGTTTGTTTGATTAATTAATTAATTTACTTACTGAGTGTGTCTCTGTGTATAGCAGAGAGCATTGTGTGTTTCTGTGGAGGCTCAGGGGTGACTTTGGGAATC
Organism: Typhlomys cinereus; assembly: GCA_023101885.1. Lineage (NCBI taxonomy): Eukaryota > Metazoa > Chordata > Mammalia > Rodentia > Platacanthomyidae > Typhlomys > Typhlomys cinereus. The sequence continues at coordinate 371,226 of JALPQD010000042.1, read as the reverse complement.
ACTCTGGATTGCCTCTTCCTTCTTTTTGCTTTGCTCTGGAGTTTCCTGGACTCCACTTTCCAGGATTAGAAGTACCGGCTGCCGCTATTTCCTCCTGGCATTTCTACATGGGAACCAGGATCCAAATTCAAGACTTTCTGCTTGCAAGGCAGAGGCTTAACCCGGAGCCATCTCTGGGGCCTCTCAAGTGTTTTTTTTTTTTTTTTTTTATCGATATAAAGTTCATTCATTAAAACTGTATGTGATCTTGGTATTTCATCTTGCATATTCTGTCCTTCAGTAAAACTGCCAGATGTGGAATATTTTTAGACAATTATGAAACAAATACTGAGAGTTAGTGTCAGCATTGCCAACCTAATAATGTGCTCTTTAAAGCGTACTGTTGAATTCAGCTATTAAAAATCCTACTGCTGTATTATGTGGGAAACTGGGAACATGGGTTTTTATTCCAGCTAGGGGGCTGGAGTTGCCTTGTATCTTAAACTAAGAGCAGATACTGCCCCCTAGACACGTTGCGATGCTCCAGATAACTACGTGTTGACTCTTGGACATGCAGACCAGTGACAACAGTAAGGGCACAATGAAAACAGTGTGGATGATAGAGTCTTTTAAAATTCTTTTAATTTCCTTGGGCAAAGAAGCTTATGTTTTGCCAAAAGCAACGAGCATGTCTTTGTTCAGTGTTTTAAATGTAGGTGCTTAATAAGTTTTAGAAAAAGGAGAGAACTTTATAAGATAAGGAAAAAAGAACCGGGAGACCCTGAAGTTCAGAGGGAAGTAGATACAGGGGAAGTGATGCGTGGGGGTTTTCACTCGCTTCGCAGAAGGGCTGTTTCCCACTCTGAGTGAAAGCTAGGATTTGTTTTGAGTCAAACAGGACCGCTTAATACACAAAAGCTTAAAAAAATTATCACCTCACAGTTTGTTCTGATTCACTCTTAACAAACAAAACAATCCCTTGGCTTCTGTTCCTAATGGCAGGAGAAATATGCCTTGCTTGCTCCAGACCGCAGTCCAAGCTCATGCCGAGTTCAGGCTTTCTTCTCAAGCTCACATTGACTTTTATTGTCCTTGGACTGTAGTTCTTCTTCAAATCTCATTTTGTTTTCCTCTGTTACTCCTAAGATGTTTTCAATATCATTAATGGTATCCTGTGGATAACAGTAACAGCAATGCTTATTATTTAAAGGTGTCTTACAACGTCTGCCCCCCAGGCATCTATTCCCTTGGAGTTTAATGTGGTGTAGATCAGCATTGCTCAATCTCGTGTTCCATTAACTGACCCTAGCTTTGATTACTAGACTTGTTGAAATGAGTTAAAAAAAATCAGAATTTGAAAAATTTCTTAGAATTTTTATGTCTATGAAATTTAACAATGTGAACATTGTGTTTCTATTCTGTATGTCTTAATTTTTCTAATAATTCAATTTTGGTGCACTTTTTGATTCATGATGGGTTGGAAAAAAAAACCAAAGTGAATTGATTTTTCATTGCAAAATTTGAGAATTACCGATCTAAGTCACTTTGCAATCATGACTATCAGGTTGAAAGGAGAGTTTATTTCCATTGGTTTCCAGTAATAAAAATGACAGCATTTCATTTTAATTCATTTTTAAAGGAATAATTCATGTACCACAGAATACCTTTCAGTGTTTTTGATATATTCAGAGGCAAGCACATGGTATAATTCCATAACATTTCCAACACCCCAAATAGAAACCTAGACCCATTAGCATTCATTCCCTTTTTCCTCCCTCTTCCCCAACCCCTGGCAACCACTAGTCTATTTTCTGTCTATGGATCTGTCTGCTTTGCACATTTGGCATAAATGGAATCATGCGTATTTATCTTTTTGTGACTATCTTTTTATGACTATCTTTCAATTAGTATAATGCTTCAGCCATTCACCTATGTTATAGCACATGTGATAAGCACTTCATTCCTTTCATGGCTGAACAATATTTGATTGTGTGAATAGTATCTATATAATATTATGGAATCTATAGGCTTTTAGGCTGTTTATAACTTTGCACATCATGAATCATGTTTTCAAAAATTGTAATGTATAAGTTTAGTGTATATGTACCCAGGAATAGAATTGTTGATCATATGGAACTTTTATATTTAACTTTTTAAGAAACTACCCAGCTTTATACTTTTTTATGGCAATACATAAGGGGATCCAGGCAGCCTTTTCTTTCTATTTATGTCAACATTCATTACTGTTTTTCTTTGTGATTAGAGCATCTCAACAGAGTGTGGAATCTCATTGTGGTTTTAGTTACATTCTCTGATGATTTATGAAGACAAACATTTATTCATTGAACATGAGGGAGTGTCTATTCAAATCCTTTGCTTGCAGTTTAATTGGGTTATTTGCCTTTCTCTTGTTGAGGTGTAAGTGTTTTTATATATTGTGAATACTACAGCCTTATCAGATATATAATTTGCAATTTTTTTCACATCCTATGTGTTCTTTGGTGAAGTCCAAAAAGTCGATTTTCACTTTGGTCAATAATGCTTCGGCATTTTATCTGAGAAGTCATTACCAATCTGAAGTAATGAAGACTTATATCTGAGATTTCTCCTAAGAGTTTTATAGTTTGAGGTCTCACTTTTGGGCCACTGAACTGTTTTAAATTTCATTTACATATGGTATAACAGAGAAATCTAACTTCATTATTTGTATGTAGACATCCATTTGTTCCAGCAATTGGCATTAAAAAACATTCTTTCCCCCATTGAATTGCGTTGGTACCTTTTGAAAATCAGGTGATCATAATATGTGGATCTATTTCTATTTTTTCTATTCCATTCCTTTCTCTTCCTCTATTTGCCTGTTTTTATGTGTATACACCCATCTGGAGTGGTACAGTTGTGTAGCAAGCTTTGATATTGAGAGATGTGACCCTCTAACTTTTTTTTTATTCAGGGTTATTTGATTATTTTCTGCACAAATTTTAGGGTCATCATTCTGATTTTAAAAAGTCCAGATAGAAGTTTTGTATAAAGCACTTGACTTTTGATCAATTTAGGAAACAATCATAACAACCTAAGACTTCCATTCTATAAAATAACTTTCTTCAGTTTTCTTTTAGTTTCTCTCTCTCTCTCTCTCTTTCTCTCTGTCTCTCTGTCTCTCTCTGTGTACTAAAGAGCACTTGGGTATGTATGTGTCTGTAAAAAGGTGACATCAGGACTCTGGGCTGTTCTACCTCCTTTTTGCTTTGCTAAGTTTTTCCTTTGACCTTAGAATAAAAATCTAATTTGCCTGAGAAATCTAGAAACCATGAGATATTTAAAGCTTTGTATGCATCTAATGGTTAATGATTTTAGAAGCCAGAGCAAGGGCAAGGAAATAGTCTTAATTTTTGTCATGAGTTGTTGGTCCTACCAGACTCAAGTCTAGAATCAGAGGCCACTAAGTCATAGTTTTGGGATAAAGTAATCTATTGATATACTCATAACTGACAATATGCAAGAAAGTTCAAAAAATTTTTTAATTTTTTTTATTATTATTTATTCAACTGTGTGCATGTGCGTGTGTATGTGCGTGCGCGTGTGTGTCTGTGTGTGTGTGTGTCTGTGTATGTGTAGAACCACGGACGAATTTGCGAACCACCATGGACGCCTCCACCTCCTTCTGCCCTGGGATTCACCGGCTCCACCCTACCAGGACCAGAAGCGCAGGCCACCCCCCGCTTCCGCCTGGCGTCTATACGTGGGATCTGGGATCTGAACTCAGCCTACAAGGCGGAGGCTTAACCCCTGAGCCACCTCTCCAGCCCAGAAAGTTCAAATTTTTATACAAAGCATTGACAGTAAAATGATATTAACTGGCAAGAACTTAAGAGGTAAATGATGCACATAGATCTTTTGTTAATTTGTTTTCTGATGTTATAAGAAAAGGTCTGAGGCTGAGTAGCAGTGGTTTAAAAGGAGTTTGCTTAGCTCAGTTTTAAAAGCTGGAAGTTCAAGATTGGGTAGCTCTATCATTTCAGCCTCTCTGGGCCCCTTTAGCTATCTTACATTGTAGCAGATAACATCATGATGGGAGTCTGCTCAGAAGAGATCTCATGGGAAGACAGGACAGCTCAGTGAGTGAAGAGAGGCCAGTTATGCTCCTTTACGACAACCATCTTACAAGGACTATGAGTATCCTATGAGAATAATCATGATTGCTTCCAAAGATGATGCTACCAGTGATGCTCCACTAGGCTCCATGAGTTCAAAGTTCTACCACCCATCACCTCATCAGACTGGGATGTGGTTCTTCTACAACATGAACCACTGGGACACCCATCGGGCCACATAGAAACCATAGCAGATCCCTTATTACCAGTGAGCACTGATGTCACAGTGGGTCTATTTTTTAAAAATCAGATCATCTGAATCATGTTATAGGAAACCAATGATCAGTCTCTCAACTCTTAAAATCACTTTGAAGGGCAAGAGAAACAGTGCATGTGATTTCCAAGTGAGTCCTTAAGAGTTACTTAACTCATTTAAACATGGTGAAGGTTTAGACTGGGAATCAGATTCAGAATTTGCTGCTTACTACCAGGTCATCTGCTTTTTCAGGAGGTGTCTCCTGCAGTTTAGAACTTACAGACTTTGAGTCACCAGATTCTATATAAAAGCTTCAAAAGGCGAGTGGAGATATCCACCCAAGACTGAATGGTCCAGGTAGATGCTGGGATTTTCTGCTTCTCCTTTACATATATCACACTTCTTGGGTCTCAGGGTTTATCTGGCTCTAGAGACTGGGTGCTCCCTAGGAATCACTAGGCAAACATTATGTTCATAAGTTTGGGTTGTGACAGTCTCTGTTTTGGTTCTGTTGTGACATTTCTACTTTACCTCCAACATCAGAAAACTGTTGTCTAATGAGTCTGGGTTTCAAAATGGCAGCAAGATGAAGCAAGTCTTCTATATTTCAAAGAAAAAGTTTCAAACTATTAAATTTAACTAACGGGTTCAGTTGGAACCTTACAAAATTGACCCTGCACATTGTAAAATATGTACTGCTTACAATGAAAAAAAGAGATGGTTTAGCACTTGTTTACAATACAGCATGAGGTATTTTCAGCCCTTGTATAGAAATTAACCGGGATCGTTAGTTAATTAACACCTCACCTTAAAATTGGTCTCGGCTTGCAGATTAGGTGCTGATATTTCTTGATGGATGACGAAAAGATTGCGAGCAAAGGTCATAAGGACCCCCTGGAGATCCACACCGATTGTTCTGTTAATGATATCCAAACAAATGAGTTTACCAACGATTCTCCTCACATGCTTAAAAACAATCACCCTCTCATTTGTGCGTCTGGTGATGGAATTTAATGAGTATTTTCAATCTCACAAGGTGGCAATCTTCAGGGAGATATGAAAGATGAGGCTCCATTTTAACTTGTCAACAGAAAGGACGTGCATAATAAATATATTTTATTAATCAACACAGCAGAATCTAGCAATAGATTCAGTCACTTTTAGCAAAAGGCTACTACTGAGTGGTGGCAGCAGTACTTGCATTTTAAAAAGAGTTTAAGTTAGTTTAGGAGAATTATTGCTGCGTGTCACCCAAGCCTTACAGCTTCCTTGTCCCTAGAGACCCTTGTACCTCTGGATTTCCTCCCCACTGATGTGGACAAGTGAGTTTGCTACTTATGAAAGGTCTCTGGTGTTCAAAGACAATGTTCTCTCACCAGTGTACAGCTTTCTTTATAAAGATGAACACCCACTTCAAGAAGATTTCAGACAAGCCATTCTTTTAATGTGAGACCACTGAGCAATACCAAACAAATAGATTACTATATGTATTTATTTATTTTGCTCAAGTGTGGGCATGCATGTGCATGTGCGTGTGTGTCACATGTGTGTATCAGAGGCCATTGTGTGTCCCCGTGGAGGAGCAAGGGTGACTTTGGAAATCATTCTGGATTGCTTCTACCCCCTTTTTGCTTCACTTTTGGGATTTTCCAGACTCTGCCCACCAGGGCTGCAAGTACAGGCCACCGTCAGTCATTTCCACCTGCTGGTTTTACATGGGACCTGGAATCTGAATTCAGAACCTTCTGCTTTCAAGGCAGAGTCTTAACCCCTGAGTCATCTCTCCAGTCCTAGATTATTATATTTTTAACTTGAAAACATCAGGGAACTTTCTAGGTTTTTTTTGTTTTTTTAAACAGGTTAAGTGAATGGATTGCATTTTAATTTAATAAATAAATAAATAAATTTAATTTGTTCTGCCCCGAGGGAGACAGCCGCATACAGACAACAACAACCTGGGACGCTGCGCTGTGGATGCTGCAAAATGAATCCCCTTGAGTCTAGGGACTGTCTGCTTTCCAGCTCTTCAGGTTTTTAGTGGCCCTACAAGCTTCCCTCTGCCTACTGGAGACCAGAGCCCTTTGTCCTGCCACAGACTGTCTTAAAGAAGCTATTTGACTCTGAGTCTTCATCTTCTTTTCTCTGACGGGCGTTATCAGTGCTTCCAGACTTGGTGCGTTCCATTCCCAAAATCCAAGGACAAATCCACTTCTTTAAAGAGAATGAGTCAAAGTCAACTTATTTGCTCTTGATAAGCAAATCCTTTTATTAGAGGCTGCACACCTTCTGTTGTGCTGCTATGAAAACAGTAGAAATGAGACTAAATGGTAATTTTGAAAAATGATTTGTATTTTATTATCAGAGTCAGTACTAGACCCTGTGTTCTTCAGGGTTCAGGGGCTCTACCCAGATTAACAAAATCAGAATCTTTGGTTTGAAGGTTCAAGAATGTGTCTGACATGATTAATAGCTTCTTTGTTCATGAAGGTCTCTTCCATATCTTAAAACCTATGGTGATTTTCTTCTGACGTGGTTTCTCTCTGTCCCAGGAGCCACCCGTATAAATCTTCCTGTGACCCACTCTTCAGGGATCTGCTTTTGTCCCACTATCACTTCCCCTTGTCCTCTGTCAGTCCTGGGGCGCAAGTCTTGCTCTGACCCAGTGGGGCTCTGCCACCTGTCCCTGGCTGGCCTAGGTTTTCAAAAGTGACCTCTTCGAGTTCTTATGGTCATGTTCTCCCTTCCTGACCTTTAGATTGTCATTTTAGTCTTGGCTAATGACAGCTGATCACAACGGATGACCCGCCTCTGCCCACCTGAACCTTGGTCTGGTTTTGACCTGGTTGGCTACTCTTTTCCTCTCGGCTGAACGCAGGGGAGTCCCCAGCCTCCTCTTATATGGTTTCAGGGTTTGTCTAGTTCCAGTCTTGTCTTTCATGTCTTTGTGTTCTGGTTTCTAGTTCTTGTAATTAACAAACTCTTTTGTCTAAGTTCCCGAGCTTAGAAATATACTTGGACTGTGAATCCATCCTACTTAATTAGATTCCTATTCTGGAAAATTCCAGTGTCTGATCAGCTTGCCAACATCAAATCCAGTTTGACTGCCTTGTTCTCCTACTGGCAGTAATCGCCTTGTTGCCCGTGTCCTGCCATTGCCCTAGTGTCATCATGGTCCATCTGGAGAGGACAAAGTAGGCCAAAGGCTCAGAGAAAGGAGCAATCTGAGGGGCAGAATTACCCTGGAAGAGCAAAGAGCAGCTGCTTTTTTTTTTCTCAAGCCCAAGGGTGAGGTCCATGGCTCTGTTATTCTGGATATAAATACCTGGGCAGATCAGATGAATGCGTGCATGCGCGCTGAGATGTTATAGGTGGAGATCTCAATTCTGTTACAGCAATACACAGATAGGTGGGCAGTCTTTAATAAAGGGATTTTTCTTAACAAGATGTACTAAGTTTTGCTTGTTCATAGGATCTGGGACTAGAGTACCCAAACATCCAACTTCTTTTTCCAGGAAATGGAAATGTTTAAGACTTTAAGGAATGGATTAAATTGTAGCTATTATTCTAGTTCCAGAGGAGAAAAGCCCAGAACACTTGTGTAAATTCAAGAGACTTGAGTGAACATTTCTGCCAACATGCCTCTGCTTGCATGTGCCTTCTTCTAGAACGTATCTGAGTCCAAACTGGGTCTGACTGGTGCCTTTTGGAAGGGCACTTGCCTGGCCCATCAGGGCACTTTTCTAAGCATGCCAGGATGACAACTGTCTTTTCACATTTGGGACATCTGACTGAGTCCCCATAGATCTTCGCACTTTGTATGTCCATGAGCTTGAGTGGCACACAGTAAGTGTAAACACTTACTTGATAATTTTGAGCAACTGTATTTATGTACCCTGACCAATACATCTAAAGCCATTTTGTAAAGTATCTACAGATACAGGTAAGACAGTCTTCTGAGAAATCATGCTGATTAAAATACAGAGGTACCTGTCTTTGTTGCTAATGCATTAGCTATTACATCTCAGATACACTTCATACTTACATCATGCCCAACCTGTGTCTTTTCAGGTGTTCGTATAATACAAGAACAGTTCCTTGTCTGTCCTGTAAGGTTGAAGTGAGAAGAAAAGAAATAGTTTATCTATCTTGGAAGTGAAGAAAACAGACTGATTAGATTTGAAGTCTAAAGCTTCCTTCAAGTATTGTGAGAAGCATGTTTAAAAAGGCCGTTTCTAGAATAGGGAAGAAGTGTGGTCCTTATGACACCTGCCTGTCTATCTAAAGATGTCTATTGTGTCTTTAGAAAAACATTTTCATAGACATCATACAAACTCAATTCCTTGGAAGGGAATGTGACTTTTAGCTCCCATCTTGGGTGATTCTAACATAAAAATTTGAAAATCACACTTACAGAGAAATCTATTAAAATGGAAAAAGGGGAGAAATTTTCATGTGACAAGTAATTGAGGTTTGATGAGATAGTTCAGTTGATAAAGTGCTTGTACAAGGACCTCAGTTTGATTCTTAAAACCCAGATTTAAAAAAAAAAAAAAGCCAGTGTAGCCAAAGGCAGTCTGAAAAACAAAATAGGAACAAACAATAAACAAACAAAACCAAAACAACAACAGCGAAAGCCGAAGTGGAGGAATGGCAGCCAGATTTGCCCTCTGGTCTTCATGTGCCTGTGTACTTCACACACACACACACACACACACACACACACTTTGAACTTCAGTGGGAAATTATTTGTTTTCTATAGCACACTCTCCTGCCATATTAGATGGATCCTATGAGAAGCATTTGACAACTCTAAGTGCAGGGAATTTATGGGCAAATAAATCCCGTCTAGTTTGACAGACATTTTGTCTATTACTTTCCTGTTTCCCCTTGTGGAAAAACCTGCTTCATCTGCTTTTGCATTCATCGCAACAACTCTGATCTAAGAGGTATGATTTTTTGGATTTTCTTTGGGACCTGTCTTCTAACTCATAGCTGTTTTGTCCTATTTCCTGCAAATAATGTATTCAACCGTTAGCACCTACTTTTTTGTCATATGATATTTAGCTCTGGTAGTCCCACTTGACTTTTCAAAAACAGATTCAGAGTTTCAGTACATTATCCTGGTGCTCCAGTGGATTCCGATTATTCTTTCTCTCTGTTTTCCTGAATAGTAATCATAGTTATTTGATAGTCAACGATAACATCAGCATTTGGATCAATATGGGCTATTTCTATTTTTTCATCTTTGTTTTCGGTTATTTGGTCTTGTGTTTTAGCAGGTTTTTTATTGGATTCTGGAAATGTAAGGAAAAAAATTGTAGCGGTTCTAGATGATGTTATTGTCCCTCAAAGTGAGTTTTAAGTTTGTTTTGGGCAGTCAAATAGAGGACCGAGCAAGCGTAATTCTGTCGTGTGGCTGGAAGGAGAACAGGGATTTGTGAGCAGTGCTAACATGTCCCTCTTGGCCATATCCAGGCCAAAGGAAGTGATGGCTTGTGGTTGTGGAGTAAGCATGGCACACTGTGGATGCATGAGGCCAGCCCTGCTCCATACTGTTGCAGAGGCAAACGCAATGCCTCTCTCCACATAGCTTTCATTACAGCTTCATTTCCTCGAGAAGCCAGTGGAGGCATTCCAGAGCACTGCAGAAATACCAGGAGTGAGACCCACCGAGTTGCTTATAAACTCAGCTATGCTTCCCGTTAATACTCATCAAGACAAAATAAGCACAAAGGGCAGTGTGATTTCCTCTCCTGCCGTTAAAATTTTAGACAAGAAACTTTGAAATTCCATGATAACAATGGGAAGAAAGCCAATGCTAATTAATAATTAAGAATATTGGGATTCTTCCTTTGATAACATCAACAGTGACATATTATTAATATTTCTTTCTCTGTCTGGAAAATGCATCAACTTTACATTCAAGCAAAAATAATAATAGGTAACAGAGGTTACACTGGAATTTAGGTAAATTTTTCTTTTTTTTTTTAAATATTTATTTGTGTGTGTGTGTGTGTGTGTGTGTGTGTGTGTAGTAGTAGTAGTAGTAGTAGTAGTAGTAGTAGTAGAGGGCACTGTGTGTCCCTGTGGAGGACCAAGTGTGACTTCAGGAATCACCCTGGATTGCTTCTACTTCCTTCTTGCTTCACTCTGGGATTTCACCAGGCTGCTGCCGTTTTGGCCTGGTGTTTTTACATGGGACTTGGGATGTGAACTCAGGACCTTCTGCTTGTGAGACAGAGTCTTAACCCCTTAGCCATCATCTCTCCAGCCCATGACTTTCTTTTTATTGTCAGTGTAGCTCAAAGACACAAAGAAATTGTAAGAAGGCTAATTTTAAACATAGCCCCCTCTTTTGTAAGGTAGAGATATGCACAGGGGCAATGAAAGGAAGTTTGGTGGTAACTAGATGAGATACTTCTTTGAATTGAATCCCAGAATTCTTGGGTTGGACTTGTAATCATATTTTAGTCGATGGGAAATAGTTCTTAGAATGAGGCACACAGAGGAGAAAACTGTGGACAGTTATGGATTCCTGTGTCATTTCTAGAACATTCCTGACCACATGACCTTAAGAAAGTCCTTACTGTACTGTGGTGGAATTAAGTCCTCCTCCAGGGTGGACATGCAGAATAAGTGAGACGGGGAAGTGGAGGTGCTCAGCTCACTGGCCAGGAGACTGCAGTGTTCCGTGATTGCAGTCACAACCTGCCTCCCCAAGAGAAGTGTGCCAGGACATGAAGTGTACCGCATGGCGGTGAATGCCTGGAGCCCCAGAAAGTGAGGAGACCAATGCAGAGACAAGTTCAAGACCAACTTGGAATACAGAATAGGATCCTGTCTCAAAGAAGCAAAAGAAGATGAAGAGAAATAGAAAGAGGAGGGGGAGGGGGAACAAGGTATCAGGAAGAGGGAGGAAGACGGAGCGGAATGAGGGGGAGGGAGGAGTAGGAAGGAAGAGAAAGAGGAAAGAGAAAGAAGGAACGAGGGAAGGAAGAGAATAGGAGAGTGGAGAGTGTTGGCCAGGGATGGATCTCTGAATCTCTCTTTAGGGTCAACATACACTCATAAACCTGGTGAACCGAGTTTAATCCCCAGAAATGCAGACGGTGGAAGGAGAGCACCGGTTTCTGAAAGTTGTCCTCTAACCTCCACCTGTGTGCTGTGGCCTGCGTGCCTGTGCTGGCTCTCTATTTTATATAACAGTTCATAAATATTTTTATTTGTTTTTCTTCCTTTTGGTTATCTCCTCTACTTTCTTAAAATGAATTTTCTTCAAATCTGGGTTGCATCTTCTGTTTTTGCTTCGTTCTGTTTGTTTCTTCACAATGTTCCATGGCTCTGTCACAGTCCCTGCCATTCATATTTCTCTATCTTTCTCATTTATCTCTCATCTTTATGAGTTACTTAGCATGGGTGACCCCACAGAACAGTGATTTCTGGTTATGTCTTTGTGCCTCTCTGCCCATCCTTTCTTTTCTAGGACTGGAAGTGGAGGCTGCTGCCATTTCCACCTGGCATTTTTTTTATTCAATTGTGTGTGTGTGTGTGTGTGTGTGTGTGTGTGTGTGGTGTGTGTGTGTGTATGTGTGTGTATGTAGAACCAAGGGTGAATTCAGGAATCATCGTGGACTGCTTCTGCCTCCTTTTTGCTCTGCCCCAGGATTCACAGGCTCCGCCCACCAGGACCAGAAGCGCAGACCGCCCCTGCTTCCGCCTGGTGTTTGTTTGTGGGATCTAGGATCTGAACTCAGGATCCTCTGCTTGCAAGGCAGAGTCTTAACCCCTGAGCCATCTCTCCAGTCCTTATTTTTTTTTTTTTTTAACGTGGGATCCGGGGTCCAAACTCATGACCTTTTGCTTGCAAGGCAAAGGCTTAACCCCTGAGCCATCTCTCTGGCCCTCTGTCCATCCTTTTCATAGCTCTCTCTACCAAGCTCCCTGACTACCAGTGGATCACTTCCCTCTGCACCATGCATCTACTTCCCCTGGGCCATGCCAATCTGTTTTCCTACTAAAACTTGCTCTTAGAAGTGGATCTGATTATTCAAGAGACAGAGGCGTAAGCAACTCCTTGCATCTGTCTCAAGAGCACTAGGGCTTCGGTTAATATAAATAATCTTTAAACACTAGAAAGTGGCAGAGTATGTTTCTTTAGGCTTCCAGACTTCCTATGACAAATATGCTGACTCACAAAATTTGCTCTAGTTTTACTATTTTTTTTTTTGAGGATATATTTTTTATATTTATTTATTTTCCCCCAATCATACAAGTTTAATAGGTACCCTGTTCCCCTCCCTCCTTTCTCCCCTCCCCAGTCCCCCTTGCACCCTATCCCCTTTTTCCCTTCCTTTCACCCCCTACCCTCCCCTTTTCCCCAGTGTCTCCTCCTTCCCCCCTCCCATTCACTGGAGCATCCTTAGTTTTACTATTTTAGAGATATAAACAGATTCAGAGAAAGTGACAGTTAAATTTAGCCACCTTGCAGTGCATGGGATGCTTCAGTCTCATCGGTTTGGGGCTAGAAACTATTGCATTCTAGAGGGGTTATGTGCATCAGGTGTGACAATTAATTTCGGGTAAATTGGCTCAATCTGACTTTTTCGTGCTTTCTGCATTCCATCAGATTTAATGGAATTTGCAAGGCAAGGTGAGTTTCTTTCTGTATGTCTGCAACAGCACGAATCAGGCTAACCAAAGGGCTGTCCGTGCCCTGACCGTGTCCTGGCAGCTTGCTGGGGATTGCCAAGTGTCGCCCAGGCCATTCTGTTCACAGCTGGTACTGTGCTGAAGGTCTGGATGCTTTGTAAGGGCCCTGGCTCTTGAAAACTGTATTGATTCTCAAGTAGGAAAAGAAAAAATTAAAACATTAGGGCTGGGGATGTGGCTCAGGGGTAGAGTACTTGCCTAAAAATTAATGGATATTGAATTGGATCCCTACAAATGAAAACAATCAACTGGCAACTGCTCAATTATTATGTCATTATAGTTACATTATACTTAATGTGGGAGGTGAATTTACTGTTATATGTTTGATGTGACATGGGGTTGGGTTTCCTCAAGTATGTACCATGTCGCCAAGGGTCTTAGGACATCTTCCAGTAGTGCCAGAGATTTGTGAGACAAAAGCCATCTCTCTGGCCCTAAGTATCTGAGGTTTGAAAAGCTGTGTCTAAGTGGAGCAACAAGATATTATTTTCAATGTAACATGAATCTCTGGGCACAAAATGTAGGTTCTAGTTTAAGAAGGGACATTGCATTTCACATGCCCCAGGTAGCTACATTAAGACAAATAATGGAAATGCTTTTTAAAATGAAATTCCTTCCTTAAGGAAATTATTATATATAACTAGAATGCTAAGAACTGAATTCTGATACCCTCAGATTTGTATTTTCAAGTATTAAGTGATATATATAAGTATATATTTATATAAATATATAATATATACAATTATATATATATATAAATAAATGTGATAAGAGGGTAACTACCTACAAGCCAATAAATGAGTTCTTACAGAAACCAAATCTACCAGTTGCTTGGGATTTTTGTGAGAAAATAAGTTTGTTGTTTAAGCTACTCAGTTGGTACTTCTGTTCTGGAAGTCTGAGCAGGCAAAGAGAAAGACCTTCTTGACAAATGGGTTTGAGTGGGCTTAAGAGTTTCAGGGCAGGAGGCAGGACCAAGCATTGTCTCCCAGTGCCCCCTAAACATGATGAGCCAGGGCTTTTGTCTACCCCTGTGGTCATGTAAGTCTGGGGAGGACTTATTTACTTGGTCCTTGTGGGGCTGATTTTGTGCCCTTCCCCCACACCCAGCCTTCCTCTAAAAACACAACAAACTCTTCTTTAAAAAAAAAAATCTTTTGGGGCTGGAGAGGTGGCTCAGGGGTTAAGTCTCCGCCTTGCAGGCGGAAGGTCCTGAGTTCGGATCCCAGATAACACGTATAGATGCCAGGCAGAAGCGGGGGCGGCCTGCGCTTCTGGTCCTGGTAGGGCGGAGCCTGTGAATCCTGGGGCTGAAGGAGGTGGAGGTGTCCATGGTGGTTCGCGAATTCGTCTGCGGTTCTACACACACACACACACACACACACACACACACACACACACAGACACACACGCGTGCACATACATATGCACATGCACACAGTTGAATAAATAATAATAATAAAAAAAATCTTTTGAAGGGGCAACAAATTATTAGTCCCCTAGATCCCTCATAGACCTGGTGGGCCCAGCCCTGGTGAATTGCAACCCTTCATACCTCAAGATCATAGCCAATGCCGTGGGCCTTACACATCAGGAGAAAAACATAGTAGAAAATAAGCGACAGGTTGTCATGCCTTAGCTGGGTACTCATCATTGCATAGCGAGTGGTTTCTGGGGCCTGGAAAAGACCACAGTGGAAAGTTACACTCTAAAGAATTTAAGTAAACTTTTCACTTTATAATACTTACACATTAGCGGAAAAGTTGGGAAGACAGCATAGAGTTTCCTGTATACTCCTTTCCGGTTTCCCTGTTACTAACATCTTCTTTTTTTCTTTTATTTTTTTCTTAGAACATTTGTTGCAGCTAAAGAACCAAACTGCTACATTGTTCTTAATTTACGTCCACTGCTTTATTTGAATGCCATTATATTCAGTCATTTATCTCCTGTGTTCTGGGCTGTGACAGTTTCTCAGACCCCTAATTTGAGTGATTTTGGTAATTTTAAGGAACTCTAGTCAGGTATTTGCAGATGTCCCTGGATTGGGGTTCTCTGCTTTTTGTCATGGTTTGACTGGAGTGATGTGCTTTTGAGAGGAAGACCATGATTAACCCTGGTTTGCATCATCTCATTATCAAGGGTCCACGCACTGTGGTTTGAGTATCTCCTAATAGTCTGTGTGACGAAGGCCTGTTGCAAGGGCAGCGCTACCGGCAGATGGTAGAACCTTCAGGAGGTGGCGCCTCGTGAGAAGTCCTTAGGGGATTGTGGGATCTTCGTCTCTTCTGCTCTCTATTTTGCTTCCTAAATAGTAAGTGGTTTTGCCCCACCATCCATTCTCTATTATTGCTACCCATCACCTCCACCAGAGGCCCAGAGTAATGAGGCTACTCCATCATGAACTGGAAGCTCCAAAATGATGAGCTAAATGAGCCTTTTTAAAATAGGTTAATTATCTCAAGTATTTTGTTATAGTAACAGCAACTCAACATGCCTTGCTAATAACACTACCCACCTTCTATAGTATACTTTTTGGAAGCAAGTCATTAAACACAGACCCCCTTTCTAAGGTATCCGACTTTGGAATTTTGATATTAACCGCTTTCTCTATTTGGGAAGCTGCTATTGCTTATCTTGCCTACCTGTCAGTGGGAGCGATCCCAAAAGATGGGTTACATTAAGCCCAAAGAATTTTACTTATTTATTTCCTAAAAATATTTAAAATTTAATGTGCCTACAATAAAGTGTTGGGCCCTGCAGCTTTGTAGCATGATATTTGTAATATGTGGTATTTGCCCTGGACAGCACTCAGCTGTTTCTTCTGAGATTACTAGAAACTTGGGGAACTGCATACAGGGCTATGGGCAGCCTTAGGACTTAAAAGATGAATGTTCCTGGGTTAGGACTTGAACTTTGGGGACCTTTTGGTGCTGGACAGTCAGGTGACTTAGCATAAGAGAAGACAAGGAAGTGGTGGTACAAAACTGGCTGTGGGGTTCTTGGATATCTGTAGTTATACTTGACTCTACCTGTCTCTGAGGGGGACACAGACTTTAGTCTCTTTGAGGGAGATGCAGAGTCTGGGTTCTTCCTGTCTCTAAGGAAGCTGTGCAGAATGAATGTCCAGCAGAGAATAGACATCTTTCCTCTCTTGGGTCACACACACACACACACACACACACACACACACACACACACACACACACACTTCATGGTCGATGTTTGTGCTATGCTGCACCCACCAGTGTCTTTTCCTTCATCATTTATGTCAGACACTTCATCCGAAGGTTCCATCAGTACTATTGCTAAAACCTCTCTTCCCAAAGGAAGGCAGAGCCCACATCTGTAAAACGTTAGGTCCTCACAACCTTGCTTGACCTGTGTACTGTCGCCTGGACTGTCCCATTTGTAGCCACTTGGACTTTTTATTTTTAACTGATACTAGAAATAAAAAAATTGTATCATGTAATGTTTAATATGCATATATACTGCATGACATTTAAATCAAATTAGACATATTTCTGTCTCCAAACGTTTACTATTTCTTTGTGGTCACAACTTTCAAAATGCTTTTTCATGGCTCTTTAAAATGTACAGCATGTAATTTCTATCTAGCATCATCATATTTTGCAATCACACCCCACAGTTTTTATTTCTTTCTAACTTTTCCATTGGTCAACCTTTCCTTATCCCCCACTCACTTTACAATAGTCATTTTTTAAGGAAAATAAAATCTTCATGATCCTCTTCACTTTACAAATCTAAGTAATCATTTCATTGGCCTTTCACAAGCTGTTTGTCCCCTTGTTCTGTCTCCTTGGATGACTGGATATTTCCTGGAGTTGTTACTGCTTGGTTTCTGAATCTCCAGAAACCCACCTGACTCAAACACAAAATGGATCCAGTATTTGCTAAACAAGGAAAAACAATGAATAAGTGAGACAGATTAGGTGGAGTGCACTTTTCTCTAATTCAAGGACTCTTCAAAACATGAGGCTGGAGAGATTGCCAGTCAGTAAGTCCTTTGGGTGGAATCAGGTGATTTATTAGAGTCCTGTTGGTGAACTTAGCAGGAATTATGGGTGGGGTGACAAGAACCAGCTAAGAGAAGCTTTGACTCAGTTGTCTGGTGAGTCTTTAGGCACAAGGCCGCCAGCACTGCCAACTGTGCTGTGCCAGGCAGTGCCATGCTCCTGCCTTCACAAGAAGGCCCGGAAGCTGAGGCTTTGCACGTGGATGTGAACTGTAAATACTCTGGAATTCCATTGTGATTACTGAGCATGTAATTGCACAGTAATTGCCACAAATTCACAAGATAATTCCAAGGTTATTTCTGTCTTCCAAACTTGTCTTATGCCGCCATAGTACATCAACAAGCCAGCAAACATCATGCCAGTCTGCGGGAGAGGCAGGCAGCCACCCGCTAGAAGGAACGCCCGCCATGGTGTGTGTCTTTGGTCACGAAGCACAGCAGAAGGCCAGGATAAACTGAGGTTCATTCCTTTGGTGGACGCAGACTGCCCTTCCCCCTCTGTCCGGGTCCAAGCTCTCAGTCCATCATCCGGAAGGAGCGCCAGGACACTGGCATGTCTGTCGGCTGCTGCTTTCCCACCAGCCTAACCACAACTTCATCACCCGGGAGTGCTGGAGATGAGGGTGTTGGTGGCATCCCACGGCGGGAAGGCCAATGGAGCCGGCAAGGCTGAGGCATGAAACCCAATAGGCCACTGACCGACTTGAATATATCGCTTAACTCCTCCGAGTCTGACAGTGAAATAACCACCAAGCACTGCCTTGGGACCTGACAAATAGAACGACTGTTTCTTGGAAAGGATTTTGGACCTGCAATAAATGTAACTTGCTAGGCTCTTCCTTCCTTTGCTGGTATACTCTTTCCCCATCCCCTGGAATTCTTAACATTATCACCAGATTTATTGCTTTTCCCCAAACCAGGCTGCTCAATGTTTCCTGCTCAGAGGTCTGCAGGATGAAATTCGTAGCCTCGCATGGTGGGTAGAACCTTGCAGACTTGTTCAGTGCACTGCTACAGCCACTTCTATCTTCTGATTCTCTGCTGCCACCTAAGAGACCATAGGTTCTCCTTAGACTCTTTACAACAAGAGACTTTCTGCCTTTGTGCTTAGAGACTGCCTTGATCTTTAAGGCCAGAGCGAGCTCTACGCACTTATAAAGTGTCCTCTATCCCTATGAGGCCATAGTCATCTTACATAAGAACTCTGGCAGCAGCTAAGAGTCTGCCACTCAAATGGCACCAACAGATGGCCTCGTGGAGTTTCCTTCTGCATGCGATATTTTGGTATCAGTCTCTTTCTGCAGTTCCTCTTCAACACCTCAAAGGCAGGACTCTTTCAAATATCTGCTTCTTGACTCTAATGCTAGATGAAATTGCTGACACATATTCAGCCCTCCATAAATAAGAAAAAAGCATACAAAATACACCTGCCTTTTAAAAGGTATAACCATCTCCATTGTTTCTACAGGGAAAAATCCCACTGATTGATCTAGGGTTGTCTCTTACACAGTCCGACGGCACAGGCAACAGGGATCCTGAGGTAAGGATTGAAGGATTCTGTAGAAACCTCAGTGAGTATTAGCTATTACCACTTATTAATTGGTCCATGGTTTTAAGTAATATGGTATTTTCCATGTTCTTTATTATTTATTTGAGAAATCTGTCTTCTTATATTTCCTTTTAAAACTGTTTACTTGTGGAGAGAGAGAGAACATAATGTTCAGGCATATCTGGGTCACAGCATGCAAGTGGGGGTCAGAGGATGACTTTCAGAAGTCACTTCTCTTCTTCCATGTGGGCTCTGGAGATCAACTTCAGGCCAGCAGTTTGTGCGCAGGCGCCTCTACCCATGGGACCAAGACTTCTCCATGGTCATCCAGCCCATCCAACAAGCTTGGCCAGGCTCAAGACATACGGAAAGACAGTGAGTGATTAAAGCCCGGAGACAGCTCATCACACAAGGAGACGAATCCCCCTGGGAAAGAGGGCTCCATCACCTCAACCAGCGTTCCTCAGGGGTGAGCTGCAGCGCCCCAATCCCTGTCCCTCAGTTAATGCTGCTTCAATATATAGGTTTCAAATTTGACAGTCTTAAGGTTAAATTCTTGACTTTACCATTTGCTTGCTCAGTAGTTTTTAACAAGTTGCTTAAAGTTCTCTTAACCTGAGTTGTTTTTTTTTTTTAACTAAAAGTGAATAAACTAGTACCTGCCTAACATATTGGGTCATAAACAGGTTCATGTAAAGCAGTTAAAATCCAAAGTGGCTTAAGGCTTGATGCATTCTGAAGTTAAGTTACTACACTAATTTCTATACCATAATTCTCTGTTTTCCTGTTTCCTTTGACAACCTTGAAGCTCTTGGTTACTTATCCCAGTTTCTTCTGTGTTTTGATTAGGTGCTTGGCACACATAGGTGTCAGATACACTGAATGTATTTCTAGTTGATTTTGGCTAAGGGTTAATGGATATGCAACATGGCAGCTGATGAAGGCTAAGATATGGCCAGTCACAGCAACATTACCCTTTCTAAAAGCTTCCGCAACAAAGACAACAACAACAAAAAACAGAAGCCAACTGGGAGATGTGGGCTAAGTGGTTCAAGTAATTGCTGTGTAAATGTAAGTACTGGAACCCGTGCAAAGGCTGCGTGGGTGTGGCAGCCCACCTGTAATTCAGCATTTGGATGGCAGAGAACAGGGAACAATAAAGCAACCTGGGTAGTGAGATTAGCCATATCTGCAAACTCTGGGCTTAACTGAGAGACCCCGCCTCAATAAATAGGATGGAGAGCTATTCAGGAAGATTTCTAACCTAAACCTCTGGCCTTCTTACATACCTGCATGCACACATACACACACACACACACACACACATGAAAAACAAAAACCAACTGAAACATTTTCAGGGGAAGTGCAGTATGGACGGATGGGCTATGCTTCATAACAGGCAGTATTCCCCCCATGGCTCTCTGCAGTAGGCGAGGCTGCCAGCCAGCATTCCAACGCGCAGCCCCAATTCTTCAAGCGCTGTACAATCAAATCTCTCACGAGACCTCAGGGATCATTTTTAGCCTTTCCTCATTTTTACAACTAAGGAAACTGAGGCCAGAGAAGAGAGCAGAAATCATGATCTCTGCCTCCCAGAACAATATTCTTTGCTCCAGATTCCCACTGGCCACATCTGGAATGTGTGGGAATTTCAGAAGTTACTCTTTCTATTAAAAAAGGAGAAAAATAAAATGTACAATGTTATTGGTACAAGTCTAGCCCTATTAAACTACCTTTCTAAATCACAATCTAACAAGAATGCTTCAAGCTAAATAAAGGGAGCCCGAAATACTCCTTTTCACTGGAGAATATAATTTTGCTTCCACCACAATTTAAATTGATTTAGTTCTGAGCACCAGCATTTGAAGTGTGGAGCATATTCTATTTTCGCCATGATACTTGTTTTGACAGTGATGCATTTCAGTTGACATAGTTGAAATCCTTATGTAATAAATCTCTGCCTGAAAATTAATCATGTTTATAATATTCTGAGAATTAATAACACCCATTGCTCAAATCATTAACTTAAAAAAGGAGCTCCCAAAATCTGTTCTCGGCAGTAAGGGACCACAAATAAATGAATGTTTGATAAAATAATCCAAGTAGCAGTTTAACAAGCGTAAACTGGAATGTGGCTGCAATAACACAGAACTATTGTTTAAGGGTTGGCAGGGGCTGATGAGGTTCTTATTTCAGTTAGGAAGCAGACACACATGCATAATGAACTGCTCTCTGAATTATTAATGTGTTGCTTATTTAGCCTCATCTGTCTAGAAGATAATGTATCCTAACTCTAATGAGTGATCGGTTTTGTACATAATTACAGTAGCAGCAGTAGTGGGGAAATGTGTGCCTTCAAAGGAGGAGTTCTAAAAATAAAGTCATCACATAAAGTCTGTTGTTGCATTCTATCAAAATCAAACCGGAGCATTTGAGAATTCATAATAAATTACAGGAGACAGAATCATTATTAACATCATAATTTAACACAAAAGGTTTTACTTAATCATTCATTACAGATCACGTGCTGTTAAAAATGTGTTTTAAGTGACTTGGGTTGTTTTAGGGTGTTAGAAAAGATGCTTCCTCTCTGCCATTTACCAGTGGTGGGCTGGAAGGCCAGGAAAAGGGGCGGAGCAAAAGTTGGTAGGAAAGAGCAAAGATTTATGCCAACTCTGATGTTAATTAAAAATTAAAAGGTGACTCCATTTTTTTATTTCTAAAACTTTGTGTTTGGGATTTGTCGAACCTTATTAACTTCTTCAGATAGTGTGTGTGTGTGTGTGTGTGTGTGTGTGTGTGTGTGTGTGTGTGTGTGTGAAAGAGAGAGACAGAGACAGAGACTGTGTCTGAAACCCATTCACTGACCTGATTAGGTCTACACAGTCCTGTCAACCTCTTGTTTCTAATGGGGGAGAATGTTGAGCGTTTTTGAAGGTCCAGAGCAGTTTTTGTTTGTTGGTTGATTTTTAATTTTTTTTTCCCACTTTTTCCTTCCTCTGTATTTAGCACATTATGGAACAGATAGGCCTAAACTAGGAGCATTTTATATTCCTCCATTCCTGAATATGTCATCATTATCAGAGTGGTTTCATTATCAATGAATTCTTCATTTCTTCAGGGGTTCACTGTTTCCTTCTTCTTTGGAAACTGTTTGTAAAACTGATGTTATTGATCGTATCACAGTGAGTTCACACTTGGGCATGGGAGCAGAATCTGTTCAGGTTTGCTGTGAATTGTGCTGAGTATGTATCTATACACACTGCTTTTAAAAAGATGCTACCATATAAACATGCTTGGGGACAGCATACACACAGGGTGACAACATCTATTTTTGTCTCTAAAACTTAAGCATTCTTATTTGTCACATCCAAAACCTTACAAATCTTTTTTTTTTTTTCACACAGTGATTCTAGAAACATCTGAATCATTTGCAGGTATAATGCTTCCCCCTTATGTGCAGGCAAGTGTTTAATAGTCTTCATCATGGCAGAATTCCCGTATATGGCCTGTAGTCAGAAAAGAAACCTAGGGGCAAGATGGGCAAAGTGGGAGAGTGCTTCTAATTCAAAGGTGCGGCTGCTTATGTCTTTCTGAAGCTATACTCTCAGATGCGCCAGATGGTCTTTGGAAGGTCAGTGTTGTGTACTAACAACCCCCAGCTTCCTGTTGGCATGAAGTTAGGCTCACTGGCCAAAGGCATTGGGTTTTACTGCTGTCTCTCTATCCAGCACTGAATAGAGGGTCCCACAGGTCCTTTTGGTGAAGAGAGAGGCCCCAGATGGTGGTAGACCTGGGAGATTTTCAGTCTAATTAAAAGAGGCTTCTCTCTGGTTCAGTTCTGCTTCTTAACTGTGAGCCAGACTCTGGATGGCATCTCACAGGAAACTGTACTACGGAGGCAAAGGAAGTGGTTACGTGAGCATTCAGACACCGATGCCCTCTCTAGAATGGCAGAGTCCTGGGGCAGAGTCCAGACAGGGCCCTTTACATCTAGAGGCATCTAAGCCTGAAAATACCCTGCAGAGATTCTTCTCTGAAGGGTTGTGGGATAGATTCAAGGATCCTAGTAAATAATGAGATTCTTTTAAATCTGCCTAGAGTCTTTGGATAGTATTTCTTTTTTTTTTTAATTTTTTTTTTTTTATTTGCACGCCTCGTATGTGTCTGTGTGTGTGTGTGTATGTGTGTGTCTGTGTATGTGTAGAACCACGGACGAATTCGCGAACCACCATGGACGCCTCCACCTCCTTCTGCCCCGGGATTCACAGGCTCCGCCCTACCAGGACCAGAAGCGCAGGCCGCCCCCGCTTCCGTCTGGCGTCTATACGTGGGATCTGGGATCCGAACTCGGGACCTTCTGCCTGCAAGGCGGAGGCTTAACCCCTGAGCCACCTCTCCAGCCCTTTTTTTTTTTTTTTTTTTTTTTTTTTTTTTTTTTAGAGGATTAAGGTCGAGTTTATTAGAGAAGAGAAAGGTTGGAACTCATGGACTCCAGACGTGGAGTGCCAAGAGGAGGGGCTAGGGCGCCCTGAAGAACTCACGGTGCCTAGGCATGGAATCCATGAGAAGGGAGGAGGAAGAAATGGGCTCACAGTACTGGAGTGCCATGAGGGGCTAGGGCGCCCCTTTGGATAGTATTTCAAGAAGGTCATGAAGCCCACTGTTTTAGAAAGCAGAAGGAACCTCTTCTCTTGCAACTGTCAGGCCAGCTGTGGCCACAGAACTTCCATCATTCTCTTATACCAAAAGCCATCTGGTCCTCTAGACCATTCTTTCCCCCTTAGTTTGCTCCAACAAGCATCTACTCTCCCCACAAAGACCACTGTGCCAGACTGGTCAAGCTCACTACCAGCAGGTCTCAGTAGTAGGGCTGGGGAAAGGGAGCTGTGGTTGGAAAGAGGCAGATCTGAGCCAGCCTCGTTATCCAAGTTAGGAAGCTGAGATTTAAATTCAGCCCAAGACAGGAGAGCAGCCTAGGTTTGCTTTCCGCCTTGCTGCAACCAACAGTGCAGAGTTTAGGTCGAGGTGAGAGAAGAGAGTTACCACAGTCAGTAGCGGGCCAGCACGGGTCAGATCTGAGACATCACGGCGGCTAGGTTCAGTGTCGCCTGATTGCTGGCTGGATGTGGGGGTAAGGCGCGTCTTACTGGCTGGCCTCTGGCCTGCTCCAAGAGGATGTATAGGATCATGGAAATGATAGCACAGTTTTGAATATTACGTCCCAAGGACTCCAAGGAGACAAGTGTAGGAACTTGGGATCTAGGAGTCTAAATTAAGAAAAGGAAAGAAAGAAATCTGGGCTAGAAAAATGGGTATAGGAGTTGTCAAAAATAGAGGGTCCTCAAGGCAGAGAAATAAAGGGGGAACTAAGTAAGGGGAGAACCAGCCATCTCCACTCCTCCCCTCTTGCCTCCTCGTCCTGGACCCTCCTCTGACCAAGACTCTCTGACTTGCGTAGCTCACCTTCCCGTCCTGCCCGTGCAGCAGGCGAGGGGTGCGAATGCGAGGGACCAGGAGGTACCTGTGGCTTACCAGCTCCGTCTGGATACTGAGGTGTTTGGCTTTTCTCTCCTTCTCCTGATCAAAGACAGGTACTTTCAGGGTGCTCAGACTGCAGTCCAGATGGCCGTTCGTCAGGTACAGGGTGAGCTGAGTCAGGGCCAGCTGGTCACTGTAGGAGACGCTCAGGCCGGTTGCCCACACCTGGTGAAGGCAGGAGCGGAGAAGTAAGGGCAAGATGAGATGGGGGGGGGGGGAGAGCCAAACCACTGCTAACCTGACCAACAGCAGGCCGCAGGCCAACAGAAACCCGTGAGCACAGAGCTTCTTGGGGTAGATGTCTTTGCATCCAGTTAGGGGGTGAGTCTGTTTCTAGTCAGAACATGTGAGATCATCTGAGAAGCTAAGCAATGAAATGATCTAACAGATATGCCCGGTTTTGAAAGGCTCTGGTGACTTTGGTTGGTTGGTTTGTTTTTTCTTTTTGCCTGTGATTTGTTCTATGGAAGGTGGACAGTAGGATTTTTTTTCCTATTGAGAAGTTTCAAAGGGTGGAAATTAAAGTAGAAAAACACAAGGGATCGAGAGTGAGAGAGCATGAGATAGTGTGAATAAACGTGAGGAAGAGCAGCTTGCCTTAACTTTGGAAAAAAAACTGTGTGCATCTCTTTGGGAATTTCAGTATGATTGATACTTAAGGGAAATTTATAGCTGGCCTGTAACTTAATTCCACTATCGTTTTACATTTACATTTTACCCTTTATAAAGACATATTGTCTGCTGCAGTGAAGTGATAGTAACACCTAGAATTGTGAGAATACAAAGCAATAAAATTAAAGTGCTCTGAAAGATATGCTATTTATACATTACCATCAACTACTATATAATTTAATAGTATCCATTAATTTCTTTGACAAATATTTATTGAGCATCTACTATATATTAAACTGGCACCGACAAAAGTAGGTCATGTGCTGCCTCTTCCTTCTGTAGAAAGCCAGCTTCAAGAGCCCTTGTTATTTCTCATCCCTACCCTGAGTCCAGGGTCCCTAGGAGTCTAGCTCAGTGGTGCTCAGGGAACATGCTGTGTGTATAATACATTTAATGTGTAACATAACAATGGGCTCTAAGCAGAAAGGACAGATGTTGGGGAGGGGCTGCCTCCAACAGTGATAATGGAGCTTTAGATAAGCTACAACGCCTTGGCTTATGTGGATCAAGTACCTATGGCGAGTCATGTCCTTCTCGAACATCTCTGATCTTTATGTAACCTAAAGAAACACAATTCATTTTCCTGTTGCTGTGATAAAATGCCTGGTGCTTAAGGCTGGAAGGAAGGGTTTGCTTTGGCTCATAGTTCCAGGATACGGTCCGTCAGGGAGTGGAAGCCATGGCCATGGGCCTGGAGACAGCTGGACTGCTCGTGTCATTTATACATTGTATCTGCATATATACTTATTGTGTATGTATATATTACACAATGAGGATTGCACCCTCAATCTGGAGGCAGAGGAAGATGAAAGCTGGTGCTCAGATACCTTTCTTTTCTCTTGCAGTCCAGAACCTCAGCCGTGAAATGGTGCTGCCCATGTTTAAAGTGGGTCTGTCATGTCCATAAGTCTAATCCATCGATAGATAATGCTCACAGACATGCCTACCAGTGTGACATTAACCATCACACCCGTGTTGCAGTTTAAAAAGAAACAAAAAACAGGTTTGTGAAGGTGTCAATTCCTGAGTCCACACTGTTAAAAAGTGGTGGCGCGCAGATCTGAATCCATTTCTGCCTGGCTCTAAGTCTGCTCCTTCCCCTCTGCTGGGCGGCGGCAGCGGCGCCGGAGCAATTCTCTGGTCAAATTAAAAGCTGCAGTTGCAGCAGATCAGAACATGTTCCTGTTTAATATAGCCCATGCCACAGAAATGTCTTGTGGAGAAAACATGAAGTATTGTATTTCTGGAGTACGCTGTAATTAGCAGTAATGCTTTCTCACTGTGGGAAGTTGAAAACTAACACATTTTCATGAAGACTTGATTAAATATTTTTTCCTCTTCGAAAACCTACAAGTGCCCCACTCACCAACTCTCTGTGTTAAGATACATAATACATCTGCCCTAGAGTGGACTTCCCAAACGAATCTAGCACTGAGTGACTTGAGTAAGCACCGAAAGTAAATGGCATCATTATAAGGATATTAAGGGGTCAAGCTGTCAAGGCCCCTTGCTAAACTGAAGCTAATTTCGGGAGTCATATTCACACAGTAATACCCTTTTATAATAGCAAATAAATCACACTTGCAACAATTGTTAAAAACTGACTGCCAAGTGTCTGCTTCAGTTGTAAATATCCTATTCGTCAACTTAAATATTTCCTGCTGCATGGGATAAAATGTGAGTCAGATGGGGAGAGATCTACACTCCCAAGGAGATGGTGAGCTCGCCGTTCTTGTATGGCAGGCATTTTCTCTTTCGGAGCCCCTATTTCTTGTCTTAGTGCTCTTGGCTAAACGAAGATATGTATAGAAAGCATGACTAATGCTTATGTAATAACAGTAGCGTTTTGGTGGTAAGAATCTTATTCTGGAGACAGGGAGTCGGTGGTTCTTGTATGCAGTGTAAACTTGCATGTGATGATACTCTTGCCACCTCAGTATCTTTAATTGGCAAAGAGCAAAAAGTAACACCAACTGTGTTAGGTTTTAGAAAACAAACAAAAAATCAAATGCATATATCATTATCTAATAAAGTTGAATAAGATCGTTACTTATGTATGACTCCTAAAGTTACCTGTTACTTTGAAAGGATAAAATCCTCCCTGAGCTAGGTGCAGAGCCATAATGCCAGTTCTCAGAAGGCAGTAGCGAGGGTCATGAGGCTGAGGCCAGCAATTAGATGGTACCATTTCCTAACTGGTTTGCCTGGATGCAGTTGTTGAATTCAACTTCACGTGGCTGGTGCTATTAGCTCCATTTTACTGATGAAGAAACTGAGACCCAAGAGCTGCTTCGTGGTTTGTCTGAGGTAGTAGAGCCTGGTGGGGCTCAGCATTTTCTAGAGGTGGCGCTTTTGCTTCCCAGGCTGCCCTGACTCCTTGGTTCACAAAGGAACTAGGAGAACACATTTCCTTCAGCCTTTTCCTCAACAGCAGGCCTGCCTGATTTGCTCAGATAATTGTTCTGTTCTCCATCTGGTTTTCCCACTGAAGACGGCGCCCGGGGCATGCTTGTTTTGTGTTCAGGGGTCCAATCTTCCCCTTTAGATTGTCAGCCCTTTAGGGAAAGCTGCTGAGCCTTTGTCTTCCTGCAGCCCCCCGTGTGCGGGGCAGGGCAAGCCGGGCAGGGCGCATCCGCTATTCTAATGCCACGCTGTGAACTCTTCCACAGCCTTTCAGGAGCAGGCGCCAGGGGTCTCTGGAGGCCAAGTTCAGATGTGAAGCCAGCAGATACTCATCTGCGCCTCCTCTGTGCTGCGCCTTGCTCTCACACGGCTCTTATTGAATCTGGCTGCTTTTCTTTTTAAACTTCAGGGTTAGTTTAGAACTGAATTTTCCCCCGCAGTGGTTACTCACATCACAGCAGAGCAACGACCGTGGCCTACAGAGAAGGCACTTGGACGAGGGATGGGACAAATGGGTAGATCTTAAAATGTCTAGGTGGTGACGTTGACCTGACTTATTTATTATGGCTTATGACAACTTGCTTGGTGACAATTAGATGTGAAGGTTACTGAAGTTTAGAGTCCGATATCCTCAGTTCATTTCGCAAGTAGAATAACTCTGGCATAGGCAGTCAGGTGTTTTTGCCTGGGTCACGAAGGTATCAAAGGTGTGTAAGAACCTACAGTGTCTTAGCTCTCAGTCAGAAGTCACTCGATGATAATTGTTTGTTCAATGGTATTAAAAAATCATTTTCCTGGGCTGGAGAGATGGCTTAGGGGTTAAGACTCTGCCTTGAAAGCAGAAGGTCCTGAGTTTGGATCCCAAGTCCCACTTACAAAAAACACCAGGCAAAAATGGTAGAGACCCACACTTCCCGCCCTGGTGGGCAGAGCCTGGGAATTTTCAGAGTGAAGCAAGAAGGAGGTAGAAACAGTCCAGGATGATTCCTGAAGTCACCTTGAAGTCCTCCACAGGGATGTACAGTGCCCTCTGACACACACACACACACGCACACGCACGCACACACACACACACACACACACACACAAATATTAAAAAAAATCATTTTGCTAAATGTGCCAAAATGTTAGATACTAGCATCAAGACCTTAGGAACATAAGGAACACAATAGCCTTACTTGTAATATTGAAAACCTACAACTGCCCAACATTTGGCATTGGTTAAAAAAATTATGACCCTCCCAAGTCATGGGTGGTCTGTGATAGCATCGTGACAGGATGGTTGTGAATAACTTGATGGTATAGGAAGATGTACTAAAAAAGAAGATAGAAAGTTATATCTTATACAGAAAGTTTGCAAAAATGATATGTGTACAAAAGATGAAGTTAAGTATAAAACAAAATGTTACCCAGCAGTGTCAGTATTAGCAGAAGTACAAGTGCAATTACATATAGACTCTCATACATATTGAGGGTGTGGATTAAGCTACTGGGCATTTACGGCTGGTTCATGCCAATATGTACCCCTAATGTAAGATGCTTGCCACATATTTAAGAGAGAGAATGTAAAAAAAGAATAGATAATGTCTATCAATATATATGTTGACATTTTATGCTGGATTAAAGAAAAATGTTAAGAATATTTTCATCTTTTTCATCAAAAAATAGGACTAATAGAAAATAAAATTTATATGTGACTTAAAACAATATACAGTCTACTACATCTTTAACAGTGAGGTAGGACCAATGCCGGGGGGAGGGGGGATTGGAAGATTGGAAGATTGGGGAGTAGGGTGTGGGAGGGGGAAAGTGTTGCAGAGCCCCAGTCAGCCACTTCCCAGACTGCCCTGCACTGGGTAAGGAGGGGTCAGGCCAGAACTGTTCTGTTCTCAGGGTCTTTGGGATGGTAGTAACAAGCTTCTTTGTGGGATGAGAGAGGCCTAGCAGAGAGCCCTTTGCCTTAGGTATTCCAGACAGATGGACGCTCCCGGCTCACCCCTGCTGATTCTGCCTGGTTTTGGTGACAGGTGGGTAGATGGGTAGATGGGTGGCAGATCATGCAACTGTGGGTCCTGTTTTTGTGACTGTCCAAAAGTATGAATAAAATCCCATTGAAAAAGTTTTTTCCCCTAAACTTATTTATGTATTCATTTAGAGAGAGAGAGAGAGAGAGAGAGAGAGAGAGAGAGAGAGAGAGAATGAATCAGAGAGCACTGTGTGTCCCTGTGGAGGACCAAGGGTGACTTCAGGAATTATCCTGGATTGCTCTACCTCTTTACTGTTTTATTACCTCCTTCTTGCTTTGCTCTGGGATTTCCCAGACTCTGCCTACTAGGACTAGAAGTACAGGCCACTGCAATTTCTAAATGGCTTTTTTTTTTTTTTTTTTTTTAAAGTGAGACCTGGGATCCAAACTTAGGACCTTCTGCTTGCGAGGCAGAGTCTTAATCCCTGAGCCATCACTCCAGCCCCAATTGCAAAAGGTTTTGCCTTGCCTCTTGCCAAACTTCCCTTATGGCATCAGTGTAGATAGGACCCTGAAGGATTAGTTTATAGGTCAATAGTACTCATGGAGGAATCAGAATTTCAGAATTTGAAGAATCTCAGTGCCCTCTCTCTCTCTCTCTCTCTTTCTCAAATAAAGACAATTTGAGGCTTCAGGAAGTCAAGCAACTTATAAGAGCCCAGGCTTTTGGTATCTGTATCTGAGACACGTATCAATGTGCACCTCCACGTAAGTTGTATCTGTAAGGTACCTCTCTGGTCACACTCCCTTGACTAGATAATGATCCTGGAGGGCCTTCTCTGCATTACCTCCAAATACATCCATGAGGCAAATTGTGAGGACTTATTTACTTCCTTGTAGGAAAACAATTTAAGGGACATAATTCTCCAAAAAATGTCAGTCTTAAAAGAGATATATCACTGGGGCTGGAAAGGTGGCTCAGGGGTTAAGCCTCTGCCTTGCAGGCAGAAGGTCCTGAGTTCAGATCCTAGACCACACGTGTAGACGAAGGGCGGAAGCGGGGGCGGCCTGTGTTTCTGGTCCTGGTAGGGCGGAGCCTGTGAATCCTGGGGCAGAGTAAACAAGGAGGAGGTGGAGGTGGTCCATGGGGGTTCCCAAATTTGCCTGTGGTTCTACACACACACACACATACACGCACAGAGATACATACATACACACATGCGCACACGCGCACAATTGAATAAATAAATTAAAAAAAGAGATATATCACTGAAAAATTGTCTATGACGGAGATGACATCAGGTCTTCAGAGTGCATGGTGGTGTATGGCCCATTCTCCTCAGTAGCCATTTGGCTGAGGCATAAGGGAATGGCTCCCTATTCATGTTTTTGTTGAGATTTGCAGCTCCAAATCAAGCAGGACATCAAATGTGACTACTTGATTCTTACTAGAGCAGGATCAAGCATTGGTCAGCATTATGGGGCACATAGCCATGGCAAACTGAAACCAGGTGGGCACCTCCAGGTGGTGGGTAATCCAACCATGGGTGAGTCCAGCCAGGGCGAGTCAGGATCCTCTGTGTCCTTCTGGCCTGACTGAGAGCAAAGGACTTATTTCCTACATGGAACTGCAGAAGCCAAGGATGTTGAGCAGAAAAGGGTGATGTGCCTGTGTGTGTGTGTGTGTGTGTGTGTGTGTGCGCGCGCACGCGCGCATGCGCACGTGCCTGTGGAGGCCCAAGGGTGACATGAGGAATCATCTAGATTGCTCTGTCTCCTTACTGCTTTGCTCTGGGGTTTCCCAGGCTCTGCCCTTCAGGGCCATTTCATTTCTGTCTCTCATTTTCACCTGGGATCTGGGGATCTGATTTCAGGTCCTTTTGCTTGTAAGACAAAGGCTTTAAGCTCTGACCCATCCCTTGATCCCTTTAGTATCTATTTTTAAAGGTTTCTAGGTAGTGAGTGAGGAAACCATGAAGGGCAATGGAGATGGGGTGTGCAGCTAGGAAGACTCTGCCGTAGTTTCAGTGAGAGATGGCAGTGGCTGATCCAGCGTGGAAAGCATTGCAGTGGAAGAAGTGGTCATGTGAAAAATACACATCAAAAGTAGAATCTAAAGGACTTACTGATGTCTTGGATGCTGGACATGAGACCAAGAGAGAAGTCAAAGATAGCACTATGATTTTTGCTTCGCAGAAGATGGAAAGATAGTGCTAGTATTTCCCAAGCAGTGCAGATATAGGAATAGTTCGGGGTAGAATCTGTTTCAAGTTTGGGTATGTTGAGACTGAGATGTCGCTGTTGGACAGTATTCTAGAGGGAGTGAGGAGCCCAGGCGCCTTCCCTCTTCTTTCTCACTGCACAAGCAAGAACTTGTGCTGGGCTGGGCTGCAGGGTTAAAGCTGAGTCAGGTCTCAGGAAGGAAGCAGCTCATCTCTGCTGTAATTCTTGGGCCTGGAGCGCTAGGCTTTTCCTTATTAGGGAGAGGTGAGGTCTATAGGTCTGAGGCCTTCTGTAGGAGACGATGGCAGAGAAAGGCCCCCCGCGTCTCACCATGGTTAGGCCAAGGCAAGCTTGAGGAGGATAGGGCACATGGGTGGGGGACGGAAGTGCCAGCGGCTGAAGGTAAAGGGGACTAAGAAGACGGGCACCTGAGGGAGGCAGGCGACCTAGATTGAGACCATCTCTGGACCAGAGTTCTAACGTCTTACTGGTTGCACTGGCCTTGCCTCCAGGTCTGTGTGATCATTAGCAACTTCCTTCACTTTCTCTGAGCTTGTTTCCTTGTCTATTAACCACGGCCAAGGCGGGAGAGCACCTGCTTGGCACACATGGGGCCCTAGGTTCTGTCCCCCCAGTACTGTCAAAATCCATACCAAATCACAAGGCCAGAAACAGGCCCGATGCCATCAATCCCTGAGGGCTGTTATGGGGTGACTCTATGAGACAGCAGTGTGATGCTCTTACTGTAGGGGTCCAAAGACAGGGAGGAAAACTCAGCTGTTGACTTCCACAGACTTCCTTGTGTCTCAGAGAAGGTGAACAAAACAGGCTCCAGAAATGTGATCCAGGCAGGTACTGAATGACATCTCTTTTTTTCCTTTTGGATCATTAAAATGCCAGACTGCACTGAGCTCTCCATTCTGGTAAATACACCTGATACTTAATTTTTAAAGTGGTTACACTTCACTGTGAGAGTTTTTAATTAGTGAAACATTAATATGATTACGATATTTAGTAAAGGTTGGTTCCGTTACATTAAAAAAAAAAAATTAATAGACTGATACTTCTTTGCCTGTTGCCACCTGGTGGTAGTTGCTGGGATAACTTGGTGTCCAGGAGAGTCTCTAGAAGGGAGATAAGTCATTCATGTGCAACAAGTTCAACAGGTGAAACCCCTGGTGTTCATCCTGGAAGTCTCCCCCATACTTCGAATACTACTTATCCTTTTGGGCCTGACAAAGGACAGCCACATTAGGCCTCCTGTGAGCAACCAGCGCATCCGTTCTTCACGCCACCTGCCTTGTCTTGGTCCTTGTCTATGGCAGCAGAGACAACAAAAAAACTGGGCTCTTTAACTTAACATTCAGGCTCAAATGGCCCAGCAGGTCTAGGACTTCCTTTATTTTCAAGGGCTTAGATGTTTAGATTGTTTTTTAAAAGTTTTTGGCTCCTAAGTATGAAAACAGGAAAACGACATTAGATATTTGAAAAGGTGTTTGCAAGGTTGAACATCTCAGTCAAGTGCAACACAGCCCTTATGCATGGTGTATAAATAATATTCCACACATCTTAATACTTTCAGTGTGAGGAACTGGTAAAACAGCTCTAAAACTGAAAACACTCAGCACCCAGAGAGGTCTCAGTCGTATCTTGACATACACAGAGTGACCTTCCTTCATCATTCCCACCTGCTCATCTTATGAGAACTCTGAGAGGTGGATTGACTTTCTCAGGTCCCATAGTTTGTTTTTTTTTACTTAAAAAATTTTTTATTCAATTGTGCGTGTGTGCACATGTATATGTATGTGTGTGTGTGTGTATGTGTGTGTGAACCACAGGTGAATTCAGGAACCATCATGGACGCCTCCACCTCCTCCTTGTTTACTCTGCCCCGGGATTCACAGGCTCCACCCTACCAGGAACAGAAACGCAGGTCGCCCCGCTTCCGCCCGGCATCTATATGTGGGGTCTAGGATCCGAACTCAGGACCTTCCGCCTGTAAGGCAGAGGCTTAACCCATGAGCCACCTCTCCAGCCCCTCAGGTCCCATAGTTTAAGTGAGACCGGGATCAGAGCCCAAGTTCACGACCTCTGTCCTAGCTCTGTTTATGGCATCTAGTTAACAGAATTAATAAACCAGTTCTTTTGTGGTACCAGAACCTTCTCTTTCATTTTAGAAATTCTTTCAGGATAGGCCAATGTGGTATTCAGAATTAATTTGGGTATCCAAAGTGGAAAAAAAAATCGAAATTTAAACCTGCACTAGCAGCAGCTACATTAGTGTTTTTCACTTAAAAAAAATTACACGTCTGGGCTGGGGAGATGGCTCAGAAGTTAAGGCCTTTGCCTTGCAAGCAAAAGGACCTGAGTTCAGATCCTCAGATCCCATGTAATAATGCTGGGTGGAAATGTCAGCAGCCTGCAATTCTGGCCCTGGAAAGTGGAGCCTGGGCAACTCCAGAGCAAAGCAATAAGGAGGAAGAGCAATCCAGGATGATTCCTGATGTCACCTTTGGGCCTTCACAGACTCAACACTCAAGTGTCCTTTTACACACACACACACACACACACACACACACACACACACATAATCACAAACCTTTCTTTCAATATACTCTTTTCTGCTTCTTTTTTCCAAGATTATTCTGCTACCACTATTCATTTATGATCCTCCCTGTTATTTTTCAAAACTGATGTCCTAGTCAATATTATTTATATCTTTAGTGTACGGAATTACACTCTCATTTTTTTTCTGTTTATTTCTCTGATTATCTATTATAAATACTTTGGAAGGATATTTTCTTATGGTGATATTAAGTGCTAATCACTAATAAACAGGACAACAGGACTGGTAAGTGGGTCGCTCTGCTGAGAAATGTGCCCAGTGGCTCGTGTGGGGGTTTTCAAAGCAGAAGAGCTTATGTGCTATGGCTCCCAGCAGAGACGGTTCCTGTGTGTGACCCTTGCAGGTACACGGGGCTTTTACACAGTGTTCCTTGGGTGAGGACGAGCACGCTTGCGGTGCCAGCCCCAGTCAGTGCGAGGAACTGGCAGCACAGTTCACCTTTCTGTCCTGGCTTCCTCAGCAGCTCTACTACACCAGGTCTCTTATAAAGAGTAATCCGGATCGCAGAACATGTAGGCAAGAAGCATATCTTGTCAAAGTTCTGGCCTGGAGATTAGCCTGTTCTAGCTGTCTTGCATCCATCCAGGAGATAAGATTTCATAAAAGGAAGAGGGCTCAGGAAAGAGTTCAAGTTCTTGGTTCTAAGTTGAAGACCACAGCATTTACATCTGGAGGCTTTCTAGAGAAGAAAATGAGCCAAGAACAGGAGTCTGCTTTCCACAGCTTCATCCCCACTGATGCTTGGCACAGCATCCTGACAGAAGCAGTGCCCAGAAGTCTTTGTTGGACGATGCAGTTAAATAACATGGTGTGAAATCTCAACAAGATCCTCAAACGGTTAAACTTCCCTGACTTCTAACAGTTAGATGAGCAAGAAGGATCAGAGCCCGAACAGACTTACGTTGACAGGGCTCCGTTAACTGATAAGCAAGCAAAATGTGGTACAACCATCTAATCAAAAATATTCAACTATTAAAAAGAATGACTGGCACAGCTGATACACACTAGGACATGACTGCACTTTGGAAACATCAGAGGGAAAGAAAACACTGACAAAAGACTATCTAGTGTAAAATGGAACGTCTAGAACACATGGAAAGTAAGTTCCAGTGGCTAAAGGGAAGAAGGTGAGGAAGTGTTTGCCAACGGGCCCGTACTCTGTGCTTTGGGGAAAGGAGGAAGAGAAATGTAAAGTTGAATGATGATGGTGGTGGCGCATGTCTGAATATACTAAAAACAACTAAATTATATACTTTAAAAGAGTGAGCATATCAATAAGTCATATACATACATACATACCTGTGCACATACATACATACCCATGCACATACATAACCCAGCTCCAGAAAACCCATCATGGGATAGACACCTACTTACACAGGCTACATGGCCTCTCATGAGGATGCGGCTGAGTATAACTGACGAGGAAACTGACAGACTGCTCAGAGAGTGTTAAAGTCAAAACCTTGCAAAGCTTTGCCAGGCATGGCTGACAAATAGCAGCAACATACACTAAAACTAGCTGGTGCCCACCAAAGGCCAATGCATGGGGCTCAACAACGGACTGGAAGGGATAGTAACATATCAGTGCAACATAGTAGCAAAAGACCCAATGAGCTTAGAGGGCGTGGTGTAACTATTCTAAACACCAGCCTGCTTCCTCTGCTTCCCACAGCAGCCGTCCATTTAGTGTCAGCTCCTGGCATTGGGGACCCATCAGATCCAGAAGAGGGTAAGGGGATGGAAGAGTGGTGGGGACATGACAGCTCTGCCCGTGCATCTTCCCGGTTCCGTCTTTGCTTATCACAGCTTTCTCACAGTCCCTTAGCCTGCCTTTGGTGGATAGTTGCTCCCTGGGGATCTATGTCCTTCACAGCGACCCTTCCTCTTCCCCATCAGGTTAATTCAATAGTGCAATGAATCCTGATTGAGTGTTGCTGGTGGGGGTGGCCGCGGTTGCAGGTGAGACTGTTTATCATGGTGCAGCTTCTGTTTGCCCAGCTGGAGGCCGCTTGCATTCTGCTCTGCTGTGTTGTCCACAGACTGACGTCGGAAAGACCCGGCACCCTACTAGTTGGTGTGTTATCCATTTAGATGGCAGTGGTATTTAGAATGCCAGCTATTGAGCCGCATATGTGGCAAATGATGGAGGGGAGTTGTAAAAAGGAACCAGGAAGGGAAACAAGTGTGTACTGAGGGTTTGTTAAGTGCGAGGCACTGTGGTATGTTCTCAAGCCACTCTCATGCAGCCTTGTGAGGTAGGTATCAAGTGTTCACGCAGTGAGAGTAAGATGGGGACTCAAGAATGAGAAGTGGGGGTGGGGACAGGATGAGATCGCAGAGCTGGTCTTCCTCGGCCGGCTCAGTCTTGGTGACAACTGAGTGCAGCCAGGGAAGTCACATCAACAAGCTCCCCTGATTCAGACAGGTCTGCACCAAGAGGGTGTTTGATTTACTGTGGACTTCAGGCAAGTCCCTTGCCATCTTTCTCATGACTTGTCTGTAAAGCACTCTGAGAGGCTGTACCTTAAGCGCTGCCTAAGGATAGACAAATACTGACCTTCTGTGTAGGCAGAAAGCCAAGGTTCCTATCTCTGATCTGTCACTCCTAGAAATGTGTGGGTGGAGCTTTCATTCTCACTTGAACAAATGTGGTGAGTTACAACCTTCTCTACTGCCTTGCCTGGCTCCTGACACTGTGTCAGCCTTGGCGGCTGAGCTTCCCCTGGAGGCTGCTTGTATCTGACTGTCCCTCTGTAGAATCAAACTGTGTGAAGGAAAGAGCGTTCAATTAAGAGAAATATTTTCTCCTTCCTTCCTCTTCTTCACCCACTTCTCTGTTTTTAATCTATAGCGTTCTTTGGAGACTGGCTTTTTGGAGAAGGCTCTTACCTCATGCAGTGAAGTGTAAATTCTGAGTTTTGTCACCGCTTGTATCTACTAAGCATTTTACATAGAAAATAATGGTGAAATTACTTTTATTTCATCTTTCCTTCATTGATAAAGGAACCAAAATAATTTATAAAATACATACAAAACTCTGGGATGGTATATTGTTTAGTGTACTATACTCATTTAATATGAATAGAAGCTTCACATTGTTATTTTTAAAAAATATTTATTTATTTTACTATGTGCGTGTGCATATGTGTGTGTGTGTGTGTGTGTGTGTGTGTGTGTGTGTGTGTGTATCAGAGGGCACTGGGTATCCCTGTGGAGGACCAAGGGTGATTTTGGGAACATCACAGATTGCTTCTATCTCCTATTTTGCTTTGCTTTGGAATTTTCCAGGCTCTGCCCACCAGGGCAAAGAACTGCAGGCTGCTGCCATTTTTGCCTGGTGTTTTTACATAGAACTTGGGATCTGAACTCAGTACCTTCTACTTTTGAGGCAGAGTATTAACCCCTGAGCCATCCTCCCAACCCATATTGTTATTTCTCTGCATACTGTGTCTTGCTGGAGCCTCTAGCAATAACCTCTTCATGACCTCTTGTTCTATACGCTTCTATTTGTAGAGGTTGGAACCTCCTTGCTGCACAAGAGCCTCAAGACATGGTCCCAGCAGCCAGGGAAGACCTCAGCTGTCCTCCTTGGAGGTGACAGCCAGAGCTAGGAGAGCCCCGTGCTCTTCCGTGTCCTTCTGCCTGTGTGTCTCAAGGAAGGAGTGAATTCCATTGGTCTCTTTGGTCTTGTAACTTGTTAATATTCCTCACTAAGCCTGGACAAATTTCAGTGGGTTGGTTTGATAGCATTTATTATATGTTTTGATATTTATGGAGAATTTAAAGAGGTTTAAAAAAATGGCTATAAGTAGGTAGTCAGCTAGACAGGAAATGCAGCCTCTTGGGAAGGGACTGCCTTTCCATTACTCATAAAGGTTTGGACCCAACAGGGAACGTAGTAAATCTTATGTTTAAGAAAGTGAATTGTATGTTTAAAGGAATATGCATATTGTAAAAACAGTTCTATTTATGCAAAAGATTCATGTAAGTTTATGAAGGTTTTCAGGGATTTTAAAGGATTTTAAGTGCTGTGTTAGACTATACTAGTAACAGATGTTCAACGGCATGTTTAAGTTTTTATTTTACTGAAAAAGCAATGGACTGCCTGATATTTTCTTTTTAAAATATCACGCCAATGTTGTCACATTTTAAGTTAGCTCAAACGAATGATTCCTAAAAAACACAAATAACTTAAAGTAAACCGAAGGGTTCTTAAAAATGAACATGACTAGCAGAATCAGAAGACTTTGCTACAGCATCTCCCTGGGAATTCCAGGCTTTTGTGTCACTTTGTGTTCTTTTTCTGCAAAGACAGATGGTGTCAGTAATTGCCTATATATTTAATTAAGTTAAAAAGCTACATAGTAAGGCTTGGGC
The DNA here is from genome assembly GCA_023101885.1 of Typhlomys cinereus. Classification (NCBI taxonomy): domain Eukaryota; kingdom Metazoa; phylum Chordata; class Mammalia; order Rodentia; family Platacanthomyidae; genus Typhlomys; species Typhlomys cinereus. Next base: position 332,795 of record JALPQD010000042.1, on the reverse strand, counting down.
AAAAAGTAGGGAATTTGCGCCATGTGCAAAGAAAGTAAAGGAGAAGAAACTAGTAACATAGCACTCCTCACCCAGTATCTCTTCCGATATCCATATGTCCTGGAATGTGAGGTGGCATTTTATGGATCTAATTATAAGAACAAAGGCATTTATCCTGAAAGATAAAGCCCATACGCACACGTGAAAGGCAGCTCTATACATCTGACCAACTAGAGCACAAGGATTCTACCTGTTGTTGATCACACACTTTCCAAATTTGATCCCCATACTTCAGCGGCTATTCTAATCTTCTGTTACACTTACACAGTTCGCCTGGGATTTCTTACCTAGCAGGCTAATCATTGTGAAATTATTATGGGGTGGGGAAAAGCAGCAGCTACTTGTAGAAAGTGGTTTGGGAAACTGACTTAACCATTCTCACGGTGTCTGTTTTCAATGTTCCCATCCCGTGAATCCACCTTCTGGCTTAATGGCAATATGGCTCTCCCAGCTGTGGTGGTGTATTTGGGCTGCACATTGAAAACTCTTAAAGCTTAAAAATGGCTACCACAACACTGATTTTATTCTATTTCTCTTAGTCATTAACATTTAACGATTACCTTATGTGCTGAGCACGAGGATGGAATATATTAAAAAAATAGGAGATTGTGTTTTCTGGCTTTAAGCTGTTCAACCCAATTCAAGAAGCATATTGAGGAAATCCATGAGACATACATTTAGTGGTGGGGGAGAGGGAAGACACTTTCCTCAGGAAATCACCATCAATTCAGAGCCGAACCCACAGTGTTTGCTGTGAGAGAAAGTTTACAGTCTCAGCAGCCACATAGGTCTCTGTGGGAACAACTGGGTGAATCTCTGTAACCTCGGTTTTCTCATTTGTAAATCAGGTGTAATAATTTACAGTCACTAAAAAAATAATTATTCCGACCATGAGCACCATAATCAGCTCTGAGATACTAAAGGAAGAAGTTGTAGTTGAGGGAGAATCGATAAGGTAATTTTCATATTTTGAAGGAGACAAGTTGCATATTAACAGACAAAAAGGAAAGAATCAGAGTGAAAGCAACATATGAGCAGTGGAAAGAGAAGGCTTGGGTGCGTGTTTCTGACATTATGACTCCATCTCCCAGGAGACCTCACCAGGACAGAGTGCCAATCCAGCTTCTGAGCCTCAGCAACTATTTGCTAATACAAGTTATCCAGCTTCAGGTATTTTGTTATAGCAAAACCAAATTAATATATATAGAGAGATAGGTAGGTAGGTAGATAGATAGATAGATAGATAGATAGATAGATAGATAGACATATATAGCAAGTAAGTATGTAGAACCCTCATGCAATGCTGATAGGTATGTAAGTTGATGTGAAAAACAATATGGAAGTTCTTTAAAATGAAAATAGAACTGTCATATGATCCAGAAATTCCACTACTAAGAATGCATCTAAAGAAAATAAAATCATTATCTTGAGGAGATATCTGCACCACCATCTTCATGACAGCAGTAGTTGCAGTGACCAAGATCTTGTCAATGGATGGATAAAGAAGTTGTAGTGTACACACACACACACACACACACACACACACACACACACATTATTATTCAACCTTTGAAAAGAAGGAAATCCTACCACTTGTGGCAACATAGAACACATGAAATGAAATACAAGCACTGCATGGTCTCACCTGCATGTATCTAAAAGTGTTAAAGCGGGGCTAGAGAGGTGGCTCAGGGGTTAAGCCTCTGCCTTGCAGGCAGAAGGTCCTGAGTTCGGATCCTAGACCCCATGTATAGACACTAGGCGGAAGCGGGGGCGGCCTGCGTTTCCGGTCCTGGTAGGGCGGAGCCTGTGAATCCCGGGGCAGAGGAAACAAGGTGGAGGTGGAGGTGGTCCATGGTGGTTCCCGAATTCGTCCGTGATTCTACACACACACACATACATACACACACATACATGCTCATACGAACAATTGAATGAATAACAATAAAAAAAGTGTTAAAGCAGAAGGAGCCATGTCCCGTGGCAACCAACCGTGGCTGTGCACTGCAAGTGTGGAGAACAGAGAGGATTTCTTACACACAGGATGAACATTTGAGATGATAGGTGTATTATCTTGCTTGATTGTGCAATTGTTTTTACAACATATTGCATCATGCTCCTTAAATATGCATGATTTAAACTTTTTCAGTTATACCTTAATAAAGTTAGGAAGGAAATTGGGCAGTTTTGCAAGAAAGACTTTAGCTAATGATCAGTCTTGCCCTTAGGTGACAGGCACAGCAATGGTCAGCTTTGTTTCTATGATGCTAAGGCGCATGCTGAGAAATCTTGTGTGCAGAGAACCTTTCAGTATTTCTTAGCACCGAGACTGTTTCTTTTATGCTGCTTGTCATGCTCCTGAATCCTGCAAATACTCCTGAAAGGGGTGGATACAGTGAGCATGCCTGGTCCCTGCCCTGCCAGTGTTCCTGGGGATTAGATGGAAGATCCTCAAGTCCATAAGGAAGTATTTTGGTCTTATTTGAAGTGAAACAAGGATCCTGTGGTGTAAGAGGCACTGGAAGAAGTTGAGAGTACATAAGTTGGGTGTCAACAGAGAAAGCGAAGCATGGCTTGGACATGAAGCATACCCCCTCAAAGTGCTCATATTTTGAAAGATTGGTCCCCAGGTGGTGGTACAGTTTTTTGGGTTATTTCTGGAAATTTTAGGCACTAGGTGTAACTGGAGGAAGCATGGCACTGAGCCCTGCTGTTGAGGGCTGCATCTTGTCCTGGGGTCCTCTCTGCCTCTGGTTCTTCCTGTCTACCAACAGGTGAAGAAGCCCCTCTGCCATATGCTCCTGCCACCACGCTCTGCCCACATGATCAGGCCCGAGCAACCCTGGATGCGACCATCTGAAACCGCGAACAACAGTAAGCCTTTCTTCCGTTAGGTTGTTTCTGTCAGGTATTTTGGTTTCAACTTCAGAAAAGTAGCGAATTCAGCATTCGTAATCTGTAGCTCAACTCACAGCCTGTCTGAGAGATAAGAGTCAGGGCTTGGGCTCTAGTTTCCCAAACATCAAAGCTTATAATGTGAGGAGGTTACAAAACATTTAAGTATGGCTACTTATGGCAATATCGTGTACTATATATATAGTAAGCCTGGACACTAATCAATGTTAAGAAAATTGTAGTTTTTACTATAGACCCTGTCATCATGTTCTTATGCTTACTGTAGAAGTTATCATCATCACCAGTGTCAGTACTTTCTGTATAATGCAGGTGTCTTTCATTGACACAAAGATGCAGACCTTTTACAGGGACAGATCTACTTTAATGCTTCAAAATCCTTTGGGATTTATTTTCCCTTCAGTGGGTATTAAGATGTGATTAACAATGTGCCTATTATAGCATTAAAAAACACTGAATAATTGGCACTTCTGTTTATACCAAAGGCCGATTAAATTTTAATTTAGATATATACTGCTAACCTCCTTATATATAAATAAAACACCTTCCCTTTGGAAAAGTAAATCTCATGAGCACCCTCGGTGAACTTCTTATATATCTTTGAAACAGAGATCGGGAGATTTTGCAAATGAAAGTGCTAAAGGGGGACTCAGAGAGAAGTATTCATTCATTCATTTAATAAATATTTATTGAGCATCTATTTTCTGCTAGACAGGGTGCTAGGTGCTGGGTTACAGAAATAATCGAGAAAGAATTATGGTATTTCTGTAGACCTTAGTTTTTGCATTATCTGAAATAAATCTATTCATTTTTGATGCTTGTATATCACTCTGAGGTGATGATAACGCTCAGTGAGTTTTAAAAATAATGCTAATTCAATTCAGCTTCTACTCACAGTCTGAGGGCCTGCTGAGAGTCTCTGACAGTTTTGCACGTGGTTATGCCATTTGACTTAATAAGATCAGCTCCGTCATCTATCTGCTCAGCCTCTCAGAACAGCCCATGAGAAGTTGGGCAGAAATTCTCCCTTGTTAATGATAGAATAAGGCTTGAAGAGTTGTCCACAGTATTAATACTGGTCAACAGAGAGAGCGGGACTGACAATTATTAATATCACAACAAACATTTTTCGGATGATTCTTAAAATTATTGTGTGTGTGTGTGTGTGTGTGTGTGTGTGTGTGTGTGTGTGTGTATCAGAGGGCACTGTGTGTCCCTGTGGAGGTCCAAGCGTGACTTTGGGAATCATCCTGAACTATTTCTACCTCCTTCTTGCTTCACTCTAGGATTTCCCTGTCTCTGCCCACCAGGGCCAGAAGTACAGCCTGCCATCGTTTCAGGCCTGGCATTTTTATGTGGGATCTGGGATCCAAACTTAGGACCTTCTGCTCGTGAGACAGAATCTTAACTCCTGAGACTTGCTTCAGACCCAAATGATTTTTTTTCCAATCCAGGATGAGATTCTGCACTTAGAAACTCTAAAGAATGATTTTTAGACTATGTATGCTATGACTTGAGATGAAATGTTCCTCCAAGGAGTAGTGTATTGAAGGTTTGGTCCCTGATACAGGCTGGCTTCTGAGATGTGATTGGATCCTAAGAACTCTGATGTCATGATGGATTTATAATTTGAACATACTATTGGAAAGTGTTGGAACTGTGAAAAAGTGGAGCCTAGTTGGATAGAGGCCACTGGGCACATATCTTTGAAGGATGGGGCTTGTTCTCTGCTCCTTCCTCTCCATCTCACTCTGCTTTCTGTCTGTCCTAAGATGAGCTGCTTTGTCGTCCCCCTCCCACCAGGATGTTTAGGTCTGCTTTAGACTCATGGCAATGGAGCCAGCCTAGCATGGACCAACACCTCTAACTGGCGCACTGCTTCCTTTAAGTTCTTTTTTCTTAGGTATTTGTCAGAAGCAAAAAGTCTGACTAACATAATATGTCATGTTCTCTGATCCACATCAGGGACTCCTCATACTTTTTGCCACGTGACAAGTCTCATTTCTTTTTACAGCTACCCTCGAATGAAGGACCATTACTTAGCACTTATAGCCATTTTTCCAAACTCTTTTTTTTTTTTTAATATGGGATTTAGGCTAAGCATGAAGCTTAGTGGCAAAACACCTGCTAGCATGAGAGGGCCCGGATTTGATTCCCCAGCACCTCAAGAAACGAAACAAACAAGATGTAATTTCTTTTCCCTGTTTTCTTTTTAAATAATAACTGTTGACGTTCGTAAGAGATAAGCTTGTTTTAAAAGTTTACAATTCTCTAAAAGCAAAGACTTTTTTTAAAGCTGGGAAACATCTTTGGCCATTTGTCTGTCAAAAGTGTTTTATAAATGCATACCTCTATGAGACAAGCCAGGTGTGCTGTAGACAGACAGGGATCGCCATCTTCCCCTATTTGTGTCATTTGCATGTTTCCTTTTACCACCGCCCTTTACAACCTCTTTCTTCCTTAGAATGCATTCTTTCCTACATTCCTTCAATCTTAATTATCTTTCAGCTCCAATCTCCCCTTCACTGTGCAAAGCTTTCTTGATGGCACCAAGCAGAAGGGATCCGGCTTCTGTCTGACTCCATGGAGGAAGTCACTTGGCAGTTAAAGCTGCCATTACCTTTTTTGATGTCTCTTTTATTGTTCTCTGTAGCTGTCACTGCAGCTTTTCGTTGTGATTCATTTTCACACTCATCTTTCTAGCTAAATCGTGAGCTCCCTGAGGGCAGGCGGTTCCCCATCTCTAGCTTCTCTGCTGCTTCTCTAGCACCTGCTGTAATGGCTCGTACATAAGAGATGGTCAATAAACACTTGCTTCATTGGAACTTCCCTTAGTGAGGAAACTCAAAAGATCTGGATTGCCTCGAAGTTCCCAAACCCCATCTATTTACAAATAATAATCAGGCAGCTGGCCTAGTAGGGCCACCATTATACTAAGTGTCACAAAGAAGAGAAAATCGCAAGGCTTAAAGGTATTTTCTACCTGATCTAAAAATTCATGGAGACATTATGTCTGCTTATAAACCATCAAAAAGTGGAACACAACTGGACGACAGCTGTGAAGCAGCTGACAGAAGCACCCGGGCGTATGGAACAGGCCCTCGGATATGTGTTCTCTCTTCCCTCAAGTCTTTGGTAGGTACTTCGTATAACTTAAATGAACAAGATACTGGACTCATTTGCCCTAGTTTTACCCGTCAAGGATGCGGAAATAGCAGTAAGCTGCTCTTTGCTTAAGGTTTGAATCTTGCACCATAACCACGGGAGGAACCCTTCCTCATTCTCAGGGGAGAAGGCCCGTCCTCAGCAGGGCTATCACCGCGTCTTCTAGAGCTCAGCAAACTGTTTGCAAGTTACTGAAGACCTGGAATTTTGCCATTTCTATGGCTCCGCAATCGAAGATTTAAGGCCCCACTGGAAGCTTCTAACCATGTTCTCTCAGCTTCATTTCCCTGGGATTGGTCTGTCTCCCCTTTATTCCCACATGAGGCTGTGTTCTGCCAGATGATCCCATTTTGTATTTTCTCTTCTATTTTCATTTTCTTTTTGAAATAGCATCTCACGCTTAGCCCAGGTTGGTGTTGAACTCTTGGCATCTTCTTGCCTCAGCCACCAAAATGTTGGAATTACAGGTGTGAACTATCTTACTCAGCTATTTATTATTATTATTATTTGAAAAAGAATCTCAGTATCCTGGCTGACCTCCAGCCTTCTGAGCTAGGATTATAGATATGTTGTCACTGTGCCTGGATTCCAGTGCTTCCAATGCATTCCACTCATTCTGCTACCTTAGACCCTCATTCTGAAATCTCAGCAGAATTTTCCAGCTTCTTATCTGGAGTTGATTCATAATTGCCCTTGGTACATCCCTCTTGTTTCTCTGCTTCATCTTGGCTCCTGGTCTCCTTTGCTCCTACCGTGCCAGCATGTTACACTGTAGGTCCCAACTGGAGCTAAGAGGCAAGAATCTGCAAGACTGCATTACCTCAATTTTCTGCTTCTCAGGCCTACTGCACAGTGTGCACGTGTTTGTAAAATTGTTTATATCAAAGTGCTTTCCAAACTAGAAATGTACCAAGGAAATTTATGATCATCAGTATTCATCTACTTTTCTGATCAGAAATGTTTAATTACTCTTGAAAATGCAAGACAAGGGTGTAGCTTAGCATATATAAACCCTTGGGTTCAACCGCAGCATACCAAAGTAAGTGAATAAATAGACACATAAATTAATTAACTGAGAAAAGAAAACAAAAAGCAGAAGGAACAAAATAGCAAGCGACCATGTTCTGTATTCATTTTCTATATTTGTTGCAACAAACTGCCACACATTTCCTGACTTAAGCTGCATGAATGCATTGTTTCGCAGCTCGAGATCAGAAGTCTCACCAGGCAAGGCTCTCTTGGAGATTCTGTTCCCTTGCCCATTCTGGCTTCTAGAAACAGATGGCATTTGTTGGCCCACAGCCCATCCTCTATTTTCAAAGTCAGTAGAAAGTGTAGCATCTTCTCTCTCACTGTAGCCCTGCTGCCTCCTTCTGCATCCAAGATAACCTCCCATCTCAATGTTGAATTCTTAGCTTAATCACATCTGCAACGTCCTTTTGCCATGTAAAGTATTATTTACAGGGTTCAGGGATAAAGACACAGCATCCTTAAGGGACCATCATTCTGCCTCTTATACCCTCAGACCTCCCACGTAGAAATAATGACTTCTAACATATTAGTATATGTTTATATTTAAGGATCTTTCTATTCTGTATGTGCATATATGTTTTCTTTTTTATAAAATTATGATATTGCTTATATTTTCTGATCTTTTTACTATTCCATTATCATACTAACAATTTCTTTCAAATATTCTTCAAAAGAGTGATTTTCAGTATCTTCACAGTATTTAATATATTTACATATGATAATTTGTTTAAAATTTTTTATTAATGGAATTTAGGTCATTTAAAATTATTGATATTTTGTGATTAGTGTATGTCTACATAGAGTTTTGTGATTATGTTCTTGTGATATTTTTAAAAGACTCTTATTACTGAAATTTGAATTTTCCCATACAGCAAATAAGTATTATGAAAATATTATAACAAATAATTTTCTTTTTTTAACTTTTTTTTATTCAATGTGTGTGTGTGTGTGTGTGTGTGTGTGTGTGTGTGTGTGTGTGTGTGTGTAGAACCACAGGCGAATTCGGGAACCACCATGGACCGCCTCCATCTCCTCCTTTACTCTGCCCCGGGATTCACAGGCTCCGTCCTACCAGGACCAGAAACGTAAGCCGTCCCTGCTTATCCCTGGCATCTATATACGTGGGACCTGGGATCCGAACTCAGGACCTTCTGCCTGCAAGGCAGAAACTTAACCCCTGAACCACCTCTCCAGCCCAACAAATAATTTTCTAACCCAAAAGGTTTCTCAGAAATTAAGAAAGCTAACTAACCTGTGTATTTTGTAGCAGTAAAACAGAAGAGTAGACAAAATGATAAATTCAAAGTAACATGGCATTAAAGGGTTATATTTAATTGCCTGAAACTTCAATGTGATACAAATATAGTGTATGTAGCAGGGTTTGGCAGCCAAGTATGTGGGGATGAACCACACATGTGGCAGGTAAAGGAGATATCAGGAGTTACTGGGAGATTGGATATATGCAAGAGAGAGTCAGGGCTGTGGAGCGGCTCAGGGGCCAAGCCTCTGCCCCCCAAGCAGAAGGATCTGAGCTTGGATCGTGGTCCCATGTTAAAAGGCTGCGCAGAAATGGTGGCATCCTGCACTTTTGACCCTGGAAAGCAGAACCTGGGAAACTTCAGAGCAGCACAAACAGGAGATTGAGAAATCCAGGATGATTCCCAAAGTCGCCCTTGGGCCTCCACAGGTGCACAGTGTTTTCTGATACACACACACTTTCTAAAAAAAGAGATGAGTAAATTGAGATGCTATTTTATATATATTGAGGCACAAGAGACTCAGGTTTCTTCCTATTGGAGAAAGTCCTGATTCTTAATTTTTTTAATATTGTGTGTGTGTGTGTGTGTGTGTGTGTGTGTGTGTGTGTGTGTGTGTGTGTATCAGAGAATACTGTGTGTGCCTGTGGAGGCCCAAGGGTGACTTCGGGAATCATCCTAGATTGCTTCTACCTCCTTCTTGCTTCACTCTGGGATTTCCCAAGATCTGCCCCAAAAGTGCAGGCCACCATTTTCTGCCTGGGCGTTTTTGTTTCGTTTTGTTTTTTTGTTTTTGTTTTAATGTTGGACCCGGGATCCAAACTCAGGACCTTCTGCTTGTGAGACATTTCTCCCCATATTGATTCTTATTTTTAACCATTGAAATAGCAATGTCTAGAAATCTAATTTTGAGGTACTGGATTATTAATGAAGATATTGGCAGGGATTCATAATTTTAAAATATACTACTTCTGATTTAGAAATAGTTATAGATACATCTATGCATACACATGTAACTACTTGTACATATAATGTATGCATATGTGTATATATACTTGGCATAAGTATAATCCATACATTCCTATTTCTGTCCACTGAGAGGTCCCAGTGGCAGTGACAGCAATCAAGTAATATCCTCTTCCACTAAAGAAACCAGGGATTCTGGATTCCTAGCTGCTTGTTCTTAGCTGTGGCATAGGAAAATCAGAAAGTGATTGCAGAATATTGCATTGTGCTGGAATGTGAGACAATACTCTGAGAATAAAGACACATCAGGAAGATGTAAAAGGTCTCCTGAAGGGTCTCTCCTAGCCAACACCAGAACAATTTATGCATAAGTAAAGAAAATGTAGAAATGCAACCCCTTTAATAAAACAGGAATCCATGAGTTAAGTTTTGCTGCTTCTCATGCACACAGGTGTGCTGGAAAGCAGAGAAGGAAATTCTGCCTTGAGGCATACTGTCAACTAATGGTACAGAGCAAAGAATGGAAGAGGACATGACTCCTGTAATGGGGGAAGTCAAGGAGAAAGTTGGCCATGGATGCTGCTTTATGGGTAGAATTTGACAAGGATAAAGGTACTCTTGGGATCTTTCCCCACAAGATACTGCCATTCACTTGCAAAGGAAAAAAAAATGATCTTATGGTAGTAGAAAGAGAGAGACAGAGAGAAGTCAGATGAAAGAAAAATCTTGGAGAAAGTATTTGCAATACATAGATCAAAGAATGAATTATTTATATATAAAGAGTGTCTATGGATCATTATTTCATAACTCAGTTCAAAAAGAACAAAAAGTATGACCAGGTAATCAAATAAGAATAGGGAGAAGGGCTGACAAGCATGAAAAGATGTTCATCTTCGGTAATAAAGAAATATCAAGTAAAACATGGCAATGCTTATTATCTGTTAGACAAGCAAAAATGAGAGGTTGATAATATGCCTGTCTCTTCACTGGTATCACAAAGCATGCCTGCTAGAAATGACGTTAAGGTGTTTTCTGAGGCAATATCACTTGGAAAATAGCTAAAGAATACGCCTGCACCTTACAGATTATTATACAGAGAAAGCAAACATACCTCCTTTGCTAATGTAGAGAAACTCTGCGTGATCACTGGAAGCTCTTCCTGTGCTATTGGTAACTGCAACTCACAAGACCACGTATTCAAATATTAAGGACAAGGAGAACTCATACAGACCCAGAAAATCTGGGGTGTCTCACTCATCCAGCCAGTGTCTGAGTGCCTTCTTGAAACATCTTGATGGTGCCTTCCTGTTCCTGCTACTGTTTGCTCATTTGTTCAACAAATATTTGCTGAGCATTTACATTGTACACAGGGAGCTTACAGGGTGCAAAATGAGGCAGACAGTAATCGGATGGTCATCCAAGCAAGTTTAAAATACCACTGAGATAACTGAGAGGAAAGGCATGGTAGGTAATGACTTGAGATCCTAAAACAGGAGATTCGATGTCATTGGGAGAGTCAAGAAGGACTTCAAGCGAGTATTGGCTGAGCTGAAATCTGATGTCTGGGGAGGGGGATTATCCACTTCAGAAGAAGAGGACAGAGCATCTCTTCAGTCTCAGCACTGGGGACACTGAGCTGACCAAGTCTGGGTTACACGGTGAGACCCTAACAGGAACACACAGCAGAAGGGCACAGGTGTAAAGGTCCTCTGGTAGGAAGTAGCATGATGGGCAGGAAAGAGTGAAGAAGCCAGTGTGGATGGTTGAGAAAAAAAGGGATCAAGGGCGGGACAAAGCTGGACAGGTGCACAGAACCAGCCAAGAGATGAGTGGGGTCTTTTTCTTAGGAGTCACAGGTTAGTGGTAAGCCCAGGGAGGGATTAGTTTTGCATTCAGAGAGGATCCCTCTTCAGTCCTGTTTGCACATCTCCCTGTAGCAAAATGAATAAGAACTGAAGTCAGCTGTCCTCACAGTTCTGGCTTCCCTACTTTCTCAGGACGAATGCATGGGAAGGTGCAGCCTCCTGTCTCTCCCTTCCATACTTTCCTCCCACAAGGGGCCTTGTTTCTGTTCTCCCTCCACTCTTGAATGCCCTTCAGTCTGTCCTTTTCTCTAGATTGTGTGGGATGGAGAACCCATGTAGACAAATGGAAAATGGCTATTGAACAAGCTGAAAACTGCCCAAAATGTAAACTCTTGCTTCAAAACCATCATTTGACTGAAATAGCAAACCATAAAAACTGAGAATAATGAATATAAAACAAGTAAACTATATTTACAATGCTCAATGGCCAGAGGATCTGGAGAGAGTGAAACAGGAAGGTTATTTCAACTTTAGCCAGAAGTCTAAACATCCAACATGGGTAGAGAAGCAGCCAAACAAACAAACAAACAAAATCCTGCGAGGTAGTAGTTAACTTAAACAGTATAATTTTAGGGGAAAAAGAAAGCATAACAATAAAAGTTAAAATTATTTGAGCAGAATGTTATATAACAGAGCTACACATGTGTACATGAAGAATATCACAGATGTTATTTTTGAATGAGTGAAATCATGCTGTAGATGAATGATAAATCAGACACTGCAATCTCTAAGATGCTTAAAGACATGGAGAATAAAGCTGTATATTATCTCTTGGAACTCCTATGTTCAATAACAGTATAAATGTGTGTAAAGGAATCACCCCCTTCCAGTTAAGATGGAAGCTTTCACCTGCAGGAAGGAGGAGGGGCCAAGTGTTCAACAAGGGGCATAGAGGACTGGAGGGAGCATTGACATTCTGACAGGGAGCAGGACATGATGTTCACTACATGATTCCTTGGACTTTTACTATGTATTTCTGAAGCATTCCCCAATTCATGTTTTAAAGAGAAACACACCAACCTAAATTGTTGGTGAGCAATTGGTAAGAAAAGGGGGGTGGTAGGCTCTTCTTTCTGACGATCAGCTTTCTATTTACGAACAGGCTTCAGATATGCTTAGCTCCTGGATGGTGCAGAATAGTTCCACAGTAAGATATAGACATAGAATTGAGGGCCCAGCCAACAGGTCTATATTAAGGTGCGTTTCGGTCTAGCTGTACACGAACAAGGGGACCTTGGCCTAGCATTTCTAGACAGAAGTCGGGTCTCCCATGCAGATAGGGGTCAGCAGGGACGGCACAGATGCAGATCTGAAGTCAGCTCAGCAGAGCATAGCTTTCACCTACTGTCTGGTAAGTGGCATAGATGGGCATTTAGCATTGTAGGTGACGTCTATTCAACTTACTTGCTGTTCCAAAGTGGTTGGATCAATGAAAGTCACCAGGTCAATAGAGAAGTAGCCAATGACTTCCTTGTCTTTGCAGGCACTTCCAATTTGGAGGCACAGAGAACTGAGAACTCGGGGATCCACTGAGGTCTGAGGCACGGTGGTTCCTGAAGAAATAAAGGGGCTTTCGGCATGATACTGGTCCCCTGTTGACAGCACTTTGACTTCTCCATCTGGCTCGATCAACATGTCCACAGTTAGGTTGGTGATACTGTCTGCAGGTGGGAATGCTTCGATCACACCCCCTGGTGGGAAAGCAAGGGCTGGATGAGAGGACATAGTTGCAAACTGGCCAGCCATTTGGAGCAGGAAGAAATGGTCTAGGTTTTGGCAGGGGCTCAAATCCGGCACTTGCCATTTTTGGGGGAGCCTTTGGACAATTAGTTTCAATTTCAGAACTCCTTTTTCTTCATTGTAAAATGACAGCATAATGAAACCTCCCTCACCAGATGGTCGTAAAGCTTAGAGAAATTGTATCTATAGTATTTCACCCAACACCAGCCCAAGGACCAAGATAAAACCCTTCAGATTAACTATCCATCGTCCACTGTTTGTGTCTTAATGGCCAGAGTGCTCTTCATAAGGCTCGGCAGGCATGATCTTTGAGCAGGCAAAGAGAACACTAGCCATCAAGACAGATAGAAGATTCCTGCAGAACACTTTTCAGGACATAGCCAGGAAGCCAAATGTGGTAGCTCTATCTTTAATTCCAACACTCGGGATGCTGAGGCAGGAGGATTGTCTGACTTTGAGCTGAGCTGCATAATGAGTTCCAGGTCAGCCTGAATACAGTATGACACCTGCCTCAAACAATCACACACACACATTTGAGTGTGTGTATCTGTGTGTGCATATGATATATATATATTTGTGTGTGCACGTGCATGCAATATATTTGTGTTGCATGTGCTGTATGTGTCTATGTATTTTGTGTTACAGGTGTGTGACATATATGTGCTTTGTATGGGTTGTATATATATGTGTGTTTGTGCTATATGTGTATGATATATTTGTGTGATACGTGTGTGTGTGCACGTGTGTATGAAGAGAAAGAAAGAGACAGAGAGGCAAGCATCAGGAGATGATCCTGTTTTGGAGTAATGATTGTACTTATTTCTGCTAAAATGTTTTATCTTTTGCTCTAAACACAAAAATTTCAGAAGAAAAGCTGATATTCAACCACGTTACCATCCTGTGGGCTAATTCAGGGATAACTAGTAAAATTACATGCTCCAATTTTCTATTTTGGCCCTAACTTAAAAGTATTGCTGAATGTGTCTTTTATCGTAGAAAAATTAGCTGTGATTAGTGGAGAGTTGATAATGTAAAGTGAGGACATTCACGTTGTTCCTATGCAGACGTCAAGACAAGCTCAGCCTGTATTTGCTGGGGGAAGTGGTGGTTTCTTTCCACCCAGATACACCTTGGGTTTACAACAACATTCTCGGTTAGGTTCTGAGATTTCAGCAATTCTCAAAGGCAGTTATCTGCTACTTCAAGCTAGACCTAGACGTAATTTTCTTTTTTTTTATTTTTCTGCTCATATAAATATAATAGGAACCTCCGACATAATTTTCTTTAATATCTATAAAGTTGGCCAGAGGTAGGCCTAATGAAGGTTAAGTTTCAGAAGGAAAAGTGATTTTGGAAAGTACATACTCAACTCCTAATTTATCTCTCTTGGGTTCATTCAAAATAAACTTTCCTTCCAACACGGCCTGCTACAGTGCACATTGTACCTGAAACCAGTTTAGGGATTTAGCAAGGTAAATGCAAAATAACTAAAGAGCCCATAAACTTTACTGGTTTGATACACTTGGAAGCTTTGGCTGTTACCTGTGTTGTAAAAGATAAGGTAGTGGAAATGTCCTTTATGACTGGCGAGAGTAATTTTGACATTTTATTTACAAGAAGCTTAGTCGTAGTATCTTTTCAGCACCATGGCAATAACTTACACTGTTAGTTTTTTTTCTTTCAGGGCAATTAATTCCTGTGCCTTTTATATAAGTCTATGATGATGTAGAGATCAAATCTGCAGCACATTTTGTGGCCATAAGGACACCAAGAAAACAGAACGAATGGGATGGACAGTTATGGGAGCTGGTGGGAGATGGTGACATCAGAGTCAGAAAGTGGTGGAAGGATGTCAGGCTTAGTCAGAAAGTGCGCAGGGCCTGTTAGATCCATGCAAAAGCTTCCAAATGTTATTACTTATTAAAAACGGATTGTGTGTGTGTGTGTGTGTGTGTGTGTGTGTGTGTGTGTGTGTGTGTATTAGAGAATACTGTGTGCCTGTGGAGGCCAAGGGTGACTTCAGGAATCATCCTGGATTGCTTCTACCTCCTTTTTGCTTTGCTCTAGGGTTTCCCAGGCTCTGCTGCCAGGGCTGGAAGTGCAGGCCGCTGCCATTCCTGGGATCTGAACTCAGGTCCTGCTTGCAAGCCAGAGGCTTAACCCTTGAGTCATCCCGGCAGCCTCAGGTCTGTCCTTTCTGACCTGTTTTCATATGTGAGGCTACCTATGTTCCTTGATAAATATGCCCGGTGACTGGCTGAGACTCCTTCAGCAGAAGTAGACTTTTACCCGTCCTTCTGAAGCCAGAGTTAATCTCCTGTCCCTCAGAGACAAGAGTAATAACAATACCCACCTCTCAGGACTGTTAGGAGGATTAACCAAGTTAAGATGTGTTTACTTAGGACAGTGCCGGCCTGTGCGGCTCGCTGTGTGTGTTGTCATCACTGCGCTACTGTAATCACTGTTGTGCTGTTGCTGTAACTGGACACAGCATTTCTGTATCAGTGCTGAGGCCGTGTTGTTACACAGCAGCGAGCGGTGAAGTGTGGTGTTTAAGTAGCTCATGCGGCCAAGCCTGTGAGCCTTGTGTGCATGCAGCCTTGTGTGGCATCTCACTCTCCCACTGCAGACAAGCTTCATTTGCTCACCAGTCATGGACCCCCAGTGTTATAAAAAATGAGGATGAGGAAGATAAAAAGAATGAAGGTTGGTTTGCTCTGTACTGTAGAGATCCTGGTTTAAAAATGATACCTTTTTGAGCTGGACGCAAGGCTATTTCTGCTCTTCTAGAAGATGGGAGAGAAGAATAATTTTTGTTAAAGGCCTTTAAAATACTTACTTACTTTTGTATATGTTGTATGTGTGTGTGGGGGAGGGACACACACTCGCCATGACACACATGTGTAGATCAGAGGACAATTTGAGTGTTGGTATTTGACGTCCACCTTGTTGGAGGCAGAATTTCCACTAAGCTGTGTGCCATGAGCTTCTGGGGATTCTGTATCTGCATCCAATCTTGCCATAGGAGTCCTGGGCTAGAGTTGAATGCCACATGTCTGGCTTTTGAATAGGTTTCAGGGATCTGAACTAGGTGTCGGGCATTCATGGCAAGCGCCTTTACCCACTATGCCATTTCCCCAGCCCTATTAAAGGCTTCTTATGTATCAGACTCTGTGGTAGTAACTTTACACTTCTGCTTCTTTGAATCCTCCCAGCAGCCATATGCAAGCGTTAAGCAAGGAAACCGGGTCTCTGAGGGCTTAAGAGCCTTGTTCAAGGTCAGAGATGAGATTCGGACTAAGCCTTCTTCTCAATTCCATCTGGTACAAGAGGCGCTCCAGCATCCTGAGCTGTGTTAGCGTACTTGGCGTGCTCAGCTCCTATTTACTTAAGAGGCTGGGTGCAATACAAACACTTAGGCAATGCTTGAAAAGGTAACAATGTCAGCTGTAGGAGCATTTACAAACTAACATAGCTGACCCAGTGTTTCAATGGTCCTGGGTTGACCCGGACCTAGAACTCGCCGCCATGCG
This sequence comes from Typhlomys cinereus, assembly GCA_023101885.1. Classification (NCBI taxonomy): domain Eukaryota; kingdom Metazoa; phylum Chordata; class Mammalia; order Rodentia; family Platacanthomyidae; genus Typhlomys; species Typhlomys cinereus. The sequence goes on along the minus strand of JALPQD010000042.1, from coordinate 316,286 downwards.
GAGTGATCCTCAGTAGAAACTTTGCAGTCTTATTTACCTTGAGTTAGAAATGTTTGGAGGAATTTCCTCCACGTCGGGAACCGTTTCTCATTGACTGGCTGTGCGTGCTGTGCTAAAATGCCCGCCAGCTCCTCGGAGATCTTCACCAGAGCTGGCTCCTGCAGAAACAAATTAAATAGAACCACAAGCAATTTTACTACAGAAATGAAAACTGCTTGTGGAGTGATTAAAAACCAGACCTCCAACAGGCAAAAAAAATGTGCTTACTGTTTACCCAGAGTCAGAAAGCCATTTTGAGGGCCTTCGATTTTTCTAGCCAGTTTCACTTTTCATATTTCAAAGTGATTTGGACCCCTAAAAATTAAGGCTAATCATGTCTTTTGTCTCCAAAAGGCACCGTTCAGCCTGGGTGTCAGGGAACCTGGGTTTCAGAGCCACTGTGGCTTGACCAGCAGAGCACCCGTGGCCAGTCTCGGCTCTGCTAGGGCCCTCGGTCCCTCAGCTGGTTAGCTTTGTCCCTAGGTCCTTCAGAATCTAACCGGGCTGAGGCTAGGAAAAGGAATGGAGCTGGCAGAGTCTCTCTTTGGTTTCTCTTTTTATCTGTGCCCTCTCTGTCGTGGTCAACTGTGTGGCACTACCGATTCAGGGAAGCCCTAGCCCAGCTCCCGAATTCAGGACAAGCCTGGATGTCCGGACATGTCCCAGCAGAGGACCATCCAGATGGAGAGATGAGCAACCAATGGGAAGTGGCCGTCTAACCTGCACCTGCAATGGACGCCTGGTCCAGATTAGTCACCAAAGCGTAAACTATTGGTTGAAACTTACAGGTGGGATTTTAGTGGAAGAAGTGCAGGGTCCATCCTTAGCTTGTTTTAAATCACCGTAAATCAAAGCGTCATGTGCCTGGCTTGCGAGGAGCCCCTACCGTCAGTGAGATGGCCCAAGAACAGCCGCCGGCATGGTAAAAACGACAGGAAGAGCTGTGATCGATAAACCGTCTGGCCTTCTCGTATAAAAAGCCTCGGCCTGCTAGGATAAAATTTTTTCTATCTAAAGTTACAATGCTCTTAAGACTCTCTCAGTCCTCTCAAGGAGAAGCCACAGTTCCGTGTTGTTTCTGCCAGAAGTGGAATAGGCCACCGGCTCCGACACATGTGGCGGGTGGTAGTCACACTCAACATGTGGGACAGTGGCGAGGAAAGCTCCATCTTGCTTTGGATTGTAGCCAACTTAGAGATCTGGGAGTGAACAACGCTCAGCATCCGTAGGGATCAGGTTGGCCGTGGATGGTTGGGGGCTGGTTGGAACCTCAGAAATCATCTGCAGATTGCTTATTCCAACTTCCCCGACATTAAAAAGTCATTGTCTTCTATCTTCCCCACCCCCACAACTCTTTGGAACAGCTGGTTTATTCTGGCTCCATGCCCACAAAACCCATGTTAGAAAACAAACAACTGAAGTACATGCTAGGCAGGTCCAAATAATCTGGGTTCTTTCTGTCCAGAAAGTCCCATGGGGAGAGTCTCATTCACTTTAGTAGGAGTTTAACACACAAAACACAAGCGCACTAAGAAGTGGAGAGTGCCCTGGCCTCCCTTGGGTTCAGAACGACCTGCTATGTGCATGTTAGGAACGACTAGGGAAACTCGCTCACGCAGCATGCCTCTGTCTTGCCATGGGCAGGCCAGGAAAGTGTCTGTCAAACAATAACCTTTTCCTCCCTGCAACTCCTGCGTGTTGGACATGTTTGCTCTCACCTTGATTGTGACTTTCCTCATCTCCTCAAAGCCTTGCACCAAAATTGCGACAAGCATTTGTCATGCACAGCTCCAGCCACCCAGAATCCCTCTCTTCTTGGACGTGTCCTCTCTCCTGATGGGTCACACTTGCATCGCTGAAGCCATTCTACTTCCCAGGGAGGAACTGCCTCTAATTCATGAAGACCCCCCCTAAAACTAGAGGGCTGAAGTACAACTTAGATTCTGCCCTTCTACAGGAAATCGAATGCCAGGGGGAAGCCTGGCAGCCTAAGCCCCTCCTAGAACAGTGAGACTTGCTTCCTTGCTCCCTTGATTGAAGGGTCTTGTCTGCCCATCTGAAGCGGAGTGGCGCCCTCTCCCCAGTTCTCTGTTCTGCGGCCATTAAAATGGCTGTACTAGAGATAAAATTTGTGTTGGAGGTTGTGTCTAGGGAGGAGAAGAGATGGAATAGTCAAGGAAAGATGAAAATTCTCAAGTCTGAAACGAGACCTCAGCTCAAGGACCAAGTGCCAACTCCTCAGAAGTGCCCCCTGAAGAAGGGCTCTGTGAGAACAAAGTGTGATGACACATGAAGAGGGCACCAGGAAACCCAGTGCTTTGGATGCCAACCTCCCAAATAAATAAGTAGCCTCTGTGACTTGCTTCGCCTTCACTCCTAACACAACCTCACCTCCCTCCTCCCCAGCCCCATCCTTCTTTAAACAGCCATCCTCGACCATCCTTTTCTTTGTCCTCTACTCATTCCTTTCTGAGGCGGTGCCAGCCACTCATTCAGAGCCTTCTCCCCTGTTCTAGTCGAGTGTCCCTCTCTCCCATTCTCTAGTTCCCTTGGGATTCTAGCATGACAAAGATATTATCTTTGAGGTCAGATCCCCCATACCCAGAATACAGAGCACTGTGTTGGTCAAACGAATCATGATGGTAGTAAATGCAGGCACATGGTCCTTAATAGGCGAAGTTACAGAAGAAGAGAAAATGTGACCCCCCCTCTTGCTGCCCACGAGCTCACTCAAAGGGCTGCCCACTTCAGAGTGACCAATTCTTCCTGGGTGGATTTCACGGGACTCCCTGCCTCTAAGGGCAGCAGGAAGATGAATGAGGTAACATTTACAAAGTGTCGCCTCTGTTGCGATATGCTATGTGAGGGCCAGTAATTAACTACAAAGCCGCTGCTAGCACGAGGCATCTGCCACCACTGCTCCACTCACAAAATGAACCATTCTGCCTCAGCGCTTAGCGTTTGTGCTGTGTGCAGAGCCTCAGAAAGGGGGTAGATTTCCTGGAGGAACGTCTGCTGCAGGAATCTGGAGGCTGCATCGTGCCCATCATGAGAGCACACAGCTGAGGGCACTGGCGGGGCAATGTTCAGTGCGGATGCTGGGGCACACGGAGGCCGCTTGGGGCCATGATTAGCTGGGAAAAAGACATGGAGAGGAATCATAAGGATAGGAGGGGGTAGTATTAACTTTAATTTATTTCTTTACTTTAAAAGCATCTGATAGGGTTTATAAGGATCATGTCAAAGCCTTAGTACCAATAGCCTTAGTACCAGCAAAAACTCTAGAAATAATTGCCACAATAATGATAATGAAGAAGGGAGACCTGCAGCTCGCTCATTCAGTGAAGAAGTGTATATATATATTTACCTATTTGTTTATCAATCAATCCATCCATCCATCAATCATTATCTGTCTGTCCATCATCTGTTGTAAGTCAGAACCAGGGCTGCATCTTTACAAACTTGTGCAGTGTGTAACTGAAGGTTCTGTTCAGTGAGTAACATCGAGGTGATGAATGACTAAGCCACCTGTCATCCTCACTGAGCGGACCATCGTGGGCCAATGCTCAAGTGGTGTAGGAGGAAAACTGTTCGTTGAGATCAATGATAAGTAGGTGGAAGAAAATTACACTTTACATTTTTAAAATGTCAGAATTCTAGACTTCCATTCCATTATAATTGCACTGGCTCTAGGAATTCACTTACTGCTGGCCTCTGTATACCTAGGGGTTCTCAGAAAATTCCTGTCCATCTTGGTCACTGTACAAGTTTGCTCACCCTTTCTCTAAGACCCAGATTTGCCTCCCAGAGTGTAACAACAATAGGCCTGACCTTGGAAGGTTTCAAGGTGTCTGCAGATGGCTTGTGGCCTCCATTGGCATAAATGACACAAACTAGAAACTCCTGACTTGCCTTCTTTTTTTCTGTCAATGAAGTAAAAATTTGAAGGAAGAGATATTTGACTGAGAGAAATGCAGGCTATCTCAGGGGAATATTCTAATTTAGCACTGCCCGCAGTAACTGAAGGTACTTCAAATTTCAGAGATTTAGCTTTCCCACCCAAGTGGGTTCCTAGATGTATGTATATGTTCACACATGTGTATGCATATGTACATGTATGTTGGGGAAGACTTATATTTCATTTTTATAGCTTCTTTACTGAACTTTCAGTGGTGCATCAAATAAAATAACCTCTTGGTAAATCTCCAGTTTTCTACATCAGATACTGTTGGATGTTGTTCATAAGAAAACCAATCTCTCTCTCTACTTTCTACCATGTTTGAGATAGAGCCTCATCACCATTGTGATGCTAGCTGGCCCACAAGCTTCGGGGCATTCTCCTACTCCACCTCCCACCTCCCCATAGGAGCAGGAGAATTACCAACACTTAGGTTTTGGGCGCTTTAAATTCAGGCTTTTACCCACGGAGCCATCTCTCCAGCCTACTTCTCAATCTTTTGGTTAAGACCAAGTGTAAAGAAATCTCAACGACCTGCTTTGTTGATGTTTCTCAACACAGGACAAGATACTGACATAGTCCGAAGTGACAATGACCAGAAAAACTAGACCGTCCGCAAACTGTCAGCGGTGAGAGGTGTTAAACTGATGGGAAAATGATTGGACAGACATCTTTGTTGGCTGCCCAGCATCTAAGTCTCCTCTTTTAGGGTCTTCCTCTCAGGATTGCTTCTTCCCTGTTCGTTACTATTGAAGAGTGGCTGAGAGACATTCATCTGTCCTTCCTCCAGTGTGGCCCTTCTCTACCACAGTTGTGCCTTTGCCCTGTGATTTGTTCAGGATAGGCACGTGATCCAACGAGGTATACTGAACTCTAGGAAAAGTGAGCTCCTGAATTGCTATCAGGTGAGATGCCCTCTCTTTCTATCGGCAGCCATCTTGCATCCTGAGACAGTCAGCTTTAAAAGGAACCAGCCTCTCGTGTACTGTGCGGAGGCGAGATGGGAAGCAGCCGGGGGATATCGCCGAGCCACTGTCTAGAACCAGAACCATCTATGGGTCTTCAATAACTGATGTAAGTTTCTCTTTATTTTAAAAATCATTTTGAGTTGGAGTCTCTATTAGTTGAAGCTTAAACATTTATAATGGATGCAAACGGGTGGGCCTGGCCGTGTCCCCACAGTCTGTGGGGGATGTTTCAAGTCGGCGAATGTTCCACTGGCCCTGCCGGCTGGTTTCTCCATCCTGCCGTCGGTGGTAAGGCCGCCACTCGTTCCTCTGTGTGGGGATCATTAGAAACAGCCCCTCTGGAGGGTGCAAAAATATGCTGAGAGGATGAGGCAAGAGCCCAGCGTCTCCAGCAAGTCATCACCACTTCCCACACCTACTTAAAGCTTCGGGACGGCTTTAATACGCCGTGCTTAATTGTTAATTGAGAATTTAAAAATCAAAAATGCCAACTTTGCCTTCGATGAGATGGGAAATTATGCTGCCGTAGAAGGTAACGTAATGTAAAACAACCGACATTACCAAGGCACACAAATGTTTTTGGTATGTAAAATTGCTTTGTAAAATATTTGCTCCATCTGCTGAAAGCGGCAAAGACAATTTTCCCTTGATAGCTAATGGCCCATTCCGGGTGTGTGGCAAGTGATTCGCCGCGGTGGCAGCTCTCATTAAACAGAACGGTGGAAACGCGGTATATAATTCCATACTTATGTAGCATTATCCACTCGCGGCTTCTCGAGGAGCCTGCCCCTCATTATCCGGGCCTCCGCTTTGCATTGCATGGCAATGCATGCAGGCCTGCGCTCGAGGAGACTGGAGACACATTCTGTCCAACTGAGGCACATATGTTGCTCGCGTTCCGCAGTGCAGCGCGGCTGCCGCTGCGACCAGGAGGGCTGGAGAGCCCGGGCTTCCCACTTGCAGACTCCGCTGCTGCTCCTCTCCCCTCGCCACAGGGAGCCCTGGGGATTTTTTTTTTTCCCCTCTTCTTTTTCTTTCTAGGTTTATCCCGTCGCGCTGCATGCTGGGGGTTTCAATAGATCAAGATTAAGCGCGTCTCGAAATTCTTAATTGAACTTTGCACATACACAAAAGGAAAGGGGAAAAATCCCTGTAGACAACATCGCATTTCCAAAGCCTGATAAACGCTACCCTTGGTTCTTGTCATGTCTGTGATCTTGCTCTTTAAAGGCGCTGTTTACACTGTACCCCGAATTGTTTCGACATCTGCTAAAGGAACAATTAGAAATAAGTACAGTAATCCAGGGTAGTTTAAAAGGAGAAGAATATGTTCATGTTTGGGGAGCGATATTAAAAAGTAGTTACAGCGGCAACTGGCTGGCACTATACAAATATTCTCAACACTGGAAAATGGTTTTCAAGAAAATTACATCAAGATAGAAGAGTGACAATAAGTAAATACATGTGACTGCTTTAAAGATTACACATTATTTTAAAGAAGAAACCATGCAGTTTCTAAATCAACCATAAGTGGAAATAGCCATAATTATTATTACTGGTAATAGGTTTCTTTCTATTTAGAAAAATATGGCTGCTTTGAGGAAACTGCATATGCTGATGAAAGCTGTAATTGAAAATTAAAAACAAAAGAAAACACATGTGCCCTTTGGACTTGATTTTTTTCACTCAAAGAGTAGCAGAAAGGCATGAGTTTCTAGAATGAAACGAGAGCCTGTCAGGAGATCTCTCGGTTTTAATATCACACAGGAGAGTGGACAAGCACAGCGATGCTTGGCCAGGGGAGAAGTGGACCTTCTCCATCTTTCCACACATCCTGGAATCGAGGCCGAGCGAGCGTTTTGTGTTGTGCTTCCTTTCTGAAGAACACGGCAGTACAGCATGTCACTAATTTCACAGTGGGGAGTTTTGCTGGGTCTGCTCAAAATGTCTGAGTCCAGTCAAGGTCATCCCTGGTCACCAAAGGGACGTTGAGGACAGATGACCAGAAGCAAATGGTGCTGTGGCGGTCAGAGGAGAGGGGAGCTCATTCTGAATCCATTCCAAACACCCGCGCTTGCTCTGTGGTTTTTGGCAGAACAGTTTTCTCCAGAAGGACTCAGAACGGGGACTTTCCTGGATGTGAAAACACTAACCAATTTTCGTTCCTCTCATCTTTTCTTTATTCTTTCCTTCCACGCTGTTATTGCGGAAAAACTGGCAATTGAATTCAATTGATTCAAAAATATTCTAGATCCATATGGCCGCCAACCCTGGAGCTGAAGCGGCGGCGGCATCTCGCTGCTGTTTTCCAGCATCCGTGTCTCCTCCAGTCCCCAGATGGTGGGAGTAACATTTAAACCTCCTTTTCTCTGCCTTGTACAATAGACCTTGGCACCATTTCAACTGTTTACTCCGGTAATTAACAGCTCTGATACCACAACAATTACAACTCCTACACTCTCACCACAATAATGCTATGAATTAGTGAGAGCTAATGGCTGGAAGGTAGAGTGTTTCCAGACTGTGAGATCTGTGCATTTTTAGAATAAAATAAAAGGTACAAACAGCACGCTTGCAGTAGACAATGATTACCTAGTAATTAGTTTACACAAAGCTTCCTATTTAATGGCAAAACGCTGTAATTAACGTGTGACAGAAAATCAAAGGGTACTTTGTAAGCATATGAAAAATTAACACTGCAGGCCTATAGCTTTATGTACTGATTAGAAGCATATTAAATCAATAGGACACACACCCCAACAGCTTGTAGAGCTGATCATTACAGGTCCTCAGAAGGGGGACCCTGGCTTTCATTTAACCAGGGAAGGCAATTTTCCTTTTCATCATCCTCAGGCACAGAGAAGTACCTCAAACTCAGCCTGGGCACTCCATGAAAATAATCATTGAACTGGAAGAAAATGTTCTAAGTCACTCTCAGAGCTAAGGAAAAACATGGAAGTGATTAAGACTTCCCAATGCTCCCGGTGACGTGCTGCTACACTAATTAGAAAATATGCCAACCAGAACCCGAAAACGAAACATCCAGACTCAATTTTTTTGGGGGGGCAGAATAATCTCTACTTTAGTCTTTTTATCCAACTTTTTATCATGTAGAAAGCATGAATTGTTTTCTGTTTTCACAGTGTAATAAACCAGGTTGCTATTAGGGTTCATTTCTTTTAAAGGTATTATTTGGGAACATTGTAGCTAGCATATGGACAACTGAATCATCACTGTGAATTTTCAACTCATGATCCTAGCTAACGACAGACACCACAGTGTCCTGGAGGGCTCCATGACCCTTCTAAAGAATCTTTGAAATCCGAAGATTAAATTACATTTACTCATTCAGTGTTGCTTGATTTTTTATAATGCAAGTTTATGGTAATATTAATAATGGAAGATAGCATTTCTTGAACTCCTGTATGCTAAGAACATTGCCTGATAATCACAGGATTATCTCATTTAATTTTGTCAGCTCCCCATGAGAGAGGTACTGGTAACCCTCTTTACTGATGAAGAAATGGAGGATTAGGGAGCAAATTTGGCTATGGCTTTTCCAGTACTAAGCACAGGAGTGTGACCTAGGAACGCTGGGACTATGGAATGTCATGAAGTCAACTACCTCTTAATACCCAGAATGTTCACTCAGTAGTTGATGCTCAATTTCAGACTTGTTCTAATGTTCATTCTGCTTAAAATGCTTAAAAAATCACTATGGAGCCCGAACAGGAGACCAAAGAAACAAACAAAATGCTTTTACAAAAAGAAAAGAAAAGAAAAGAAAAGAAAAGAAAAGAAAAGAAAAGAAAAGAAAAGAAAAGAAAAGAAAGAAAAGAAAAAAGAAAAGAAAGAACTGGGCCGTATTGCTCATTGTGTCTTTAATGCTATATTTGATCATCAAGGTAAGTTACTCAATGCTTTTTTGAGAATTTACAGGCTTATGTAACAATAATAGTGTGTTAAATGGATAAAAGCAATGAAAATCCCAATGATCAAAAGGTGGTTTATGAAATTCTCTTGCGCCCCCCCAATGGACATGTGGTGAGGCAAATGGGGTGCAAGAGCTAAGTTCTAGGGACTTGATTGGGCTCTTCCCTCTCTACAGCTAAGATGTATATGCTGACAACACACACACACACACACACATCTTATGGGGAAGGGAAGAAATTCCAGAGCTGTGGTATAATCCTGGATATTGATGTCTCTTCAGGGAGATCCCCACAGTAGCCCCGTCCTCCCTCCCCCCTCCCCGACCCCGCTCAGCATCAGTTTCCCCACCTGTAAACAATGCCAAGCTGGAGTGGAAGGAGCTAAACACAGACATGCTCAGCATAGGGCCTGATACCTAGAAAGGTCTTTCTTGTTTCCAGACAAGGTTCATGTAGTCAGGATGACCTTGAACTGATCTTGCCTCTGCCTCTCCAGTACTGAGATCGCAGGTGTGCATCGCCATGACAGGCTTCTGGAGTGCTGGGAGCAGACCCAGGATTTCTTCCATGCTAGTCGAGCACTCTACCAACTGAGCTAAATCCTCAGTCCTCTTGATGCTTATTATGTCTGTGGTTTTATTATTAAATACAGAATAAGTCAAGACCTTAACAGTGAATTCTTGGTTTTATAAAACGTTTAAACCTATGTGTAGGCCAGTGCTCTGGCAACTAAATAAGTGGGCAATCTAAAAAATCAAGAGTTAGAATATAAAAATTGATGAAATGAATAACAATTTATGTGTAGTTTAATGATTATGAAAAATGATTCCAATTTTCTTTCAAACCTAGAACAATGCAGATTTTACTTAACACCATGATGTTACAGTTTCCATAAAGATACAAATAATGACATAAAAACAGAACGTCCTTCACAAGTAAGCAACTGATAGCTAGCAGCAATGTGATGGATTTTATGAATGAAATTAAAGAGCAGACAGTAATATCCAATGCTAGTAAGGCTGTTGTGAAACCAGTGCCTTTTCTCTGCCAGTTACTTTGGAAAGCGGTAGTATCTTCTTAAAAACGTAGCACATTACAACAAGAGCCATAAAGCATTCTACTTGTGACAAAACATTCTAGTCACGGGTCTTTTTTCCTAGAAAAATAACAGAAGTTTTAAAAAGGCATCTACTTGAACAAAACTTTCCCTTCTTTGTCTCCTCTCACAATAAAAAACTGAAAATGATCTATTTTTAGATTTATGAATGGCTTAACCTAAAAAAGAATTAACCAACATAAGGGACTAATAGAGGTAGATAGAAGGCTCAGGGGTTAAGACTCCCTCACAAACAGAAGGATCTGAGTTCAGATTCCTGGGTCCCAGGTAAAAAAACAGCAAAGAGAAATGGTGGCTGGCCTGCATTTCTGGCTACAGAAGGCAGAGGCTGGGAAATCCCAAAACAAAGCAAGAATGAAGTAGAAGCAATGCAGGATGATTCTGCAGTCACCCTTGGGCCTCGACAGGCACATACAGTGCTCTCTGACACACACACACACACACACACACACACACACACACATAAAAGAATTTTTTTTAAAAAAGGGAGTAGTATTCAGCAATTAATTTCTGATGATTATGAATAAACAAGGAGAACAGTAAAGATCTGATGTTTAATTAGCATGTTTATAGTTATTTTGATTATGAGAGATAGATAATGCACGTTTGAAAATTAACTCACGAAAATGAAAGCTATGTTTGGGGAAAGAAGTTGTGCACTCCCTTGGCTAGACCTTTTTCACCCTTGCTTAGTTTTAACTTTTCTAAGAGTTATGTGGCTTCAAAAAGCAGCTCTTTGGGGGTCAAGGAATAAATGCTTGCTAAAAGTAAGGTGCCTGGTTCACTAAATCTGAGGTGCCTGGTTCAGCCACATAACCCTACAATGGCTCCAAAGGAAACAGAACAGCAACTATGGTTTAGTCTGCCTTCTAAGTAGGTCTTTTTCCTTCTTTTTGGTGCTGCATACCTTAACAACCAGGGTCAACATGGTAAACCAAAGGGCCGTGCCAGAGAAGGTGAGACTTCTTGTGAAAGGCCAGAGTAACAGTGCTTAACAGCAGCATTCAAGACCAGTGGTTTCCTCACTCCCGATAAGTAGTCAAATAGCAAAACCGAGACCCACAGCCCAGACTCCCCAGGAAAGAGAGGTCCAAAGAAGAGCTGCGCAGAGCAGTGAAAGTTAATCAGCTGCCCGTACACAGAGAAGCTGGTCCACGAAGAGCTGCTTGAGCATTGCCAAGAGTGTCACTGCCACCCCTCGCATCCCGTGATCAAGAGTGGCAAGATTACCTCTGATGAAATGGAGGAAGGAAGGGAGGAGGGAGGGAGGAAGGAGGGAGGGAGGAAGGAAGGAAGGAGGGAGGGAGGGAAGGAAGGAGGGAAGGAGGGAGGGAAGGAGGGAGGGAAGGAGGGAGGGAAGGAGGGAGGGAAGGAGGGAGGGAAGGAGGGAAAAAAGGAAGGAAGGAGGGAGGGAAGGAGGGAGGGAAGGAGGGAGGGAGGGAAAAAAGAAGGGAAGGAGGGAGGGAGAAAGGAGGGAGGGAGGGAGAAAAGAAGGGAGGGAGGAAGGAGGGAGGGAGGGAGGAAAGAGGGAGGGAGGGAGAGAGGGAGGAAGGATGGAGTGAGGGAGAAAAGAAGGGAAGAAGAGAGGGAGGGAAGAAGAGAGGGAGGAAAGAAGGGAGGGAGGGAGGAAAGAAGGGAGGAAGGGAGGGAGGAGGGAGGGAGAGAGGGAGGAGGGAAGGAGGAAGGAGGGAGGGAGGGAGGAAGGAAGGAAGGAAGGAAGGAAGGAAGGAAGGAAGGAAGGAAGGAGAAGGGAGGGAGGAAAAAAAGGGGAGGAGAGGAGAGAAGGAAGGAAGAGAAAGGAAAGAAAGAAAGAGAGAGAGAGAGACAGACAGACAGACAGACAGGTAGCAGTCTGGAGACTGCCTTCGGTAAGAGCCCCTGCCTGGGTGCGGGGAACTGGCATCATGTGCTGTTGGATTCATAAATCTCAACACGTGCTGAGCACTGGGTAACTGAGCTTACCGATGTGGGCCAGTAAGACAAGAGCAGACTTGTTGCTGCGTCACAGAGAAAACAAACAAACAGAAAGAGCCGTGCTTTTGTTTTCATCGGCCACCATGGGGCATTCTATTTTCCCAAACTTGCTGAAGTGTCTACAAATGTAAACATGGCTTTTCAGCATCTGTCGTCCCTGCCACTTTGTTTCAAACCTCAACTGAAACTAGAGGAGCGGAAAGAGAGAGGATGTTTGCGTTGCACACTTGAGTCTGCACCGAATCCTGCATACCTCTAAAGCCATTATCTGCCCAAGCTGCAAGGAAATCCAGAATAGCTCTGATGCCTATAAACACACCGCGTTTAATCTGTTGCCTGTAACATACCAATGAGAAAAATCATGGCATCATGTCATAAACTGCTATGCAAATGATGCTATTTGTAAGTATTAACATAATTTAGTGCTTACAGTCATATCCTCATTTCTAATAATTCTCCCTGAATGGAGCCTTCCTCTGGACGCTTAGCCTGCAGGATAGTCTTTCATCAAGAAGCTGAAATTTTTAATAACCTGCCCGCATATGTTTTGTGTGTGCCAGGCTAGACTTGATGGCACAACGTCTTCATTAGCAGAAGGAACAGGTCTGCAAACTGCAATAGGACATTCAAATACGCCTGTGCTCATAAAGTAATGCTTTGATGTTGAAATGCGCAGTTACAATGGTCTTTTGGAACAAAAGAGGATTCTCATCCCAAGTTCTTGAGAGCTGCCTCAACGGAGGCTGCCAGTCATCACCACTCTGAGTTGGTTTCACTTTGAAGACAAAAGAGTGTTTAGCGTCTCCTACATGAAGACGGTGCTTTTCAGAATGCTTCATTCCTAGCGTCATTTTTGGCTTCTCACAAGTCACAGCTAAGCATCAGTCTAGCCTGATTTGATAATTATGTTTCCCTTGTTAAGCTTTAAAAAGTGATTTAGACAGACCATTAAATATTTAAGAATTTCAAATTTAATAACATTACCAATGGTGCTGGATGTATTTTGTGACAACTTAAAATGGCATAGTTTAAAACAATTGAAATTATATTATGTGCAGTGAGGTTTCTAAATACAATTCAGTCAAATGTCGGTACTGTAAATGTTTTTAAAAATTGAAATTATTTCGAATTTATTATAGTCTAGCACCAGGAGGATCCCTTAAAAATGACTGGTTTGAAATATGGAAACAAGCACTTTGCACAGTAATATCTCAATTTTTAAAAAAATAAACATGCCAGACTTTTTCATGGTTTTATCTCAACAGCTTTGCTTCAAAAAGAAAATTCTAGATAATCCAAAGTAAAATCCACTTTAAAGTGAATGCAGGAGAAACCTCTATGGGTCTCAAAATTAAATACATTTTCTTTGTTTTATTTTTTTTCCAGAAGAGTAATTCACTTTGGTATCCTTTAAATAATATGTAAGGAGCTCACCATGACAGGTACTGCATTTAGTCCATTCACTGTCGGAGGGAAAGGAAGCCTGGAATAGATCATGGGGAGAACCGTCCCATTTGTCAAAGGAACTCTCCCTCCTGACCGTTTTCTAGATTTATTCATCATCTCTCTTTCCTAGGAATAATATGGTTCCTGCCAGCGTGCCCCTCCCTTTCGGATCACTCCTGCTTTGATTCATAGCATCCGTAGTGTGATATGCTCCAAGCAGATGCAAATCACTCTGTGCGGTTGGCCTGCCGCTAGTGTGCTGTCAATGCTCGTAGGGAAAGAGCCAGTGAAGGGATTTTGCCTGTCCGGTTCTTTTTACCTAATAGGTCAGCCAAAATAGTCAGAAGCTAAGGAAGCCGAGGTTGCTAGATGCAAAGATGGGTCAACTTTTAAATGTCAGATTAATTCAGACATTAAACTGTGTAAATTATTAAGCAAATTTGGAACAGACTGAGAGGTTGCATACATACTTCACTTCATCAACATACAGGGAAAGGTTTGTGTTTTAAGAACTCAAATTGAGTTTCTGCTGGAGTATTCTATTTTCACATCTCAACAGATTCTCAGTTACATAAATTTCCTTGGAGTGTCTTAAAAAACATGACTACTGCAGAATGCTGTTATACATTATCTTTCAATGACAACCATTCATTAATAGAATTTCTCACCATAAAACATGGCTACTTTGATTGTGCCATGATCAAGAACCACTTACGGCCGATGACAAGATTTGTGATGTAACTGAATAAAATTTTCAAAGTCATTGTAATGATCACATTTAGTTTGACACTGTGAATAAATACTTTTGGGACACCCCCCAAAGGGGATAATCAAAATAATCCAATGAATCCATTCATTTTGTATATAAGATTGAGTCCCAAGAAAGTCAGTATGGATAAGTGTCAGAGCTGAGTCCAGGAGAAAGACCCTTTGTTACCTAGCTGAACTTTACACTTCATCTCCTCACTGTACATACATGCTTTGGATTAAGTCACCTTGAACACTCACCTGTGCCCACTTCTTGTGCCAGTCCTCACTGCTGTATTTCTGACTCTCCTTTATCACCCATTTGTAGCACTGTAAGTGGAGGGGAATGTCACAAAATGCCGTCCCATTTCCTCCAAATTCCAAATCCATTTTGAAGACCCAGCGTTGAACTTTCAGGTTATCGGTCACAAGCTGGCTCAGCTGCTCTATCATCTGTGGGGCAAGCACACACCAGCATTTAATAAAGACCATTTCCTACTGTCACGTTGACCTGCTTGTGGTACTTTACACATACCTCCACAAGGGTTCACGGCTCTCCTCTACTTAGCAAGACAAGTAAAGAGGTTTTGAGTGAATGTAGAGATTATATAGAGAAACTACTAACCAATGGGACAAAAGGTATGCTTAAAAGTACAGCCCCACTTATGAGAGATTCCAAAATTGTTATTTGACTGGCTTATGAAGACAAAGCAAAACACAAAAAGAATTCTTAGATATCTATAATTGAATCCTGGCCTTGTTTCCTTTCATTCAGAGACTTGAACATTTACTTATGGATTCTTCAAATGATTTTTTCAATAGTTTCAAGTTGTGTTGAGCTTTTAAATATTATAAATATTATAACCTGTAAACACTTAACTTTTCCTCATTTGTTTAATCCATTGACCAAGCTTACATGAGTAGTATATTATAGAAGAACACAGATTAAGGAGGTAAAAAATTCATGGAAACAACCTTCCTGGAAAATATATCCAACATCTGGTCTGAAATCATATACTCTCAATAACTGGGCTCAAAAACATGGAATTTTAACGAATATAATATATTATAGAATATATACATCCATGCTTCAATTCCCAAATGATGATAACATTACTAAACATTATTAACATTACTAAACACTAGTGGGACCACAAGTTTAACTCATGTAAGTTCTTCACATTTGTTTCCTATTTATACATAACCTACGATGTAGACACCACTAATGGTTCCATCTACTGTATAAGCAGAGGTCTATTTAAATAACTTGCCCGTGATGGTACGAATTTGAGTGGCCAAACAGAGCTTCTCCCAGGTTCCTCTGAACCCAAATTCTACTCTCATCCCTCCCCATGGGGCTGCCTGTTCTGGCCTCAGCCACTGCATGAGAAGGATGAGGTAGGAAAAGAAGTCAGAGCAGGAGGCCAAGAAGCAACTTGCTGTCCTGTTAATAAGCCATTCAGGGAACATTTGAATCAGACAAAAGTCTATACAGCAAGACTACTTAATTATGCATAAGGGCTGATCGTACAGCCTTGGAGAAACCAATCCATAGATCACTAAATGATTTTTTGGTCCTGTCTTTTCATCAGTCTTTCCAGTTTATATTTCCCAGAAGGCAACAAAATGATCCTAGGCGCGGTGTCTGTACCCTCCAAGCTCTTCTTCATGGTGTCCTCCCGTACTGAGGGTCTCTGTAGTACTCTTTTTAAAAAAAAACTTTTTTTATTATTTATTCAATTGTGCATGTATGTATGTGTAGAACCACGGGCGAATTCCGGAACCACCATGGACCACCTCCACCTCCTTGTTTACTCTGCCCCAGGATTCACAGGCTTCGCCCTACCAGGGCCAGAAGCACGGGCTGCCCCCACTTCCGCCTGGCGCCTATACGCGGGGTCTAGGATCCGAACTCGGGACCTTCCGACTGCAAGGCAGAGGCTTAACCCCTGAGCCACCTCTCCAGCCCCCTCTGTAGCACTCTTAACTCTCTTTTCTTTTGATGATTTCTTTCTCCACCTAATGGGTTTCACTTTTACTTTTGACTAAGGAGTGTGAAAGAACTGAAGATTTATAGTTCCGCTGCCGTCTGGATCTGTAGGGTTAAAATGACTTTGTTTACAGACATAATCTCTTGTGTATCCAGCAAATGCATGTGGGGATGCTACATGGCCTGGCACTGTGGAAGAGATACCAAAATGGCCACACTTGGGGGTCCCCGGAAGCCTCATAAAACTCTGAGGTATTCAGTGACTGTGAAAATTAAATTGTCTTAGCTCCTTAATTATCAAACAGACCTTTGGATACTTTGGGTGTTTAAATAGCAAGTACTCTATTCTGTTCATCATATGGCAAACATAGGCAAAAATGGTTTCTAATGTGTTTTCCAAAGCTGCAGCCCTTCTTCCCTCAATGAGATGAGGGATTCAATATTTAATCAAAAATCTTCTTTATTGTGATCATGCTACATTTGGTATGTTAATAACAGATTTTTTTAAAAAATTCTTTTGCTTGTTTAAGGAAAGGTGATCTGGGAGAGTCTGTTTCTTAATTATATATTAGGCTATATTTGATTTTTGGAGGTTTCAACTACTAGCAGAATTATTATGTGTTTTCTCCAAATCCTATTATTTATTGTTTCTGAAAATCCTATAAATGGGTGTCTGTTGATGGATCCCCTACAGTAATGAAAACGATCAATAGTATTGTAAAGCCTTTACCACTGGAAAGAATTATGTGCTATCTTTAAGTGAAAATTGAACAGTGCTTTAAAGTAGTATTGCCATTTTTGATTATTTAACCAAAGCCGTCAATATTTCATCTGGAGCAGATGCCAGAAAGGGACTCACATGGTTATTTTATGATCAAAACAGGAAATGCTCACTGTATTCATACTAGAGTTAAAAACATCAGTTAGTCATAAACCAAATGGCTTTATGCTGCTTGCAAACATTTATCATTTTCTGTTTGAGTCTATCTGTTCAAAACAATGTAATATATTTTTATATATTTTTTAGTTGTGATTCACTTTATACTGGTAAAGAGCAGAAGCCGAAAAATGACTACTGTGAAAATCCAACTAAGACTCAGGGATACGTATTAACCTGAGTTAAAATAATCACAGCTTTTATCTACTTTAAGTTTATGATGCACGTCAACAAACTCAGTATTATTGATTCATCACCATCTGTAGGCTCAAAATACTGATGCATTCAAATTGATTAAGGACAGGCTGTACCTAGCTGTAAAAAAAAATCTCAGTGGAGTACTTCAGTTCTTCATAACCTTAGATGGAAGTTTTCCAAACAAGTGAAGTAGAATCAGATATAACTTGGTTTATTGTTACATAGTTTGTTCAAAGCATGGGTCTAATAACATCCCTCAAGTCTGATTTGTCTATGAAAATGGTTCGATTCCTACTTATGTATGGTAGTATTAGGCAGACCTTATACTGCCACAATTAACATATAAAAATATTTCAGAACAAAGATTGTCTGTGCTCTCATCAATAAAGATAAAACCAAGACTCAGTATAAATATTGCACATGTATTTTAAAGTCATGAAGCTTGCAATGTATTACATGCATGAGCATGTGTCTGTATAACTTAAACATATACTTCATATGTATTAAATCTACCAGCCAAAAATTCCATTGGAAAGCAGAACCAAGCAATTTTATCTTATCTTCATGTTCTAGTGGAAGTTAATGACAGCAGAAATAACCTGATTCTCAATCATACTCCAACTAAAATTTCTTGTCTTTCATAGATTTTGCTTCCGTGAGTCTGCGTATCGACCAAGAACATTCTAGCAAGACTGAAACACTCCATGGCAACTTAATCAGTGTTTTCAAACTGGTATGATTAGTTCAAAGACTTGATTTTGGTCTCAGTGGCTATGATGTGCAGAGCTCCCTGACCAGGCAAGTTAACAGTAGAAGGGGATCCAGAAACCATGAGCTACCCCACTGCATATGGTTCTTTAATTTTCCAAAGAAGAGGGCAGGAGAGATAATTTGTGATTGGCTCAGAGAATCGGTCAAGAATAGAGGTTAGGAAATGTTAACAGCCATTTGTTTTTTAATTTTCTTTATTATGCAAACAGATGGCAGTTCAATGGGAAAACACCTGGCAGAGCTAACGCTGAGAGAAAACATCCAGTGACTAATGTAGTTCTCCAAGTATTCAGGGCCCTAACAATCTTCTGGAAGGATGTAGAGCTGCAGACCTTGTCCGAGGGAAAACCAGAAAAGCCTTAATTCCTGGGGCCATTTACATCTTTTTTCTGGGCACTGTCCCCTCTTCTCTTTAGGGCCCTTCCTGAGGAGCCAATTTTTTAAAAAAAATTTTTTATTATTTATTCAGTTGTGCATGTGTGTGTGTGTGTGCGTGTGTGTAGAACCACAGACGAATTCGGAAACCACCATGGACGCCTCCACCTCCTCCTTGTTTACTCTGCCACGGGATTCACAGGCTCCGCCCTACCAGGACAGGAAATGCAGGCCGCCCCCGCTTCCGCCTGGCGTCTATACGTGGGGTCTAGGATCCAAACTCAGGACCCTCTGCCTGCAAGGTAGAGGCTTAACCCCTGAGCCACCTCTCCAGCCCCCAATTTTTTTTTTAACAGAGCCAAAGATGTCTGTAGCTCTCAGCAATCTGACTCAACATTCTATAGAGCTTTCCAAACCACTCACATTTGTTAGGGTCTTACTAAATGATGGCTGACTGATGGAATGAGTGACTAATCTATGGTAAGGTACTAAGTACTGATAGCAGATTAGCCCAAATGGTAAATAATTTTAACAGTTTTCGATGACTCAAATGGTAAATACTTTGGAAATTCCAGCAATTTCTTCAAGACCAATGGGAAGGTACTTGAATACTGGTGGCACAGGCCTGTAATCCCAACTACTTGAGAGGCTGAAGCAAGAGGATCACCAGTTCAAGGCCCATGTGAGGAACTTAGTGGAACCCTGTTCAAAATAAATTGTAAAAAAAGGGGGGAGGGGGTGGGAGCAGAGGATAGGCTTCTTGGTAGAGCACTTGCCTAGTGTGTGTGAAGTCCTGGGTTCAAATCAAAGCACTGGAAACAAACAACTAAGAAGGAATAATAAAGAGACCATCAAATCCCACACAAACATTCACATAGTCTTCATTGGCTACGATTGGCTCCAGGTCAGTGGAAGTTGTACAAGGTCAAGGAAATATGAAATATTTGAACAGAGCCACTCCACATACCTGCTGGTAACTATAGATGTCATATATTCCTGGTGGCATTGGCACATTGGCTTCGTCAAAGAGCCGTTTACTTCCAGACTTGGCACTGTAGATGTGAGCTATCTCGGGCTCCGAGCCCAGAATAGGGACATCCAGTGCGTCGGCCACAGCTAGGTCATCTCGGTGGAGGAGCCCACCCACGATGTAGGCCTCTCTTCCCCGGATGAGATGCTTTATCCTCTTGATTGCCTTGGGGCTGTACATCAGGTGAGTGGCCAGGCACATGTGATGTTTCTGGGGGAAGAACGTGTCATTCTTGGTGAAAGGTGTCTTTTTCTAGTCCACATGCGTAATGTACAATGTCCGCACAATAAATATGTTATTAATAGCAGGCTGGGTTGTGACCTAGCCTGTTGTTTAGCAGTTTAAATTGACAAAAGCTGTTGGGGTGAAGTTCTGTAATCGCTCACATCTTTAGTGTGTTGGAAATAGGCTCACTGGGAATAGAACTAATTACTGCACATCTGTATTTATTTGATCCATGTGGAATTATCCTTCTGTCAGAAGGAAAAGAGGCTGCCGGCCTTTGGATAATAGTGATTCATCTCTGCAGTACTTCTGGCATGGTTTAACACTAAAATGTCTGGAAAATCAATGAAAATTATGAAAAGGTCCCACACTGTTCTCCACTGCCTAGACTCCTAGTCTGGCCACTCTTCAAGTGCTTCTCCAAGACAGAGGCACTCGGCTGCATACATTCCTTCCCAAATTCTCCTCTAAGCTCTTTTTCAGAGAACACAGACTTTGTAGTGATAACTGGTAATTCTTGTCAATAGTTTTGGAGAGCAAGCATGAATAGAAAATATTTGAAAATTGAAGCAAGACTAAAATTAATTTTCCAATAGCAAGTTTTTTGAAATCTCATTTTGACTGGGTAGACCCAGATAGCAATGCCTGTGAGCGCCTCATTCAAGAAATAAGTCATTCTAGTCGTGTTCAGAAAAGGCAGAGAACAAAACCAGATGGTCAGACCACACCTAACTGAGGACCAACCAGGCTTTAACTTTTAAGGAGCGGGGACAGGCAGCTTATCAGGAGAAGCCCACTTCCACCTTTGAGCTGGTAAACTGTCTTTTTCTTAAGTGTATCTTCTCTCTGTCTCTCTCTCCCCCCCTCTCTCATTCTTTCCCTCTGTTTTAACCTATTTTAAACCCCTTTGTTAATAAACTACACCTTTGCTTCATTAAAAAGAGATTGGTGTCACAAGTTAACACATAACTAATATAAGGTGATAGTAATGATTATAGGGAGCCACAGAATATCTTAGAAGCATGCAAGAGACAGAGGTCATATGCTGGTACCGAGAGCTGAAAGGGGAAGGTAATAATTCTTTTTATGCCTCAGTTTATTTATCTGTAATATGAGTGTCAACCTCAGGGATATTGTGAGGATTGGATAAATAACACATTTGAGGCACTTATGATAGTATATGGAGCATAAGTACTTGAACAATGTTAGGATAACCATCATGAAAGAAATTGGGGATGAAGTGAATTTTGAAATAAGGGTAGGATTTTTATCAGATGAAGATTGGCATGAAAAAGTTGTTACCCAAATATGGGAGATTAGAACTTTAGACTATCTCTGTTTAGCTGTTAGACTGTTTACTTTCTCTTCTAAAGAGGGCTGCATGGAACCCAAGAATGTGTCAAACAGATATGGCTTTGAATCCAGCCTTCTCTTATAAGCTTTTTGAATTTGGATGTGACTTAGAATCCATAAGTCTATCTCTTTATCTGTTAAACTGGAGTGAAAAATGCCTATACATTGGATTTCTCTAAGGCTAAAAGATCATGAACAGGAAGCATCTAAGGTAATGAATGACATTGCATCCAGAGTCCATAGATTATAGTAATTATTTTTATGTCTTTGAAAATAGTTATGAAAAGGCTGGAGAGATGTCTCCATAGGTAAAGTGCTTGCCACACAAGCACAAGGGCATGAGTTCAAATCTCCAGAACCCACATAAAGCTGAACATAGCAGCATGCATCGGTTCTCTAAATACTCCTACAGGGAGATGGAAGGCAGAGACAGGAAAATCCCTGGCCAACTAGCCTGGCGAATGCAGCACCACACAACCAGGTGACCCCATCTCAAAGTGGAGTGGCAAGGACCGACACCAGCTGTGCTCTCCTCTGCACATGCGCACTGTGCCATCCCTTCCTGTTGAGGTGATGAAATTCTCCAGCAAAGTCAACTTGAAGGGGGGAGAAAGTTTACTTTAGCTCACAGTTCAAGGTGACGGTCTGTCATTAGAGGAGAAGTTACAGCGGCAGGAGCTTGAGGCAGCTAAGCAGACAGATGAGGGTACGCTAACACTCGGCTTACTTTCTTCTTTTCAGAAAAGAAGGGGCATCACCCAGAGAAATGGTGCCTCCCACAGTGGGCAGGTCTTCACACCTCCAACATTCAGATCAAGATAACCCCCAAGGAGATGCCCATAGGTTCCTCTAGATCTGAAAAAATTCACAGCTGAGCCTGCCCAACACACACACACACACACACACACACACACACACACACACACACACACACTCGTCCTTACAATGCCATGCAGTCCTGGATGTGAATTATGTGGGAGAATGCTTGCTGCTTCTCTCACATTCCCAAAGTCCTAGGTTCAATCCCCAGTACTGAAAAAATAAATCACACAAGTAATACAGTTCATAGGAGTCAGAGTCTTAAGGGAATTTGAGTGGTTTTATAGGGTAGCACTTAGTGTAATTTTTAGTGAAAAATATCTACTAGTCTCAGCATAAGAATGTGGAATGCTGAGCGGTTTTAGAAATATCCAATGCACTAGTATGCAAATGGTTAAGGAGTACAAAACCTTCTGCATATGGGAGAAAGATCTGCACTGGACACCCCTCTGGGTTTCAGTCCTTCGTGGACTTGTGACTTGCTAGGGATGTAGAACAGGTCTCAGGATGATTTAGAATAGGCTGAGTTGGTACAATGCTTGCCAGGCATGCACAGGCCCTGAGGTCAAGCTCCAAAGTTCAAAGACATCCTCTCCTACATGGGAAATTCAAAGTTCGCGGTCATCCTTGGATACATAGGGAGCTAGGGGCTAACCTGAGCTAGATCCTATCTCAAAAATAAGTGGTCTTCTTGATCTTTTTCTACTCATCACCCTTTTTCACTCAAGAGACTTTTATGCAACTCCAAGTATAGAAGTACATAGATACAAAAATAAAAATAGGTACATTTATCAAATATTTACTGATAATAAGTCATTTACTGGTAAAAGCAATATTTTATAAAAATATAATTTTACTATTTATTGAGGACAAAAGCAAATCTACAAACTAATTAGATGGATGTTCTTATTTTTATAAAAAGTTAAATCTTGGGGTGGAGAGATGGCTCAGGGGTTAAGACTTTGCCTCAAAAGCAGTAGGTCCTGAGTTCAGATCCCAGGTCCCAAGTAAAAACGCCAGGCAGAAATGGTAGTGACCTGCACTTCCGGCTCTGGTGGGTGGAGCCAGAGAAATCCCAGAGTGAAGCAAGGAGGAGGTAGAAGCAATCCAGGATGATTCCTGAAGTCACCTTTGGGCCTCCCCTGGGACACATGTGCCCTCTGATACACACACACACACACACTCTCTCTCTCTCTCTCTCTCTCTCTCTAAATGAATGAATAAAGTTTTTTTTAAAAAATTAAATCTTGGCTGGATATATAATTTTATAGGACATAGCATCTTTAACATTTTTAAGAGTTGATCAATATTTTTATTTTATAATCATCAATGCTAGAAATGGTGTTTTGCATAAACATGTTTCATAAAATGGCAGAGGTATAGTTAGGGCCATTTCAGAAATTGCTAGAACTTCTCTTCTAATCCCTCATGATTCATTGAATACCTTTTTATGAAACTCAAGTCAGCAACTTAAACAGCAGTTTTAAAATCAAAGCATTTGAACGCAGCACAATTTAAAGATATACTAAGTTATGTACATACATGCTGAGAGATGACAGCAGGAAAATATTTTAAAAGTCTTTGTTGTGTGTAATTAAATCCTTATGCTTCTATTAGAGCAGAAAGCGGCTGATTACATATTATAGTCTTGATTTGAGCAGCGGACTGTCAGGCTGTGTGTCCATCCGTGTGCCTTGAGATGGCTGCGCATGCACTACGAAGCGTTTCTGCTTGTGCTCAGAACTAAGGCCACAGGGAAGCTTTGTGATGTGGTGTGGGCGAGCACTTCCACGAAAGATCTGGATTCATTACATGTTTAACTCTGAATTACTACTGGTTGTTACACTTTTGGAAACATTCAGCTGCTGCCAGATTCTTCTCAACCCCCACACTAATTTCTGTGAACCCACAGTTTAAGAAGCTAGTGTTTGAATACTACTTTTCTAGCTTCCAGTTCCTTAGATTCAGATTCATTTAGAGTGTGTATGTGTGTGTGTGTGTGTGTGTGTGGTGTGTGTGTGTGTGTGTATAAGAGGCTCAAGTTCTCTCTGCTTACAGTAACACTTCCTGAAACCAGACCTATTCTGCACTCAGTAGCTAACAATAGTTTCTGCTGGGGAGAATGAGCAGTTCGGATAGAGGACAGCGATGATGGGTTCACACAGTGGGAGTGAACTGTGTATATAAAAATGTCTGTGATGGTGTATGTTATGCATACTTGGCCACAATATAAGGAATTCCTCTGAGGTTTAGATAATTTATCAGGTCCTTTCTCCAAGTTGGGTATTTCAGTCTAAACTTCTTGGATTTGCAGAATATGACTTCTTGACATAATTTAAATTCATTTTTCAACTATACTTCCAAAAGTGCCGTTCCAAAAAACTCAGTGTTCCAGTAGCCAGTGGCTAGTAACAACTCTTGGTAGGGACACTTTGGCTGTGGTTGTTTATCACATCCCCCTTGTTTACTTGACTGCTTCCTGTTCCCTCAAAGTTATTCCAATGTGGAAATGTAAAACGAACATCCAGGAGAGTTGCTGCCTTGAGTTACAATGTTTATGGCATTGCAAGACACAAACATGATGACAGATCAACATGGGCAAAGCCTTGTCATGGGGTTCCCCTTCTGCAGATGCAGAAATTGAGGCTCAAGTGTTGTGTCCAAAAGTCACATAGCTCTGACAATAAGGTAGAGGTAGATTTGAACCCAGTTAGTACACTTGGCCCACTATTGTGACCACACTTCACCCATTTTATGGATCAAGCAGTGAAGGTCTAGTGGTTTGTCATAGTTAGGCACAGGTGTCAGCTTGATAGTTGAGGGTTTGAGCTCCAGGCACATTTGTAGAGAATTAATGGTTGAGTTAAGCCCAGAGCAAACCTGCAAGAGGTTGTCTAGCTGATGGGGAAGGCCTAGTCCACGGTGCGTGGGACTAGGCCCTGAACAGGTGAATAAAATGCTGAGAGCTGGTTGAGGAAGTCGGCATCCTTCTGTTCACTTGGCCAGGCATGCTGGTCTGGCAAGTAAGGATTGTCCATCTCTCAGTTGTTATGTGGTGATGGTGTGGCCAGTTCCCTCGGCCCTGGTGTTGGTGTGTGCTCTTCTTTCAAGATGGACTGAGAACTGTAACCAGGAATCGTAAGAGAGAATAAACTTGTTCCCTTAAGCCATTTGGTGGTCAGTTGTTTATCAGCAACAATGCAGGCGAACTGCAACACTGGGGTATAACACACAGCAATCAAGCCTAAAGTTAAACTTGCACATCTCTGTTGGCAAGACTTCTCTCCACGCTGCCAGCATCCCTGGGCTGCGTCAGAGTGCAGACAAGATGGTGCCATAGTATTGTCTTCGATAAGTGCTTAATAAACATTCAAATGTGAGTAGTAGCAGAACACATATTACTGACCGCAGGTCTTGTATGACCATTTAGAGAAAATCAGTATCATCTGTTCCAGGCAGCAGATTAACACAGATGACAAAAATCCAAACTGTTCCCACTTCCCTTGCATTATGGCTACAGAGAATTTATCACCACTGACTTCTTTTCTTTTCTTTTCTTTTTTAAACCAGAGACAAAGGTAGTTGTTTGGAACGTTTTCATGAACATTAGAATGCTCAAAAATAGGCATGGTGACTTTTGTAAGAGTATACTTTCCATTTCAAATCTAAACATTATGTCTTAGAGAGATATACAAACAGATTTTTGGCACGCTTTAAAAAAAATCTCCTCAAAGCCATCCATTTGAATGAAAATCAGCACTGATACATTCTCTCAAACCCATTAAAAAGAGATAAAGCAATAGCTAAACATGAGCAGGAACTGATTTGAAAGTGAGAGTTTAATTTTTGCGTTTTAGAGAGTCGATTGCCTATGAGTGATTAATTACTCAAATAATTTGAATTTAAGCTGAGGAGCAGTATTAAGTTCTTAAATACTTGCCTACTTTCTGCTTCTGCCAAGACCTCACCATGCCCGGAAGCCAGTGCACAGGAAGTGCCAGTCGCCTGGCCCCTGACTGGAAGATGGAGAGGGCACTGCAAGGCAGTTTTCTCAGGGATGAGGGCTGTCGAGTGGAAGAGGACTTTGGAACTATTTAACTCATCACATCTTTCTATGGATGAAGAGTAGACAAGAAAGGTAAGCAGGCTTGCCCAAGGCCATGGGGTCATCCGGGAGTAAGGCAGCCCTTCCAGTGCCAGTCCAAGGTTGACACGTTGTGTCACGCTCCTACCCCACCAGGAATGCTGGGTGAGAAAATGAGCTTTGGTTTCCACAGTCATAGGACAGTGATAATTTCTGTTTAGTTGCACTGAAGGAGGGTCAAATTTGAAAATGCATGATAAGAATTTGATCACGTTGGTTCACCTGTTTTCCTCACCAATTTCCTTTCTTGATCCAAGCCTCTTCAATACCAATGAGTATTTCAGATATGCATTAACTCCTTATTATCAGTTAGCGGGCACTGACTTGAGTTTTTGGTTGAGACTATCAGTAGTTTAAGCAAACACTAAGGATTTTTTGTTGCTTTCTTCTTTGCTTCCTAATATTCATAATAATAATAATTTTGCTACATAGCTATGGAACCTAGGAAGCACCAAAGAAACCCTTGCATTTGTAAGGGACATAAGTAGTAACAATGATGTATGTGTCTGTCCCCTATCCTTTCTCTTGCTTCTCCTGCCTCCAGTCCTTGCATTTCCCCTTCATAGCCAAAGGTGCCAATGAAAGAGCCAAGCAGAGAACTGTCAGGGGAATATTAAGGGTCCTCTTAGGAGATCCTTGTCTTTGGAGAAGAGAGTGAATGCTGGTGAGAAGTCACTGAACATTCATGAAGCCAAAAGGCTACAGCAGTGTCTGCCTTCCCCTGCAGCCCTGGCAGGGCTGCCACAGGTTCCATTTTTCTGTTTGTTAAATCGTGAAGAATCCACAGTGTGCATAGGTACTAACTCAATACACTCACATGGAATCACACAGCCAGTAATCTCTTTTGTAATACATGGAGAGCTCATTTTAGTGCATCTTGATTATAAGTGGGAAGAACAAGCTATTAGCAAATTCTGAGTCTTTATAAAACCAGTGTCAAAATTGAAAATTGATAATCCATTAGACATTCAAATGGTTGTTCAATGTGGAGAGTTTAAGGACTGGCCCGGTGACTTGCCAGGGTAAAAACTCT
The DNA here is from genome assembly GCA_023101885.1 of Typhlomys cinereus. Taxonomy (NCBI): domain Eukaryota; kingdom Metazoa; phylum Chordata; class Mammalia; order Rodentia; family Platacanthomyidae; genus Typhlomys; species Typhlomys cinereus. The sequence goes on along the minus strand of JALPQD010000042.1, from coordinate 289,230 downwards.
TGCTGCACAAACCTGATGACATGAGTTCAATCCCTGAAACGTACAAAAAGCTGACTGTGGTGATTCATATCTGTGAACCTTATGGGAGATGGGAGGTAGAGAAAGAAGGATCAGCTAAATGCACAGGCCAGCTGCCTGGAGTATTTAAGATGTAGAGACAACTATAAACCCTCCCTCTACAAAGTGAAGAGCTGACTTGTTAAAGTTATCCTTTGACCTCCACATATGCATGTATGCAGCCATTCTCTCTCTTTCTCACACACACACACACACACACACACACACACACACACACACACAAAATACTAGCAAATAAATTAAAAAGAACATGGAGAGTTTTAACTCTCATAGAAAAATTCCTTTCAAGTCAGATGTTGTATTGCTATTTTCTAGACTCTGCTCTCATGGTTCCATGAATTTCCAGAAGGAATGACAATCCATTCTGTTTGTTAGAGATAAGTACATCAAAAAACATGAACCTATTCATCAGAAACCATCTAACATGGTTCAGGCCACAGCCCCTAAAGAATAAAACTACCAAATGATGAGGAATCCCTGCACAAGAGTCCGGAAGCAGCTGTGGTCTACATTTTCTCCCTGAGTGGCTTTCTGACTGTGAACAACCCTGCTGGCCTTTCTCTGCCCTAGTGAACTCCACACAAAGTTCAGAGAAAGGGATGTTAAGTGTTATAAATTTACCTGCTTGCTGATACCACCCAGTAACTGCAATTAGGCTTCAGATGTGGAGAAGCCAGGCCAGGCTGGCTCAACTAAGTTTGAAAGTTAAACTGCAGTATTTATCTCCTGTTGTCCAACTAGTAGTCTAATCAGTAAAGCTGTTAAACTTGCAATAATATTTCAGTGATGTGTACCAGAGCGTTGCAAGTTATAAAATTTCCAATTTAATTTTACTGCATCCCTGAAGCCGTAGTAATTAGAAGACAAACTCACAGGGAAGAAGTCTACAGCTTCAGGGGTGATGATTTTGAACCTGTTCTGCAGGTCACTTCTGTCTTCATGAATCCCCGACCTGACAGCCGCCTGTAGACTCAGGAGTTTTTTGTAATACAGCTTCAGCTCATCAGTCATATGATGGGAACAGATGTAGATGACATTCACGTTGGTATCTAAAAAACAACAGGCACGATGTTAATTACTGATATAAAGGTAAACGACATTATGAACTCTGGCATCTAATTGATGTTACAGTACAGTTTAAAGTAAAGAGCCCATTCAAAATCTGCACTAGAGTTAATTTAGATTGGTTTTGCATATATGTTAGCAAACCAAATCAGCTTTTCTGCATTTGAGTTTTCCTCTAAAGCAAAGACAACATCGTCACCAACAAAGAGGGAAGACGGTGAGGTACCAGAGAAGTGAACTCTGAAATAATACACAGGGATTGTGCCACATGACTCCTATTAACACCAATAGGAATTTATGCTATCAATGTCAGCAAATTATAAAACAGAGCTATTAGCTTTAGAAAGTTGATGAAATTGCAATTTCTTATTCTGCTTGAACTTGACAAGGCCATTCAGGGAATGTCTTGACCAAATAAGTGGTCTGATTATGACCGTAGCCATGACTGCTTCAGAAAGCTAACCTTTTCCCTGCTTCAGTTCCCAAGAGGAAATGAATAGCGCATCTTGTCGTTCTTGGGCTAAAGAAAACAGCCTTAGCTTTTCTCTGTATTAAGATGTGCCTCTTATGCACATAGAAAGAAACCCCGAGTAAACAGTGAGATGACATTGTTCTCCATGCTAAAGACTATTTTAGTAAATATGAATAGGAACTTAGCAGATATCAGAACTATTAATACACAGTAATAGAGCTATTAACTCATTTGTAAAGTAGCTGGCTGGTGGAGATACAAATAAAGGCGAAGCACTTGGCTAGATGCCCCAGAAGTCCAAGGATCAACATGACTGAGTGGTGTCGATGACTCGCTGTCAGTCATCGTCTTGACAGGATGGAGTCACTGAGGAAGGCTCCAGAAGCACCTGTGAGGGATGATCAGGGTTAGGGGAGCTTCTGGGCATACCCGGGGATTAGCTTTTCAGGTTAACTGATTTGGGGAGACCCGTCTTAACTGTCAGTGGCAGCATCCCTGGGGGAGACCCTGAACTGCGCAAGGTGGAGAGAGGGAGCCGAGAAGGGGCATCCGTGGCTCGCTGAGTCCTGGTTGTGCACGCAAAGTGACCAGCTGCTTGAGATCCTGCGGCCTTGCCTTTCCCACGTCTGAACTGGGAGCCAGGCAGAACAAGCCCTCTCTTCCTCAGGGTGCTCTTACCAGGGTATCCTGCCACTGCAACAGAAAGGAAGCTAGACAGGGAGCAACCATTTCCATGTCCGACAGCGATAAGCAAGGTGGAGAGCCGCGGCCATAATGACGCTAGAGAAAAAAACACTGAAAAATACCTCCTTGGGCTGTGGGTCCATTAGGAGACTCCTTCGTTCAGTTTTGTGGAGCACAAATCGATTAAATTCTCCCTCAGCTATCTAGGGCCCTGGGCATATTATTTACTTTTCTAAGTATTGGTTTCTTCATCTGTAAAATGAGGAGCAAAATCACCCAGGATATAGGATTTTAAAGTATCCAATGAAAGGAAAAAACCTTACTATTTGTGTAGTATCTGGTGCATAGTAAGTGCTCAAAAAATGGTGCAGTCAACAGCAACCCCTTCCCTTGCTCTCCACACCGTGTTCTTCCGACCAGGACTCAAGAGCCGTAAGATAAGTCAAGACGATGACTGATACGAGTCATCGACACCGCTCAGTCATGTTGATCCTTGGACTTCCTGGGGCATCTAGCCAAGTGCTTCGCCTTTATTTGTATCTCTACCAGCCAGCTACTTTACAAATGAGTTAATAGCTCTATTACTGTATATTAATAGTTCTGATATCTACTAAGTTCCTATTCATATTTACTAAAATAGTCTTTAGCATGGAGAACAATGTCATCTCACTGTTTACTCGGGGTTTCTTTCTTCAAACTTTTTTTCTTGTTTGTTTTTCTGAAACATGATCTTGCGTTGCCCACACTGACCTGTGAGTCACCATGTAGCATAGGCTGGTCTTGAAGTCCTGATCCTCCCACCCCATCTCCTGAACACTGGATTACAGACGTTTCTACCCAGTCTATGCACGGCTAAGGATGGAACCCAGAGCTTCATGGGTACTGGGCAAGCAGTGCACATCTCCAGCCCTCTCCAGGCTCCTTCAACTCAAGGTTTACTCTCTATTCACCCAAGTCCAGTAAAGAAGATGCGGAATCATTCACTAAGTACTTATGGGCTGACTAAGAGGCTTGGAAGAATGGAGAAATTAAGGCAGTAAAAAGAGAATCCTCCCCCCCTCCGGGGAAACAGGTGACATGCTCTGAACTGACCAGTGCTGTGCTCGGAGTACATACATGTAAATACATAAGGGGCTCCTGCTTCATGTCACAACCAAGTTACCACATAAACTTCAAAATAAATTAGCTAAACAGATAGTAATCAAATCACTTGTATCAAGTTGTTGAATGATCAAGTTAGTTATCTCAAGCCTTGTGTTTTGAAGAGGAAATTAGTGTCATACCAACCAACGGGTTTGAAAAACAACGTGATTTTCTTTTAAAAGCATTAAAGCATAGGATATAAACAACAAATATATCTTATAGGTTTAGTAGTGGAAGAAGATAAATTTTTCTTGGGAAGAAGTGTGTAGGTTACAAATGATAAGAACTCAAGTTGATAATTTTCTTGTTCATTTCTGGCAAAGGAATACTTGCCAGTAACTCATATCCGGCGTGAGGGTGGTTTCATTGCAATTCTATAAATATTCTAATTAATTGATGGCGAATGCGCACAGGAGCTGATATGAAGATGAGGGTGGTTTGCCTGCTAGTCAATGTTGGTGACTCTCTTGCCTAATCTAGAAACCGAAAATACTAGTCATGGCGTCTCCCTCCAGCAGTCTATTTGCACATCAAATGGTCATTCTTACCAGTGTATCATGTTATCTTTACTTCGCCTGAAGAAGCAGAAAAACCAGCACCTTTCACTAGCAACTAATGGAATAAAAGAAGCTTAATTATTTATTCTTCCACAAATCATTACTCATTATTTAGTTGCTCCCCATTTTTAGTTTGCAAGAAGGCACATTTATGCTCATCTCTACCTCTAAACTCCCCCTGGAAGAGACTGTATGATTGCATTGCTGTATTGTAAAGAGTTTACCAAGAAAAGGCATGATCTCTCAAAAATGGCTGTATTAACAAATTTTTCCATTAGGTACTGCTGAATTATTAGATTATTTAAAATAGAACTCGAATGCTTTCAAGTCTTTTTCAGTAATGAGAAGCTTTTGCAAAGAAATTCTTGGGTGATGGCTTGTGCTATATATAGGAGGGTGTATAAAAAGCTGAAGACAAAAATTAATTCCAATAAATTAGAGCAAAGTCTGCCCTCTGCTGCACCTCAGTGGTTCCCATCCAGGCAGGTTTTTAGTTGGGTAGCTCAGCACTGACAAATCAATCTCAAATCATTAGTTTTTTTTTTTTTTTTTTGTGATGCCGAAAAACAGTATTAGTGCCGACATAACAGATTAAAGCAATTATACTATTATTATTTTAGGACACTATAAATTTTTACTGCTGATGTATTTTTGCTACCAAATGGCATTTATAAAATAATAATGATCTTGGAATATATATGAATAGTGTAAAGTATGTCATTCCAGAGAGCCAGCTAAACTGGTCATCGATAATTGATAATCCTTCCTTGTTTTGCTTAAATAAGAGCCAAAGCAATTGTATTTTAACAAGACAAAAAGTTCTTATTTGATAACTGGCAAAAATCTAATTTTTATTTGACCCCTGAATTTTAGGACAGTTCCTCACAAACTGACTCAATGGCATTGTTTAGCCTTTGTAATCTACATATTTTAATCCAGACGAGCACTGGCCTTGGTGTTCATGCGTTCTCTCCTGAACCCAGTTCTGACTGCTTGGAAACTGACTAGGCCAGTAGCAGAAATGACTTTTTCAAAGATATATCCAGCTATAGAAGGTCCAGATTTCTAAGAATTCCCTCTATGGGGCATTTTATGTCTTCTCATGACTGAAAGCTGTATTATTTATAGAAAATCTTCTTTTCAAAAATTTTTTATTTTGTATTTATAAATTTATAAATTTCATTTCCCTTTTATTTTTACAAGTAAAATACGGTGCTTCGTGTATAGTATGAGCTTCTACTCACTCCCCAGAAAATATGAAAGGCAACACTGGCGCCTGGACAGGATTCTGACCTTGTTCACTGCATGGGTTCAGGGAGGGAACATGACTTTGATCTACTGGAGAGACATTGTTATTCAAACCCAGAGCAAACAACTGAAAAAAGTGCCAAGTAATTTATTAAGATGGCATTTTTTTTGTTTAAGTTGACTTTACTGAAAATCTGTCATTTAAAACCAAGTACTTAATTGCCCCACAAGTAGATTAGAAATCCAAGCTTTTTCCTTGTAGAGGAAAAAGAATCAAGGAAGGAAGGAAAGGAGTAAGGGAGAAAAGGAGGGAGGGAGGGAGGGAGGGAAAAGAAAAGAAAGAGAAAAAGGAAGGAAGGAAGAAAAGAAAAGAAAAGAGAAAAAGAAAAGAAACATTTACTAGTGTCTTACTGATAAAAACTGCAGGTTGTTTGTATAGAACTATTATTTACTCTACCTAGGATGTCACACAGCCTCCCCAGCTGCATGTTCTGTTGAATGTCGAAATCCACAATTCGTTTTCGCACAGGCTGACAGTACCCTAAAAGGCAAATGAGGTGTCAAGATGCAGAAAAAGTGAGTCAATACAGCGTAATGGCACACTAGCTTTTCAAAACGTCACAATCTACCTTTTTGGGTAAAACATTTTTCTATAGTATTTTGCAGAAATGAGGTACTCCCAAGAATGAGGTCCTGGTTTCTCAGGGGATTGATTACACATTGCTGTGGAAATGTGCTAAGTAGTGTGTTCAGAAACAGACAGGTTCGTCTTTTTCAATGTACGCAAAGCTCCTGAGAATTGGAATTATTTTAAAAATGGCGAAAACTTCTGACATTTGATGTGAGTGCTCAATTGGCAAGTAAGTATGCTATTCTCAGATTAGAAAGTTATTTTGACTTTTCAGGTCATGCATTGTGTGTAGCATTTTGAAACTATGTCCCAGAATTCTTCTACACAGTTTTCTGACAAATCCCTTGTTGTTGGGAACATGTATTTAAGGAATATTCATGTCAATGCTTCTGTTTTTAGCCAGAGGAACTTCAAGAGGCAAGAAAGATCGAGGCATTTACTTTGTAACATCCCAAGTTTGCTCTGGAAATAGAGCAGAAGGAAACCACATATGGGCTATTGCCTTTCAGAAATCTCCAGGAAAGAAATAACAGCAACTGTTTTCTGCTGATATTTCAAGCCTTTAAAAGAGCGGATTAAACATGAACTTAAAAGACATGCATGTGCACAAACAGGAATGTGTATGAAATTCAGGAACTGAAGGTGCTACTTTCTTAAAGCCTAAGATTGCTTTTCACATTTTGAAGAGATGCTTCAATGCCTCCTTGTGGCTACTGAGCCCAAGCACATGTTTCAAGTTCAGCTGCAGTAGAGAAAGTAATTTTATAGAGACCACATCTTCAAGATGTGACACAGATTTCCTTTTCAGCATAAGGAAAACCATAACAATTCAGGCAGCCAGGCTGCAGACCAAATGAACTCTGGTAATTGGCTCTTGCTTTGATGTCAGTGTTTAAACACTAGCCGACATCTGAGAATTAAATGAGCTTACAATTCATCTAAAAGCCTCTCTTTGTTTTATGCTGTGAACTTCAGAATTAAAGAGACAGAAGGACCAGTGAGCTGTTTAGAGTCATTTTAGAAAAACTATTAATTTCTCAAATAATTTTAGAGAACCATTCCATACATGAAAGACAGGTACAATTTCTATGTTGTCTTTATGCACGATTGAAATATTGTAACTATTAGGATTTTGCATATGTATGAATCTATTTCAGACAAATGCTTAAAAGATGTGTTTATGAATAACATATATCGAGACTATAAGAAGATAATAAAATATAATTAGAAAACAGGCCTGAGAGCATTCCGAATGCATTTTCTTTCAAAAGTAAAGATAAAAGGCAGTGCAAGATTTCTCATTAAGATGATGTCCAATTTAAAATATAAAAGATGTTTGATCACTTTGTAGCCATATATTCAGCATGTAAGTGAATAAGTCTGTATTTTATTCAAGTGCTGAGATCAGTTTCTCTACAAATAATTTGGTATTTCTATTACAACTGGCCAAAGACACATACTGAATGTATATGCAGAACTGGGACTGAACTGGTTACTTAACCCTACACATATGCCCATTTTTAAAGAATTACATATTAGAAATCCCAAAGCATTGTTACAGAGAAGCACATATGATGATATTTTGGAAATTGCATGGTAATGTAAACATAATGCTTTTAATGTTATAAGACACGTATAGTTCCAAAGCACAGAACAAAAAATGCATTTTGTGACAGGCAACATGGACATTGTGTGACATAAAATTATATACATTCATAGAATAGAAGTCAGGAGCCAATCTTTTTGAAAGTGAGTTTATTGTTAAGTTTTGTACATCTACAAGGTATGTGTATTGAAAAGATCTGGACAATACTTGAAACATAAATTACGTACAGTAGTGACTTAGCCAGGCAATCATCAACAAAGATGGTGTGGCTTTGGGACAAATGTCCCATAGCAGTGAGACATTGTATTTGGGGCTATAATCTACAAAAAAATATAGTCATCTCAAAGGTCATTCCAGAAACATTGGACAGGGTCTTAAGAAACCATCAGTTTCAACCCTGTTCTCCTACAGTGGAGAGAACTCAGGATTAGTGCTTTGTCCCTTGTCCACAGCCACTTAAATCTACAAATTGTGATATATTTCAGCCACTTCACATTTAGCTGTTGTAATCAATTTTAATACATAAAGTAAAACAGAAGATAAGAACCTTCAAATGAACAGAAGATTCTAGAAGGGATGTTTATGAGTCTTTTCATACATCACTTTTAATTTGTTTTGCTAAGCAGACTCAGGGCCCTTCAACGATGCCCATATCCTGTGGTTGCTTCAGCAGCACATATACTAAAATTAGATGATATACACAATTAGCAAGGACCCTGTGCAAAGATGATGTGCAAGTTCACAAAGTACTCCATGTTTTTAAGACATGAAATTAGGATAGAGACTGGTAGGGATGAAAAGTTTGCAGTGGGAAAAGGAAAAGGAGTGGGATTGGGAAATAAAGGGGGGGGGGTCACATAAATTCCTTATATTCCTGTATGAGACTCTAAAAGAAAAATAAATTTTAAAAAGATGACCTGATCCTAACTCCCAGAACTTGTGAATATGTTAGGTTATATGACAAAGGATAAATAAAGTTACAAATGAAGTTAAGATCGTTATTTATCTGACCTTAAAAAAAGGGCCTGATGTAATCACAGGAGTCCTTTAAAGAGAGTGGCAGAGAGCAGGGTGGTAAAAATGTGGGGGCAGAAGTCAGATCTAAGGAGCTGTAGCATTGCAGTAATAAGGATGGGAGGGATTCACAACTTTCTGGTGCATTTCTCATTGGAAGACTTCTAGAAGTTCGAAAGGAACCCTATTTTCCCCTCCAGTCTTCGAAAAAAACAACGGCTCTACCAATAATTTAATTTTAGCCCCTTTACACTTCTGAACCACCGAACTGTAATATTTTAAATTTGCATTGGTTTAAAATAGAATTGTCTGTCTTCCCTCCATCCCACTAAGACCCACACTTCTCAGATTTCCTGCTTCTCTATCACTTTTGAAAGATGGAGGGACAAGATCTCTGGCACAAAATATGCACCACATGTTCCTATTATTAATAATATCTCTTTCCAAACTTTGAATGAGCAGCTGAAATTCTCAAGAAGAACTTGATTTAAGTATAGGAAAATAATTACTGTAAGCACACAATTGTTTAAGCCAGGCAAATACAGTTTTTTGTGCAACTGATTGGTCTTTAACTCAAGGACCAAAGGCGTGTGTGTGTGTGTGTGTGTGTGTGTGTGTGTGTGTGTGCGTGCGCACGCGTGCATGTGCATGAACACACTAGTGTGGAGCATGGAGGTGTTTTCTCCTATCATTGTCCACATTATTTTTGATACAAAGTCACTGAATCTAGAGCTTACTAATAGGCGATGCTGACTGGAACTTCAGTGATCGTCTGTATCTGCTGCTCCCAAGCACTGGGAGACGCACATACTCTGCTGTGTTTACAGCAGTGCTGGGGATCTGAACTCAGATCCTCATGCTTGCACATGGTACTTAGTCTTCTCTCACTTTTCTGTACCCTTTCTTCATTGTACTTTCTGATTTTTACATTGCAGGCTCCTTCGCTTGCTTGTTTACTTATTTGTGTTGTCTGTCTCCCTCTCTCTCTGGTATTACTCAAGATCCACAGACAAACGCGTGAATGAAATGGTGTCCCAAGATTCTACTCAAAAATGTTTAAATTTCAATTATTTGAGACACACACAATATTTGGGCACACACGTGCACGCATGAGAGAGAGAGAGAGAGAGAGAGAGAGAGAAGAGAGAGAGAGAGAGAGAGAGAGGGAGAGAGAGGGAGAGAGAAGTGGTGCATACCATGGTGCACTGGTAGAGGTCAGACCAAGTGGACTTCCAGGATTGAACTTGGGTCACCAGGTTTTCAAGCAGGCACCTTACCCACGGAGCAATGTCAGCTGCTCTTACGCAAAAATTCTGTCTTGTATATCCTTAGCCTTTTGCCTATGGGATTTTCTTTGTCCTTCTTTTCCTTTCAACTCTTTAGAATTAGGTTCTCCAATCTGGAGAATTTCCTGTAAGTTCAAATAGAAAGTGGAATTTGTTTTTTAAAAAAATCCTTATCTTTATCGTCACAGGAAAAACAAAACCACCACCACAGTACTGGGGGGTGGTCATCTCTCTTCCTCCTCACTCTGCAGAAACAGCCTCTTTCCTTACGGCTCCTCGTCACCTGAGAACGATTCTTAATTTGATAAAATGCTCCATCTTATCCTGAGGAGGAAACTGAAGCACGTTACTCCTTCCACTTCACATCAGAGAAAGCCACCGGGGAGCGCTCACAGGTTACTCGGATGCTGTGGTCCTAAACCAAAGAACTTCACTGATGGTTACTGCCAATCATTCCCAGGTCCTCACGGCTACCTTTCACTACCTTTCCGCGTTCTTTCCCACACATACCTGACAGATGTCTGTCAGGCGATACATATTGCCTCTGCACAAGCAGACTCAACTGACTTCTCCTTCATTGCAACCCAGAAGCTGAAGAACATGGCCGAGGTCGTGCTCGGGCGGACGGATGCTGTGGCTCTCCGACAGTCTCTGCTGCAGCAGATCTCGCATTCCTGAGTACTTGGCCGGTGGTAGCTGCTAGCTCCTCTAGTTGAAGACCTGTTATTACAGTAACTCGACGGAGCGGAGGGAAGAGCTGACTTTCTGGTGCGAGACGTGTGTTCATTTGAACACTTTGGCTGGAGGTGGGAGTCATCCATGCCACGATGCTAGCCCTTTCTGGAACACGGTGCCGCCCCACGCATCACATCCTTACCCGGGTGACTTCAAACTTCCTCTACCACTCAAGAAGGCATGCTGGATACAAGCTGAGCAAGAGCGGTATTACCGCAGAGCTAACACAGAATTGCTCCCACCAACCGAAGAGACTTTCATGGTCTTTTTTTTCTGCTATTATTTCTTTTTCAAACTATTTATTTTTAGTGGTTTATACATGATTACAGTGAATAAGGTATGATACTTTCATACCTTAATCCCCAATACCATCCCCCCCATCCTACTGCAATCCTTCCTCCCCACCAGGTCTCCCTCCTATTTTCTTGTCTTGTTGTATTAAGGACATTAAAGAAAACATCTTCTTCCCCCGCCCCTAGAGAGATGAGACCTCTTGAGTATTTTCTCTGTCTTGGTGAAATGTTGATAGGACAAGTCCTATGTGGGTTTTATGGAAATATACGGAGCTGTAATGATTTCACAGATGATAACATATGTTGTGTTCAGAAGAAAATGTCTGGCTGCACTCCTTCTGCCCTTTGGGTTCTTACAATCAAAGACTTTCATATTCCAATGGCAAAAATGTGAAGGGACACGTGATGGACCTCACATTATATATATATAGAACATCAGTGTTCTATAATAATCTAGAGACCAGTAATATGGACATTATGGTTTTATCTAGGTTTCAGTTACTTGTGCAAGTGTGAAAGCACAAGATTCTAGACAGCAGGGAGCAGGAAGCAAAAGGTTGCAAGAGAGACCCCAGGTGCTCCATGTATGTGCAATGCCAGTTTGGTTAAAATTGATAGTTGTGTTTTGGAAGCAGTTGAAAGAGACCAGGTAACTCTGCTGCGAGGATGTGGTTAACCATAACAGGTGTGTTTGTTGGGCTTTGCAAACATTCTCTAACCAAATAGCTAAATGGATTCACCTGCCAAAGAATGGCACTTTCTGTAATTCCGGCTGCCAGTCAGTGGCCCGTCCATCACCGCAGGCAGCTGACCCCAGTGATTGGAGTGTGGGGGCTAAGACTGTTACAGTGGCTCTCCAAGGCCAAAACTGTTTTCAGAGTATTATTTGCTTCTCCAACCCCATCTTTCACAAGTCAAAAAGCACAGAAAGCTTTCTCCTACCATAGGCACGAATCCTATACTAACTGCAGCCAATGCGAAGTCAGTAGAAAGTCAAACAGGAATGCATGCAGTTGCCAGAAAAGACTGGAAAGTATTGAACTCATTCTTCCCTGCCCAAGTGCTTATCTCTAAAGGGTTGAATTTTCTTCATACTCTTCTACCAAAATACATATATAGTAAGCTGGACACACATAGATGAACATCTAACAGACAGGCGAAGCATCTAACTTCTCAGACAACACCATTCTTCTCATCAAAGTTTCTTTTTGTTGGGTTAGGGATAGCTACCTGTAGATGCCAACATTCATAATGGGTGTATTCATTGATAATTAATTTCTTAATTTTAGTTTCTTCCCCCTCTTTCTGCCTCTTGGTTTTCTCTCTCTCTCTCTCTCTCTCTCTCCCTCCCTCCCTCCACTCCCTCCCTTTTCTCTTTTGTCTTTTTTTTCTTTTGATGTCCAGATCTTGCTATGTATCTCAGGCTGGTCTCAGACTTGCAATCTTCCTCGCTCCATGTCTTGAATGCTTGGATTACAGACGTGTCATTACTTCCAGCTTCACTTTTAATGCAGTAAATAATGATAGAACTCAAAATAATGCCTTTTGGGGTCTTCAGCTACAATTATAAGTATAAAGGGTATTGAGACAGAAATGTCTGTGAAATCCTGAACAAACCCTTCAATATTTTATGAGAATGAAGATTTCAAATTTTTCAACAATTTATATTTATAAAGGAGATTTCAAAATTTTTATTTATCTGGTATATGAAAGTCATTTTAAAGTATTTTTATCTGTTGTATGAAAGTCATTTTAAAGCATATCCTAATACTAATCTCTTTAATGTAAAGTCTGTGAGCTCGTGTCTCTTGGAACCCACTTCAATGCTGTTTCTCTGGGTCACGGTACAGCACTGGGCAGCTCAAGGCCGACTGGACATTTCATTACAGAGTCCCTGGGCCATCTCTGATCTAATCTGTGGGTGACATTTGGGTTATTTGTTTAAGTACAACATGGCAGAATACAAATATGTTTGCATTTTATAGAAATTTCAAATAAAGAAGTTTGAATGTGTAAGTGTTCTTTGTTCTCAATCTCAGAAGACTTGGCTATTTCTAGAGGAGCCTCGTGGCTGTGTATCTGTCCACCCTATGGATCAAATATGGTCTCTCCTACCATATCCATGAATCCCATACTACCTGCTAAAATATATGTTGAAGCCATGAAGATTGGATGGAAATTCCCAACTTCCCAGCCCCATGATATAAGGGACAAAGTGAATCTAACCTTCAAGTTGTCAGCTCAAGAGAGAGTGGAAACCAGTGGAATGGACCATTAGGCCAGGTGCTGCTCAGAAATCTGGTTTCATCTCTGAAAGCCCACATGGTGGACGGAGGGAACTAACTTCCAAAAGTGGTCCTCTGACCTCTGCCCATACGCCATGGCATGCATGAGTCTCTCTCTCTCTCTCTCTTTCTCTCCCTCTCTCTCTATATGTGTGTGTGTGTAAAATATTTACATATATTATATAAATATATATATAATTTTAAATATTTTTGAAAACAAGAATGGAGAGGTGCCTGTGTGCTGTGCGTGCAGGCAGTAAGGACAAGGCCTGTGCTCCTGCTGCAGCCCCCTGCATCCTGTCCCTGTGCACAGCACAGTGGGTTGGGAGATGAAGGCAGCTAGGAGGTAGCTTGCCCCTAAGCATCTGGGGCACCCTTAGCTCAGCCTTTTCTATCTCTTCTTTCAGGCTTTTGTCATAAACAAGACAGCATCAGGATGGTTTCTATAAACTTCACGATAATGTTATCCACAATTTTTATGGAATGGAGTATTTAGAGATCCCTAATTGTATTAATGCCAAGGAAATTTGCTGAAATAATGAAAAGAGAAAAAAAAAAATGAAGCCAAACTACGTACATTAGTTTTGGCCATTAAGTCAATTGGCAATGAAGTAAAGTATTAAGTGGAGAAAAGAAAAAAAATCCCACTTCAATGTGTCTCAGATCTGTATTCTAAGAGAGGAAGAGAGAGAGACTCACTGCTGAAAGCTAATTGACTGACAGTGGCCTCAGATTTCTGCTGAAGCCTCAGAGCGCAATACCTCATTTAATGATAATACATATCTCATTTAATATCTATTATATACATTTAATGCCACTGAGTTTTAGTATAGCATCAAGTAAAATGCTGTGATACAGAAGCACAGGGCTCAAGTTTAAAGTGGAGGAAAAAAACCAGTCAAAAAAACTGAGCGCAGAACTACTTGGCCGGTTTTATTTAGGCCTCTTTTTTTTTCTAGAGGAATTAGGATTCTTTGTTGCACTTCTTTCTTCTTTGACTGATAGATTTTGCTTAAAATAGACCCAAGTATTCTATTGCTGCTATGAACCATGGCAAATTATTTTCTTATAATTATATTTCATTAATAAATATGATAAAATATGCAATATCTAGAGATCAGCCTACATATTGTGGAAAGGATGGTTTTTTAATTTAATAAAATTACAAGGCCAGTTTCTGTGGACAATTAGTCAACAGCATTCCATTTCTCCTGTATGTTAAAAATAGCTAAAAAAAGGTGTCATGTTGAGAAATCCTACATGAAATATGTAACAGTCAATCAAATTTCATAATTCCCCTTTCAAAGAGGTTATTTTGCAATATATAACTGTCTTAATGTTCATATTTTCAAAGTGTAGATTTAAAAACACACTGTAAATATTCTGGTAAACAAGTGTTACTGACAGACTATTTTTCCTGAGATTGTGGTTTGGAGAATACTATCATCGCCCTGTGTGCAAAATGGCTCAGAAAAACGCCAAATGCCTGCAACTGGGCAGTTATGAGTACTTATCTTTTATTTCAAACAAGTTAGTGTTATATCTAAGTGATTCTACAGCAAATTCCCCGCAGAAAGAGAAAAAGAAGATGGCTTCAATGTGTTCTAAATACCCATCTGAATCTGGGGCCAACTCGGCCTGGTGAATGTGTCTCTGCTCTGAAAGAGAAATTATCAGACCAAATAGGTTGGGTAGGTTTTTTAGTGGCCTTTATTGCTGTTTTCAATGTACTTGGAGGAAAGAATGTTTCCTCTCCTTGTGAATTAAAAAGGTGAATGGTCTATAAGACAAAGAAGTCACATTGTATCTCCCTGAAATATTCTCACATTCCCTGGGCAGTATACAGGGAAAAAGGCACCTCATATTGAAAAAAAATAGGTATAATTTAGAAGAGGTCTGAGGTGACTGTTTAAGATTATTTAAGTGGGACTTAAAGTCCACAAATCATTTTATAAAATATGAAGAAAGAAAATTCTGCATGATCAAATCCTAAGAACTATTCTCTGGTGAAAATGTGTAAGTGGTCTTTTTAATTATTGAGAAAGATAACTGAGCTTGCTCTGGTCTCTTTAAAAAAATATGTCACTAAGCAGTTTCCCTTTAATTGGGTATTTCTGGTGTTTATCAACAAAAACTAATGCACTGAGAAAGACTTTTTATGCCTGTTGCATATTTAAACTCTGTACAACCTTAAAGAAAACTAATTTTAATAGTTTTAATTTAAAACAATTCTTTCCCTGTAATCATTCTCCTACTTGATTTATATTCATTCATCAAACCCTTTTCAAATGTTAAGGAACTTTCACCAAAAATTATTTTTACTCCCCAGTTTACATGACCAAGACTTTTTACTTCTTTGGAGACACCTTTATATGATGTTTCTGAAAGTCTGATTGCTTGAGAATTTTTTTAAAATCAAAAGTGGAATGTAGGTGGGGAGAAGTTTCTCAGAATTACGTCTTTAATGCCTTAGTGCTTATCAGCATTGCAAAGTAGGGAGCTTTTCTGGTGCTAGCCTTGAATAAGAGGGAGAAAGCGAACTAGAGTCTCTGCATAATATTGAGTCAAGTCCACAATTAGTTGCAGAAGCAAAGGCTCTTACACCTTATTGTAAGGACCCAAGTCAGTTAATTGGGTCTGCAATTAGCCTCTCTGGTTGTAATCAATTACAAGTGCAATTTCTGTGTGTGAACCTATTTTGGATGCAAAAGATGCCTACCAAAATAAAAGCATAAGTCAGAATAAGATTCGGATCTGTCTTAGTTCACTTACATCCTAAGAAGCAACAGATATTTTTTCGAGTCATAAAGAAGAGCAAAGCTAAGATGCTCTGCAACTTAGGTATTTTCTTAACTTTTTAACAAGTACGTAGATCAAAGTACACAGTCTAGTTTCTTTATTTTTTTCTATAAATCCTCAGTAATTTAAAAATCTTAGTTATAATTATGTAATAATTTTAATGTTTTTCTTTATATGTTGCTGCTTAAATGTGCCATCACCGTGCTGCACCTCTGTACACAAACAGGAATACTCACATGTGAGCACAAATTATTACCTAGAATTTTGTTAGAGTTCTGCTTTACTTAAAAGGCCTTAATAAAGAACTAATGGGTAATACTGGGATTCAGCGGGCTTTGCTGTTTGTCGAAACTCTACAAAGTCAACATCAAAAATATGGCCCATTTCAGAAATTTTGAGCAAAACCAGCAACAAATCCCAAACATTTTGACAGCAGCTCATGTTTGACATGAACTTCCAGAGCAAATTTCCCAATTTCCCTCTGTCATTTTGGCATACCTATTTTATCACTGTGTTGCAGACAACAGCTTTTAAGTCCCCCAATTCATAAATGTAATTAAATAATTACATTAGTGCTAATTAACATGAAACTGCAGATTATTTAAGCGCAAAAAACACTATTCAACTTCTTAATTATTCTTGTTCACACAGCATTTCCTTTTGCTCAGGCGCCCTAGGTGCAAATAAAGCATCCCATCTGCTCGTAATTAGAACTAAATAATTTCAGAGAATGTAGCTTATCATTTTGACTGCACATTTGATTAAAAACAGTGTACAAGCAATATCCTGGCTTATTGGCGTAACAGCAACAACACACACAAGCCCGTGTTCTTCTATCATTAAAGGAGATCGAAAACATTATCTGTTATTTCAGGGGGAAAAATACAACTTTTTAGTTCATTTCATACAGATGAAAGCGAATTACAGCAAATCACCTCTCCACTGAATAGCAGCCCCCACATAATGACTTTATTTGCTTAATCCCCAAATTAAACGCCGTTTCGAGCGAGGGCCCTGTGTTATTACTCTCATCATGTCGAGAACATTTTCCTGCCGAGACCAATTTGAATAAAACAAGGGGCCTTCCTTGAACTCAATCAAGGAGCCATAATGTGGTGGGTAATAGAGGTTGCTGATAGATTTGCAGGCAAAAGTGTTATACCTAATGACGGGATATGGATAATCGTCCTCCTGGAAGTCCTGATGCGATTCCAGTTGGTTGCCAGATGCTAAAAATCAAGAAGAGCATTGATCAGTGACAGGAAGCTGCAGTGGATTCATCGAGTCAAACTTCAGCTGTTTTTCCACTGTACAGTGAAGCCAGGCATAAATTATATTAATTGATTTAATTACATACTTAAAACATCTTCCCCAATTAATTTAATTAGGTGGCTACATGATGCTACTGGCAGGGGAAGATTAGAGGCAGCTCACTTAATTAACAGAATATGAATGAAAAAAAGAGAAAGCAAACATAAATGAAATTGTGAGCACTAATTAAAAGGCTGTCTGCAAACTTAAATACTTTCTGACAAAGTGGTGACAGCAATGTAGACAAGGGAGGATTTTTTTTCTTGGCAAATGAAGTGCCAGAAGGTATATATAGAAAGGGAGAAAAGGTAATGCGGTTGAAACGTGGATTTTTCTCCCCCTACACAACTATCATAGTCTAAACGAAGGGAATTTTCTTCTATAGATTATGGTAATGGGTTTTTCAGGCATAAAAGCCAGATTCTCGATTAGGGCTAAAATATGATGCCCACATCAGTGTAGAGTTTGCTCGTCTTACACGAGGGTGGCTGAGTGGGGAGGGAGCGCTCAAGCGGGGGGCATCTAGAGAACGGGGTCCGCCTTGCAGCGGCCGCCTGCGCACCTCCGCTCGAATGTGGAAATTCTCCAGGTGTCTTTGGCGTGAATCCTTCAGCAGCTTCTTCACGCGTGTCTTGTGGCAGTGTAAAAGCCACGTGAGGGCAATCACGCCCGAGGCCCACTTCTTCTGGCGGTAAGTGCTGAAGGATTTCTTGGCTCTGTAGCACCTCCACGTGGACTGGATCTTAGTGGCCGCCTCTGCCCGGCCACCTGGCCTTTGTACCTCTGCCCAGGAACGTTGATCACCATCTGGACGCGCAGTGGGTTCTCTAATATTGACAGAACGTCATACTTGGTAAGCTTATTCTTCAGCTCAAACTCCGGGAGCAGGGCCACCAAACCCCTTCCTTTTACTTTGGCTTCTGGTATTGCATAGTCCTTGAGAAACTTCTCGATTTGTTCCAAGAGAGAAAAAATGCTGCCCCAGGTTAAACTATAATGTGCCTTGAATGCTAAGAAGTCTGGGGCCGTCTTGTCTATGGTGCCATCGTATATGAAAAAGTCATACTCCCACGGCGATTTCATAGTTTTGGAGGGTGTACTGCTGGTCACAACGACCTGGAGAAGGAAAGTTTGCAGGAGATGAAATACGCCATGATCTCTACATGAGTGGTCCCCCGCTTGCTCATTTACCAGTAAGTGATTGGAAGATACAGATGCTGATACAGATTTAATATGCATGCATCACAATGCGAAAGTATGGCTACTATATGTCATTGAAGCTCATTATCACGAGGATGGGTTAGAGATTCTCGAAGCTATTAAAATGTTATATTTTTATAAAACAATTATTGCTCAAGGAAACTGATCATTAAAATTTCTACTTTTAGTTTATCTTGATATGGTCAGCTGGCCCTATAACCACTTCTTGGTTTTTACCTTTTACACTTACACAGAACTACATGCCAATTCCTCGTTCATAATTTATCCAACAACTCTACCAGAGCGAAGCCTCTCATTGCAGTCTTAAAAAAATGTCAGATCCACCCATTTAGAACTGCTTCTGACTTCCTAACGGTTGCTTTTTGATGAGCTGCCCTTCTATTCTCTGCTCTTAATATCTAGAGGTCATTTTTTACAAGAAACTATTCTTTTATTCAGAAGTCTGGAGTCCTCTTAGAGACAAATCTGGGCTGTCACGGGTCAACTGAAATTAGAAATCTGGTAACAAAATCAAGGAGACATTTGCTTCTTGTTTCGCTCTTGTCTGTATGAAGTGAAATCTCACTATTTTTATTTAAAACTGTCAAGACAAATTGCCTAAGAATGTGATCATGTGCAATATTTTTCTGTATATTTTTCTATAGTAAAAATAATAAACTACAGGTTAAAATCAAATCAGAAGAGATTTGGTTAGCAATATCAATATGTAAGGTCATCATCATTTTAAAAAAATGAAATTGCAGTTGGGCCTGGTGGCACAGATCTGTGATCACAATTACTTGGGAGTCTGAGGTAGGATAACTTTAAGTTTAAGATTTGCCTGGGCTGCACAGTGAATTGAAGGCCAACCCGGACAGCTTAGTAAGATCCTGACTCAAAATGGAAAGTGGAAATCAGGTGCAGACACAGTTTAGTGGTAGAGAACTTGCATAATAAATGGTCCAAGCTACACTGTCCTGTTGGTCTAAAAGTTTCTAATGGCCTAGTAGAGAAAGAAGGGGAAAAAGAAGGCATTGATGTTTCAGGACCTGAATTATCCTCAATAAGGCAGGTGTTTACCTACTACATAATTGTTTCTTCTTCCACAAGGATTTAAGGAATTGTCTTCAACATATATCTTGAACGGACCTGTGACCTGTCTTTATTAAATTGTATGATCACAAAGAAATCTCTTTGTACTTTGAAGACATTTTATGAAACTCAAAGGAAAAAATTATCAATAACTATTGTGTCATGGTACTGTGTTGGGTAAGTATTGGTAAGATTACTTATGAATCGTTTTTACAAAGTAATCACAGACAGTAATCAACAAATGTGAGGCAGAAATCTACATAAGAGAAAAGCCAAGGGATAAATGTGCAATAAAGGCACGGTGATAAAGCATCTTTCATTTAATCTTCTTTTCTGAGGTTTTGAGTAATGAAATAGTTAAACACTGTCATCTCAAGTCAAGCAGTAAAAGCAAGTATTAAGTTCAAAATGTGAAATTTCCTTTCCTACCTGGGGCCACCTTTAAGTAGCAATGAGCTTCTATATACTTTTAACTTAAGAACTGACATAAGGGATAAGGATGGTGGAAGAAGTCCACCCTTCTTGCCCTTTCTGGTCTAATCAGGATGCCAAGAGATCAACTGTCTGGTGGGTAAGAAGCAAATGCCTTTGTATTGGATGGGCAAGAGAGATGTCTTTTTTAGCAAGAGGCACGAGGACTTTGATAGAAGACTTGAAGCACATGTTCCTAAAGAAATAGCCCGTGGCTACATTTCTGCCTCCCTTTCAAGAATGGGTTCTGACGGTGGGAAAATCAGAATTCAGAGGGACAGCACTCCATCAATGGGGAACAGATACGTGAAATGATCACGAAAGGCCATGGACTGGCTGCTCCTGCCAGTCATGTCACCAAGATGCTTAGACTCCTACAGAAGCTAAAGCTATGGGTGGAGATTTGCCAAAGAATCTTGTCTCCTTAGAGACGGTCAAATATTTTCAAAATTCATTATCCTCACAGAGAATTGTGTGGAAGTGGGTCCATCTCTGGTGGGGGTGGGGTGGGGTAGTTCAAAGGACTGTTGGTGACTTTCCACCGGCTGGGTGTTATTGTCCATGAACAAGCATGGATTAGATCTACTGACAGAATTGCCTTTGGTGGGCTGGGGAGTTTAACAGGCTGCTTTAGAACAAAAGGATTACACCTTCTTACCTTCTCGGCTAATACTCCAGCAAAGACCTGCTCTCAGAGGAAACCCACTCTTGGACATCAAATAGACCACTCAGGCGCCGGGAAGCTATGGGTTTAGAGTCAGCTAAAGCATAGCTGTAGTACATCTGTCACGGAGAATGCCCCACGCGGGAGCACTTTAGACGTAGAGCGAGAAAAGACATGCCTCTCAGGAGAAAGGCTTCCCAAATTAAAACAGTGCATCAGCACGGCGAGACCGCTGAGCAGGTAAAGACAAAGCTCTGCCTGCGAGGACCGAGAGCCCTGATTAAAGGTCGCGCCATGTTTGAGGTTTGGGTCCCTTCTGTTGTTCTTCCTTTATTCATCTCCGTGAACCTGACGAGTATAATTTGTGGGTTTCTCTCTGTCCTTCTTTTCCTCTTTCCCTCCTTCCTTTCTGCCCTTCCTCCCTCGCTTCCTTCCTTTCTCCCTTCCTGCCTCCTTCCCTTTCTTCTTTTCTTCCTTCCTCTTACCGTCTTTCTCTGCCTCCCCCAACTCTGTCCTTTCTTTCTTTCCCTCCCTTGCTTCTTCCTTTTCTTGTTCACAGTGTGCTGCACTCCTGAGGTAGGATTACTGACTCAGAGGCTAATGTTTTCCTTCTCCTGGGGACGGCTGTGCGTGGAGACATCTGCGTCTCCCCATGGGCCCTTCTGGGGAGCACAGTCGCGCCTTTATCTTTGGGAGATGCCAGCACTCCCTAATTGGCCCCCACCCAGCTCAAACCTGTGGCTGCGGCCTAATTATCAGTCCCCTGCTTTAACTGACTGAGTCAACTAGCTGGGAAATGCTCTTCTTCATTTGCAAAGTGTAATCACTAATTAGGCAACTTTTGGAGTTTCTGGAGCAGTTATTTAGGGAAAATTCTAAATCTACAACACACACATACACACACACACACACACACACACACACACACACACACACGCAGATGACTCAGGGATGATGATCACACGCCAATACGTGAAAGGCCTGAAATGAAGCAAAAATGACAGGCCCAGGACTGCCTTAAAAATTTAGGAATTGCTACCTCAAAGAAAATGTTCAGATGAAGGAATATATTTCTAAGAAGCTTTCCTCTTTTAGTACTGGGAATTAAACCCTGGATTTGTGCACTCTAGAACAACACTTACTATTAATGAGCTACCTCTGTAGTTCAAAGCCAGTTTTTTTGGTTATTGCTGTTGTCTGGAGAACGGAACTTGTTATATAGCCCAAACTCAATCCTCTTGCTTCAAGTTCATGAGGGCCAGGAATACAGGCATGAGCCATCACTGCACGCTAAGCTGGATTTCTTCATGGGAAAAAATGTATTTATATATATATGGACAGCAGGGAGACATAGAAGTAAATTGTATACCCAAATTAGATATAATAAGCTCTTACAGTGGTAAATACTGGTGCTTGTCAATATTTGACATCATCTTTACAGAATGATAACCATTCTACTTCTAGAAGGATAGGCTAAGGTACTTTTGACTCTAGGAGCTAATGTTCAGATTCTCAAATGAGAAACATCCATAAGGAACTAGTCTGAGCGGTTGCGTTTCACAACTAACTTCTTCCTGCACATTATGGTTGCAAGTGTGGACTTAGATTCAGAGATGAAGGGCGGGTCCCTCTCAGATGTGTCTTTATTATTCTTTAGAGATCAGGGATGCCATTTGTGAGATACTGTTCTTTAATCTTGGGGAAGGTCCTTGATCTTTGTATACAAGAAACTTAGAGCCTCAACTGGCTAGAACAGAAAGGTTTAATAGTCAGAGAGAATAGATGACCTAATCAGCGTTTAGGGAGGTAGTGTAATCACAGTTATGGATTTTAAAACAAGCAGGATCATGAAAGTTCTTAACCTTGCCTTTCGCTGTGCAGATGATGATGGGCCCAAGGAAACAAGACTTGGCTTTGAGTGCTGTGGACTTGAACCCAAGCTCAGTCCATCTGCTACATATTCTCAGCCGGCTCCTACGCTTGTGAGTATGAATGTCTCATCTAAAGACCAGAGGACGCTGCAGAGCGGCCGTGATCATTATATGTGTGAAAGTCTCATCTTGTCGGGGCGGTGATTACCATATACAGGGAAGCTGAAGTTTGGAAAGATAAGTGACGTGTTTAAAGTCATAAACCTGGCTTGTGGCTCTCTCCTTGATTTGTAGGATGGTGATTTTGCCACTTTAAGAAATAGCTTTGTCCCTACATATTTCAAATTCAGCTCGCACTGAAGGAAAGAAAAGAATTCCTGGATGAAGTTGGTCCTTCCCAGCCTCTTGTTGCTCTTTTCTGGTCCTCTTTCTTTCCTCTGATCCCTTCCACGCCTTATCTGGGTTGTCTCCCAAGCCCGGACCATTGGGGCTCACAGCTCACAGCAGAATTCTCCACAAGGAACTTTCTGAGTTGCGCTTTTCTTTCTCGGCCTTTCTTCTGCCTCCTGCGTCAGGCCAGCCTCCTTTCTCTTGCTGTACTGCCGTTTCGTCTTTGCTCAGCTGGCGAGCAAGGAGTGATCTGTCCAACTAACCCTTCTGAATTCGCTAGAGGATATCCCATGTATGGAGGGCTTGAAGCCAGAAGATGTCGACACTGATCACTGGAGGTCACTTTCTCCATGGGGTTCCAGTTTCTAGGAGGGGGCTAACAGGGCACTTGTCACTTTGGCATCCTAAACCTCTGTCTCAACACAGCACTCTTCTAGAAGTACTGGCTTTTTATATTTTATTTTAATTTTGAGACAAGGTCTCAGAGTCACGATGTGGCCAAGGATGGCCCTGAACTTCTGACTCCCCTCTCTCCCTGTCTCAAGGGCTAGGACCACAGGTTGCAGCTACTTCTAGTTTATGTGGTGCGGGGGATCAAACCAAGGGCTTCCTGCCTGCCAAGCAAACATTCCACTGAGTCACTTTCCCAGCCACATTATTTACTTTTCAATTAACTCCTGGATCTAGTAAGATCGGCAAATCAAAAACAATGACCTCCAGTGGTATAAATGACTCCCTTCATTCCTTCACCATGGGGGAGGGGAGGACATCCTGTGAATTTCATTTTAATTTTTCTATTTTGATATAGAAAATTCTTTGTAACAACTTTGAAATCAAAATTGATGACAAGCTTCTCACAGTCCCTGATGCTTAACATTGAGGAAAAACCTGAAAGAGAGCCATTTTGACGTTCTAGGGCCTGTAAGTGGACAAGACAGCACTTGGTTATAAGACCTTGAAACTGCCTAAGACTTAAGCGTGGACTGACGGCGAGGGAGAGCTTCGCCTGCTAAAGAGAACGGAAGGCAAATGCAGAGAACTCGCTGAGTGTGAGCCGCTCGGATCAGCGGCTGCTTTGAAGGTGTCACACCCACGCGCTTTCCTCTGCTCTGAAACACGCCCCCAGGAGAAAAGAGCCCACCCTCAGATGCGCCCTCAGAACCGGAACCCCCAGTTCTGGTTGGGGTGGAACTCGCGCGGAAGTTCAGACGGAACAGTCAGGAAGGGTTGGAAGTAGATGGATGCTGTGTCCAGCCGGATGAGAAACGTCCTCAACAAGCACATCTCCCTTCACTGCTACACTGATTCATCTTCCCTGCTCCCCTCCAAATGTAAGTGACACACTTACGGGCTGTTTGCGACAGCTGTGATGGATGGGCTGAACCTGTATGTGCATGGGAAGTCTGCCAGGCTGGGAACCCAAAGCAGCTGGTTCCCAGTTCCCTGAACAAAGACACGCCATTCTCAGGAGAAAGAGCAGGCTCGAAAAAGATCGTCATCGCCACCACAGTAGAGTAGATATGTTGATCACAGACCACCAAAAATACTTGCAGAGTTCTTGTGACATCCCACCTTGGCACACTCGCACTAGATGTAGCAGTACCGTGCTTTAGTTTTCTTCAGAGCAAGTCTGCAGTGCATTGTCAGATTTCCTCACTAGCATGGAAGTGCCAAAAGGCAAGGACTGGTTTGCTTTAGTCACTGCCAGACCCCCTGCCACCACGTAAACTGTCCGACACTCAGGAAAAATCCAATGAGGAGTAGTAAGTGACTCAATCAGTGTGTGGGCATTTAAGTCCATAGCCACTTGCACTGGGTTTCCAGCATGAAGCGGTTCTATGATCACAAAGGTTTGCTGGGCCTTTATAACGTAATGTTAAACAACATGATAATGGCTAAGAACACTATAATATATTCTTAATTACAGAATAATATGTAGTCATTAAAATATTTTATAGAGAGTTATTGATCGTATCAGTACAAGCTGGTGATTAAGTGTCAGGTGAAAAGAAAATGAACATACAACATAGACAAGCACAGGACTCTCACAAGGCTATGAGATCATGAGGAAATTCTTGCCTTCTGCATTTTTATGAATGGGCAGGTTGGAATCTGGTGAGGGAGGTGAAAAGATTATCTTGGGGTTTACCAGTGCACGTAAGTAAAAGCCCCCCTGTGTAGCAAGTGTGTACAGTCGGGCAATGCTGAAAATGTTGTTTCTTGCAAGAAAAATGCTGCTTAAATAAAATGACAGAATTGTATTCACTTTGAATGTTTAATGCCAAAAATGCTGAGGTGAATGGGGGGTGGGGGGAGGGAACTTTCCAGTAAATTAAGGAAGGTGGAAAGGGATTCTAAAAGGTTCCATAGTTTTTCTTCTGCTTAGGGTATTTTTTCCCCTCTTGTCTTCCTTAAATAAGATTTCATGAGAACAAAAAGAGAATGTAAGAGGGGGAGAGGAAAAAGGACAGAGAAGAATGAGGAGAGGAGGAGAAGAAGGGAGAAAAAAGAGAAAGGGGAGAGGGAGAGAGAGGAGTGTGATGAAGGGTAGCGGGCACAGAGCTCACCAGCACCTGCTTGCAAATCTTGCTTTGACCTCCAGGCCACGGCAAGACCTGCTTGCTCTCCAAGTCCTTCGGGAAGACCAAGACTAGATGGTGCCGGAGCACAGAGTTAACCAGGTAGCGTTTCCCCGCACCAGACAGGACAGTGAATAGCACGACTGCTATTCAGCTTACAGACCCGGACCTTTTGTTCAGACACAAGGAAAGTCACCAGTGAAAGCAGGTGGCACAGCTGCCGGGGTGTGAGGGGCCTAGTGATCCCTCGCTGGACACTTCTGCGTCTCCCTCTCCTTGGGAGTGCTGGAGATAAGGACTCACAAACACGAGCCCACAACAGTCGCTTCTTGTTCAGGTTCGATGCTGCACAAGCTGTCAGGTTAAAATAGTGGCTCATCCAGAAAACAGTTTTCAACTGAAAGATCACAGGCCTATGCTAGGAAAATGCTATATAGAAATGAGGAAGAAACCAGGTGTGGTGGTACATGCCTGTAATCCCAGCACTCGGAAGGCAGAAGCAAGAGGACTGAATTCGAGGCCAGCTTGGGTGACATGGGCTCTGCCCTAAACTGAGAATAATAAGTAAATATAAAAGGATGGAGTCTGGTTGAACTTGTCTAGCACGTGCCAGGGCTCAGCACAGGAAGAAAAATGAGGAGACAGGAAACCCTACATCAGAGATTCAAATGTTATCACCCAAACCTATTTTCCTTTATCAAAGGAACTTTTGCAATAGAGGTGTTGCTTAGGAGTTTCATTTTTATTTATGTGATTTGGAGTCTAACTTGGAAAAATTCTTTTTCTCCCCCATCAAGGAGAAAATGCCCCGGTGTATATTTGTTTGGGTACTTTACTCATGAAAATAATTATGAAAATTAAAATTAAGTAGGTTTTTAAAACACTGTTGATGTGCCTGCCTTAAGATTACAGATAACACTTTTCGGCCGGACCGCTATCTTCCAGTTATTTGCCAAAATGACAAACACAAAGGAAAGAGGAGAGGAACCAGATATATGTTCTCTCGCCCTTTCAGGAAACATGGAGTTGTTCCTTTAGCTACATATATGCGCATCTATAAGAAGGGTGATACTGTGGACATCAAGGGAATGGGTACCGTTCAAAAAGGAATGCCTCATAAATGCTACCATGGCAAAACTGGAAGAGTCTACAACGTTACAATGCTGTTGGCATTGTGGTGAACAAGCAAGTTAAGGGCAAGATTCTTGCTAAGAGAATTAATGAGCACATTGAACATATTAAACACTCTAAAAGCCAAGATAGTTTCCTAAAACGGGTGAAAGAGAAGGATCAGAAAAAGAAGGAAGCCAAAGAGAAAGGAACCTGGGTTCAGCTCAGGCGCCAGCCTGCTCCACCCAGAGAAGCACATTTTGTGAGAACAAATGGAAAGGAGCCTGAGCTGCTGGAACCCATTCCCTATGAATTCATGGCTTAATAGATGTGAAAGTTAACTAAACAAAAGACCCAGACTGTAAAAAAAAAAAGATTATAGATAACAGAAAGATGTATTTGCCAAGAAAGGCGATTTTCAGACATTTGAAAGTTTCTGCAAATTATCTCAAAAGAGATTCCTCAAATTTCTTGGCATAACGAGCGTTACAACTCTACAAGAGGCAACGGAGTCTTTGAAACCTTATGCAGAGCCTGACTGGCTTGGACTTATTCAACTTCTTGAGTTTTGACTATGAAGTCTTTGCTTGGTTAGTTGGTTGATTCTTTTGAAATAGGGTCTCACTGTGTAGCCCAGGCTGGTGTTAAAGTCACTATCTCTACTTCACGTTCCCAAAAGCTGGGACATGTGCCACTGCACCCAGCAATTTTGGGATATCTGGTTAGCAAACCTAGAAGACAGAAAAAACTGTCAATCAGAGCAGATAAGGGACAGTGGCTGTGACACCTGAAGTTTCTGAAGCTGCAGGAACTGAAGGGTAGAATCCATTACTGTGCAAAGCAGTGCGCAGAGAAAACATAAACACATTGGGCAGGCGGGGGCCGTACTCTAGCTTAGAAAGGTTACTCACAAACAAGTGAGATTTCTAAGTTTCTATGCTTTGGGGCTCTGGGAGCCGCACAGTCCAGTTTTGTATGCCAGCTGTCGCTTGACTTCCCTCTGCATCTCGTTCCTGCCAGTGAAGACGAGATGCTGCACTGCAGACATCCCTCAGAGCAAACCCTCTGGCAGGTTAGTTGCTGCTACAGCGGCAGCTATGAACAGCAGTAGCAGTGACAACCAGGAGGAATACTGGGAGGACCGGGCTTTGGGGAAGAGCTGGGACCTTGTACGTGAAGCCTGGCTGGGTCTGGGGTGACAGAGCTTGGAGGCAGTTATGAGGGCTCCGTGGGCGGGGAGGTTGCGGGGCGCGATGTTCTTTAAGTACCTTGTATTTGCTGGGGTAGCTTCCTCACAGTGAGAAGCCAGGGGAACAGGGTGGGGGACAAACTGCACGGACGAGTTCTCCAGGAGCAGTTGGAGTAGGTTCAGAAGGACTGTCTGTGGTCACTGTGATCAGTCCGGTCCTGTGGGGTCAGCTCTGAGGACTGAAAGGTGGGCTTTGCCCCCTTGAAAGAATAGCTCTTCTGCCTCTAAGCGAGAATCAAGCATATTGCTCTTTTAGGCCCGGGACCTCATTCCAATCACGGTCCTGGTAACACTCCTTGCTGGAATGCATCTGCAATATGGGGGGACGGTTTCGTTTTTTCTACTTTCTTGTTACCCCACCTGTCGTCAACTTGGTTCTCAATCCTATCACGCAGCAACCACTTCACAGATACAGTATGTGTCCATGTGTGCACAGGTGCACCCACGTGTTTATGTGTGTAAGCACACGTGTACATATGCATACTCATGAGCACACGCTGGAAAATTACTCAGTTCATTTTTAGCATCTTATTTCCTTTTAAACGTACTTTTAAATGCCGGAAATCTTTGAGGCTCAAGGCACATGTTTCAGCCAGCGTTTGTTTGGACTCAAATCCTGACTGAGGGCCAACAAAGGTTTTTGGCTTTAGGTGAGCCACATGTTTTTTCAAACATGATCTAATTCCTTTTATAAAGGAAGCTCTAAAGACAGCAAGTCCAGTTGTCAAGCAGCTGCCCATACTTTTGCCCTGCAGCAAAAGGAAGGGACATCAGGTGACAGATCCAAATTTCAACTAGTCACACAAATTACAGACCTTGTCAGCGTGTCCTTTTAGCTTTCTGCTTTTTGCCTACAAAAAGAGATGAGACACGGTTTAAATCAAAATGACTCTCATGGGCAATTTTGCAAAACCCGTAGAAGGCTCAGAGCTTCCCTCCCCTGCTAAGCCTGCTTGTTTCCTCACCCATACAGGCAGGAATTAATAATTAGAAAGACCTTTCCCATCCTCAGACACCCATGTTCTGCTTGCTAAGCCCTGTTTGTTTTGAGGACAGTTTGGCAAAGGTGCAGGTGCTAGGTTTCCCTGTTAGGCAGCACTGTGAGAAGCGTCTGAGAAAGGAAATCTTATGGTTCCAATGGGGAGCAGGAAGCCTGGCATACTGCACCCTTATCTTCATCTTTAACTTCCTTGCACATGAATAATTACATTTACCATTGAAGAGTCATTCTGCAAATGCTGTACCAATCTTGGGGCCACAACCTTTAAATAGTGCTGCTTCTAGCAGTAGGGGAAAGCGTTACAAAGCCAATAGAGGAAACTGAAGCCAGGGCTGATTAGCATTCAGAAAATACGTCATCATCTAGAGGAGACAGAGGTGAACTGCTTCGGACTGAAACCTCACCTGCGAGGTTCCCGTTACCTGTAGCTGTGCGCTCCATGGAACTGAGGAGCCGCACACTCTCACTGGTGGGAGTGGAAACAGGTGCAGCGTCTGTCTACATTCTGCACATTAGCCCTTGGCCTTCTCACAGCCTGTTAAACAGCTGAAGTTGAAACAATAATAGCGCGGGCCAAGCGCCGCCTGAAGGCCTGTCTATCCTGGGATGGGGCCATTTGCATTGATTTTTTTTTAAACTCACATTTCTCATGAAACACAAATATTTGCCGTGGCAACTGAGGTGTCACATGACAGCTGCTACCTAAGAAGTCTGGAGATCTCGTCAGGGGAAGCAGCTTGCTGGTGTTCAAAGTGCAATGAACACGTCTTGAAGATTTGGGCGTTGGAAGATGAAGGTCTGGGAAGAGCAGATAGCTGCGTACTCTGCGGATGTAGGAGAGCTGATACCCACCCTACCTCTCTCTAGTTCCTCCTTTTTTTTTGTGAGAGCAGCTGGAAACACGCTCAAGCCAGGAAGACACTGCCAGCTGTCTCTTTTCTGTGGCAAAAATGTTGGAGTTGGCATAAGCCTGTCAATGTAACCTCAGAAAGCCCCCCCCCAAAAAAAACTCAGCCCTTGAAACTGGGGCCCTCTCGGCAGGCAGGATTACATTATACCATGAGGGTCTAATGTTGAAGAACACAGAACTCTTCTCCATTAAGATTTTCTGTGTAAAATAGTCAGTTTATACTTAGAGAAAAGTGAGATTCAGTAAAACCTCACAGTGGCATGTCTTACAATATAGATTTGGATGCAAAGCAACTGATACTCTATCCCAGATTCTTGGACCCCAGTTGTCAGTGTAGACTGATCAGTTACCTGTTAATTACTGTGAAATTGCTGTTAATTTCACAGTAATGCACTGAGCATTTCAGAGTCACTATGGTTTCATAGTGGAGATGACTGGTACATTTTTAAACCGGGAGCTAGATATGTAACTCAGTAGTAAGATTTGCCTAGCACGTAGGAGGCCCTGTGTATGAGCCACAGCACTGCAAATGATGATAATAATGATAATGTACCGTAGAGCAGCTGAAATAGAACTTAATCTCAAGGTAAGAAGTATAACTTCATAATATTACCAAAATTTCACAGACAATATTGTCTATCAAAATAGTTTTCTTTATGTAATTAGAAAGATGGATAGATACCTTTATTTTTTGCTTTTTGCGAGATCTCTCCATTTTTGATGAAACCTGGGGTGTTTTCCGAGGTACCACGAAGGGGGCTGTAGATAGAAGTGGGGCAAAGTTACTTCTTGCAGAAAGAGGATCCAAGATATTTGTCAGGTGCTATGGGGTTACGCCTCAGTTACTCCTCAAAAGGCAAGTGACTGTCGTCCACTGTCTGCTCATTGTCTGTCTGTCCCGGATGCAGTCCGTGAAACTCCTCAATCACTGACTGAAAAACCCAAACTATGGCAGGGCAATCATTCCATTAGGGCAGCCTGGCTTGTGCACGCTGCTTAGATAAAAGGCAGGCTTGGGGCTAGAGAGATGGCTGAGGGGTTAAGCCTTTGCCTCC
This sequence comes from Typhlomys cinereus, assembly GCA_023101885.1. Lineage (NCBI taxonomy): Eukaryota > Metazoa > Chordata > Mammalia > Rodentia > Platacanthomyidae > Typhlomys > Typhlomys cinereus. The sequence continues at coordinate 258,432 of JALPQD010000042.1, read as the reverse complement.
CAAGCAGAAAGACCCGAGTTCAGATCCTAGACCCCATGTAAAAAATGCCGGGGTGGAAATCGCACTTCTGGCTGTGAAAGGCAGAGCCTAGGAATTCCAGAGCAAAGCAATGAGGCAGAGCAATCCAGGATGATTCCAGAAGTCATCCTTGGGTCTCCACAGACACATACATAGTACACACACACAACACACATACACACACACACACACACATACACACACACAAAGAAAAAAGAAAAGGTAGGCTTAAGAAGCAGGAAAACTAGAGAGTAAAATTCATCTCATTAAATTTTTTACTACAAACCCCTTTCATTAACCATAGTCCCAACTTTAAGTACAAGATAATTAATATAGTTACTTATGATGAATTATTTTATTGTACAAATGCAAATGCTACAAGATTATTTCCAAAATTAATTAAATTTATACTCAAAAACTTCTGGAGAACACATGGGGTCCCTGGAGGGGGGAAAGGGGACTTTTTGCTTGTTTCTCAGTCATATCTTTCCTGTCGACTGGTCGCAAACGCCACTGCCCTTGGCAAATAGCCCAAGCCTAGCATTCCCAAGAGAGAAAAATCCTTCCTTTCACCAAAAAAGAAAACAAACAGTTCATCTAAATCATTAATTGAATGGAAGTAAATGAAGTTTCTTTCACCTCAAGTCCTTCACTCAACCTCTCTCTCTTAAGTCAGTTCTTTAACAATAATCTTTGAAAGATTTGACTAGCACTGATCAAAAACAGCCTCCTAGGGGCTAGCAAATTGGCTCAGCGGTTAAGGTGACTGCTGCCAGATCTGAATTCAATCACTGGGACCCATGGGAAGGTGGAGAGACAAAGTGGACTCCACAAAGTTGTTCTCTGACCTACACATGCACGCCATGACGCACACTCATGCGCATACATGCACTCGCTTGACACATACATGCAAAACACATGCACACATGCACCCTGTCACACACACATATAAAAATAGAAAAAGAATGAGAAGTTTTGGTGTGCTATCATCAAACAGTAGTGTGACAGAGACAACAATAAAGTACTGCACATTTCAAAATGGTTTTAAAGGTTTTTGCTATATAGAAATGATAAATGTTTGAGAGAATGAATGTGTTAAACTCATTTAAACATTGTACAATGTAAAACATGAAAACACAATATACCACCTCATTAACATGGACAGTTTCATGTTTTTAATATATGTGTTAAAAATAAATAAAATGTAAGAAAAATCATGACAAAGGAGTCAGTTAGGTAAGCATTACACATGAACAAAATGCAAAAATTTAGACAAAATATTGTATCAGCAAATGAAATCCAGATATGTTGCAACAAATGGGACTATTCTGCAAATAGATATGAAATAGAAAGAGGTGTCAGAATCATAAATTAAAACAAATTTAAATAAAAATTAGGGTCTTTCTTATAAATCCCAAAACACTGAGCTTTGATCAGAAACAGAAAGACCTTAACATGAGTGGAGAAAAATGACAATTAGATATCAATAGGAAGTGAGTTTTTAATCATCTGATAAAGATGACCACAAAGCAGCCATCATACAAATGCTCCATAAACAATTACAAACAAATGGCAAATACAAACCCTCTACAAAGAAATAGAATATATAAAAATAACAAAATGGAAATTTTTATAATCTGGAAGATACAATGACCTAAATACAAGAAAGCAGAAAGATACAGTAACTTAAATAGATAAAGGTAAACTCAACAACACAATGAAGGGGACAGGTTGGTGGGCTCTGTGGATACAGGCACTCACTGCAGAGCTAGACAATCTGAACTTGCTCCTAGGAGCCCAGGATAGAAGGAGACAAGCAGCTCCCATAATATCCTTGGACAAGTGCATCATCTCATGCACATGCATGCATCTACACACACACACACACACACACACACACACACACACACACACGCACACACTCACACATGCACAATTATCAATTGTGCGTGAGTGTGTGCGTGTGTGTGTGTGTGTGTGTGTGTATGTGTATGTGTGTGTAGAACTGCAGGCGAATTCAGGAACCACCATGGATGCCTCCACCTCCTCCTTGTTTACTCTGCCCCGCCATTCACAGGCTCCACCCTACCAGGACCAGAAACACAGGCCGCCCTCGCTTCTGCCCACCATCTATACGTAGGGTCTAGGATCCGAACTCAGGACCTTCCGCCTGCAAGGTGGAGGCTTAACCCCTGAACCACCTCTCCAGCCCCCCAAAATAAAATATTTTTTAAAAAGGGGAATGTACAGAAGTGAGCAAAGCTTCAAGAACATGTGGGAATAGAACAAAAGATCCCGCATTGTGCCATCACAGGAAAGCAAATATAGGATAAGACTGGAAAAGGAACTTAAAGAAATAATGGTTGAAAGTGCCCCAAATTTTGCAAAACATAAGCTCACAGGCTCAAGAAACCAAACCAGGTAGAGAGGGGGTAATGCCAAGGAAACCCAAACTAAGAATATCATAATCAAATTTCTGAAAACTGAAAACAGAGAATAAAAGTATTGGAAGCATGCAGAGAAAATTAGCAAGTTACTCATAGGGGGAGATAATTCAAATGATAGTGGATTCTAATTACGGTCAAAAAGAAGTGACATGACTTATTTTTTCAAGGGTTAAGAGAAAGCATTGTCAGTCAGAATCCTATATCCAGTGAACAAAAATTCAAAAATAAAGGTGGGAAACCAAGACATTCACAGATGAAAGAAGAGTCTGTATTTATTAATGATATGACTCTAAAAGTATGGCTAAAAGATTCTCTAAACTGAAATGATAAAGAAAATCTTGGAACATTACAAAGTAATAAAGTACACAAGTAAATAAAACATGGACAGAATATTAAATATTCCCCTTTGAGTTTTCCAAATTATACTCAATAGTTGAAACAAAATTTTAACAATTTCTCATGTGATTGTAAATGCAAGTAGATGAAACAAAATGGATGTGCCCAAATCCCAGCAACTCCATCTCTGGATATTTTTTCCTAAAGAAATGAGAACATACATTTATACAAAAATCTGTGCATAAATGTTTATAGGTAGTTTTCTTTATAGTTGCTAAAAACCAGAAGCAGTTCATAAGTCCTTCACAGGTGAATGGGTTAAAAACTGTGACATGCTAACATGGAGTATTATGTAGCAGCAGATAAAAAATAATTGATATAGACCACAACTTAATTCAACAGTATATTAAAAAGATCATACATCATGATCAAATTAGATTCATTCCAGGAATGCAACAATGGTTCAACATACACACATTGATAGGTGTAATACAGCATTTAGCAGAAGCACAGACAAAAATCACAGTTATCTCAACACATGCAGAAAAAGCTGTTGACCAAAAAAAATCCAATATCCCTTCCAGCTTTTAAGAAGCTAAGAACAGAATGGTGAGACCCTCATGTAGTAGAACCTGTGAAATATACTGAATGGTGAAAGCTAAAAGCATTTCCTTAATATTAGGAGCAAGACAAGGTATCCATGTTCCATTATCATTCTGTATAGTGCTTGAATTCTTAGCCAGAGAAATAAGGCAAGAGAAAGAAATAAAATAAAGGAAGACTACTCTGGATGTGGAAAGGGACGCAGAGGTGAAGTGTGGGGCACAAAAGTGTAATGGAGGGAACTTTGATCAAAATACATAATATTCATGCCATGCGGGCATGAAACCAAAGCGGCCACACCCTGGAGAACTGCCAAAGAATTATACTTAGTAGAAAAAGCCAGTCCCCGGCCTGCGTTTCCAGTCCTGGTAGGGCGGAGCCTGTGAATCCCAGGGCAGAGTAAACAAGGAGGAGATGGAGGCAGTCTGTGGTGGTTCCCAAATTCGTCCGTGGTTACACACACACACACACACACACACACACACACATACGCACACATGCATACACGCACAATTGAATAAATAATAAATAATAATAATAAAAAATATTTAAAAAAAGAAAAAGCCAGTCCCTAAAGGTTACATACTTCCTGTGTTTTTATATGACATTATCAAAATATAAATCACAAAAATGAACAGATGACTGGTTGCCAGAGATTAAGGAGGTGTGGGGTGGAGGGAAGTGGGTGTGGCTACAAGAGGACAATATGAAAAATCCTTATGGAATAGAAATTTGTGCTTGCCTGACATGAACAACACCCTAGGTTCAGCACCAAAAATTAATAAATTAATAAATATAATTTCACATATATATTTATATATATAGAGAAAGTACTATATAGTGCTGCCATATGCTACTACTGAGGAAACTATAAAGGAACATAACAATTCTGTCTATTATTTCCTGCAAGTACATGTTAATCTAAAAGACAACAAAAGATGGTGAAATGCCAAGTCACAGCAGGCGAAACATATAACTGATAAAAGATTTGCATTCAGAATAGATGGGTAATATCCTTTGATGGTTAATACTGATCATCAACCTGACAGAATTACCTAGGAGACAAAGCCTCTAGCCACGCCTGCCTTTACCCAGATGAACTTAATGTGGGCAGAACCATTCCATGGAAGGGGTCCCCGGCTGGATAAAAACGCAAGCTGGGCACCAGCATTCCTCGCTCCCTGCTTCTTGGCCCTGACCTGCTGCCTCAAGCTCCAGCTGCCATGATTCCTCAGCCTTGAACTGTGAGCCAATTAAATGCTTCCTTTCTTAAGTTGCTTTCATTAGCATTTTGTCCCAGTAACACATAAACTAATTCACATCCCCACCAAACAGAAAGACAACACAATTTAAAAGGCCAAATCCTTAGGTTATTTCATTAAAAAGGATATTCAAATGACCAATCACATACTCAAAATTTTCTTGGCTTTATTGCTCATTTGGAGGTACAAATAAGTAACAGAGAGACACTCTATCAACTCTTGGAGATGCTACGATGTAAGAAACTCAAGCATGAGCCGCAAAGGTGAAACTCTGGACTGCACATGTGCTAGTAGGAAAATAAGCCAATATAGCTATTTGGAAGAGTGTTTAACAAAATCTGTGAAATCTAATACATGCTCCTTGTGACTGACTCTGTGATTCTACTCTTCGATATATATCCAACATAAATGCATACATTTGTGATTAAGACATGTACAAGGTTGGGGATGTAGCCTAATGGAGAAGATGCTTGCCTGGAACATGAAAGGTTTAAGGTTCAATTCCCAGCAAGAATGTTCACAATACTCCTATCCTTTAAATCCATACAGGGGGATAGAGAGATGGCTCAGGGGTTAAGACTTTGCCTTGCAAGCAGAAGGTACTGAGTTGGGATCCCAGTCCCAAGTAAAAAACTGCAGGCAGAAAGGGCAGCAGCCTATACTTCTGGACCTGGTGGACGGAGCCTGGGGAAACCCAGAGCAAAGCAAAAGGGAGGTAGAAGCAGTCCAGGATGACTCCCAAAGTCACCCTTGATCCTTCACAAGGACACACAGTGCCTTCTAATACACACACATACACACAAGTTTAAAAAATAAATAAATAAATAAACAAACCCATATAGCATAAACTACCAACTGAAATCCCTACAAGAAACAGATTGCAAACGAAATCAGGGCATCCTCGTACATATTTATCAGTGTGTCCATACATATTTATGCTTAATGTTTCCTTAATGCTATCCTCATGGCTCCGCCTCTAGAATATAACCTGAATTTGTTGGTGTCTCTGCTCTCCACTGACACAATGCTCCTCCGCCATTTCACACCTGGTTTACGGCAATGGCCTTTCAGCAAGGCTTCTTGCTCCGCTCACATGTCCCTGTCATTCATAATCTGCACAATAGTCAGAATGCTATTATGAAGCCAGAAGTCAGATCCCCTCATTCTCCTGCTCAAACTTTACAGTGGGTTCTCATTGTAATTAGGATTAGAACCAACTCGTTGCTGTGGTCTGGGGGCTGCCACGCTGGTTCTTATACACTCTGAGATGTTTTAATTAAAAGAAAGATCTTAAAATACATTGCATGGCTTAGACAGAAAGATTCTTTTTCTCTCTCACACACAGTTCAAAGGAAGGTCCTTGAGCTGGCCATAGCTCCACCAGTGTCAACATGACTCCAAAGTGCGTGCTCATCTCTCACGGTCACATCTTCATTTCAGCTAGCCAGAGGAAGAGAGGAAAGGGGAGGACTTTGCCTCCTTTCTCTTAAAGGGATAGCCCAGAACTTTCTCTCCAGATCTCTGCTCATATCCTCAGAATCTGGCCACGGTACATCTAGTCACAAGGAAGCCTGGGGCACGTTAGTCAAGTTCGACTGTTTGCACATACAACTCGGGTGCAATGGAAGAGAGGTGGAGTAAGGATACTGAGGATAGTGCTTCGTCTCTGCTTTGGCCTACATCATAGTGATCCCTAGCTTGCTTTTTTGCTGGGTCCCTGAGACCTTAATGCTAACAAATTGAAAAATGAATTAATTTACCTCACCCTTCCCCCCATTTTATTACTAGGAAGGCTGAGGTCTGGAAGAAGTATATGGCTTGGCCGGTCTGCAATTAGGCGTCTGATCCCAGGCAAGGCTGTTCATGGCCCCCGATTTCATCCCAGCCCCTCTTTGAAGTTGCCTTCTCACACCCTAGCAGTCATCTTCTGAACTCTTGTGGCACAAGGCTCCAGCATCCATCTGGTTTTGGTTCTGCGCAACTTTAAATTTTCTTATCTCTGTCTTTCTTTCCCAGCCAAGCTGGAAGCTCCTTAAAAACACTAACTCCAGAGGCTGGAGAGGTGGCTCAGGGGTTAAACCTCTGCCTTGCAGGCAGAAGGTCCTGAGTTCGGATCCTAGACCACACGTATAGATGCTAGCGGAAGCGGGGACGGCCTGCATTTCTGGCCCTGGTAGGGCAGAGCCTGTGAATCCCGGGGCAGAGTAAACAAGGAGGTGGAGGCGGTCCATGGTGGTTCCCGAATTCGTCCGTGGTTCTACACACACGCGCGGGCGCACACACACGTATACATGCACAATTGAATAAATTTAAAAAAATTAAAAAAAAAAACTAACTCCCTAACGCACACAGCTCGGGTACTCCACAGAATGTAAAGCTGCTTTATTCCCTGAAGTAAAACTTAAGAAGCTTATCACTTTCATCTTGGCCTATTTTTGAGCCTAAAAATTGGCTGCCACAAGGGTACGTTTTGTGTGTGTGATGGGGAGGGACTAGCATACAAGCCTGAGAGTCTTACCTTCAGCAGGAGTCTTGCGGGGCTTATCAAAACTGTGCAGAGGAATTGCTCTGGGTTTAATGGGTGGGTTCTTTAAGGTGATCCTAGCTGTTGGGGGGATCAGTCCTCGTTCTATCATACTTAAAATCCCTGAAAAAGAAGGTTAACAGAATAGCAGAACATGAGTTTAACTCTAAGCAATTTCATTAAGTCTTAGATCTATGAATTTCACAAGGGTAACCTAAGACCATCCATCATCTTATTTGCAAGGGTGCGTTCTAGTGCCTTAATCCTTTGCATGAAAAATAGCTATGGTACATGTTCATTTAAGCTGAATATTCTAACCCAAGGGAAAATGTCATTTCCAATTGCAATAATATGAAATAAAATTGCACTAAGGTAATTTCATTTTAAGGTAGAAATATAATTTCAAGGCAAACTAAAACTTCTTTTTTTACTTATGACGTTTTCAATCATTGGTAATATTGTTACCCTTTGAAATGCAAGGAACTTTAGGCATACATTCTTAATAATTAGGAGAGCCTTTGTTCTAAAAGAAAGGAAATCTGAAACCACACTCCTATTGTTCTAATCAGTTATACCTTTTAATAGGAGGAGTTACCTGTAGACATTTCTCATATCATCAGAAGTTATGAATGCCAGATAGGTGGTTTGAGTGTGTTAGGGCAACATGGTTAGCATCAATACAACTAATTTACAATTCCAGAATTAATAGTGTGTCATCCGCAAGGCTTGCTGTCAAGTCTCTTTAAGGGCAAAACACGTTGTTAAATGAGTAGACAAACAAATAAATAAATGAATAATTAAGCAAAGCCTGCTGTTAGAAGCAGAACTTTTATTAAGGTGGATCTACTGGATCGAAATTAGAAAACTCATGTGGGCTAGGACTTCAGTTTCTTCTTGCTGTCTTATGCAATAGAAAGAAAATAACCCTGGATTTTAGTAATAGTTCATAAACTATTATCAAGATGGACTGGGTTGAAGAAATTGGCATGTCTTCTGAGAGGAACCAGAGCTACTTCCATTCGCTTTAGGACCACCATGAACTTATTATATTGCTATTGAAGATGTTAAATTGGTGTCACCACCATTCAGACGAGTGATTATTGAAGAAGTAGAGAGCTGATTTCACTTATAAAAGAATTATTCCAAAGAGAAATCTCTAGCTTAGCTACTGCAGAATCGCTTGGGGAAATACTTTTACTTACTGAAAGTGGAGATTCCTGGTTCCTGTCCCAAGACTGGGGGCTGCATTTTTCAAGCTTATAGGATACTGATGTGCCCTTAGGTTTAAGACCTACCGACATGTTAAGCAGGCGCTCCAAACAATCTTTCTACTTTTAAAATTTAAGAACTACTGATTGGGAATGCAACTTTAAAATCTTCTTTAAAATCAGTCAGGTCTTAGTTTTTATTTGCACATGAGTGAAAGTGTATGTGTATGCATATGTGGTGTGTAGAAGAGGGGACTTAAGTGTGCGTGCCTGTGGAGTCCCAAGAGTGACTTCAGAAATCATCCCGGATTGCCCTACCTCTTTATTGCTTTACTCTGGCGTTTCCCAGGCTGCACCCTGCAGGATGGGTGGGTAGGCCACCACCATTTCTGTTAGGCGTATTTTAACGTGGAATCTGGGTTCTGAACTCATGTCCTTTTACTTGTGACGCAAAGGCTTAATTCCTAAGTCAACTCTCCAGCCCCTGGTTTTAATTTTTAAAGCACTAGAATAGAATGAACTTTTTATTTCAAAATAGTAAGATTCTTTGTCCTTACAAATAGTTTTCTCGTATAAATATCAAGTCCCAACACATAAAAGCTATGCATGTTTTACAAGTATAAAACAACCAACCTCTGAAATAGGGAGATGGCTCAGTGGGTAAGGAGTGTTTGTTGTGCAAACATGGGGATCTGAGTTCAAGTTCCCAGCACGTACATAGAAGCTGGCGTGGTCAAAGTGCACCCTGTGCCATCGGTACTGTAGGGGCAGGAGGAGAAGGAACTGCTGGTTCCCTGTCCTGCTCCAGGTCTAAGGGAATTAAGTAGATTAAGTGGAGTATAATAAATACAGTAGGACATCTGATCCTCTTTGACCTTTGGACACACACACACACACACACACACACACACACACACACACACTACTTCTTATAATTTAGTGTTTGCTCACATTAAGAGTCAGCTTCATTCTCTGAGAACTCTGAAAAAATGTAAGCATGGTTTTTGGTTTTGACTCATCCTTTAGTATCAGTTAAAGCAGTTCGGCTACTTTTAGGTAGTCACATACATATGCATTCACCTTTGCAAGGAAGAATTTCACTGATATGCCGGGAAATCTGAATATTATCTGATCCTATAGGGCTTTGGGTCTTGGTTTTTGATTGTCAGTCTGTGAAGACTAAGGTTAGCCTGTAGAGATGTGATGTCAATGCAAACTATTCTTGTCTTTATACATGTAAATGAGTTCTGTTACATGCAGGCAGAGTCCCCCTTTTCAAAATGATTTCCATGTTTTCAATTTGTAAATGCCCTGTTGTTTGGGTTTCCTTTGGGTGGATTATAGCATCATTCCCACATTTCATTAATGAACTAAAAAGTCTTGGATGTGTGTTCATATTATATTGGTAAAGGAGTCACAACTTTATTGTTTCCCATTTATTCGATCGATGAATGAATGGATGGATTTCTTGTGTACATGTATGAGGGTGCATGTATGCATATCTTCACATATGTGTGTGCAGGTGTACATACACCTGTGGGCACATGCAAGAGGCCTCAAGTTAATGCTGGGTGTCTTTTTCAATCATGCTCTATTTGTATCAGGCAGGTCTCTCTGTTGAACCCAGAGCTTGCCAATTGGCTAGACTAGCTAGCTGGCTTCCCCTGGGGATTCCCTGTCTTCGTACCCCAAGTAGTGAGATGACGGGCAGTAACCACATATTTCCATGGGTTCTGGGGATCTGAACTCTGGTCCTCGTGCTTGCTGGGCAGCCTCCTTCTCCACTGAGCCATTTCCCCAGCCAATTTCTTCTAAAAACCATCCTTTCAGAGCTCTGGAGGAGCCAAGAGGTGTCTGAAAGCCGAAGCTGTGTACCTCACAGGATGTCAAGTCCAGGCACCTTTGCCTTGGCTCCTTGGGGTGAACTCAAAGAAATGACAGAGCTTTGCTGACTCTTGGTTCTCATTGTAACTCTATCAATTTACTTTCCTTTTCAGTTCATTTGCAGATGACAAATTATTTCTTGCTCACAGCTGTTCTGATTGGAAATTCGGTGATTTCTGTAAGGAATTTAGTGTCTTAGAATTCTACTTCCTGCTGTATGAAAGACAACAGAGAATCCAGTTTATTAGTCTTCATCTATTTGTCTCTTCTGAGTTTAAATTAAGAATTTAATGTCTATAGGGAAAGAGAGAAGTTCTGATCTCTCCATTTTTGTGTTTCTGTGTTGTCTTTTCATTTGTGGGTAACATTGTAGAAAATCTGTCTACATTCTCTGTATTCGTCGTCCCTGTGTGTATGATACAGGAAAAGCCATTATCTCTCATTGCGAGTGTGCGATACTTTCCAGTCTCAGATGGCTTTATGGAATTAGACCCCAAAGCCTTCTCAAGGGGCTCTGCTCATTCGGCCCATGGAGTAAAATAAGTATTTGCATAAATTGGATATTACTAAAAAAATTCCCTCAAGTAAGAAAGTTAAACCTCAAATACTTTTAAAATCTTTAACTCTCCTGTCCTCCCAAATCCAGAAACTCTCATTGAGGTTCTTTACACCCATGGCAATATAGTCATTTACAATAGGTTCAATAAGAATCTGTTCTCTTTTTACAAGGATGAAATTGGAAGCATCACTTTCTACCAAGTCATTGCCTGAAATTTCATGTTTGAGGTTATGCTTATAGCTCAGATATGCCAGGCCACTTCTCACGGATTGGTGGTGACTTCTGGAGCCGAGGCTCCCAAAGCCTCCAGGAAGATCTATAAGCCAAGGTGCTTGGGGGATTTTCATCCATTCAAGCCCATCAGAAGCATTACAGGAGCCTTAGGACATTGGGGCGCCTCTAAGTAGAGAAAAGTACCCAAATCTGGAATTAAAATCTGGAGAACAAACATTCTTGGTCTTGGTTTCCTGACCCTGGACTAGTGAATTATAAAGGATTTTTTAAAAAGCTCAATTATGAGATTCTTTATGAGAACTTCCAGCAAAATGATGTTAACATGGCTATGTGGCATTGCTATTCTTGCTGTACCAGGGTATCGTGGTTACTTTTCCTGCTGCTATGTTAAAATACTCTGACAAAAACAACTAAGTGATCTCAAGTTCTGGAATACCAACTAGAGTACTAGACCACTTTTCAATGGAAAGCTGGGGTTTCCAGGGATTGTTTGGATGATAATCTAAATACTAATTTGAAGATGAGAAAAATTTCTCTGGTGATGGCATAACCCCTCCTCCTCCTGAGAAAAGTAATTTGTACCCATTTGCAAGTATATTTTAATATTCCACATACCAGTGTGTCTGTTCTTTGGATTCTATTTTGAACCAATAGCAATATCTTGCTAACTTCCACGTAAGTAAATAAATAAAATTATGATATGTGCTTGCTTTATATTATTAGATAAACTATGATATCCTCTAATATCCTCTAACACCTCTGCTTTTATTCAATTGTTGTTACCTTGCAACATAACTTCTAATAATTTCACATAAACATAATATGTACCCTCATAGTTAAGTGTACAGCCCATCAAAGTGGGGAAGTCAAGGCCTTAAGTTCACACCACATCCACAGTCAGGAGACAGAGAGCAATGAATGCATGTGTTTTGCTTGCTTTTCCTATTATATTGTCCATGATCCCAGCCCAGGGACACAGTGCCACACACAGTGAGGAAGACTCTCCACTTAAGTTAACCTAAGGAAGATGATCCCACCCTGCCCAGATGATTCTAGATTTCATCAAGCTAACAGTTGAGATTCACTGTTACACAATGTAAAGAATCAGGCCAAACCTAATGAGACTGGTTTTACTTTGTAAATAACTTTGTTTGAGATCATTTGGGACAAAAGAAGAGAAAATGGCAAGGAAAAATGGTGATCTCAAGTTCTGGAATACCAACTCTAGTACTAGACCACTTCTCAATGGAAAGCTGGGGTTTCCAGGGATTGTTTGGATGATAATCTAAATACTAATTTGAAGATGAGAAAAATTTCTCTGGTGATGGTGTAACCCCTCCTCCTCCCGAGAAAAGTAATTTGTACCCATTTGCAAGTATATTTTAATATTCCACATACCAGTGTGTCTGTTCTTTGGATTCTATTTTGAACCAATTGCAATATCTTGCTAACTTTTTAAGTAAATAAATAAAATTTTGATATGTGCTTGCTTTATATTATTAGATAAACTGTTTTTATTTATTTTTAAAAAATATCCTCTAACACCTCTGCTTTTGTTCAATTGTTGTTACCTTGCAACATAACTGTTAATAATTTCACGTAAACATAATAATTACTTTCTTACATAACACCAACCTCCAAGGCAATATTAAATCCATGAAATGGTGGATTTTTGAAAGTGGAAGGGACTATAGTGATCATCTAGCACCACCTTCCAATATATAGCAGAAGAAATAGGCCCAAGGGAAGACTGACTTGGTCTGAGCTCACCTAAGAAAGCTAGTGGCTGAGCAACCTTCCAAAGTCGGGCCCTGGTTATACCTCTGGGCCTTTTCCTTTATTCCCTAACGTGTACCCTCGCTACGGAACCACTAACCTTTACTGGCATCCTTTTGCAAGACTGGTATGGGGACGAAGTGCGGATCGGTGCGGTGAGAGGGTGGCAGGACTGTAAGGTTGGATACCGTGGACCCTTTTATTAGCTTCTGAATTCTCTCCTAGGCCATAGGAAAATTGTTTTTAGCCAACATTTTTGCCTTCACAATGAGTACAGTTTTCTTCTTGTAAACAATAAATAAGATTATGAATAGTTTCATTAAGTTTTAATAAGGTAGCAATATCGGCTCCAATTTTATTGCTCAGGAGTACCTTGTGCTATTGTCTACTGTCAAGATTTTGTGTAATTTAAAATAGTTAATTAAATCCAATTAACATGTGGTGATTTCCACTATGCAAACTCACAGTAGTAGTTAATAAAGGAACTATTAAGATTTTGTTCAATTTTAATGACTATAATATAAAAGTACTAAATCTTGACATAGGAGGTTTTGAATACAGCAAAGTTGTGTACAGGCAAGTTTCTAGGAAATAAATAATAGAGTCTTGAGGTTAAAAAATAAACTGGAAGAATTTGAAGATTAGCATATTGGTCAATGTTAACGGGCTATGTAGAAATACTGAATCGACTTTTGGAGTTCTAAGGAATGGTTAAACACCCAATGTCTCAATCAGTCACAGGAGATAATTACTTTTCTTAAAGTCATAAAATGCTTTTATTATAGTTATGAAATATGAATTGTTTCTTTGTAATGGTTTTAGAAGATCATATGCCTTACATATAAATCACATTTAATTGTATAGCCCAAGTACACTATTTTTACCTTTATTATAGGAGGTTATGAATTACCGTGGGCCTCTCAGCAGGAGAATTCCACTGTCTGGTATTTATAGACTGATTTAAATTTTCAAGTCATTTTCCAAACATTAATTAATTTGCAAAACTTCCAAGGGAACTAGGAAGTGTTGTGCCACTTAACCAAGAAAGACTCAGGGCAGAAAAGTTAGAGGCTTTGCTTTAAGTCACATGGTGTACTAAATATACACAACTAGTTCATTTAAAAAAAAAATCTGATTCTGTGGTAGTAGAAACTGCCATTGGCCTCAATCTCTCTGCACCTCATTGCTTATTAGGCCTGGAGACGTTAAAGGAAAGAGAAGTGGAAGTTTCTTCAAGACCGGAGGTGGAAAATCAAATTACAAATTAAATATATATTGGCTGAGAAATACCAGTATGAGCAGGTGTTAGGCTCCTAATCAGGATGTGGTGCTGAGGGGAAATGGCCATCACCCCATGAACATGGGACGCTTTGATGGTATTTAGTAAATAAATAAATGACTTTTGTTCTAATGTTGTACTGTGGATCAAACCCAGGGCTTTGGATGTGATAGACAAGTGCTAAACACAGTATTTTAAAAGTATTTTAAGTGCAAATGCTATAAATAGTATCTTAATAGGAAAGAGCGACCGTTTCCTTCCAGGTGAGTGGGGTGGGGGGAAGCGGGTGCGACAGTCCTGCTCAGGGGCAGCGAGGGACTCGTATGGTGTATTACATGGAATTCCAGTCTTGCGAATACACCTTGGTTTCTCTTCCTCACCCTGGGCCCTCCCTCCTCCCCTCCAGACGGGTTGCTTCTGGGATCTCCCCCTCACCATTGAGCTAATCATCCAATGCGCTGGGAACCGAGCAGGCATATGCATGGCAGAGGAGGCCAAGTATCAAGAGGGGCAAGGTCTCTACCTGGGTGGTTGGTGTCAGGACCCGCGAGGGAGATTCCAGTGGACACAGTTGTCAAGCACTGCGAAGTGAAATACAGGTTTGCCAGTTTGAGGGCACAGAGCCTAATTTATCTGCGCTTTCCCAAAGCCTTTGATAAAGAATAGTGACAGTTGCTTTCAGAAGCTAAAGCAGGAAGATGGGCATGAAACACAGCATACAGTACGGCACAGAAGGCAGGACGGGAAGCAGGGGCCGCCCCAGGCCGAGGGGCTGCAGGCACGGGCATGGGGAAACACAGGAGAGGATTATAGTCTACAAAAGACGAAGTACATTCCTCAGGCTGTGTGGTGTGTCCCTAGACGAGAAATAGCTGCTTGCTCTGCTGTCCCTTCCCATGGCAAGGATAACAGCTGCGGCACAGGCTTGGTTCGAGAACATAACGACCTTCAGCATTTACTGAGCACTTACTATGTAACACTAACTTTAATACAATGATCATTAAATTTCATGAGCAATGTGAAAGCTAAGGGCTAAGGGAGTACAGAAGAGGGAGCGATTAACTCTGCCTGCTGCTGTTGCCAGAGACTTGGAAGCAACTCTCAATCCTGACTGCATCTGTGAGCCACTCTGGGAACCTTTTAAGAAAATACTGCTGCCTGGGCCTTAACCCCAGGGACAATTCAGCCGCAATAGCTTGGCGGGGGCCTGGGTCACTCCCTAGGTGACTGTGATGTGCAGCTGAGGCTGAGATGCGCTGCAGTAAACGATACTTCAGTTGCATCTTAAAGGAAGCACTGAGTTACACGAGGTGGAGAAGAGATGCAGTCACAGGTGCAGACTGGTGGCGACAAAGCAAAACTGCAGACCAGTGCACTGGGATTGCACTGCCAGGAAGGGGTAAGTGTGCCTCTGCCTGGAGGAGGAGTGGGGAAAGACGTGGGAAAGGCAGGCTGATCGGAATGTCAGTCCAAAGGAAGCCAGCTTTAAGAATGTGCGGATTGCTTAAAATGTCTTTTTTTTTTTTTTTTACTATTTTTCACATACATTATGTGTGGGGCATATGTGCGTACATGTGTGTATGCATGTCCACACTTGTATGCATGCACGTGTGTGTAGAAGCCCGAGGGTGACACACTGGTGTCTGCCTGGATAGTTCTCTGCATTATATATTGAGACGAGGCCTCTCACTGAATCAGAGTGCAGCACTTCAGTTCATCTGGCTGGCCAGCTTGCTCCCGGGATTCACTGTCTCGGCCTCCTGTTTCCTGGGTTACCCGTGGCGTGCCATGTTGCCCTGATTTTCACAGGGTTTCCAGAGATCTGAACTCCAATCCACAACTCCTGAGACAGTACCCCATCCCTGGCAGCCTGGCAATTTCTAAAAATCTCTTTATACTTTATATGAGAATCATGCTTTGTAATTCACATAATACATAGGTACCAAATGGACTACAACTATTAAGTAATCATATTATAAATAGAGCAATGCTTTTTATAACTTAATTTTCATTACTATTCCCAGAATGTTATGTTTGTGCCTAAATCTTCTATAGCAGCTTAAAATTTGTTGAAATTTAAAAAAAATAGGAAAGCTTAAGGAAAAATACAGTAAGTGTTGTCTGATCGGCCAGAAGTAACCACTGTTGCTACCTTGGTGTTTTTGCTTTCAGTGTTTCAAAAAACACCCCATTTCATGATTCTGATACAGATAAGTAATGCTCCTGACAAAGATTCCAAGCAATGCAGAAAAGATGCAGGTTGAAGAAACCACACAAACAGTCACCAGATCAATCACTCTTGACATCTTTGGAATGACTGATAAATCAGAGTACATAAACAGTATTTCTAAAATATTCAACATTATTTTTGTTGTTGTCATTAATACAATCTTTAACAAATGGAATAATGTGCCATTATATAGCAAGCCTTTTTAAACCTTCTTCAATGTCTCTTCCTCAATACAATCTTTTAATTTAGGCTTATAAGCCTATATCAAAGCATTTACTTACACTTATTCATAGGAAACTCTTTAGTGGTTTAATGTCAGCGTTCATAGTGGCATCGTAGATAATACAAAAGAAAAGTGATTTGCTTTATTTCATACTCACACTGATCCATCAAACACAACTTATATAAACTGCATAGCAAGGTCTCAGACAGCTTACACAAAAGCAAAGTAACTGAAAATATCATAAATTCATATACTGTAAAATAACTATTCTCAAATTCATATATCTGTAATATAAGAGCAAAACACACCAACAAAAGATACCCGTTAACAAGCAAGTCAACATTACATTATTGAATTTAATTTGACGTGAAATTAATAGGAGGGAAAATGGCTGAACTAAGCCCAACAAATTATTATTATTACTGCTATTTTGAGACAGGGTCACAAGTAGCCTCCTATGACCTTGAATTTATGAGTCTCCTCCGTTTTGGGATTATAGTACATCTATCAGCAGGCCTGTTTTTGTGATGCTGGTAGCTGAACATTGGGCTTTGTGCATGCTGGGCAAGTACTCGGCCAACTAGCTACAGCCCCAGTCTAAGCCTCAAATGATATTTCTCTACTCAAGATTTCCCTGAACTAAACTTAAAAAGATGCTTCTATACAGACTGGCTTTTTTTTCCTGAAAGGCCTAGAAGAGAAGACATTTCAGGTCTGTGGGTGCCACGTAGGCCTGCCATCGCTGGAAAAGTAGCATCGAGAATATGTGGACTACTGGGTGAAGCTTTGTCTGAGGGTTGAAAGTCTGTGACCTGAGGATCATGTGTTGAAACAAACACTCTAATATGAACCTGTAAGAATGTTTCATGAAGAATTACACCCGTACTTTAACAATTTTATAATGCCAGCACATCTATTTTATTACACGAACTTTTTCTTCCTTTTCCATGTCCATTTGTTTGTGAGGGGGCGCATGTTGGCATGTGAGGGGGCACATGTGTGATTCGGGTGCATGTGCATTTGTGTGCATGTGCATGCGGAAGCCCTAGGTTGGTGATGTGGGAAATTACCCTAAAAGGCTCTTCCACCTTATTCTTTTGAGATAGGGTCTCCATTCAAACTCAGAGACGGCGAAAGGGCTGGTCTGGCTGGAATCACAGGCAGGTCGCCACACCCATGGATTAAGGCCTTTGTAAAAACTGTCCTGGGAAACTGCCTTGTCCTTTCTGTCACATGAGGAAGGTGCCACCATGAGTCAGAAATGAGGCCCTTATCAGACACCAAAGTCCAGTGCCTTGATTCTAGACTTCCCAGTCACCAAGACTACGAGGAATAATTTCTGTTGGAATGAGCCTCCCACTTTTATAACATTTGTTGCAGAGGCTGAACGGACTAAGATACGATGCTACTATGACGCTTCAGTCACAAAACAGGTGAGCAGCCTGCGGTAGCAGTTTGTAGAACCATGTTGTATGGTTAAGTAAAGCTCCTTATTAGAAAAAAAAAACATTTAGCTTTTAATGTTGTGTGTGTTTAGTGTGGTGGTGCACCTGGCTTCAAGAGATGAGAGCATCAGATGTCACGTGACCACAGTTGCTTGTTCCCCGTGTAAGTAGATCCAGTGTTCCCAGCACTTGTTGCTCGTGCTCTCTGTACTGCTGGAGTTCTTTGATCTGATTGGCAGGCTACCTGAAGCCATTAAACAGTTCTTTGCCACCAAGTGTTTGTGGGTACCTTACTGGTCTGAGCTACTACTACTTGTGACTTACACTTAAGGACATTATTTCTGTTCTCAAAACTTTGCATACAGATACCATCCTCTGTGAATGCCAGCTTGAGGGGTTTACTTTTTAGGGGTGCTTTATTACTGCCTAGATGTCTCCATAATCTTTGTCTTTGAGGTTCAGGCAATTAACCATGAAATGATTTATGCTAGTCTAAATGAATTTCTGGGTTTCCACCTGCTTGGAAATTTTCTTTATATCAATGACTGTGCCTTCTCTTTCATTTGCTGGGTTCTCTGTGCTGGGGATAACCCCAAACATGTTAATTCATCTTTCTCTTTCATATTGTGGTACCCAACGATTCGTTATCTAGGTCCTGCTTCTTTTTTGGACCAGTGAGACACATGCATCAACTTGACAACTGAGAATTCATCCTTTAAGTGGACTGATGTGGAAAAATACAGTTCAAGATGAATGGGACCATTCTACAGGCAGCCGCAGTACATGGAGAACGCCGATTCAGCACTTTGGCAGATGGACCAGTCAGTAAGGGAGAAAGTTTTCTTGTCTTCCAGTGTTTGTGATTTTGGTATGAACTCGCCTGTCAGGATTGACCTGTCACCAGAAACTGTCAGCCAAGAATAAATGCCTTGCTCCCCTAAACCATGTGTCCATGTACTCCCATCTGAAGCAGAAGAGTAACTAAAACTTTTTTTTGTGATTTCAGTATGATATGTTCACATCTTATTCCCCAATCCCATCCCCCTCCTCTTCCCATTACATCCCTTCTCTTCTCCCAGTCTCCCTCCTATTTTCAAGTCTTTTCCCTTGTGTGGCTCCCTGGGTGAAACTCTTTACAAAGAAGGCATTTCAGCTTTTTAGCCTGGAATATGGCTGTTGGGTTATTACATTTCTCCATGTTTCCTGTGACTTCATGAGGCATGGACCAGATTCATTCTGAGCAGCTGTGAGGAGACCCTTATAGTCACCCCTTGGAGGGTCTGCCCTGGGCTTATTTCACCCTTCCTCTACTAGTTACTCTTCTCTGTTGCTGTGAGGAAACACCCAAAGTCAAGCACCGTAAGGGAGAAATTGAGATTTATTCAGCTGACAGCTCCAGAGGCGAGAGGCGATCTTTCATGGCAGATGCGCGTGGCTGGCTAAGTCACCGCAGACATCTTGGAGGCTGAGAGCTGCGAAAGCTCTCCAGGTGGGAGGGTGGGACTCATCCATCTCAAAGCCCACCCCTCAGCTGCTTTCCTCCAGCCACGCTCCACCTCTCAAAGATGCCATGACCTTCCCAAACACATGAGAATGTGGGGGACACATTTTAAACCGAGAGGGCTACCATGTGTGAGGAGGGGGCTTCTGCCATGGATAGGAGAACAGCCTGTGGCCCCAGAAAGGAGGAGACAGAAGGCATCGCCTCTTGGGTGACCGCATGGAGCAAGTCACGTCATCAGCTTGGACTTGCCAGCTGTGGGCTGCTTTGTGACAGGGACCAGGGCCCAGCCAGGGCGCCACAGCCAGGTGGGTTTGCTTGGCAGAGCAGACGCGCAGAGCGCGAGGCAAGTCCATTAGCTTCTGATTGAGTTGCTTTGTCTCCCTCCTCTGCGTGTGCTGTGCTTACAGCCTTTCTTCCACGCCAGTATTTCAAGATTCAGCAATGTCTGTCCTGCTCCCTCTATTTATAGTTTATTTATTACTTCCATAAAGTATTTTGGTATTCAATTTGTTTCTCTGTGTCTGCAACCTCCCTTTCTGCTTTATTCTGCCATTTTATCATCTTGTGTTTGGGCTCTAGTTTCACTTAATTTATGTTCTTACCGAGCTGTGCTATTGTGTGAAGAAACTGTGGAAAAACATCCCTTCTACTCCTTGACTTATGACTTTTTTAAGACTCGGTCTTTGCAGCCCGCAATTTTCCCTCCTCCTGCTGCCTTTCTCTCTCTCTGTAATACTGACATGGAGAGACACCATGATCTAAATCGTATAGCAACTGCACCAGTTCCTCCTCCTTGGGCACACCCAGGCAGCCGGTCCCAGTGCTCTACTTGCTTGATGAGGTACCGGCTCCCCTGTTTCCTGGCACCTGTATGTTTTCAAGTAACATGTGAGAATCGAGTTTTCTATACCTTTACTTGAGTGCTGGGATAGGGAAAGCCTCAGTTAAGAAGCTACATAATCTTTGTTTAAAAAGTTAGTAATGGGGCTGGAGAGGTGGCTCAGGGGTTAAGCCTCTGCCTTGCAGGTGGAAGGTCCTGAGTTCGGATCCTAGACCCCACATATAGACGACTGGCGGAAACGGGGGTGGCCTGTGTTTCTTGTCCTGGTAGGGCGGAGCCTGTGAACCCCAGGGCAGAGTAAACAAGGAGGTGGTGGAGGCGTCCACGGTGGTTCCCAAATTTGCCCGTGGTGCTACACACACACACACACACACACACACACACACACACACACACATACACACATACATACACACACACACACACACACACGCACGCACGCACGCACGCGCACGCGCTCCCGTGCACACATGCACACACACACACAATTGAATAAAAAAAGAATTTAAAAAAAAGTTAGTAGTAATCGTCATGGCTTGAATGTAATTGGTCCCCACAGGCGCATGTGTTTGGTTCCTAGTTGATACTGGGAAGATCATGACACCTTTGGGACGTGGAGCTGCGTTGGAGAAGGCAGCCACAGGGGGTGGGCCCCAGGTTGGTTTGCCCCGCCCTGCTTCTGGTAGCAGTGAAGTCCTGCAGTTTGTGACTCTCTGGGTCTCCATGTCTGCAGTGACTAACCCCCCCCACCCCCGCTTCTGCCAGCCAGCCATGCTTTTCCTGCCGTAATGGACTGTGACTCCCCTCAGGAACTGTAAGCCAAATAGATCTCTCCTCTGTCCTCTTAAGTTGCCTGAGTTTGAGGATTGTCTCACAGCAACAGCAAAGAGTTACTGCCACAATTATAATGGTAACAATAGTGATTAGACTCTTCTTCCTCTCCCGAGAGTTTCGTAACATTCTACAACAGGGTTTGTTTCACATAGTCGAACCCTTTTGAGGAGACCTGGACATATCTGGAGGGATCAGACGTAATGAGGCAGTTTTAGAGCAGCCATGCTAGTTTGGTCTCTGAAGGTCTTCAAAGGTCATCCCAGGGCTGGGTTGCCTTGAAGGAGCACACCCTGTTGATCTGGAGGAACTGACTCTAATCCTTCACAGAGATGAAGTTGTCACCTTGTCCCAGCCCTTTGTTTATGAAGGGAGATGAAGATTAATTCTCTATTGTAGATAAGCCCTACCATGAGTTCTGATTTGGGCCCCGATATGAACAGACCAATGAAATGTAGAGGACCAAAAGTTCCAATCAGGTTTGCAGAAACTGGAGCTAACCAATGAGGAAAAGGCACCTCCCCCAGGTCTGCCTTAAGCCTGTAATCATCTTGACCTTGGTAGCCATCTTTGTCTCATAGATGTCTATAGAGTCCATGAGCTCCTACCTGACTTTTCTCTCACCCCTCTTGGGTTCCATGCCTGGAGTCCTTGAGTTCTCCAGGAATCTCTTGCCCCTCATGGATTGCATGTCTGTGAGTTCCTTTCTTTCTTGCCTCTAATAAACTCCCAGAAACATAAAACCTTGCCCTGCATCATTTTGGGGAGCACAGCCAGATTAGCCCTACATCAATATCATTTGCTTCCCAATATCACTGCTTTCTTCTAGATCGGCTTCATCCGTGGGAAGAGAGACAGAGAGGGGCTTAATCCTCTGTCCAGATTTTATAGTATTTCTGTGAATTTGAATAAATTGACACCCTGTGACGGACAAGGAGGGTTAGGATTGGGCTGCGCCATGGCTTCCTATCCTGCTCTGGAATCATCTGGTGAATTTTAAAAGTTCCATGTAATCTGCACAGCCAGACTCAACAATGCAGTCCCAACCCTCCTCTCATATCATTAACTGAGGACCAGGAAGGGTAAGAGACTAGGGCTTTATGACATAGTTATTCAAGTTCAGAGACAGAACTAAAGAGGCGCATGACAGCCAGTGAGAAACTGCACACCCCAGCCTCCTGTGGCTTCAGGACCAGGTTCTGGGCAGCGGGATGAAAACCAGAAGATGCTGGTGGTGGGAACAGAGATGCAATGGTGGGGACTGAGCAGCCGGGCTAGATGTCAGTGCATTGGACACAGCAGTAAGAGGGAAAGATGCCCAAGCCAGACACTGTAGAGCGTCAGGCAGCCTGAGTGGCCCTGGC
The DNA here is from genome assembly GCA_023101885.1 of Typhlomys cinereus. Lineage (NCBI taxonomy): Eukaryota > Metazoa > Chordata > Mammalia > Rodentia > Platacanthomyidae > Typhlomys > Typhlomys cinereus. Next base: position 235,864 of record JALPQD010000042.1, on the reverse strand, counting down.
TCTGGGCTCTCGAGTGGGGGGCACCTCCCTCCCCCTCCCCCTCCCCCTTCCCTTCCCCTTTTCTCTTTCCCCTCCCATCTGTAGCTGAAACAGGTTACCCCCTGTTGCGCTTAGTTAAAGTGCCGCTAGTTGTCACATTTCAGTGCTGACCTCACGGTCTAAATCACGCAGAGGATTTTTCATTTACTCACACGGTGCTTTGCTGTGGAAACTTTGGCAAAACTCCATCTCAAATTTACTCGGGAAATGTAGGGGAAAAACAGAAATTTCATTTCATTTTTTAAAATTTGGGTGATTGGATTTGCTTTGCATACAAAACAAAAAGCTTTTTAGTATTTTACATCATGATATCTTGAATATATATATATGTACAATTCAACTTCACATAAAATTCAACATCTGTATTCTTTCAGAAAGGTGGTATAAAGAATTAATCTGTTAATATATGGCGCTTTAGGCCGTCAACATTTTTCATTAGAAAAAAAAATTTGTGCCTGTGTTTTTAACATCTACATTTCATGGAAGTGTAACATTCAATTTTAAAAATATTTTCTTCACTTGAGGGGATGGAGGGAGAAAGACAGCAGGCATGGTATAGAGATCAGAGGACAACTTTGAGGACAAAATAAGAAAAAAGCTAAAGGACATTCAAATGTATTTCCTAGAGACATCTAAAAAAGAAAGGAGTATTTTAACAACCTTATGCTCAAGAAATTTGACAATGTAAAAAGCAAGACAAATCCTTTGAAACATGCACCTTAGCAAAACTAATCAAAGATAAAACAGAACGAATGCTATGATAGTTCTGTGTATCTACTAACTAATATAACTAACCATTGGGCAGTGGAAAGGGCAAGTGGCATTGGACATCAAAACAATATGGGTTCCAGAAAAGCTAGTTAAACCCCAAGGAGTCCCTTTATAAAGAGGCAGGACTAGAAACCCGATGACAGAAATGCTTCGGTGACTCAGGGTTGAGACCTAGTCGTCAGCCACAAGTTGCTTCTGTTGGTAACGGCCCTCGAGGACAGCGGTGATGTCACTGGCTGGGAGGTAACTGAACAATTCAGTGACATCACAGCCATCAGGAGCATCGGAAATTGTAGTGGTGATAATGGTGTGAGCAGATGGTGTCAGAGAATCGTTTTTGGAAGTCAGTTCATATTAGAAAAAAAAATTTGTGTCCTGTGTTTTTAACATCAACATTTCATGGAAGTGTAACATTCAATTTTAAAAATATTTTCTTCACTTGAGGGGTCACCAGGTTTGTGAACAGACGCCTCACCTGCGGAGCCAACTCCATGGCCCCTTTCCCTGTTATTCAGGCAGCAGCTTCTGCATGTAGCAGTCTCTGCATTGCATCTTTTCCTCTGCTTGATTCAGTGCCATGTGTTTTGTCATCGTGGCTTGGGAACGATAAGCCACATGGCTTGAATGTGAAGTGTCCTTCAGGAGACTCGAGTGTTGAAGGCTTGGGCCTAAGCTTGGTGGCACTGTGGTGGCATAGGAGTGCTGGCCTCATCGATGACTACTGCAAACATAGGCGCAAATCTCCATGAGTTTAGGAGGTACAGCCGGTCAGAGGAAGACTCTGGCCATGCCTTGGAAGCTTCACCTTGCCCCTGAACACGTCTCCCTGCTTTCTGCTGCCTCTCAACCACCAGGTGCGTAGCACTCCCTGCTACGGCCTCCCAGAATGCTCTGCCTGGTCACAGACACACGGTGAGGGAGCCAAGTGACTGCGGATTCAACCTCTGAAATGTGGCATCAAAATAAATCCTTCCTCCTGTAAGCTGCTTCTCTCGGGCATTTTGTCACGGCAATAAAGAGTGAGCAGCACAAGCGCGGCGGCTCATCTTGATTGCCGAGGGGCTGGAGCATCTGGGTGGGTCTGTGAGAGCAGCTCCAGGAAGGGTTAACGGAGGGAGAAGACCCCCTCCCAGTGGCAATCTTCAGCAGCAGCCCAGATGTAAGGAGGTCTGCGTGAAAGCAAGGCGGCTCTTGCTTGCCCACCTTTGCTTCTGCGGGCGAGTGTGTCCTTCCTGCCACTGTGGCCACCGCCGCCACGCCAGCTGCTGGCCGGGAATCCTCCAGGCCTTCAGCACCAGATGGGCACCACTGACGCGTCCTGCCTTGTGGACTGGATAGGTTCCGGGGTCTCCACGTCTCTAGCACGCAGATGCCCACTGCTGGCCTACCCAGCCCTATCATGTAAGCCAATCTTCTCCACCCAACATAGATTGGTTCTGAAAGTTCTGTTCTGCCAGAGAACCCTGACTAATGGATGAGACGTGTGCCAAGTAGCAGTAATGTGCTACGCGGTGGCATAAGGGTTGGGTAAGTAAACTCTGTGATGGTCGCACAAGGATGAAAATGCCTAAGGACGCGGTCCTCAGAGCGAATTCCCACTGTTGAGTGGTGCATGACAACAGTTGGCACTCAGCTGCCAAGAACGGGGAATGGGAAAAGAATCCCACGAAACAGGATGACAGCTAACGTGGAAGAAGCAGTGGTGCCCTTGGGTGCTTCTAGCAATGGTTCTCGCTTTTGCCAAAGTCTTTAGGATAAAGAAAGGGAGTAGCAGAGGAGAAGGGAAGGAAGTGGGAAGAGGAAGAAGAGGAGGGATAGAAGAAAGAAAGAGAAGAGGTCACCTCTTTCAGAGCCAAAAGTGCTCTGAGGATGGTGAAGGGGAGCAGGCCGCAGAGGGGACAATGTGATTGAGGCAGCCCCGGGGGAGAAACCAGGGGGACAGAGCAGCCCTGAGGAAGAGGGACTGTTCTGAGCACACAAGGTCTGAGGCTGAGCAACTGAGCGCTCACAGGCCCCTAACAACGCACTGCATAGAAAGTGGGGTTTATTATGGTGTCCCCAAGAAAATATTAACTTTCAGTAGGAATGTGACTAAGGGGAGAAGGTATGTAAATAAAGTCTAGAATTTTCCCCATTAAGGTAGTTAAAACACCCAGCACTTAAGCAGCATTTCCCAGAGTACACTGCTCCTCGGGACATACTCTTGAGAGCTGTGCTGCAGAAGAGAATTCAGGAAGCTTCTGGAAACACTGAGCTGCATCGCTCTCCTAGAGTCTCCACACACTTGAGACTCCAGGAGGCCTCATAGCATGAAAAAAATCCACTCTGGCTCCCTTTGGCCTGTTTCCCAATTCTGCATGCCCAGAAATGCCCCTTTCACAGGGTACACACTCTACAGAGCAGCTTCCAAGGAGCCAGCGTTCGCTGGAATACAGTTCCGAAGGGAAACAAGACTCATTTGGGGATTAGTACATAGGAAGTAAGCATATTTTTTTAATTTTTTTATTATTTTATTCAATTGTGCGTGTGCGTGCGTGTGCGTGTGTGTGTGTGCGCGCGCGTGTGTAGAACCAAGGGCGAATTCGGGAACCATGGACCATCTCCACCTTCTCCTTGTTTACTTGGCCTGGGATTCACAGGCTCCGCCCTACCAGGACCAGAAACGCAGGCCGCCCCCACTTCTGCTGGCGTCTATACGTGGGATCTAGGATCCGAACTCAGGACCTTCCTCCTGCAAGGCAGAGGCTTAACTCCTGAGCCACCTCTCCAGCCCCCAGTATTTTTGTAAGTTGTAAATATTAGACTAATTCTGCAAAGTTGCAGGATATAAGACATAAGTGATTTTACGTGAAACTTTTCTTTAAAGAAGCTTGATCCTCACTGGGCTCAGAATTTTCTGACAGATGGATACAAACTCATGGGAATCTAAGCAGTGACTTTCTCCTTGCTAGGTTTAGAGTATTTGTGGCAACTGTAGTAGAAACTTCAAGCTACAAAACCATCGCTGGAGGATGATGAGGTGCTGCCTTTTCACCTACATCTCGAGTACATCTCGTGCAAAGAAAAAAAAAGTGCACGTGCTTGGGACACCGAGAGGAGCAGAGTTTATGGCAGTGGCTCCGGAAAAAAGCTTTTGGGCGTGAGCATCCATTCATCGCTCCCATTCGCTGTCTGTTCCCCTGCCACAGCGCAGCTGGTCTCCAGGCGTTTTTGTTTAAATACTGGCTTGGGTTGTAAGTGAAATGAAGTTTGGTCCTCATTTACCTCATACCAGCAGTTGGGTTGGCATGCAGCCGCAGAGCTGCTGGGACTCTTTATTTAACTTGGCATCCCTTCCTGAGCAGTACTGAGACTTTTGCTCCAAAGACTCCACTGGGCTTTGCCATAATTTCCATGTGGCATCAGTAGAGGCTTGGAAGAGGCCAAAGCAAACCCCAAGCGAGGCTGTGTACCTACAGATTGGGGGTTTTTTTATGCCAAAGTCAAATACAAATCAAGTCCATATGAACATATGACACTAGCCCAGGGAGCAGCATAACAGACCTCAAGCAATAGAATTCGGTTATCTTAATGTCACAGGCATGCAGGAGAGTTTGTACTACATGCAATTTCTCTTAAAAACAATTTTCCTAGATTCTGAACCATATGGTCAAAAGAAAATATTACATGGGTTGATAACTTTTATCCTATAGGTTCCCAAGTTTCTGATCTGTAAAATCGGAATAACATGTTTGACATATTCCAGATGAGGAAGGAGGGACACCAAAGGAGATAGACCAGTCAGAACCAAAGAGATCACAGGTAACTCATTGTGCACCCTATAGTTACAAGCGATTTATATGCCTACGGAATATAAATGATTTGCCCCCAAATCACAGAGAAATTCCTAACGGATCCAGGATTGGAGCCCAATATAAACACAGACTTTTCCCAGCCACATACACACATGAAAACTGTTAACATTGTATGAGGTTACAGTGTTTAAAAAAATCTTCCTTTGACTCACTTGAAAAATAGTTCTCTTTTTTATAATTTTGAATTTTTTTAAACATTTTGCTTTAACTTAATCCATCTGGAGTTTTCTTTGGTCTAGGATGCAAGGCTAGGATTTGACCTAATGCTGTTTTTCCAAGTCATTTGCCAAGGAATCCTCTAGCAAGTCCTTTCCCATGATTCACAATGTCGCTTTGATCACACCCTGACGTTTTATACAGGAGTTGATATCTATGCTCACTTTTCCATTCCATCGGTCTGTCTGTTCATTTCTCTATCCTCAGAGTGCTGTTAAAATTATTGTAATTTTTTCATGTTTTTAGTAAGTGGTAGGAAAAGTTCACCTTCATTAATCTTCGTTAGTGGAGGAAAATGTTGTGTTTTTTTCCCATGTATTCCTCAAGATGATAAACATTGGTAAGTTGAAAAGAATTAATATTTCACTCAAATCACAGAACTCATAAGAGTTTTCACTGGAATTACATTAGCTACGAAGGTTAATGTGGGAAGAACTGGCACGCTGACAGCAAGTGCTTTTCGTGTTACTCATTGGAAGTGTTAGAGTTTTGTTCACACGGGTCCTGAACTTTATATTTTAATGTTTTTTCTAGGTACATTTGCACTTGATAGGAGAGAGAAATATGAGAGAGATGCAGGAGGAGGGAAGAGAGGGAGAAGAGAAGGAAGGAAAGAAGAAAGGAAGAAAGAAGGAAGGAAGGAAGACGGACCAGGAATGAAGGAAGAAGGCAGGAAGGAAGGAAGGAAGGAAGGAAGGGGTAAAGAAGGAGATGGGAGGGAGGAAGGGAGGAGGGAGAAAGGAAGGAAGTAAGGAGGCCAGGACGGAAGGAAGACTTCCAGGAAGCGGAGAAGGAGGAAGTTAGGGGGGCGAAGGAAGGACGGAGGAAGTGGAGGCAGGAAGAAGGCCGCCGTAAGGTAGAAGTCTTGCGGGAGTCAATGAGCATTCAAGGAATGCCGGACCTGAATGGGAAGGAAGGAAGGAAGGAAAGCAGGCATATTTAGACATGGAAAACAGACCTACTAAAATGTTTCTGATAATTATATCTGGGTAGAGGGACTGAGGTCACATAGATTTTTTTTTTTACCTTTTTACCTTTGTGTCTGCCAAAATTTCTACATTGAAAATGTGAAAATGTCATAGTTAGAAAATGATGTATTAAAATGGACAAAACCTCATGTTTTCTCTGTGGACCCGAGCTCTGGACTCACTCCAAAGGGCAAATCCTAGGATTATAACTTCCTAAAGGAAGTAATATGTGGGGCTGGGAGTTGGGAGGGGAGGGGAAAGATCCTAGGAAGAGTATTCACACATGGCTGTAAAACCAGACCTCCCCTGAATCTTTACTCCTCTGCAGAAACCTTCCTCTACATTCAATTTGATTATATTAACTCAAATAAATCATTAATTAAGTACTTACTATGCCTAAATACTTAGTAGAGACTATAGAGGATACGTACGTGGAAAAATAAATGGCTCTCACCTGCTAGAAAGACTAGGAAGGGAAAAAGACTCAAGGTTTCCTTTCCCATCAAGGCACTGGGTATAAACATATGAACAGCATGCTATGATGATCTAGCAAGGGAAAATCAATTCTACCTGGAGAGACCTGGAAAGACATTTTTATGGCCCAATTGAGGAATATGCTACAAAAGTAGTCAAATGGATTTACATGGTATTTCATTAATTAAAGTCACCTAATCCAACCTTCCTCAGAAACATGGGTCTTGAACCAGTTGTTACTCGAAGGCATTAGCCACATGTGCACAGATCAAAATCAATTTCATATTGGGATCTGCCCACTCTGGGCACTGTATTTGAAGGTGACATGGCCCCTCCCTCACGAGGCTTGCAAGCGAGCCAGGAAACGTCCATTCTGAAATACTTAATAATCTTGCTGGAGAACCACTGTAAGGATTGGCCCCTCTTAACTTAGAGGTGGAACTCAGAGAGGAGTTTCTTAGGAACAGTTCTGAAGTGGTCGGTCCCAGGTGAGCTCATGTGAGGTCTGATGGCCTCTGGAAGTCACCACTTCATGGCCTCCCAAGCAGGGTGTGGTGAAGGGGAAGCTCTGGTCTGGGCCTGGCTGAGTCGCTTACCAAGAAAGCTCTTAAGAATACTCTTCACACACACAAATCCCCTTTTGCTGAAGGGCTTTCTTTGTGTGTAGACAGTTTAGTTCTGCGAGGAGAGTAGAGACTAGCGAGTAGATGTTAAACAAGAAAGGCAGGGACGGGCTCTGAGGCCAGCTGACGGCAAGAGTCTTCAAAGAGCAATGGAGTCAGGCTAGGCTACCAAAGACACAGAGGTGGGCAGTGTAGGAAAGTATCCAGTACAAGGGACTGGGGAGACAGCCCAACCAGTGAGGCACCTGCTAGAAGCTTGATACCTTGGCTTTGATCTCAGGACGCCCACAGGATGGAAGAAGAGGATCAACTTTGCTTTCTGAAAGCTGACCTGACCTCCACTAGGGTTCCACCCTCTCTCTCTCTCTCTCTCTCTCTCTCTCTCTCTCTCTCTCTCTCTCTATTTTTCAAGTAGTCAATAAAAAAGAAGTGGTCAAACGCACAGGCTCTGGCTGGGGGTAAAGGAGCTTCTTCGAGAACCTGGTGACCCGAGTTGATTCCCAGAGGAGAAAACCAACTTCCAGGAGTTGATCTCTGACCTCCACCGCTCCCCTCCTTTCCATCCTCCAACTCCCTCCATCTCTCTCAGATAAATAAATATTTTTGAAGTACAGCCTTTAATATTAGATGAATTTCAACTCATCTTCTAACACCTAGTAATCATATTACTGGGGGAAAAATAGTATCTTGAAACTGAAGTGCTTTGCTAGTGAGATGGGGATATTACCCCTCATGCCACGGAGATCAATGGCGCTCAGCACAACACAGCAAGCACAGCACAGCGCAGCACAATACAACATCACACATACACAAGTCACCCAAGCAGGTAGGAAGCTATTCCCATACACAGTTGAATCAGAGAGTCGGGATTTCCTGGTGCCTGCAGCACTGGCTTTCCAGGGACATGTTCTCGTCCCAATGCAGACTAATAAATGTGGTACTCTCTGTGAAAACTCATCATCCGTCGTCTCCTGGCTCACTGAACTGCCTTCTGCCCAGGCTTTAGACTATGTTCATCAGACCAAGCTGAGCATTCAGGTCTGCTTGACCTTCGTAGCTTCCTCAGGATACACAAAGCACTTGTGTAGTCTACAGTGTCTTCCCATTTTGTGGTACCCATGAGATGATCAACTTCATCAAATTCAAATCCTAATCCCACAAAGAGAGTTATGTTTGAACTGTACTGAAGGAAGAATATTGAAGAGAGCTTGCTGTAAGCCTCCTCTCCACATGACACCAATGCTATTCCAAAACTATACTCTCTCCTCTAAAGCGGGGGTTGTAATTTGTAGGCTTCTAAAATGTGTAGCCTGGAGACTGTTGAACTACACAGGTGTGCATGCGCGTGTGTGCGTGCACGCTTGTGTGTGTGTGTGTGTGTGTGCGCGTGCCTCTATTAGCTTATCTCCAAGCTCCAGGCATCATCGCGTCTCCAAATTCCCAGCACTAGGGTCACAAGCCCACACCACCATCCCAATGTTTTCACGTGGGCTCTGGGAAGTAACACAGATCCTCATCGTGTCTTTTAAGCACAGCTGTCCCCAAGCTCTCAGCGGGATTTTGAAAACCACCTGAGCAAATGTTTAGAAATTGGGAAATTTCAGAAAAACAATTGCTCTAAACCTCTAGGTCCCTTTGAAATCCCAGCTGTGGTGAAGGGCTGCACCTGAAGGGGCTGCTTCCCGCAGGGGGTCTCGTCCCAGCAGTCCAGCACTGTGGCGCTGCCCAGTACAGTGAGTCATTCTGCCGTTTACTACGTGCCTGGCCCAGCACATCTTGGCTGTGACTCGTTCTTTATTTTTATTATTTGCTTTCTCTTTCTCTCTTTCTGTCTCTATCTCTGCATGCATGTGTGTTGTGCATGTTCCCATGTGTGTACATGTGTGTGCAAGTGCCTATGCACTGTATGTGCATGCATGTAAAGGCCTAAGGTTGATAGGGAGTGTTTTTTTCAGTCATTGAGGTAGGGTCTCTCAATTGAATCCAGAGCTTACCAATTTGACTAGTCTGGTTAGCCCACTTGCTCTGGGCATCCAAGTATCTTCTGAATACTGGAATTACAGATGAGGCCCTACACTCTATCCACCCAGCATTCTCATGGATTCTAGGGATCCCAACTTTGGCCCTCTTGTTTGTGCAGCAGACACGTTACCTGATGAGCCATCTCTCCAACCCAGTGATTCCTATTTTAAATGACAGCACATTGAACATTTTTGAAAGGCTTTTGCATTTTTAACAAGTGGAAGAAAGAAGTAAATCGTGTATTTCATGAATATCATTTTTTCCTTTTTTTTTTCTATTTAGCACAGAGAGGTAAGTGTGAAAACACAGCCTATTGCAGAAACACTACGATGAAGTTAGTCTCCTGGATACGTCTGTGGGTGTAAATTTCACTTGCGGCACTTGGTATAAAGGTCATGTTCAGAAGGGAGCTCACACTGGTCACTGCGGAGTCTGGGAACCAGAGCCGGGAAAGTGGGCAGTGGGAGGGTGGGTGGGAAGCGATTGCAGGAATCGCCTGCCTTATTAAACTCTATCCTTTCCAGCCACTGTTTCCTATCCCTAAAAGTCCCGCTCTGGATGATTGGGGGGGTGACATGAACAGAAGAGGGGCCCAGTGAGGTGGGCAGCGTTAGGGCACATCAGACAGAGTTGACGGGAACGCCCAGCCATGCAGCTACACTGTCCATCCGTATGGGGGGGATGGGGCCTCATGCAAATCACCGGGGAAAGGGCTGTCTGAAGGAAGAGGGTGCCTGCAGAACTCTAATTAGGTCGTTCCGTGAACATCTCACAGGTTCAGGAGATAATGTGATTCCAGAAAGTACTATTGCTTTATAGCCAAAGGGAGAGGAAATAAAGCGTAATAATCAACGAGGACATGGAGGAGCAGAGATTGTTCAGGAGACTTCTAAAGATGCCCTTCAGTTAGAGCAGCCGGGAAGTCATCTAATTGCAGGAGTGCGCCGTAAGCCCTTCCTCTCAGAGTCCTGAGACGGCACAATTAGATCTCAGCTGCCCAGCGGAGGCCCTCGGTCGGCCTTCATATCATGTCCAAGCGCATCTCTCGTTGCTGGATTGTTGTTTTTTTCTTTTGGGACAATTTGAGATGCTCGGCCAGAGCGCTGAGTCACCCCCCAGGACTGTCACGATTTCCACCTCTGCCTGGCTGTCCGGCCTCTGCTCTTGCATTGCCTGTCGCCTCCTCCACCAGCCTCTGCTGCTTCCCCTGAGGAACGGGCCATTCTAGAAGGCACCAAGAGAGCCACACCATTGGGGCCCTGCTGGTGGCTCTGAACAAGCCACGGTGTCTTCTCAGGACGGAAGCGGAAGGGACACCTCCATCTCTGGAGACCCAGTGACGGGCTGACAATGACTTGCTCTGAATGGCAGCAGAGCGCAGGGACGGAAGCCAAGTGTGCGGTGCGCACGGTTGCGGTTCAGACCTTCGGCTCACTCACTGCCACTACTTGTGGTTATGAGTCGTGATAGACGGAAATCAAAAGATTATATAAATGCTTATCTTTGCCCCAACTTCAAGCCTGATGAAAGGGTCGCCTGCAGATGGGCATCTCTGAATTACAATATCCCTTGGGAGGCTTTTAGAGGAAGTGGACCGGGAGTCACTCCTTGCGGTGCTACTTACCTCTGCTCCACCACAGAGGCTTTAAAAGATCAGGAATGTACACTTGAACTCAAGTACAGTTCAAGAAACAATGGGTTGGGATATTGCAGAACACAGCAATAGCATTTATTCACCTCAAGTACTCTTAGCAGATAATTAACCTGGGCCACAATGAAGACGATTCTATTAGGTCCATTCTCTTGTGGCTAATGCTGTGGTGCTACTTGTAGTATTTCTCTTTGCTGCATTTTAAGCAGAATATTCACCGTAATACTGTAAGCATTACCATTTTGTGACGGCTTTTTTTTCCCTCCTTGCAATAAAAACATGAAGAGCTTTTGTTTGATTGTTTCAGAGGGTTTTAGTTACTGTTCTGATGCTGTGAGAAAATACTCTGCCCGACAACTTAAGGGAGAAAGGCTTATGCTTCCAGAGAGTTCTTCCATCCATTATGATGGGAATGCATTTAAAAAAAAAAAAAGGCAAATGAGAACTGGAGAGATGGTAGAAAGATCTGAATTCGGATCCCAGGTCCCACATAAAAAAACACTAGGTGGCCTACAATTCCTTGGTGGGCGAGGCCTGAGAAATCCCAAAGCAAAGCAAAAAGGAGGTAGAAGCAATCCAGGATGATTCTGTAAATCAGTCTTGGGACACACCATGCACTCTGATACAACACACACACACACAAATAGGTAGGTAGACAGACAGATAGATAGATAGATAGATAGATAGATAGATAGATAAGTAGATGTAGATATATGAAAAAGGCAAATGACGGCCAAAGCAGGAGGCTGGTTCACCTCCCAGCAGCCATCACAAGGCAGAGTGAGGGAGGAAGTAGAATGGGCTATGAAGGCCTCAAGGACCCCATTAATGCGCTTCTTCAGTCGGACTCCATCTCCTACAGTCCCATTGCCTTCCCAAACAATACTACCAGCCAGGGACCAAGTATTTAAATACGTGAGGCTGTGAGGGGATGAGCCACATTTGGACGCCAACACAGGGCCTCACCCTCTGGCCAAGCCTGGCCTGGAACTTGTGATGATCCTCCTGCCTCAGCCTCTCAGGTCTGGGGTTCACTGGGGCCACCATGCCATGCTCAAGAGCATGGAGTTTTCTATTGGAACTCATGAAGTAACAATTCTGACAAACATCCGGGATTGCAATCCCGATGCATCCACTTTTGGTATGAGAGTTTTCTGTGCTAGCAACAGAGAGAAGTACCTATTCATACATAAAGAACACAGCTTTGATTCCCAACACTAAAATAATTACGTGACATAGCACTTTTTCAGCACATCTCTGTTCTAGTATGGTCTTTATGCCATCTTGGATCTTTGTGTAAAGGAAAAACTCTGATTCATAGAAATAACCTCTTGGGCAAACTGGTCGATTTTTTGGACTCCTTTTGAGAATGATGGTTTGTAAATGCATGACGCAAACTACAGGAGGAACCAAGTTGGGTGCAGTGGTGCACATCTGTAATCCCAGCACTCGGAGGTGCAGACAAGAGGACCATGCGTTTATGGCTAGCCTGGGACATCTGAGACTCTGTCACAAAAATAAGTAATGAAACAAATAATTAGTGGAAAACTGATATCATTGAAGTGTAGTTCGATCTATGATTCTTTGTGCCTTAAGCCTAATGCAGGTGTGACTCAGGCCCTTCTGTCTACCTAATTTTTGGCTCTTGGAAGTGGCTTTAGAAGGTTAATTAGCAATTCTCTCTCTGAGTCACAAAGTGAAAGGTGGGACACATGATGTGGGCTTAATCCTGAGAGTGGGTTAAGCTGGGTGATTTCAGAGCAAAGCGGGACTCCTTCCGGGACCTTCCCATCTTCTCTTCCCTGTCCGCTCAGACATGAATTCCTTCAGAGCAGCCGAACTCCTTTGTTTTAACTAACTAGTGGATTTTCTCTTGTGAAAAAGAAAACACACACAGGAGAGGTAAAACTCTGTGCCAAATGCAACTGTAAATAGAATGCCAATCTCTAAATACGTAAGCTGCATGTTGCCTAAGAAATGAGCATAATTTTATAAGCTGACCTGACAAGCTTAGTAAGGGTATAGAATATTTTACATATTAATACATATTTATCACATAAACAGATAACGTAGCATTTTTTTATATTTACCTCTCAAATCATTCATAAAATAAATGTACAATATAAACACAGGAATGCATAAAATTGTTTGATAAAGGAAAATTATAAAATCAAGAATTGTAAATAATAACTGTAGTCTGAGAACCATCTTACCAGCTTATTTATACATTTTATTTTACCAGAATTAGATGACAAAAATACTCATGAGCAATTTCAAATACCAATTTATTATGTCACTTAGGATCTCGTGGTCTTCTTTAGCTAACACGACCCAGAAACTGCAAAGAATAGTAAGAGTTGTAGTTTCAAAATAGAATTACTAATTGTACGCTGATAACTATTCCTGTTTCTTTTTTTAAATTTTTTTTTATTATTTATTCAATTGTGCGTGTTTTGTGTGTGTGTGTGTGTGTGTGTGTGTGTGTGTAGAACCACGGACGAATTTGGGAACCACCATGGACGCCTCCCCTCTTCCTTGTTTTACTCTGCCCCGGGATTCACAGGCTCTGCCCTACCAGGACCAGAAACGCAGGCCGCCCTCGCCCGGCGTCTATACGTGGGATCTAGGATCTGAACTCAGGACCTTCCGCCTGTAAGGCAGAGGCTTAACTCCTGAGCCACCTCTCCAGCCCTATTCCTGTTTCTTAACAACTAGGATTCTCTGGTAATTACTCGAGCAGGGAGCCTTGCTGAGCAGAATTCATGATTATTTGAGTCCTGAATATTCTTCTGTGCTACATGACTTTAGGCAAGTGACTTATGCTTGTCCAGTTTCCCTGTCTGTGAAACAGTTATACAAACAGCCACATTTCTACTAGACATAAGGCTTAGGTAGAACGGTATGTGTGAGGTGCTTAGTGAAGTGTCTTGCACACTTAGCATACACTGCTGTCACTGAAAGAATGAATAGCCAAAAACGACCGGGGGGAGTATGAGTTTAAGATATTCTATCCCTTCTTGTTTAGACCCCCTTTAGATATCTTACGATGCTTTCTTTCAGATATTCACTCAAATTTCAAAAGCAATTTAATTTTTGCCCTGCATGTTGATTTGCAAATTTTGAGATGATGCTGTTATTGTTAATAAATTCACATTGCCACCCTGTGCTGCAAAGGAAAGCAACAGCTCATTTCAAATCACTGAAGGACCAACCTAATTGGGCAAGGAGTCCACATAGACAAGGGTGTTGTCATGCTGTAGAACATGTGGTTGGAGTTGTACTGTTGACAGTTAGGCTGTGCCTAAAGCAGCCGCCAGAAAACTTTCCTGACTTAATGGATGGTAGTGGGTTTGTGTTTTAAAGGTCCTGTCAGTCGCTGCTGGCGGAGGCCTTCCAGGGCCAAGCGCCACTTCGGGACTTTGACGTGAAATTAGCTCTTGTAATCTTGGCGTAATTATATGTATGACTGCTACAGAGATCCATATGAGCACATCTGAATTTACAAATATGATTAGTACAGATACTCTGATTTTAAAAATGTACACACACGCGCGCACATGCGCACACACACACACACACACACACACACAAGAAAGAAAGAGAAAGAGAGAGAGAGAGAGAAAAAAGGAGATAATTGACCTGACATTACAAATCAACCCAGCAGTGGTCTAACACATTATAATTTATTATCTAATTTAAATAAACATATATTGATTGTTCTTTGCTACACTTTTAGAAAGCTTACATTGTTGGCCATAAAAATAATTGTGACTTAAATGCTCTCTGAAACACACTACACTTCTCTACAACATTTGGAAAGCGCAGCAGAAAACCCCTCCCTTTTTATGTTGTCAGGAGAATGGAGTCAAATCAGATTCTTTCCTGAAAGCACAGGTGTGCCGAAGGAGAAGGAAATACGAGAATTTGATGCGAATTCATTTTCAGGAAGCTGAGAGTCCTGTAGGTGTTTACTGTAATCACTCCAGCAAAGTGGAGATATTTCTGCAGTCCCCACAGTGGCTGACTTTGTAGCATCATAACCTTATCCTGGCTTTATCAAAAGAAAAAACCAGAGGATGGGGAGTACGAAGGTGCTGGAGGACCCACACTCTACTCCACCCCGACAGCTGGCCTCCCCATACAGCAGAACGGTAGGAAGGAGCTTGCTCGAATCACATTCTAGGAAACAGCCAGTTACTGTGAGGCTGGGTCAGGAGCCCAGGGTCCCGTCACTCGGAGCTGTGACATGACTGCTGGTGGTGGGAGGGGGGAGGGGGGATCTTGGGCAGCCAGGCCTAGCCAGGGGCTGGCAGAACCAAGACTTGGTGTCTCCGCATCAGGCCCCGCAGCCTCAAAGCAGAGCCTGGAAGGACAAACCAGTCCTGTCCTTGTCCCTGTTGGACGAAGGCACTGCAGCACTGGAGGACTTAAACAATCTGTAAACAAAGTCCCTGTCTATATCTGTGTGGGAGAAAAGACATCATCATATGAAGTATTAAACAATATTCCTGGAACGACCCTCAGCATGTCCATTGCCCTCCCCTGGACCCTAAAAAATGGACCTTTGAAGTGACATGTAAAACGACAGCACACAGGCCCTGTGAGGATCGCCAGCAGCAATCATCGCATGTCCAGAGCGCTTCTTTGTGCCAAGACCTCTGCGAACTCATTTACATCTCAACCCCAACTCCTGAGATCAGATAAGCGTTTACGTAGAAAGAGACGAGGCAGCTGCCCCCTCCCCAGCCCACACCCCCCACCACCCCAATCTAGTGAGGGTTCACACTCGATCACCATATCGAATGCTAAAGGTATCCTGGGTTCAACAAAGTCCTAACTGGTGATGCCATGCAGGATTTTTGCACAAAAGTTCAAACCACTGGGATGGAAAGAAGCCGGCGGAGGCTCCACAACTCAGCTTCTATTTGATGAAGACGTTCCGTCTCGGAGCTTTTCCCTGCTCCCCAGGGAGTTGCACCCAGCCCACACCAAGCCACATTCTCTAGTTCTCCCATTGCTCCACAAATCCACAGACAGTATGCCCTCCCGTCACCACTACCACCTGCAGATGGCAGGGGTGGATTCGCCGCCTCTGGACCAGGACGGGCATGAAGAAACCTTGCGCTTCCACCAACTCGAAGCACCCCGAAGAGACGGCCGTCTGCAGCTGATGGAGGTGGGGACGCTGGGAGGGCACTGTGGTCCCTGGGTGATAACTGTGTGTCATAAATGGAATGTGGCATTTCAGAATGTCTTTAAAGCTATTTCCTTTTGTTCGACTAATTTAATTTACCAAATCCTCCCGGGAAAAGGGAGGGGGCTGAGATGCTGACACCACATTTCCTGAAAAATTAACGTTTTCTTTGGAAAACTGCTCTCAAAGAAATTATGGCTGATCGTGGTCTGCTAGCTCCCTCAAACTCTACCACTGTCAAAATCCTGCCCCGGCAGGTGTGAGAAAGAATAGAGGCAGAACTTGAGTGAATACCACATCTGTTTCTGGAAAAAGGGAACAGAAGCGGCACAGAAGGAAGGAAACGAGATAATTGCTGGCTTGAACTACAATACATTTTACTTGTGGGCAGAGGGCCAGCTTACAGCAGGCGGAATATGCAGGCCCATCTTATTGGAATTCAGGGGTGGGCCTCCGTTCCTGTCCGGAGACAGCTGTAAACCAGCAGCCCATAGCATCCCAATCAGGCACGAGTTTTGTCAAGGAATGCTGATACGCGCAAGAAGCAGCTTTGTCTGCCTCCCCCGCAGCCCCTCCTGGAGAGATGACAGTCAGTCTCTGATTCCACATGACAAGAACTGGATAAAAACTTAAAACAAATGGCGACCTTTCCAAAGATTAATTTGTTTACCAACAAAATGTTCCCTCTTTGTCATCTGAGATGGGGTGACCTTCACTTTCCCATCCTGGGCTGGAAGGATGCTGACTATAGTCATCTGTTAAGTTAACTCCATCTCCGCAATTACTCCCTTTTTTATTTTTAGTGACAAGACGGGTTTATTAATTCACTCTGCTTCTTGTTATGGTTTATAAATGCAACAAGCTCATTCTGAATTACTGCAGTGTAACATCAATTTGTTTAAATCTAATTCTGCTACCATTGCCAAATTATGCCGTGACTGTAATTGTGGCCATATGCAGGGGCTTAAAACACAATTGTGCTTTAAAATCGCCCTTCCCCCACCCCCATCACTTCTGGTACTTCTAATCATTTGACATTAACACAATCCCCCCACTCTCTGTGATTTCATCATCTCGGAAATGATTGTGCTTTCAGTGAGAGAGATTACAATGCATACCCCAATCGAAACAGTAAAGAATGGAACTATGATTTGTGGAGTGCGGTTGCCACCCAACTAAGTTAGTGAAAAACACTGCATAACATATGACTCATAAAATCTAGAAATCATAATAGCATTAAATTCAACCTCATGAATAAATAAAAGATTCTAAGTTTACATTGCATTATATATTTATTTATTTGGAAAGTGGGACCCAAGAACTGGTATAATTCTCCAGCAACTCATATCTTGCCAAAAAGAAAAATGCTTTTATGATTCTTTTCTAGGTCATAACAGTTATAATCAGAGTTATTTGTGCAGCAATTCAAAGCAATGTTTTGTTTGGCTATTTTGTTATGCATTCATAATCGTTCTTTTAAAATTCATGTTAACAGTTACATGTTTCAAGCCTTTTAAGAAGCCATTTTTATTTGAATAAAATAAATCAAAGTCAAATTTTCTGTAGCCGTCTCAGTGTGTTGCACTATCAAGTCTCACCGGGCCCAGATACCAGAGCTTCCTCTGGCCCCTCGGACCCTGGAGGACTTATTCAGACCCAGGGATCAGGGTCTGGTCCTTTAAGCTGCTAAAATCACTCGCAAGCTTCTCTCTGAGTGCCTTTTCTTACGCTGGTTTTATGTAAGAGAACATCGTGTTCTGAAGGCAGTGTGTGATGGGATAGGTGTGTGTGTGTGTGTGTGTGTGTGTGTGTGTGTGTGTGTGTGTGTGTTTCCAGTGCACCTCCCAGCAAGGAAGTCTACACCTCTTCATATGATGGGCAAAGCCACCAGCTTCCGGGAAGAAGTCCTGCAAGCTCCTTTCATAGTCACATGTACTTTGTCAGAAAGGCCTGAGATAACGGAGGGCTTCTGACAAGCTGCTCAAGTTTCATCAGAAGTGAGGAGCACATGGGCGGCTGGCAGCCAGACAGCAATCCCCTTGGGTGTTCAGGGCTAAAGAGCCATGTGCCTCGATGCTACTCTCCTAATTAACTCATGCTTGCATGTCACCTCGGCTTGGGTGAAACCAGACATGCAAACAAATAAAAAAAAAATTTGTAAGTGGGAAATCGCAAGTCTATTTTACCCCCCAAAAGTTCAACGTGAGTGTTTTAAAACCAATGAGTATTTCCCTCAGAGGATGTTTTTGAGTAAGTCTTCTGTTTTGTGCCTCCACTTGAAAACACTGCCTTAGCAGCATCGAATGTCCAGATCGGTGTACAATGATAGGGTCAGCTATCCTGATTGAAAGGCCAATGATGTGAGCAGAATCGACATAACATGCATCCGATTGAAAGTGTCCCCTATAGACCTTGATAGCATTGGTTCTTCTGAACAAAAAGGATCCTTAATTTGAGTGCAAAGGAGGATATGGCATCCACACATCATGCAGGGCAAAGCGCTTTCTCAAACCCTCTTTGTCCAAACCCACAATATCCTTTCTATTTGGAAATCCTGAAAAATACAACACACCACTAAGATTCTGCCCCAAATTTAAGATAGGAAGCTGAATTCCTTATTTAAATTTGAATCCTCACACACTCATAAGGCGAAGCATAATCCTCACTACTTCTCCTGACAGGCCTTTAAAACTTGGGCGCTCATTAGAAAGTTCGCGGGAAACGCAGCGATTGCCCCGGGCTGCAGAGCCACAGCATTCTGCCAGCTAAGCCAATATTAACTCTAGATTGACGAGGAAAACCAACAACCACCAAGGAGAAATCTGCTCTGTCTGTGCAGCCAGAGGAAGAATATTTTTATTTCAAGGGCTCTGGGGCTCATGGGAAGCAGATAAAAACTCCCTTTACATTATTCACACTGACATTTTAAATAAAGTTTCAGCAGGAATAAAAATATCTAAGTTTCTGGTTATTTCTTGGGCTATAAAAGTATTTCTATGATAAAGTGCTCTTAAACCAAACCTGTTAGAATAACATAAAGCACACATAAAGAGATGGAGAATATATTTCTGGGTAACATGAATGAAGAAGGCAGCTGAAAATGTCTGTAGAGGAAATTTGGAAGATTAATCTGAGGCTGTTAAGTAAGTCAGAAACAGTTTTGCAATTTAATCCTAAAATTAATCTTGTTCTTACTTTTAATTTCACCACAATATACATTTAAGCACCCTGAGAGAAGCCAAAGGTTGTAAATGTATTTTGAAAGTATATAGATTTTACCTTAGAAATTGCTTTGGTATTAAGAATGACCGCAAATAATTTCCCAGTTAAAATGAAGGGCTGCGCTTGAGTCTCGGGAGAGAATCCCACTGCTCAGAGAAACGGCCATCCTTGCCACAGACAACTCCACGGCAAGTCACTGGCAGAGGCAGGCAGAGTCTGAGGTCCCTTCATGCGCATCTACATTTGATTATTTTTCCTCATTATTTTGCTGACATAAAAGACTAATCTCTTCCTGCTTCAGACTTAGAATACTATTTTTCTATTTTGTTTCATTACATGAGGATATGCCATTGGACAAGGACCCTGCTCTAAGGTTTTCTTTTGCTCTTTCTAGTGGTAAGCTTCCTTTCTAAGACATGAAATATTTACAGTACCTCTCTTTAATCGTTTTTGTTGTCAAGTCATTTCCTCCTGGTTAAAATAATAGATACTTAGGAAGAGCATTCAAAGTGGAAATTTGAATGAGCTACGAATAGATCTTTTAAAATTGCTCTACATTTCTTAATCATGACTAATTATAGACAGAGCAAATGCCACTTCATTTCATCTCCAAAAAAATTTCAAGGACAAAAGGACCATAGTCTTGCTTAAAATCTACATTATATCTCCCCTACTAATAAATGACTTTCAATTCTTAGAGAGAAAAAAACCAAAGAGCTCATTAAAGCAACTCATTACTTACATGTACTTTTCTCTGATTAATATGTGGCAAACTGACTCCATAGTTTGTATTCATAGCAGCTCTGTGATGGATGTTCTCAGGATCCTTCATGATTTTTACATTCAAATCTACCTTTTGCTGAAACAAAGAAACCACGAAACTCTCAGGCAGGATGGATAAAAATGCTCTCTAACATTTTCTGTCCTCACGGGAATAGGAAGTTCTTTGAAAATAATTCTTTTAATGTAACTCTCACTGGAAAAAAAAATAGACATTTGAATCTCTTATTTAGAACATGAAGTGATGTCTTTTATTCACAAACAGGAACTTTTGCAGATTTTTCCCGTTCTGCATCTTACTGTGGACGTGAAGATATCCCTGGACATCAGTCATCCGTTCAAACCTAATGCTCGAAATCAAACGGCGCTGACAAAAGATGACAATACCTGCCCTCGATTTATTTCTAGCTTTCCAGGTCAAGGATTTTGTGAACGAAATACTCCAGATACACAGGTAGAGGGCTCTCTTGGTCCATTATTGTGGTCTCATTCCTCTAGGGACAATTTGCAGGTAGCTCTTGGTTTGGAGAGGATAAATTTACCAAATTTATCTACTCCTCCATAGAGATTTTACCATCTGTAACAATAATTTGTGCCTTCCTTAGGGGGAAAAAATAAAAAGCATCTTGCTTAGACCACCTATTCCTTATTCTAAAAAGTTATTAGTTACTGCAGAGAGGCTTCAAGAGAAACCATAAGGAGGGACAGAACGGAAGTGGTGGATAGCTGGAAGGTGTCACGAGATCTTGGTCCACTCTCCCCTGCCCTACTGGTGGGACTTGGGTAAATTCTTCATCTCTCTGCAAGTCAGCTTCTGAGCGTCTAATACTGCAGACAGGCAGGGTGGCCTCCTGAAGTGTGTTTCCCAACCTCTGACATCCTATGACTTCAGGCTTCAGGGGAGTTTGGCACTTGGGAATTTGGCCTCATTCATCTTTCTGAGGTCATGTGTAACTTTTGGGAAAAAAGAGTCATAATATAATTAACACACCCCTTGCAAGGGGTGTGGGGTTCAGGATTTTCACCAAGCTGGGCGCCACAACACAAATGAGCTTGAGGGCATTTTCATTGTCCTGCACGAGGCCTCGGCTGTATTCCCGCCTCCCTGCTAGCAGTCACCGAGAACCTGGTCTCTGTAGATATGTCTCTACTGGATGTTTCCTGTCATGGAAATGCCGAGACAGCCTTTGCACTTTTGGAGGAATTGTGAGCCACTTGAAAAACTGATTCAGGCCCAGGGAACTACCTTGGTTCTGTGGGTGCTCTGCTATGTCTGCTAAGATGGTTGCTGTGACCAAACAGATTAGTACTTCACGATCCAGTAGTTTCTTTGATCGCGAGCATTCATAAACGGCCTCAGGCCAAGTTAAGAGGAGAACTACAAAAATATCTAGGGGATGCGGCCTGTCTAGACGAGCTGTTTCTTAGCACATATTCTGAATGTTCCCCCTGTCTATCAGTAGCCACATCTCACATACCCACCCTCAATTGCTTGCTTTATTTCACCCATTTGGAGACATAGGTTGCAGACCAGGCACATCTACTATTGCTCCTTTAAGTCTATGTAATGACAAAAGTAATGTAAAAAGCCAGTTATAAATACTTCCTCCTCATTACCTAGCCCTGCTCACAGCAACTGCTCTGGCATTTTTGTAGGAAACTAGGTGCCTCTTTCATTAAAATGAATACCCAAACATTTTTTTCATTCTTCATTAAACTTTCAGAATCATTTCCATTCCACCAAAGACCTGGAAATTGTTAATACACATTGTATCGATTGGCTATGGTTTCTGTAATTAGGGTGCTTTTAAAAATGTGGGTTCTGGATCTGGCTGGTGGCAGTGGCTTCGTCTATCATGTCTAAGCTTTGTTAGAACTTTTGAAATTCTGAGATGCAGGCTCAGGGGACTGGAGTAGCATCCTAGTTTTCTTGCGTCCTATCAACTTTTCTCGGCTACAGTCTGGGGTCTGGCGCAGGGGTGGGGGAGTGAGTGACCAGTAAGTGACCAAGCACAGAGGCACCATGAACGCCACATGAAATCCAGAGGGTCTTTTCGCATTTTCACATGTCTGTAGTGTAGACATGGAGGTTCTGAAAATAAATCATCAGTATGTAAAAAGAAATCCAACAGAAATGGCAGATAGAATGCAACAAATTCTTTATTGCTGGCTCCTAAAACAACAGAAAAGGGTCTTTTAATAATAGTTCATATTTTATAATATTTGCTATTTTGGCACCAAGCATGCATATATGGAAATCATAACATATGGCCCGCATGGCTTAATTTCTTTTTAAAAATATATTGTCCTGGGGGTGCTGAGGAAGTTTTTCATGGTGGACTATTCTAGAATGTGAGAGGGTCTAGGTTCAGTGCTCAGTAATGGGAAAAAAATTAAAGCAAAATATATATAGATAATATCAATTTATGACAGGGTTTCACTGAAAGTCACTATGAATATATTCAAAAAGTTATCTTACAAACCATCTGTAGAGATATCTAGGTAAATACCGATATGCCTAGACTGTATTATCAAACTCAATGATAAGATTTTTTTTTCAAGAAAAACAATTATAGATTTGAAAAAACAAAGAGGAAATTAATCATTCCATTAAGCAGGAAAGCATGCTCTGGAAGTTGATCATTTTTTACCAGCACTAAGAGAAATATCAGAAATAACTTCAGAAAATTTTCTTAAATTGGCCAAGAAAAGACAGCAATTTATTTAATCTATCCTGAGTCACTAAGCCATCTCAACTTTTGATAGTAATTACAAGCAGATATATCAAATGTGACTCTCATTTAGACTTTGGTTTGTAAGAACAAAAGTTATTATCAGAGCCAATTACTGTTTTACCTACATGGCTGCACAGAGGCAGGGAGCTCAATTTTCATCTCGTCAGTGATTTTGTGGTATTTATTTTATTACTATGCCCACAAAGCTATATAAGAAGGAAATGGCTTATGCTATTAAAGCACGGGCTGGAGTACAGGAGGCGAAGGTTGCTTCTGCAAGAACTTCTGAATTAAAAACACTAGGCAGCATGTAATGCCAGCTCCCCAGACATGGGCAAACCGTAAAACGACACACGTCTGAGCAGTAGCTCCCACACAGAGTAATCAAAATTGAAATGCTTCACAAACAAAGTTGAGAGAAGCTATTTACTAAGTTACAGTATGATCCGCACAACATTATCCTCAACAGTGTGTGCTACAAGTAATGTCTTCTAAACTGGATATTGCTTAATATCATATTCCCACTGGTGAAGGGCACCTGCCACTTAATCTCAACGCCAGAGAAAAAGACAGGAAAACAAGTCAGTCATCTTTAGCTCGTTCTCTCAACCATTATTATGTATAATGGAAGGAACAATAGATATCAAGTCCCAGTTTGATCCTTATGATTGAGATTTCTCATTTGTAACATGGGGAATAATACCTAACTTCTCAGGGTTATTTGTTGAGTTTCAAATGACTAATGTATGTTGATGTCTTGTGAATTATAAAGTGCTATTCAGGGGATAACGTGAAAGGAATTCCTACTGGCCAAAAAATAATGACTGCAATAGACTGAAATAGTTCAAGTATATTAAAGTCCATGGTCTTAATATTTGCCCCCACCAAAAAAATGGCTAATGCTAAATTGACAAAATAATGTGAACGTTGATAGATAAACAAAACAACTTTACATTTAGCCTACTTTTCCTTAAAAAAATCTTTTCATATGCATAAAATAAGTTCATTAAAAAAAAGTTCTTCACAGCTTCTAATAAGTGAATTACAGAAGTACAAAATCAATCCTTCGGTGCTGGCTAAGATCATGGGGTCAAAAGCTGCAGAACTGTATAAAAGACACACTAAGCTGATTATACCTGGCCTTCCTGACATGGTCTTAGTATTACTGAAAGTGAAAAAATGATTGCTCCCGTCATGCTATTAAAGAAAAACACAATGGGTCGGCTGGGTAAAGGAAGGTGCTTGCTTGCAAACCTGGCAACCTGACTTCCAGGGTCTAGTCCAAACAGCGTCAAGAACATACGAAGTATCCCCTCCCTACAACGGAGCCTGAAACCCATCAAGTAGATAACACTAGTTTGCAGAAGTCACAAGGACAAAGCAACGCATATATATAATGCTGCCATGAGCTACAGTCGGCTGTACTCAGATGGCAGGAAAACCTTGTATGGAAAGTCAACAGGTTGTTCTTGGGCAGACAAGTGACATGTTTTAAAGGAGGGAAACTGTCACCAATGAGGTGAGCTGTGACTCCTATTTGCACCTGATTCAGGATGCAAACGGCAGAAAGACAACTTCAGTACAGTTAGAGAACTGGGCATCGACCAGGAATGCCTATTAGTGAGTTGCTAATTTTGTTAGATACGGACTAGTTACTTTTTTAAACAAGTCCTTATGAGGGTTAGTACTGTCAAGCTGCCGCCCAAGGAGTGGGCCTCAGAGCGTGCTGGTGAGGACTGTGTTGACTGTGTAACTGATGTGGGAAGACTCCACCATTGTGAGGGGATATTGCCTAGGCAGGAGGAGAGGGAGAGTTTAACTACCCCCCCCAGTTGCTTGCAGTGCAACTTGGTTGATATGTCGCAGCAACGTGTGATGAAACTAAAACACCCAGCTTTGTTTACATCGGTCACAGCCATTTAACTAACTAGTGAATGAAATAGAAGGGAAATTTTCTTTTTTTTTTAATTATTATTTTTTTATTTATTCAATTGTGCGTGTATGCCGCATGCGTGCGTGCATGCCTGTGTGTGTGTGTGTGAGGTGTGTATGTGTGTTCGGGAACCACCACCTCCACTTCCTCCTTGTTTACTCTGCCCCGGGATTCACAGGCTCCGCTCTACCAGGACCAGAAACGCAGGCCGCCCCAGCTTCTGCCCGGCATCTATACGTGGGGTCTAGGATCCGAACTCAGGACCTTCCGCCTGCAAGGCAGAGACTTAACCCCTGAGCCACCTCTCCAGCCCCAGGAAAATTTTCTTAAAGAGATCTCCCCCTGAGCTTGGGATAGGCTGGCAGCCAGCAAGTCCTGGCCTCTCTCTTTGCATCCTCTTCCACCGTCTTTACCCCCTATTGCACTAGTACCACAGGGATTCAGAGCCATACCCAGCTTTTAAGGTAGGTGCTAGGGATTTGAACTCAGGTTCTTGTGCTTGCACAGTAAGTGCTTTTACCTACTAAGCCAATCTCTGTTCTTCTCCCCTCCCCCATGCAACTTGATTTGTTTTTAACTAGAGTCCTACCATGTGGCCCAAGTTGGCTTCAGACACACGATCCTCCTGGCTCAGCCTCCTGAGTGCTAGACTATCAGGAGTGCACAGCCACACCCAGCATTCTGTCCAGTGGCTGGCTGCTGCCCACACAACCCCGTTCGTGACTGTGAATCCTCTCAGGTCTCCTGCTCATGAGAAGTCAGCCTCGACTGACAGGCTAGGAGCACAGCATCTGAAGTGGGATGCAGGGGTGAGATGCCACTGAGCCACGCCACACCACGCAAGTACAAGTCGGCAGTCTGACAGCTGCAGTAAGTAGACGTTTCCAGGAAAGATGGTGTTGCAGTCTGCCTGCATGGTTGCTGATAAATGACCAGAACACAGCTTAAGGGAACAAGGAGTTTACTTTCTTACGATAGTCTGGTTACAGTTCATAGTCCAGCTTGACGGGAGAGCACACACCAACACCAGAGCTGAGGGAACTGGCCACCATAACGGCTGAGAGATGAACAATCCTTACTTGCCAGACTAGCATGTCTGGCCAAGTATACAGAAGGATGCCAACTCTCTCAACTAGCTCTCTGTATTTTATTCCAGGGCCTAATCCCACCCACCATGGGCTGGGTCTTCCCCATCAGCAAGACAATCTCCTTCAGGTTTGCTGTGGGCTTAACTCAACCATCAACTTTCTACAACTGTGCCCAGAGCTCAAACCCTCAACAGTCAAGTTGACACCTGTGCTTACCTATGACAGATGGTATAAATAAAAACGTGCAGCTAATTGACTCTTATGGAAATGTTATTAGTGGGAATAGGCCCAATGGCCTTTTTTTGATAGAAAATCCCAAATATAATATTTAATCGTCGGTTCTATGAACTACAACTAAAACAACGCTGTAAAATACAAAGCTCTTTAAAGTATATACACATGTGTCAATGCCAACCAAATGATATGGGCAAAATCAGGAATATATTCTACTTGCCTTTACTTTTCTCTATTGTAAACCCCTCTGTGGAAAACAGGCAGAGCAGTCAGGATTTTTCAGAGTCGCAAAGACAAGTTCAAACTTGAAGTCAAATAGACTTGAGCTAGAATCCATCTTTTTTACAGATCCCCCAAACCCTCACACTGGGGTAACAGCAGGGGCTTCTCCATACTTTACAGTTGTGGCCGTCTTCTGCCTGACAAAGTTGTACATGACCTCATGTATACAAGTATATAAATAGGACTTACTAATTATAAGGAAATTTATATTAAGCAGTTTTTTGGTGTACGTATAATTTGGCCATGTATTAAAGGGAAGAAGCTAACAAGCTACAAGACTGAAGTGCTTGTTGGTTTTTAAGCTGAAGAATTGTCCTAGCTGAATCTCTGCTACTGCTGGATGCAAAACATCTCTATCTTTTCTCGAAGTCGATTCATAGTCTGATACTCTATTCATCGCGGCTGAGAATGGCACTTTGCACGCATGTGCAGGATGAAACAGTAACACTGTTTAAGGCCATTTCAGAAGTGGCCAGAAATTCTGTGTTACTCCCAAGCCAAAATTCACTGAATGATATTTTCTGAAATTCTAGTATCAAATGTTCTCCTCTTACAACCTGAAGACATCTGAACTTCATGCTTATGTGACAAGGACTCCAATAGGAAAAGAGCAGAAATTGTTGTTTCTCATAATTAAGGCGTATGTTTCTATAAGAACAGAAAACTGTGTATGTAATAAAAAGACTGCAGTTCATTACATCGGATAGTTTTAATTTTTTTTATTAATATTTATTCAATGGTGTGTGTATGCGTGTGTGGGAGTGTGTATGTACGTGTGTGTGTATGTACGTGTGTGTGTGTGTGTGTGTGTGTGTGTGTGTGTGTGTGTAGAACCACGGACAAATTCGGGAACCACCATGGACGTCTCCACCTCCTCCTTGTTTACTCTGCCCCGGGATTCACAGGCTCTGCCCTACCAGGCCCAGAAATGCAAGCCGCCCCCGCTTCCGCCTGGTGTCTATACGTGGGGTCTAGGATCCGAACTCAGGACTTTCCGCCTGCGAGGCAGAGGCTTAACCCCTGAGCCACCTCTCCAGCCCCCTACATCGGATAGTTTTTTTTTTTTTTTTTTTACATCGGATAGTTTTGAATCCGAGGTGGTTCAGACAACACTCTCTGATGCAGTGTGACTGAGAGCACATGCACTGTAAATGTGCCTACTGTGTGCTCAGAATCAAGGCTGCCAATGGAACACGGGCGCGGGCTGCCACAAACACTGCATTTGCTGGGTCCAGCTTTGATCGATTACTGTCAAAGTTTTCAGGATCTCACATTCAGCCCCTCATCCCCACATGGCGTCACACATGGGGTCTACTATCCATAGTTTAAGAACCGATAGTTGGCAAGGCCTGGTAACTCTTCCCTCTCTCCTCCCTCTCTTCCTTGCACTCATTCCTTCCTGCTGCTCAGGCTCCTACTGTACAGTCCTAGCTCACGGGGCTTCCTCTGCCTGGAATGCTGGCCTTCCCTCAGGACCCTCAGATTTGCACTCAAGGGGCAGCTTACAAATGAGACCACGCCCACGCTTCCTCCCTTTTCTCCCTCCAACAGTGCACTGACTTTGCAAGTTCTTTGTGCTTGTTTGGCTTGATTTTCCTAAAGTCTACTCCCCGCCAACTAGAACGTATCCCCCACAAGAGCGGAGATGTTGAATGGCTAATGTCTACAATCATGCCTGGTGTATAACAGAGGCATAATAGTAGTAGGTGCATGATAGAATACTAGTCAACAAGTCATTAGGTGAGTTTCCTGCACTTATACAGCACTGTTGCATCACCTCACTTACCCTCCTGACAGCCCCGTGACACAGCTATCCTTGTCACTGCCACTTTACATCCAAGGGGCTGAGGCACAGAGAGGTCAGGTGACTCGCTGAAGTGTAGCTAGCAAGTGGTGGGACCAGGCTACAAGCCCATAGCTCAGCCAGATGCTGCCGCATCCGGAGCCTGCTCCAGGTTCCAAACTGACTAGACAGCAAAGAATGAAATAAGGAGGGGGAGGGGTCCCTGCTTTAGAAACAAAGTAAGTTCAATTGAAAAAAAAAAAAAAAGATCAGGTTTAGATAAACAATAAAAACCATTTGAAGAATCATGGGAAAAATCTCAGTATGAACTGGAGATTCATTATATTCATGAATTATTATTAGGCTGACCAAATGGCAGCCTGAGTCCAGTCCCTGGAGTCTACATGGTGGAAGGAGAGAAGCGACGTGTAAAAATCATCCTCTGACCTCCACGTGTACACCATGGCCTTTCCTCCCTTCTCTCTCTGCCTATTTCGGTCTCTTATAATTAATTACTTAAAAAAGAATTATTGTTGATTTTATTTGGTATATAAAAATAACTAATTTTAAGAGATGTATTTTAAAAGCATTGAAAGCTGAAATGTCATTAGGTCTGTATTTCAAACAAACAAGTGAAACAAAAATGGTGAAGGTTAACCATTATTAAATCTCAGCACAAATGGGTCTATTTCATGCACTAT
The DNA here is from genome assembly GCA_023101885.1 of Typhlomys cinereus. Classification (NCBI taxonomy): domain Eukaryota; kingdom Metazoa; phylum Chordata; class Mammalia; order Rodentia; family Platacanthomyidae; genus Typhlomys; species Typhlomys cinereus. Next base: position 207,294 of record JALPQD010000042.1, on the reverse strand, counting down.
TTTGGGTCTGTTTCATGTACTATTTTGGGTATTATCTTAGTCTGTTCAGGGAACTATAGCAAAGAGTCATGGCATTGAAAAAGAGGGGTATCCTCTGGCTGGGCATTTCCCTGCTTCATAACCTTGGGTAGATCTCGGCTGTGATCAACAGCAGCCAGCATTCTGGGCAGCTGGAGGAAATGTCAGTATGAACTGGAAATGTATTACATTCATGAATTAAGCACGTGGGAGCTCTGAGTAGCACCCCACAGTGTGCAGTACACCATTCCCTCCCCAACTCTGAAGAAGTAGGCTGGTCACGTCCTGCAACCATTACCCCAAACCATTCTACACTGTGTCTTATCTCTCCCACCCTCTTTATTCCCTGGAAAATAGTGCTCTCAGAAACTTTTCAAATGACCATCTGGGCCCAGTCCTAATTACCCATGAACCCATGGCCTGGTCTTATTTGTATTTATGAACACTGACCTTCCCCAAACTCAAGCCTATGTCCCCTCTTTGGGTGACTAACAACTACATCTCCATCTCCAGTGGCTTGAACCCGAGTCTCTGTACTATCTGGGATCCTTCGCCTATTTCTTCACTATCCTCGGGTACTATCCTCAGGCACTTCAGATCAGACCTCTGGACTCTGGATTCTAACTTACTCTGCTCATTATGTGTGTGCGGAGGGAGCACTTGCCACCTCACACACATGGAGGTCAGAGGACAAGTGCAGCTGTGCATGAGCGCTGGAGTTGACTTCGAGTTGAACTCAGGTCATCTGGCTTGTTGGAGAGCACTTCTACCTGGTCAGCCATCTTGCCAGTACCTTTCCCTACATTTGAGCTTATGGTCCTTTAAAGTTTTTTATTATTGGGCTGGACAGATGGCTCAGAGGTGAAGACTCTTCCTTGCTTGGAAGCAGAAGGTTCTGACTTCAGATCCCAGGTTCTACCTAAAACCACCAGGCAAAAGGGCAGCAGCCTGCACTTCTAACCCTGGTGGGTGGAGCCTGGGAAATCCTGGGAAACAAAAAGAAGGTTGAAGCAGTTCAGGATGATTCCTGAAGTCACCCTTGGTCCTGCACAGGGACACACAGTGCCCTCCGACACACACACACACACACACACACACACACACACACACAAATTTGTGTTATTTATTGTTGGAGACAGAGACAGAGAAGAGACAGGAGAGAGAAAAGAGAAGAGAAAGAAGGAGAGAAAGAAGAGGAGAGAAAGAGGAGGAGAGAAAGAGGAAGAGAGAAAGAGGAAAGAGGAGGAGAGAAAGAGGAGGAGAGGAGAGAAAGCAGGCGTGTGTGTGGAGGTCAGAGGACAGCTTTGGAAGTCAGCGCTCCTTCTCCCATCTCCTTCTGACCTGCCCTCCTGCCCCGACCTTCCATCATCACTCTGGACATTCCCACCAAGACTCAGCATCTTGCTTTGAGATCCACTCCTCCTAAGTCTGAGTCTCTCCCAGAGGGGCACCGCTGTCTGCCTCTTGTCCCTTGTGCCCACATCCTCTCTGTGACAACAGAAGCAGACGGTGCCCGTGGAGGCGCCTCAGTGAGCGGTACACTCCTCTGCTCCTCAGATCCCAGCCAGCAGCCCCCTGCCGGGCTCACCACCGTGGACTGGGCCTTCAGCTGTGAGAGCCATAAACCTGCCTTCCCTTCAGTTGTTTTGGTTTGATATTTTTGTCTCAATAAGGACAAAAGTACCGAGTATATTGGGAAACCCAGTAAATAAGACTTTATATTCCAACTTTACTTACTAACATTTCATCACCAACAACTGATTTCAAGGGGAATCCTTCAGAAAGTGAGAAATTCATGTAAATTTTCTTTCTTAATTGCAAAGTTTAATTTAAAAATGTTCATGTTTCAAAGAAGCTTACTAAACAATCCCAAATTGTGCTCCTTAATTACACTGAGCGACTACCTTGTTTGCTTTCTGAGCTTTTGGGTGTGGATTAGAATTCCAAATGCGCGATCCACACTTGGGGAAACAGTTCAAGAAGCAAGTGGGGGTGGCTGCTTTAGAAGGCTGACGTTAGCTGTGCAGCGGGATGTCACAAGAACATCATAAGACAAACGCATTGCACGACTGTGTTGCGCAGGCGCAGCAGGCACAGAACAGCTGGCGCAGCAGGCGCAGCAGCACTGTCTTTCCTTAATGCCTTGGTGAGAAATGAGAGCTCTCCTTGGTGGCCGCGGAGCACTGTGAAGCAGACATCTCCAATACTTGGATAAAACATCAACAGGGATCCAGGCCCTAAAGTAAAGTCGGGGTGTACATAGTCCATGGCCCCTGTGGAAGCGAAGCTTACCCATGCCCACGGTGCCCCTGAGATCACAGCAGGGTTCTCATTGTGAGGGTTCGAAACTCTAGGGGGGCAAATCAATTTTTGCCCAATGTTTGATTTTTTACGGAACAGCAATACAACTATACGTTTTACAATGGTCCTCATTTCAGATAGTTTATTTCATTGTTCACATAACCAGAGGCCTTATCTTGGGTCTGTGGACCACTTGGAGCCCTCCCAGGATTTTTGGCAAAAATTTTGAATTCGATAGGAGCAATACCTAATAGTAAAAAGTTTTTATCACAGCATTCTGTCATATTTTCATCAGTGATTTAATACTGTCTACCATTTTCCCGTTGCCGGTCTGCCTCCCCTACTAGAATGTAGGGGCAGCAGAAGCCCCATGTGTCCTCCTTATCTGAGCACGCTGCAAAAATCTCTGTCACTCGGTGTGACCACTGGTTTCAACCGTCAATGCTTTTGGAAGGTGGGGTGCTGGGCACACTTAAGGAATTATTTAGTTAAGTCAGGCATCTGGGCCAGCCTGAGGGAAACTGCCTTAATTACATAGTTGATGTGGATGGGATTATTCCCTGAGTTGGTAAATGAGAAAGAGAGAGAGAGAAAGAGAGAGAGAGAGAAAGAGACAGATTGAGAGCACAGGCTGGCAGACTGCACAGGTGGCAGGTTAGAAAGCACGCAAGCGGCTCTGGTCCTTGCCCTTTGTTCTTGAGGTGACCTGCTGGTAACTCACCTGCCGCGGTGAGCTTGTACCCTCAAATGGTAGGGTGGGCTAAAATCCCCTCTTCCCCTAAATTTGGGGGTCAGGTATTTCTTAAAGCAATGAAGCTATGAAAACAAGACACTCAATAAGCACCCATAAAGTGGCTGAATGGGGTGGCTGGAGAGGTGGCTCAGGGGTTAAGCCTCTGCCTTGCAGGCGGAAGGTCCTGAGTTCGGATCCTAGACCCCATGTATAGACACTGGACGGAAACAGGGGCGGCCTGCGTTGTTTCTGGTCCTAGTAGGGTGGAGCCTGTGAATCCCGGGGCAGAGTAAACGAGGAGGAGGTAGAGGCCGTCCATGGTGGTTCCCGAATTTGCCGTGGTTCTACACACACACACACACACACACACACACACACACACACACAAAAAAATGCACATACAATTGAATAAATAAAAAAAAATAAAATAAAAAAGTGGCTGAATGGATCTGAAATGGCCAATGCAAAGACAAGCGTGAGCAGGCTGTTTCCGGGTGCGAGGAACCTGCATGGGCCCTTACCTTGGGCGCATCTTCAAAGTCATTGTGATTGCCTCATTTATTCACAAATCTCCTTGTCTAGTGTGCCAATGAACAAATCTGTATAGGTTCATACTCACTGAGCTGACAGTCTAATGGGATGACCGATCTTTAAAAAGCCATGCATTTCACTAGCCAATCACAAACTGTTGCAAGTGCAATGAAGGAAAAATATAGGTAATATAAACCCTTTCAAAAAGGGCCCCTCATGGTTGCGAGTGTAACTCTGAATAGACTGAAAGTTCACCTAATTAAGTACTACAAAGTGCTGAGTTTATGTTTATGGAAACTTTTATCCCAACGAAAGTATTTTTTTTAAAGAATATGACAGCAGGGGGCTGGAGAGGTGGCTCAGGGGTTAAGCCTCCGCCTTCCAGGCGGAAGGTCCTGAGTTCGGATCCCAGATCCCACGTATAGACGCCAGGCGGAAGCGGGGGCGGCCTGCGCTTCTGGTCCTGGTAGGGCGGAGCCTGTGAATCCTGGGGCAGAAGGAGGTGGAGGCGTCCATGGTGGTTCGCGAATTCGTCCGTGGTTCTACACACACAGACACACAGACACACACAGACACACACACACACACACACACACACACACGCGTGCGCGCACATACACACGCATATGCACACAGTTGAATAAATAATAATAATAATAAAAAAATTAAAGAATATGACAGCGGATAAAAGCTCAGCTTTGGATACCCACACTGTGGCTCCCAGCTCACGCGCTGGGTCCTTGTGGGTGACTCATGTAACGTCTTGTATTCTTGGGCTGCTTCCCAAAGACAATGAAGTTAAAGATAACACTTCTTTCTAGGATTGTTCTGAACATTCAATTGGCATTTTCAAAGCACTGAGAACACAGTACCCAACAGAGACAAGATGTTATTACTTCAGGGGATTCATAAGAACCGAATGTTCCCATCCCCTGCAAAGCTGTCAACTGAACTCTGAAGTCCTGGCTGGCTGGCCTCAGGAGTGAGGCCTCGGTGGAGTGATTCCGTCATGCAGGTGGGCTCTCAGGAAGGGGATTGGTGGCCAGAGCAGGACCTGGGGCCCCACAGGCCCCAGGTCTGCCAAGCCTGTGATCCTGGCCTTGCTGCATACAAAACTGTGCAGAGTGGACTTCTGTTCTCTTCAGTGGTTAGAGGGCTGAGCCAGGACAAGTGGGGAACAGGAAGAGCTCCCAGGAGACGCCCCCTGCAGGCAAGGTCGGAAACCACAAGGCGCGCTCAGTCTTCCCCTGGAAACTTTCCTTCCAAAACTGTTCAAAAATGGCACCAGAACATATTATATATGTAGATGAAACCATCGGTGAGCAAGAGTCTTCAAAAAATGTCAACTCTGTGTTTTGATCTGTTTTTTTAACTAGAAGAAAGCTTCCTTCTTGTAGGATTTGACCATTCCATGAATGTATCTAAAACACCATACCATGAAATTGTAGAAATGGAATGACACATTTATTGTATTTCTTAATGGACACAATGTAACTATCCTATCTTAGGAGTTTCTGCTGAATACAATTTAAACAACTTTAAGGTTCCCTTTCAAAAGTCACATCTGGGGGTGTTTCTTTAGTCGCAGCGCTGTGGGCCATCACCTGGGGCGCTCAGGAATAGTTTTCTTGTCCCCCCCACCTTCAGGAAACTTCACGCCCTTGCCTCCCCTCCCCCAAGCCCCTGGTGATCCCAGGCTCCTCCCTGTCTTTGAGGGCTCCTACCTTTGCTCTGAGAAAGGCTCGCGAAAATGCACAGCGCTGCTTTTGGGGTTTCCAGAGTTTGTGCTCTGTTTCCAAAGGGAAAATAAATGATTTCTGGTCAACCAAGGTTGGAAGTGCCCTAAGAAAAGAGAGAGAGAGAGATAGAAAGAGAGAGAAAATTTAAAATCTTATTTAAGGGCTGGGGAAACGGCTCAAAGGTAAAGGTGTCTGCACAAATCTGAGGACCGGGGTTTGATTCCAGAACCGACTGTAGAAGGAGAAAAAGTTGTCCTCTGAACTCCACGCCTGTCAAGGCACACACGTATCTGCTACCCTTCTCTTTCTCCTCTCTCTCTTTCTCTCTCTCTCTCTCTCTCTCAAAGAAACAAAATATTTTTGCAAGTCAAATTTGAAAGCTTCTCAAATTGTAACTTTAAAAATGTTTCCCAGTTAAGATCCCATTTTATTTTACTTTATATCTTTTCTTTAATGTACGTTTATATGGGGTGTGTGTGTGTGTTGCACGTGGGTAGGTGCACGTGTCGTGTGCGGGTATATGTACATGAGTGCTCGTATGTGTGTCTGGCTGTGGAGGCCCCAGGGCGATCCCAGGAATTGTCCTCAGTTGCTCATCCAACCTTACTGTGAGCTTGGGTCTTTAATTAAACCCAGAGCACACCCTTAGAGCTAGTCTGGCAAGTCAGCTTGCTCTGGGAATTCCCAGACTCTGCCTTCCAGAGCTAGAATTACAGGCAGGATGCCCCACCTACCCACATTCCCTGTATTTACACATGGTGTCATAGTCAGGCACAGGTGTCAACTTGACTGTGTGGGTTTGAGCTCTGGGCACATTTGTGGAGAATTAGTGGTTGAGTTGAGCCCAGAGCGAACCTGAGGAGATTGTCTGACTGATGGGGAAAGTCCAGCCCATGGTGGGTGGGATTAGGCCCTGCATAAATCATGGAGAGCTGTTCACTTGGCCAGACATGCTGGTCTGGCAAGTAAGGATCATCCATCTCTCAGCCGTTCCCTCAGCCCTGGTGTGGGTGCGTGCTCTCCTGTCAAGATGAACTAAGGACTGTAACCAGGAATCGTAAGAGAATAAACCCTTATTCCCTTAAGCCGTTTGATGGTCATTTATCAGCAACCATGCAGGCAAACTGCAACACATGGGCTCTGGGGATCCAAACTAGGTCCCTATGTTTGTGAGGTTAAGAGTTTTAATCACTGAACCATCTTACCAGCCCAAGGTTGCATTTTCTAGGAAACATTCTGTAGCTGATTGCAATAAGAGCAAACTGTAGCAATTTTACTATCATGAAGCTGAAGTTGTATTATTAAGCATAAGAACTTCCAAGTCTGATAAAGACCATAATAGCATGAATAAAGAGCTCTGACTTTGGTTCAGTTTATGTGACTAACAAATGACAGAATTACTATGCTACAGAATACATTGTGGTAGAGAAAAATACATAATTCTGTGTTTTGTTTAATAAAATCAAAGTGTAGGATAGCCAATGTTAAATATATTCAACAAGATGACTCCTAAGGAGTTAATATTTATGTTCTTTAAATTTCTGCTGTTTTTATAACTGTGAAGATTTACATATCAGAAGTAGTGACAGGTTTTGCTTGTCAAGCAATGAATAGTTCCATTGAAGAGCAAAGCAAAAGCAAAGCAAAATTATACAAAGTTTATGTGTGTGTCCTTCTGCACATAACTTCTGCACTCACCTTCTGCAATGTGACCGCCATAATCAAGGCGAATAGAGTTTGCCTCCAGAATAACTCAATCCCTTGGCTTGCTGGGGTGCCCACCTTTGCAAACATTACCACTGAAGAACAGTTGTGGGACTTCTGGGTTTTCTTCAACAAGGATAAACTCTGCTGGTGTGAGCTACCAACAGCGCCTCTGCCATATTCTCACCAAAGAGATCAGTGAGACTCCTGTCTTGCTCTAGCTGGGGGAAGCAGAAGCAGTCTACTCCAGAGTTCGGATGGTGGTCCATACGTACTGAGAGCCAGCTCTCGAGGAGGAGCGCTAGCGAAGCCCGTCCTGCCTGGAGGAACGGGGTGCTCAGACTTGGGGTCTCCAGGCTTCCTGTCTCAGGGTCTCCAGGCTTCCTGTCTCAGGGTATCCAGGCTTCCTGTCTCAGGGTCTCTAGGCTTCCTCTCTCAGGGTCTCCAGGCTTCCTGTCTCAGGGTCTCTAGGCTTCCTCTAGCTGGTTTCTCTGGTTGCCTGATGTGCAAAGGCAAAAAGCTGAGGAAAACTTGCAACACAAGGTCACCAAAAAAGGTGACTTTTTCTAGAATGCTTACCCCACTGAGGCAGGATTAGAGCAGCCATGCTGGGATGGGTCTCTCAAGGTCTTTGAAAATTCCTGAAGGTCATCCCCCACTGCTGTTATCACCCTGAAGGAACACCCCTCTGAGGAACTGACTCCAATCCTCCCAGAGATAAAATGGCCAACTTCCCTATGAAGGGATTCTGGAGATGAGCTCTCATATCAAAGGACTTGACCTCTAGTCCACATGGGCCCAAGAGCACCTGGGTTGGGCCCCAATGGGAATTAACCAATGGGAAAAAGCCAGTTTCTCTGGTTTGTCTAGGTTTATAAATATGCCTGGCCTTAGCAGCCATCTTTGGTGCCCTAGCCCCTCATGGACTCTAGTGCCATGAGTTGTTTCTTGGCTGCTTCTCATGGAGGCGTCCTAGCCCCTCATGGTACTCAAGGTGCCATGAGTTCCAACCTTTTTCTCTTCTAATAAACTCTACCTTAATCCTCTACACCGTGTTCTGTTTTCAATCTTTGACTCCAGAACACAAGAACCCTACAACACTGGGACAGTCCTGCCCCTGCAACACCATGGCCACAGAGCTCCTGAAAAAATGGAGGACTGCACTTAAGGGGAACACAGGAAAGGGTTCTGGGAAATGCCACTGGGTCCTTGCACCTCATTGGAGAGGAGGACCCAGAGGAGAGTCTGGCATGCACATTAAAGGATTCTCCAGGGATGGGAAGGGGAGGCACTGGGGGATGGGGAGGAAGGGGGGAGGGGAGGGAGGCATAGGGAGGTGGGAGGTTGGAGGGAGGGGACCGGTGTACCTGTTAAGTTTGTATGAGTGGAAATAAAAAAAAAAAAAATTAAAAAAAAATAAAAAAAAATGGAGAACTGCAGACATGAACTGTCATGTTCGGGCTCTCTAAGAACAGTTTCCAGGGAAACCCAGAGATAAGAACAGACACAATAAAGACAGTGGAGGAAAGTCCAGACCCAGCACCTGTAACCACAGCCAACAGGAGGCAGAACACATGCTCCAGTCAGCACTTAGACCGGGAGTGACCTGAGCCAGAGGCTTGGCCAGGCTGTGCGGGGATATGTGACAAGAAACTGTGAAACAGTAAGTGCTGGTGTTCTAAGACATTAAGTTTCATGTACTCAAAGCCATAGGCCATGAATACAAGTCCTACCCAGGCAGCAGGACTGAAACCGAAGGAAACAGCACCCTGGCAGGACAGGGAGACTCGGTAGGCCAAGGAAGGCTCATCCGTACCGAAGGACCCTGGGGGCCTGCGGTAGCACCTTTGGAGGGCTAGGGATGGGAATTGGCGGCGAGAGACTGAAGCAACACAAATATAAGTTCTGCTCCCCACTACTGAGTGGGGGACTCGGCTCTGATGTGGGGGTTGCTAGGCCCAGAAGCCTGCTCTCTGGATGATACATTAGCAACTGAACGGGCCTCGAGTGACTCCTCCCTTGGGCGGTTGAGTTTGCCTCTTGTCTGCAAGACAATGGCAGGCCGAACTTCTCCCCTTGGGAGTGGAGAAAACTCCCAGGTCCTTTGGAACACTTGTTTCTCTAAGAAACCGTCTGGGCTGTCCCTCTCCCCATCAGTTCTTTCCTGCCCACCTAAAGAGATGTTAATGCATGGGCCAAGTAACTCTTTTTTTGAGGCATACATTCCTTCCTCTTTTATCTACGAGCTGCCACGCCTGTTTTAGCATACCTGACAATATGTCCCCCCCATGGCAATTGGGTGTCACTCCTGATTTCTCTTGTGTTTTACATAGTCCTGTAAAGAATTTGGCCTTGCTTCTTGATTATAAAAACTCTGTAGTTTCAATAAAGTTGGCTTGGATGATAGCGGACATCCAAGGCCCCCTCTGACCCAAAGCCTGAAACTTTTAATTTCTACCACTCCCACTTCAGATTTCTACGTTTGTAGATTCGTGGGCTGGACACTCTGCCTGTGGCTTTCCAGGTGTGGCCACTTTTCTTGCAAACTGACTTTACCACTCACAGTCGACTAGGCTGGGTCCATATACAAAATGCAGCTAAGAGCCACAGTTTCTAAAACCCATTGCCAAGCTTAATCCACCCTCCTTCTCAAGGGGCCCATATGTGAGAAGATCTATGGGATGGCACGCCACACTTCTTTTTTTTTTAATTTGATTCTAATTTTAACAAATAACCTCTTAGGATATATTACACAATGCGTATTTCAATCAAACTTTATTATCTTTTTGCTTACCATGTAACTGTTCCCCACAGGCTCATGTGTTTGACACCTGAGGTGGAGCCTTGCTGGGGGGTGGAGTCACTGCAGGTGAGTCTTGAGATTTGTGACCACTCAACCCAACCCCTCCCTCCTCTTGCTCTCTCTGCCTCCTAAATATGACTGAAAGGTCGCAGCTGCCTCCTCCCCACCATTAGGTGCCCTTTCCCCTTTGGAAACAGAAGCTAAATAAAAAACACTGGGTCTCTTACGTTGTTTGGGTCAGAATATTTATCATAACAGAAGAGAAGCAGGAACGCCAGGGATCCCAAGAATCTTTCATAACAAAGTGCCTATGACATGCAAGAAACTACACTCAAAGTACCACATGATCTGAATAGTATGAAAACAATTTTCATTAAAATGTTTCCTTGAGGAGTTGAACTATAACTCTCTTCCTCTCTCTTTCTCTCTCTCTCACACACACAGACACATACACAAACATACAGATACACACTCACACACACACACCAGCAAAGCAGCCAAAAAGCAACACTGGCCTACAACACTGAAGTAATTGTCAAGGCATCGACATTAGAACTCGTTAAGAGTAACACGCAGCAAGTTCCAGATTCCCCCACTGACGTCTTGCACAAAACTTTCACTGAAATCCATTGGACACGCGTGAACAAATGAAAGCAAGAGAAGTTCGCTTTCACAGTGAGTCCCTCAAAGAGAAAAGAGCTGGTTTTCAGTTTCACTTCCTCTAGGCTCTGAGCCGGTTATTTTACTTACCATTTGGAAGCCAGGGGTGTCTGTAAGGAGTCATCCACAGGGGGCATCAGCACTTGGTGGTTTACAACATCTAAATAGTTCTCAATGTGAATCTGTTTCAGAAAAGTCAAAGGTTAGCCATTGTGGTGCACTTAAGATACTTAGCTAATTTACTTCATTATAATAGGTTAACACTTTGAATCGTGTAATTAATCCAAAAGCCCACAATGCGCTGTGGAGTATTACATGCCTAAGGTACCCAAATGCGTAAGAAACAACTGAGACTCGAAGCTTGAGTGACCTGTAGCCCACATCACACAGTCAGCAAAGGACTCCGTTACTCTACCCAGCAATCGACATGGAATGTCTTTCTGTTACAGGGACTTCGCATTCGGCCTTTAGGTAACAGATTATTTAAAATGGCCAACTCGGAGACTCCAGCTGGGTCCAGCCTTCTCACCTAGCTACTACAGGACAAAAAAGTCAAAGGTCAAACACTGCATGTCTCACAGCTCGACCGCTGAGCCAGAAAGCAGAGCATGTAGCAGAGTGAAATTCCAAAGTGCAAACAGAGGCAGCTAGAAGGTAGATCTCCTTTGATCTTCATTTGGAAGCTGGACGCCATTCACCAACACAGGCTGGTTTCATGAGTGAATTTTATCCTGCTCTAAGGAGTGGACTCATTTGCCCTTAGACTTGCTTGCTTTACTTTATAGTTTGTTTATTTTTGGTGTGTACATGTGAACATCTGTACATGCACATGTACTGTGGGGGTACACATGAGTGTGGAAGCCAGAGTTCACTATCACATGTCTTCTATGGCTCCCCACCTTGTATTTTGAGACAGCGTATTTCACAGAACCTGAAGCTTGCTGATTCTGCTAGAGCCCCAGGAGACTAGGTCCCTACCTCTGTCCCGACTGGCTTTGTCACGTGGGTTCTAGTGACAGAACTCAGTTTCCCAGGCTTGCACAACAAGGAGTTTGCTGATGAGTCATCCTTCCGGTGACCCTTAGGCCTATCTATGAAGAGAAAGTCTCATTACTTTCTCTGTCCTCAAATTAATATACGTCTTTCCTCTTACTTACCTAATTATAAATTTACAAAAAAAAGCTCAAAATACTTAAGTTATTGCACAAAAATCAACACTTACTTTTTAGAATCCCAGTAAATTTGTTTTCTATAACACTGGTCTGAAGGATTTTGGTGAGGCCAAGTGTTGGATTGATAGTACTGTTGAAACTCTTTAAGTTCTTTGTATCAATCCATACATTAGGAGAGGTGATTATAGGATTTTAGTTCTTAATAATTTTTTTAAATAGGACAGTCTATAAACAATCACTCAGCTAATAATAATCATTCCCACTAAAAACCTGAAAACACAGAATGCTAAAGGCCCGCTAAATCCAGCTCCACTACAGTTACACAGACCAAGGGGCTCATCAGTCTCTTCCAGTATTTTATTTATCATCTAAAGCTTCTACTTACTTTTAAGCCCATTTCAGTCCTGTGGATGGCCGTTTCAAGATTCTGAATGTCTAGCTTCCCTTTTTTATCCTCGGCTGAGAATTGTGTTAATTTCTCCTTTAACTGATTAAGGTCTTCATGGACCTGTGTGTATAAAACATGAGATTTTGAAGAATAGAGCACATGGTTGGCTGGTTGCAGTTGTAGCCCAGGCTGTCTTTGGGTGGGCTGCGTGGCAGAGGAGGACCTTGAACGTCCTTATTCTCCTGCCTCACTCTGTAGGCACTTGCGGTTTACAGGTTTACTGTGGTGGGCTTGAGTTGCTAGAACCACATGATTTAAGGACCGCCTTGATGCCTTTAGGACAGTCTTTATTTAAAGTACATTTTGGTCTCAGATTTTGAAGAACAACCCTTTCATATATTTTAAAAATTGTGTATAGGGTGCATACATGTGTGTCTGTATGTGGTAGGTGTATCCGTGTGGTGGTGGTAGTGGGGGGTTAATGCCTGCATGTAAGCGCAGTGTGGCGACCCAGGGTGATGCTGGAAATCATCCTTAATCACTCTGTTTTGAGGCTGGCTCTCTAAACCCAGAGCTCGTGGATAGGCTAGTCTTGATAGCTAGCTTGTTCTGGGAATTCCCAAGATCCACTTTTGGGGCTAGAATTACAAGTCAGCAGTTACACCTGCCTGGCATTTTTTTTGGGGGGGGGTGATCTGTGGATTCAAACTGGTTTGTGTGGCAAGTGCTTTAACTGTCATCTCTCCAGCTCTCGTGCCAGGTATTTTTGTTCTCCTATTGGAAACAGATACAGGATGAAACTTCAGCTTCAGTAGCTGTGGCTCTGAGGAAATAACACAGTTGAACCAAGATTCGGTGAGTCTACACCACACTTCAGCATCTCCAGATGGGTTAAGGTCAGAAAAGAGGAAACTTTCAGCAGAGAGAGAATCTGGGGGCAACAGGCTGGCACAGTGGGTGGCTGCCCCCCTCAGTGGGCTCTGGCCCACAGGCTGCTTCTCTGAAGCCACAGTTCTGCAGTGTTTGTGACTTTGGTTTTGTTTTACAAAGTTAGGGTGACAGACCCTTGCTCTAAAAAGAAAATTCACAGAACGGGCCAGTCCAGGCCCACAGTGTAGATATTTGCTCATAGCTGATCAGGCACAGCTATAGTTAGCTATTGCTCATAGCTATTCAAGCGTAGCTACTGCTAGCCATTGTCTAAAACTATGCACCTTGCTACTTCCCTCCCTGCCCTGAAACCCCTGGTGATGGGAAAAGGAGCTGTAACCCTTAGTGATGGGAAAACAGGCTGTAACCTCAAGATGACCAGCCCTAGGGAAAACAAGTCTTGCAAGAAAATTCTGTTAATAGCATAATTGCTATCCGGAGCAAACTTCCTGAGGTTAAGCAGATAGAATGCATCAATCCTGGAGGCCTGGACTCTTGCTGACCAGGGATTGCAAAAATTCCTCACCAACGAGACCCCCACCCAAAACCTCTTTATAAACCACTTGCTTCAGTCGCTAGGGGCCGCTTCAGTCTCTCCTGCATGAGAGGTTGATGGAGCCGCCCAGCGCGTTGTTAAATAAAACCTCATGCTATTGCAGCAAGAAGGGTCTTGGTCTTTCTCTCGCCTCGTTCCTGACTGAAAGACTTGGGGTCTTTCAAGGGATAAGAAGAAACATTTTGAAGAAAGAGGAGCAAGTGTTACTGCCTTAGCATTCATTCTCCTTCAGTGGGAATTTTCTTGGGAGGTGAGCGGCAACTTTGTCACACACTCTGAGCATCACACCAGCGGATGGATGGGCGGGCGCTCTGATGCTAGGAAGCCAAGGATTCCCTGAATTCAAGGACTCCCTAAATTCGCAGCGGAAACTCAACTTCAAATAATACAGATGGCAACAATTATTACATGGGCCGCTGCCACAAGAAAAACATTTTGTTATGCAAATTTACAAACCAAACACCTGTTTCTGTAAAAGTCATACCAATAGCAATCTGCAGACTGGGTTGCTGAAGGCGTTTTTGAAATGGTCACCTCCTCACTAGCAGGCTAACTGGACTGGCACATTGGTCCCAGCCTATGTTACTTGAGGGTGATCCCACGGAGCCAAGTGCTGTATTCAAGAGGTAGAATTTGCATCTTTTCACTGACGGGCATCAAAGTTTGGCACACACATCTGGCAATTTGTACTCTGTACAAATAATCATGTAAAACCTCCAAAACTCACAGATTAATACCTGAACACACTCACTGCATGCCTGCATTGGCCAAGGATGAAGACTTGCTTCTTTTGATTATTTTGTCCAAGTTGCTGCTGCAAGCTGAGATAGACTCTTATTGTTTGCAAACTGTTGTAGTTTGCCTGCATATTGCTGATAAAAATCACCATGCAAAGGCTTAGGGGAATAAGGGGTTTATTCTCTTCTGACAGTCCAGTTACAGTTCTTAGTCCAGCTTGATGGGAGAGCTCACATCAACACTAGGGCTGAGGGAACTGGCCATACCATCTCCACATAACGGCTGAGAGGGGACAATCCTTGCTTGCCAGACCAGCATGTCTCACATGGATGGCAACTTTCTCAACCAGCTTTCCGTATTTTATTCATTTGTCCAGAGCCTACTTCCACCCATCATGGGCCGGGCCTTCCCCATCAACTAGACAATCTCCTGCAGGTTTGCTCTGGGCTTAACTCAACCACTAATTCTCTATAAATGTGCCCAGAGCTCAAACCTTCAACTGTCAGATTGCTACCTGTGCCTCATTGTGACACAAACATTTGGAAAGGATCATACGAAGGAGCAGTCCATGATCAAAGCCCTTTGAAGCCCTTATATTTCGGTTCCTCCTCTGAATGTGCTGACTTTCTCTCTAGTGTTTGTGGCCCTGTGTATTTTTCTGGGTCTATCAACTGCTTGAGGAGTGAAACTGAACTGGATTGCTCACCAAGGTACCAAAGTTGTTATCCAACTCCCCTCTCCATCTGCCTTGTGTGGACAACAATGCTCCTCCACATTGTGAAATGATACCTGATAAGTCAATGATGTAATCAGACCTCAATGAAAGGCAACTGAACATACCTCTCTCAATAGTCATGGGATTTCCACATAGAATGCTCAAAATTTCAGAACGTCCTGATTGCTTTGACAAGAAAAAAAGAGTTTCTGTACCCTCTAGAATCCTTTGAGGGATTATCTAGATTAAGGTTAACCTCTGAGAACACCTGTGGAGGAATTATCTTCTTCAGGTTTATAGTGTGGGAAAAGCTACCTTAACTGTGGGAGGGGCCAGGGGCAGGACTGGAGTCTTGAGCTCAGGAGAAAGAAGAGCGTGAGCTGAGCTAGCACTGGTCACTCTCTGCTTCCCGACCTCGGGCACGACGTGACCAGCTAAGCTGCTTCAAGCTCCGCTGTGCTGACCTTTCTGCCATGATGGACTATGGCCTTGAACCAGGAGCCAGAGTCCACGTTCTCCCTTGAACTGATATTTTCCGGGGGGGACTTCGTCATAGCGACAGGAACAGCAACAGAGGCACACCACATCTGCTTATTTATTGTTCAGACAGGGTCCACTTCTGCAGCCCAGGGTGGCCTTGAACTTGGGACGTTTCTGCCTCTGCTCCTAAAGCTGGGATTAGAGGCACTCACAACCATGTCCTACGCTTTTCTCTTTTTAACTTGAATGTAATTAGCATAATAACTTACAGATGAAGAGTAACTTTTTAAAACAGCAAGTAAAGGTTTAAAATAGTTAACATATTAGTATTTTTACAGTATTTTTAAATTTTAAGATTTTAAATACAGGTTCAAATATAGGTCAATTAACATACCGCAGCATGGGCTTTCTTAAAAGAAAAAAAACTATATATTTTTTCTGTATCAGTTACCAAGACTTGTTATAAAGAAATTAGTTCTAGTAAATTATCTTTTATCAGGAATATTGTGTGCTAATAGGGTATTTTCTCTTAAAGAACTACCAAATATAACTAAACATTAAACACTAAATGCTTAATCTTATTTTATCTAGTTTTAATATAAAATTTAAATTGAAGACCATATGAAAACATTAAAACTTATGCTGAAATACATAGTAAACATGAAGGAAATGGTAACATAATGTGTTATGAAGCATTTACTTCTGAAATGGGGTGACTTATTTTCTTCTTTTACAATAAATTATGGATAGTAATAATTTTTTATAATTCTTTTCTATTAGATAATCAATGAGACATTCATCACATTGAACTACAAAACAATTAAGAGCTAAACGCGGATAACTTTCAAAGCTGTAATTATACAATGTAAAGGGCATCGCCCAATGCAAAAAGTCAGGTCAAAGGCTGATACAAGAAATAAAGGGGAAGATTTTTTTTCCCTCTGATGCTGTTAGTTACTGTTAGATATTGTGTGTGACTCAATATCTGATCAGAAGCAACTGAAGGCAGAAAGTCTTAACTGTGACTGATGGATCAGGGTTAGGTCCCTCACAGAGGGAAAGGTGTGTGAGTGAACGGCTGCAGGCTCAGACCTTAGCATCAGACTGACAGAGGACCACTGGTGTTTCTGCACTGAGTTTACATAAAGAAGAAATTATGATGGAGACTAGATAGGGAGATCACTATCCAGTCATCCATCCATCCCGTCATCCATCCATCCATCCATCTATCCATCCATCCATCCATCCTGTCATCCATCCATCCACCCTGTCATCCATCCATCCATCCATCCAGTCATCCATCCATCCATCCATCCATCCATCCATCCATCCAGTCATCCGTCCGTCCATCCATCCATCCATCCATCCATCCATGCATCCCATCATCCATCCATCCAGTCATCCATCCAAGACATTGTGCCAGATCCTAGACTGGGAGAGAGAGAGAGAGAGAGAGAGAGAATAAAGCCCTGGTTATGACTACTAACAGGGAAACAAGACATACCTTGTTTGCCAAATAGCAACATGTGTAAGTTGCAGGTAATAAACAAAAGAGTCTTTTCTTAACTTTCTCTCCACACTTCATTTACATTTCTTTGTGTGTATGTGACTCTGTGTTGTGTTGGTGTGGGGAGGGCATGTATACCATGCATGCGTCGCTGTCAGAGGACAACTTGAGGAATGTTGCAGCTACTTTTTCTGTTGCCATCAGACAACACTCAGACAACTTAAAGAAGAGGGGACATTTGTTTGCCTTATGGTTCTAAAGGCGAGAATAGTTCATGATGGTGGGAATTGCGTAGCAGAAGGCGTGGCAACAGCTGCAGGCTGTGCTGGTTGCTGCACGCGTAAGAAAGCAGAGAGCAAGAGCAAACTGTGGAAGCCAGGTGCGCCACCAAATTTCAAGGTCCCACCCCTGTGATGTCCCTTCCTTCAGTAAGGCTCCACCTCCTAATGTTGCTACAACTTTCCCAAACATTAACATCAACTGAGGATTCAAACACATGGGCTAGACAACTCAAACTCAAACCATGACATTTTACCCCTTGGCCCTCATAGACTTACGGTCATCTGGGTAAACCATACCCAATCCAACTTTACAGGTCCCCAGAGACTATGGCACTCCCAACACAGTCCACAACCTCCTGTAAAACAACAACTGCTGGGGACTACTGCAAGAGCCCCTCAAGAAGGGACCTGTGGAAAAGGAAAGGTGGGGGAGGTGACTAGACCCTCTCCTGAGAGTCCAGCCACACCTTCCCACGCTTCTCTCCCAGCTGTATGTAATTCTGCTTGAGCTGCATGCAATCAGGAAACTATAGTCTGGTCTCTTTTTCAGAGATGTTCCAGATTCGAGGGACAGAGACGTTTGATTGCACCCGTGGTTAGCATGAGCATAAAGGGGGGATGATCTAGCTGATTCAAGAGAAGTGTCTCCACTACTATACTGGTCTTTCCCGGACTATACAAAGAGCATGTGTACTGATAAATTAACTTTATCGGAAGAGAGGTCTTGCCTTTGCCCTGGGCTACTGAGTGGTGAGCTCCAGGCTCTTAGAATGTCTTGCCCGCTGAAGACCAGTGTATTCGGTGCAACAACGAAGGCTGTTTATGATGGGGGTTTTGAGTCCATGTTAACCTCTGGAAAAACAAAATTAGCCATGTAAATTGGACAGCCTATCAAGACTGCGGACCTAAGGCTCAGATAAGCTACTTGTCCCTGTTCTGTGCACATTGTCACAGGTTGCCTGGGAAGAGGAAATGATGCCCCTATTTGGAGACTCTTCTGGACTCTGCTACGAATCTTTCCTCAATCTCTCCTCGCAGCTGATTTTAATTGCTCTTTTCACAATAATAAACACTTGAGTCTATCTTGTAAAGGACCACACATGGTGGTGTCATGGGACCCTCAGAAGGGCAGCCAGCTGGTCTGAGGTGAATGGTTTTTCATGAGGATTCCTAACCCCTGAATTCATGGGGTGCTGGGGGGGGGTACTGTTCCTTCTGACATTTTAGTTTGGCTAAACCCATTCCATTGAGAGAATGATAGAGGCATGATCACAGTGGGGAAGTCGTTGAAATTCATTGAGTTTAGGGGCTTGAATTTTGGAAAAGGTGTATTTTTTTAGGATATATTTTCAAAGTGGGAGATGAGAGATCAAAATTCTGATGGAAAAAAAAAATCAGACCCATTTGAATTCTCTGACTCACTGAGAAATAAAGATAAGTATTGCAAAGTTATATGTGGGAACATCTTAAATCAACAATATTTAGGTGTAAACAAAACAAACCATTTCAGAAAAAAATCTGTGCTGCAAATTGAATTATAACAGGTCGAAAACTTTGGTAGTTTTCTCTCTTGATTAGAAAAGATTTCTCTTGAGTTTTTAAGGTGTCACCGTTCTATAGTTGTAATGTTAACTTGAGAGTGTTAACCTGTTACCTTTTATATTGTTTGGTGTGCCATTCCTAAGCAAGCATTAAATAATTGGAGCTGTTATGAGGTCTTCACATATTTCAGCTTTACTCCTATGTATCTTTGCTCTCTCAAGTCATGGCCTCAAAGTTTCAGTAAATCCCATTTTAAAATTGTCTTAACACAGGGCTTGATGGTGCGGGTTTATTATTTCCAGTTGTTTGGAAGGAGTTGAGGCAGGCGGATTGCATAAAAGTTCAACGCTAGCCTAGGCAACTCGGGGAGACTGTTTCGAATAAAAGGTAAAAGAAGGTTTAGGGGTGCAGCATCTGCTTAGCACTTGATCTAGTATCAACTCCCGGGACTGCACAATAAATCAAACCAAACATGTAGGCCCCAGTCTCCTGAAGGTAAATTGAAGGTGAAGATGAAGGTAGGGAGAGTGCTTGGGAAGCCCAGCCTTTCGGGGTACAGCGCAAGGTCCTGCTTTCAGGGCGCCGGGCTCGCTGAGAAGGGTGACAGCTGTGTAGGCCGCATTCCCACCTGGATGAGGATGGATCCGATAGGGTCGTCTATCTCCTGCCCCTGCGCCATGGCGAGGCTGGGCCAGGCCCTGCTCCCCTACGGGGGCGCGGCCTCCAGGTGCGGAACGTTCCTCCGGGAGGGGGCGGGCGCCGGTTCCCGTGGTAACGCCGTGCGCGCGCGCAGCCGGCGCGTTCCACGCGCGCGCGCGCGGCAGGGGGGAGTGGGCGGAGCCTCATCCGGGCGCCGCCCGCCGAGCGCGGCTTCCCGGCGCGTCTCCCCCGCGCGCCCGCCGCGGTGGTGCAGCCCGAGGCGGAAGCGGCTGCGGGACGAGCCCGCGAGCTGGCGGTGCAGCGATGGCCGCGGGCGTGCCCTGTGCGCTGGTCACCAGCTGCTCGCCCACCTTCAGCGGGGACCGGCTGGTCCAGCGTGAGTAGCCCGGCAGGCTGGGTCGCGCAAGGCCTCCAACTCGGGAGGGGGGGTCAGTCCCGGCACCGCCGCCTCGCCCCAGCGGGATCCCCGGCTGGAGCCCCGGGCTCCTCCCTCTCTGGAGTTTAAACGCGGAGCTGGTAACGTGTGGTCACTTCCCTGTTTGCACGGCCTCGAGGCCTTGCGGGGATCCAGTGATGCGATCCCAAGACCCTTTGCAAGAAGGTCGGGGGCTGGAGTTGGTGGTGATTGGGATTTCTCGCGGTACCCCTGCTGTTGCGGTGCGATGCATCCTGAGAACTGGGGTCCCCAGAGGAAAAAGACACCCCTGTGTTACTCCACGGGGCTGTTTGGCTCACGGTGGTCGTGGGCAGCTGAAGGTTGCAGGCCCGCAGCGCAACTACCTTGTTTTGTCTTTAGCCATGTATTGCCCATCTCCAGACGGACTTGACAGCCTTGTAGGACTGTCAGGTTGAATCCTTTTTGGAATGTACCAACCAGCAGACCCCAAGCGTCCACCAACCCAAAGGCTAAGCATGTCAGTTGGGATGGCATCTGAGGCTCAACACTATGCTCTGCTTTGCTGTAACCTGCCCACCCCGTGTCCCACCGTATATTTTAAAAATGCCTCTCTTTGCTCCATTACTATGTATATTATATGCTACCTATTTTATATAATATACTGTATATATATATGTAATATTTTTGTATGGAACTGTTGCCATGTTGGAATATGGTATTTGGGGCAACCTGAATTTGTGTTCCCAGGCCCTAATCACTCATATTTGGCTTCAGAGTAAACTCTCTTACTCCCTTTGAGTTGTTTCCCTACCTGACTCCCACCCACCTACCTTCAGGTTTTTTCCCATGCGTGGCCCACTGAGTTTCATCTGGTTTGCCCCCATAAAACATACCCAAGCACCTTTGACTCTGCAATGTGACTTGGGGCCAGTCTCTTAGCCCTTGCTCTTGGGTTTTCCTTTCTGTAAGCTGGGAATAATTTTCATAGGATTGTGTTGAACCCAGAGATTAGCACAGAGAAAACAGTTGATAAATGATAGGCATCATTATAAAAGCCTATTTTCTATTTAATTCCCAATTTACTGAGCCTTAGAATGGAGGGAGGGGCGTATGAGTAGGTGGTGGGAGTTCAAAAACACTTTGTACTGTGCGAGCCATCATACAGTTATATTTTTACCCCTTTTGACAAAATTAGGTGAGATATTCTATGATTTACTTTTTGTAGTCACTTAAAAAGTTCTTTATTAGGTTCAAAGCTTAGTTTCAGCACTTTCTCAATGGTAACTATTCTGTCATTGATTGTCTCTTAAGCTGTCCTTCCCCTGTGTCTTCTGTTCTTTCTTCCTCTTCTATTATTTCATTGTAAAACAAGTGCATACTCAGTAAAATTTAGCATATGGAGAACAGAAAATATTGATTGGCATTTCAGTAGAGTTCTTTGTAGTCTTTTCTTTGTCCAACACACAATTTTAAGTAAAGAATTGTAATTACATTTCATGTGTTTTTTTAAATTTTTTTTTATTCAGCTGTGCATGTGTGCGCATGTGTATGTGTGTGTGTGTGTATGTGTGTGTGTGTATGTGTGTGTGTGTGTGTGTAGAACCACGGGCGAATTCGGGAACTACCATGGACCGCCTCCACCTCCTCCTTGTTTATGCTGCCCCAGGACTCTTAGGCTCCGCCCTACCAGGACCAGAAGCGCAGGCCGCCCCTGCTTCCGCTGGCGTCTATACGTGGGATCTAGGATCCGAACTCAGGAGCCTTAATCCCTGAGCCACCTCTCCAGCCCCCATATGTGTTTTTTTTAAGCCTGATTTTTTTTTTTTCTGTGTGTGCTGTAAGAATGGTAACATGTTTTACATGCTAAGCAAGTGCTCTGCTTTGCTTAGTTCCACCCTCATGCCCCTCCTGTTTTTTTTTCATGGCATCAAAAAGTAGTTGCTGTTGTATAACCAATATGTATATGCATCTAGATTCTCACTAGTAATATGTGTAAGTCTTCTCAAAGTCAGTCTCGGAATATTATATATTCTGATAGTTATGGTTTATTCTCCCTCTCTCCCTTGAACTCATGGTCCACCTGCTCTAACCACAGACACCACCTTGCTCTGCTCTGTCTAATTTGTCAAAGATCCTCATTGGCAAATTTGGTCACTGTTTTGAAAGAACTGATTACCTGTATTTGGCAAATAGCTGCAAGATACTATCATAATATGGAAGGTATAAACATTTTCGGGCTGAGGTGGGGGGTCGTTTTCCCTCTGTTAAAGTCAAATGGCCTTTTTCTTTGTGACTCTAGTTCTAGGAAGTGAAAAGAATTATTAGTGATCAGATTTTTCTAGTGAAGGAAAGTGAATCGTGAAAGGGTTTATCACTTCTGAGGTGGCAGCAGTATATCAAATGAGGGTGGAGTCTTTTGCGGGCAGTCTTTTGTTTTATCGTAACTAAGGATAGAGTTGAATGGTTCATCTGATGAGTTTAATTTGGGATGAAAGATGGAGATTGCCACAGCGAATGTCTTTTCTTTAGCTGGGCCATAGGTTTTGCTCTGAATCTGAGCTAGTTAGAGGAAGGTTGGGTTGTGCTTCCTGCATCTATGAGGTTGGCTTATCTTTCTTTGCGCGTCTGATAGATTTGACTGCTTGTACCCAGTAATTTTGTAACCCAGTAGCCAAGTTTGTCAGGAATGCACTCAATTATGCATAAAGTGCATGTGTAGACTGGATAGAAGTTCATTTTCCTTTTTTGTCCCAGGGCCTTGTATGTAACTTGGAGGTTCAGTGCCATACAGGGGGCTTTGGCAGTGTAGACTTTTGAGGGGAAACCACATCTGGAGACCCCTGAGCCTGCATAAGGTGTCGTGTGGTGTGACAGCAACGCCAGTCCAGGCCAGGATTCTTTGCGCCTCCTGCGTATTTCGTAAACATACAAGTTTGTTCTGGTAAATACTTACTAAGCACAGGGCCAGTCTCCATCCCCATTCCTGCAGGTAAAATCAGGACTAACATACTCTTTGTGCTCTGAAGAGGAGTGAAGCAGGAAATGTGCAGCTCTAGCAATGAAAGTTCTGCAGTGGAGATGCTCAAGTGTCGCTGTTTCCATTGTCACAAAGGAATTTGGAAGAGTCCCCGGAGATGGGTTTGGTTGTAACTGCAGTAGCAGCTCAGCAACTGCAGGCCATTCCGTTCTGCATCTAACAAACACCCCGCACATCTGGAGTGCAGTTCTTTTAGTTATGCAGTGCGGGAACTTAGAGATCTTACAACAGTCTCTGTTATGTGTGGTGACCTCTCCCCAGATTTTTAAAGTATTGTTTACTTTAGTCCTTGCAGTCTTCGGAGCACAGGTGATGTGCACTGGCAGATGAAGACAGTGGCGTGGGCATCGAGAGTGGCGTATCCGACATCCTCAGGTGGTGTATGTTTGAGTCAGGATTTATGTCCCTGGGTGGGTGTGGCTGGAAAGTCTGGAATTCCTTGAGTGAACACAAGTATTTGAAGTGACTGCTTTGGAATAAGACCTGGTAGAGAGGGTTAGTTTCCACAGGAAAGTTCTAAAGGTTTTAAAACATGCTTCTATCACCGTCTGGGAAAAATTCTTAATTCTGAATGGAGAGAGCAAAAAATTTCCCTAGGGAACCTGAATTAAATTAAAATACAGTATTTAACATGTTGC
The DNA here is from genome assembly GCA_023101885.1 of Typhlomys cinereus. NCBI lineage: Eukaryota > Metazoa > Chordata > Mammalia > Rodentia > Platacanthomyidae > Typhlomys > Typhlomys cinereus. The sequence goes on along the minus strand of JALPQD010000042.1, from coordinate 183,764 downwards.
ATATACTTACTACATTAGTGTGTGTGTGTGCGTGTGTGTGTGTGGCCATTTTGCTTTTGAGTCTTCAACAATGCTTGGATTTTTCTCATTTAATTAAATTGAAAGTAGAGAATTTTCTATTAGTCTGTTTTACTGCATAAGGTTTCAGCACTAAAAATATTTTTCTACATTGTCTAAACAGTCCGTCCCGATTTAGAATTCTATCTTGGAGCTGGAGAGATGGCTCAGGAGTTAAGACTGCCTTGCAAGCAGAAGGTCCTGAGTTCAGATCCCAGGTCCCACATAAAACAATAGGTAGAAACAGCAGCCTGCACTTCCAACCCTGGTGGGCGGAGCCTGAGAAATCCCAGAGTGAAGTAAGAAGGAGGTAGAAATAATCCAGGATGATTCCTGAAGTCACCCTTGGTCCTCCACAGGGACACAGAGTGCCCTCTGACACACACACACACACGCACAAACGCACAAATAAAAAAGAATTCCATTTTGACATATTAGTTGATTTTTATGTTAGGCCTCTTAATTTGTGTGTCATTTAAGAGACACTCGATGTGTGGGCTAGAGACTTCACACACACACACCCTCCCAATCACTTTGTGCTGAGCTTGAACCCAGATGTAGCCTCCCAGACAGGCTCCCAGCACTCAGCTCCTTGCGCAGTGAAATGTAACCTGTGTGTGGAAGCCCTTGGCTGCAGAAAGAACTCCCTTGTCCTCAGGTTTCTCAAACAGCAAGACCAAGAAAGCTGGGTTCCGTGATGGGTAAATTCAGCTTCAGAGCCACGCAGGCAAAGTCAGTGCACGCTGATGGGTGTCCAGGAAAACGCGTTCTTCTGCAGGACTGGGAGTCTGTTCCCACACCGCTCACACTCGTGCCCTTAGAGGTTTTTTGTTCCTGGGGTGATGCTTTTACTTCAGGAGCCGCTTGGGTCTCGTGGTGGTTTTCCCAATGGAGTCTGGATCTGCTGTGCAGAAGGCAGTAGCTTCTGCTTAAGCAAGTTGCTTATTTCATGGGGGCGGGGGGGAAGAGCCCGCCTTCAACTCAGCCATGCGTTTCCAAGACTTTGTCTTCTTTAGCAGGTAGAAGAACGATCAGGCCATGGGATCTGCCACAGGGACCTGCCACAGGGACCCATAGTGGTCACGGCAGTGGTTCAGCAGGTGGTCAGACTGAAGCAAAGGTTTCTGCGGAGTTCAGGTGGAGGAACTGATTGGCTCTTTATGGACGATACTTTGTTTTAACTTTTTCAGTTAACATTAGGACTTAGGTTTTTTATGTTCATTCCAAGAGGGGTGTTAGGTTGTTAGGTTCAGAAGGAGGGAAAACTTAAATATTAAGCTCATGATTTCTTTAGACACAAAGAGAGTTTAAAAAAAGAAAGCCCATGTTCCTATGTGTGTGTGCGATTGAAGCGCAGAGAAGCTGTGGTTTCTCAAAAGTTGAGCTTCTCAAAGCTGAGGAGCCATGATTCAGTTCCAAACCTTTTTTTTTTTTTAATTTTTTTATTTATTATTTATTCAATTGTGCGTATGTGTATATATGTGTGTGTGTGTGTAGAACCACAGGCGAATTTGGGAACCACCATGGACGCCTCCACCTCCTCCTTGTTTACTCTGCCTGGGGATTCACAAGCTCCACCCTACCAGGACCAGAAACGCAGGCCGCCCCCGCTTCCGCCTGGCGTTTATATGTGGGGTCTAGGATCCGAACTCAGGACCTGCCACCTGCAAGGCAGAGGCTTAACCCAAGCCACCTCTCCAGCCCCCCAAACCTTTTGTATGTAGCCAACACAACTAACCTTGGTAGCAGGACCCAAGTGTTTTCAAAGCAGAGGTGGGAGACATCGCAGAGGAGTTGTTGCAAAGCGAGACCTCATCACAGTTCTGACTACGCGTTTCCATCCTCTGGCGTGTCCACTGGAGCTCTAACAGCAAAGTGTGTAGGTAAATAGTGAGGGAAAGGGTCTCCTCACTGCGGACCAGAGACCCACTTCTGTAAGGAAGCTCTCTCTACACTCACTTTCAAGAAGCTGCTACCGAATGAAATGGTTGCAAGATACTCATCCTTGCAGTGAACTGGCAGCAGAAGTGCCCGCAGAGCTATCTTGGAGGTAGCCACGCTGCACACAGCCCTTCACAGTGGGGTGTTGTGTCATCCTGGAGGATTCAGAGCATGTCTAGACTCATGGTTATTTCTGGTGCCTCTAACTGCTTGTTTTTGTGCAGCAGAAGGTAAGAGCACTCGTGCCAGGCAGTATGGGGTGGGCATCTGCTTTTAACAACTTGCTGCCTCTCTCGCCCTGTGTAATCCCTTAACAAATAGTGTACTCGGTAAATAATGAAATCCAGCGTAAACCATTTTTATAAGGCTAAAGTCCCAAAGCGATTAAAATGTGTCTGGCAGGAGTGATAATCTGGGCGCAGTGTCGTATTTACGTTGGAGCCAGTGCACAGAGGCCACAAATAGATGTCTAGTTCCTAACCCAGGAAGCAAGGTCAACGTAGGCTCAGGTGGCGAGGGACGGTTGTGAAATGCTCAGGAGGCGTTCTGATGTTTCGGGTTCCAGAACAACTAGCCTGCTCAGGGTTTACTGGTCCACATAGGTCTGACAATTGGTTCGTTCTACAGCAAGGCTTGGATTGCCGTCTGCCCAGAGCAGGTACGCAATGGTCGTTTGGTCACAAGCAGCACAGAGATGCTGCTGGGACAGGGTCGCGCTTCTGTCCGAATTCTACTGGAGTCTGTTGGGGAAATAATCTGGCTAGAGCAGATCCCATCCTTGTAGCCAGAGCAGATCCTGTCCTTTTAGCCGAGAGCAGATCCCGTCCTTGTAGGTCACTGACTGAGGCACGTTAACTTCACTCCTGATACCGAGTTCTTTGCAAGGCCTGCCATTGTTATAGGTGCTTGAAACTCGGGCCTCCACGTCCTGATTGCAGTGAAATAAGGATGGCACCTCCTGGCGCCCATGATCTGTAGCAGCTCTCTTGGGCATACTGTACTACTGCAACGTCCCCCTGTGTTGAGGGCATAGCTCATTGATATTTACTGTACTCAGCAGTTTTGCCACCATGACTCCTCACCCCCCTCGGCTGGAGGCAGCCACTGGTGCTCTCGTTCTGTGGTTGGGGTGATTTCTCTCTGTGCCTTTCTGGACCTTCTGTAAAAGTAAACACGGTTGTGCGGTGGTAAATGGTCTTCTGTGTCTGCTTCTGTCACACAGTGTGACGTTTTGTGGCATGTGCTCCCTGTCCACTGTGTGGCTGTGCTGTGCTGTGCTGTGTCCATTCAATACTTGATGGACATTTGGGCAGATACCTCTTGGCTGTTGAGAATAATGCTGTTAGAAATGTTCTTGTACAACTTTTTGTGTGGAAATTGTTTTCATTTCTTTTAAGCCAATGCCTACGGATAGAATGGTGGGGTCCTACAGTAACTTTGTATTTGATATTTTAAGAAATATATTTAAGAAACAAACTGTCCCAGAATGGATAGATACATTATTTTATATTCTCATCAGCAATGTAGTAAGGATTTTAATAGTTCTGGTTGCTTGTATTTTTCAATTACAGTCATTCTGATAGGTCTGAAGGTCTGAATCATGTGCTTGATTTGCATTTCCACACTTGAGGATGTGCATGTATTTCATTCATTCACCTTTTTGAAATAGCTAATTTTTTACTCAATTGAATGTTTGTTTTTGTGTATAATTCTTTATTAATTGTACAAGTTTTTCTTTTTTTAAACTGTTATTTCAAAAACAAATTTAAAGTAGCAGTAGACTTCACAACAAGATGGTATTGAAGGGTAATTTTAATTTGCATTTCCCTGATGATCAGGAAAGTTGACCATTTTTAAGATATTTGTTTGGCATTTGAATTTACCTTCAGGGCTCATTTTTCTTCCTCTTTTTTATTGTATTTATTTTGTGTGTGTGTGTGTGTGTGTGTGTGTGTGTGTGTGTGTTTATATTAGAGGGCACTATGTGTCCCTGTGGAGGACCAAGGGTGACTTTAAGAATCATCCTGGATTGCTTCTACCTCCTTCTTGCTTCTCTCTGGGTTTTCCCAGGCTCCTCCCTTCAGGGCCAGAAGTGCAGGCCGCTGTTTCTACCCATCTTCCATGAGACCTGGGATGAACTCAGCAGCGTCTGCTTGTGAAGCAGAGTCTTAACTCCTGAGCCATCTCTCCAGCCTCATGCTATTTTTTATTACTATAGCTTTGTAATATTCTTGAAATCTGGTATGGTAATACCTCCAGCAATATTTTTCTTGATCAAGATTGTTTTTGGCTGTTTGGGGCTTTTTAATACCTCCATATGAATTTTGAGATTGTTTTTTCCATTTCTGTATAGAATTGCATTGGGATTTTGATTGAGATTGAATTGAATCTGCATATTGCTTTTGGTAAGATGGTCATTTTTACAGTGTTGATCCTATCAACCACTAGTATCCTCTTTAATTTCTCTCAGGGTTTTATAGTTTTCAGTATACAGTTCTTTCACTTCATTAGTTAAGTTTATTCCAAGACATTTAATTTTTTTTTTTTTAAGCTATAGTGAATAGGATTGCTCCTTCATTTCTTTCTCAACTTGTTTGTTTCTGGTATATAGGAAGGCTACTGATTTTTCGATGTCAATTTTGTAGTCTGTCACTTAACTGAAATTATTAATTAGTTCAAGTAGTTTCTGGAAGGAACCCTATCGCTCTCAAGTATAAAATCATCTACAAATAGGGACACTTCTTCTTTTCCTGTTCTAACCTTTTATCTCCCTCTTGCCTTACATCTCTGGTTAGAATCTCTGTATCAAACAGGAGTGGTGCCAGTCAGGAGAGTCTCATCTTGTTCTAGATTTGCGTGGGAATGCTGTTATATATAACCTTTATTATGTTGAGATATGTCCCTCCATTCCTGTTTTCTCCAGACCTTTTATCATGAAAGGACGTTGACTTGTGTCAAAAGCCTTTTCAGCATCTATTGAGATGATCATGTGGTTTCTGTCTTTAAGTCTGTTAATATGAATCTCGTTTATTTGATTTACATATGTTAAAATTTCCTTGCATTTCTGGAATAAGCCTGACTTGACCATGCTGTACAATTTTTTTTTTTTTTTATGTTTTTAGGTATGGTTTCTAAGTATTTTATTAAGGATTTTTTTGCATTTGTGATCATTTAACCTATAATTTCTCTCTCTTTTTTTTGTTTCTTTGGCTTTGGAATCAGAGTGATACTGGCTTCACAGAAAGAGTTTGGGAGTATTCCTTCTTTTTCTATTGCATGAAATAATTTGAGAAGTAGTAGCATTACTTCTTTTATAAGAGTCTGATAAAATTCTGCACTGAATCCGTCCAGTCCTCGACTTTAAGTTGGGAAATTTGTAATTATAGTTTTGATTTTATTGCTTGTTGTTCTGTTTAAATTATCTATTTCATCTTGAATCAGTTTTAGTAGGTAATATTCGTTTAAGAATTCACCCATTTCTTTTAGATTGTCCAATTTCAAAGACTATAAATTTTTAAAATATGTCCTCATGGTAAGTTATTTTTTCTTACATGTTTTGCAGATGTATAATTTTCAAATTTTTCAGTTTCTTATTGCAGTTTCTTTTCTTTTTGCTCTGTCTGAGACAGTACCCTGACACAACTTCAAGTTCCAGAGGGAATATGGTCCATTCTTGCAGGAGCAGAAAGTTTGGCTAAAGGCAAAAGCAGGAGGCTTGTTTAGGTCCCCACAGCCAGGAGGAGGCAGAGAGGCAAGATGCCGAGGAAGTAGAGCCAGGCTACCAAACTTCACCCCTGCCCCTGTGGCTTGTCCTCTCCCAGCCTCCAAGCATAACTGAGGATTTACTTGCCTGAGCCATGGGGATCGCTCACATTCAACCACAAACCGGCAGGTTTGGGTTTTCCTGTGGTGTCTTTTGAAATGTAAGCGTTTTCCCTTTTGAGGAGGCCTGACTCGCCACATCTGGTTCTACACTGAAGACTTGGGGCTGCAGCCTTGGGACACGGGCAGGGCAGAGCTCATCTCCGGGTATGCGTGCTGGACTCCGGAGTAAATGTTCTTCCCTAAATCTTCTCTGTTTTGGGGAGCTCATCTCAGAGAAGGTCAGCATCTGCCGTGGATGGTGCTGCGGTCCTGGTACACCGAGATTGCTCACAGCCTTTTTAGTGTGTGATGTTTTCCTTGCGGCAAAAATGCCTTTCCGCTGTGTAGATGACTTTCATTCCATGATTGTCCCTTAGGTTTCACGCCCTTCCAGGGAACTGGGGTTCCTTCTTGTTTCCAGTGTCCAGGGTTGATGGCCAAGCAACGTTTTAATGGCTAGCAATCGAAGGAGGCCTGAGATGGATGTAGGGCCATCAGTTTTGTCACATGCACATGGGAGACATTGTAGCAGGGTGGGAGGTTAGGTGCTGGGCACATGGGCTGATGACAGCTTCGTGAGGGGAGAAGGCCCAGCGCATCCCGAAGCTTCGTGAGAGTCAGTGCGAGCTCAGCTGCAGGCCAGGCTCCTCTGCGTCCACCCTGTGGCCATTCTGGCCAGTGCGGGCCTGCCGTGCCCTGGGGGATGTTTAGCCCTCCACTTGTGACATAGAACGTTCCTGGCAGTCTTTGTGTGGGGGGCACAATCATGTAAGAATCTCTCCTTTGGAGGTGTGGGTAGAACTGCAGTTTGGAATGTGTGCTAGTGGTGGGATTCAAAGAGCTTGGCTCTCCCAAGAGAGCAGCTGTCATCCTTGAGCTGTGGCTCTGGGATTGGCCCAAGAAGCTTGGGATAGTTCTGCTGTGCCTCACGAAATCCTGGCCACGCTCTCTCCCGCTTCCTGCCATGTCTGCCCATGGAAGTCACTTCATGAGGTCTTCTGAAGGTGAGCAAAGCCATGTCCACGCGCATTGGCGCATACGGTTATTGTCAGGCGAGGCCTTGCTGGCCAGTTTCATCCAGATGGACTACTGGGAGAAAGGATGCTGGAGATCAGGAGGACGGGGCTGGATTTCCTGTTTCAGCTTTGAAAACATTTCCACTGTGGTGTAAAAGCCCCAGTTGTGGAAATGTGGCCTGGAGAGTGGGAGGGGGGATCAGATCAGGAGGTCACCAGGTGCTGGACATGGAGCAGGTCTGCGCTGTTCCGTCCTGCCCAGGCCTCCTCCAGAGCGGCGAGTTGCCCACGGCCCAGCAGAGCCGCCCACGGGCCCCACAGAGCCGCCCACAGGCCCCGCAGCCGCTGGCTCGCTGCCTGTGTTCGCCCGCAGGGAGGCTGGGGCGCTTACTCAGCGAATCCCACACGCAGGTCCCTGCTCCTGTCCCTGTGAAGTCCAGTGCCCGCCTGTGGCTCCGCCTGGCCAGGCATGGTCTCTGCGCCGGCCTCCAGGTGAGCTTGTAAGTGCCGCAGTGTCTGACAGCTGCCCCCGTCCTGGGTGACCTTGGGGTGCTGCTGCACACTGCTTCCGGCTGACCGCAGCCTGGGCTTCCTGCCGCTCACTTTCGGCAGCGACTCAGCGTCTTGTCATTTTCCTGATTGTTTTCTCCTCGGTCTCCACGTGCGTTGGCGGTGAAGACACTGGAGATGCACAGGTGGGCTCGGTGCTCCCTGCGGCTCCAGCACAGGGCTGTGGCAATGGTCAGCTCCCTGGGGCTGGTTCACATGGGCCTCCTCATGCAGCCAGAGGCCACGCAGGGCAGGGTTGGGGCTCCAGAGGGGACAGAGATGGGGGCATGTGGTAACCGGTTCCCACACACGCACTCATTCACTCACTCAAACACACACAGCTGCTGGCTGTGATGAAAGCAGGTTCCAGCCGTCCCCACCTCTGCCTCTATCTCCCAGAGACTCAGCACGGGACAGGGAGATTGTCAGAAGCAGATTTCTATTGGGGGGAGAAAAGGAACTTTTATAGACAAAGGCCATCAAGGCTCGAAACAGGCATCCAATAGTGTCACAAGGTCAAGACATCCTACAGGTGCTAATGGTCGAGTTCAATGTCACTCAGCACAGGGGGCAGGTAGATACCTGAAAGCCAATTAGGGCTCTCTGTGAAGTGATCAGGTTACGCCCAAGACCCTTGCCATCTTTAGTCCCACGTGCTCAGCCATGCCCTGGGGCAAATCCTGGGCAGGCCCAACAGGGGCGGGCTGGTCAGGGCGCCTCAGCGTCCAGTGCAGGGCCACGGTGGCCCAGTTAACCAGTGCCTTCATCCTGCTGACTGCTGAGGAGCAGAGCTGGGGGAGCAGAGCTTGGGGTCTGTGGAGCAAGGAGACCATGAAGGACGCTTGTAGCTGGGGGGGCGATGCCCTGTGGGAAAGACAGCTTCGGTTTGAGAAAGGGCGCCAGCTTCCAGAGGCAGATGTTACTTTCCCAAGGTCGTAGAAATGTGATTTTGCCCCTGGATCACCCAGTCTTGTGGACCTCGCCTCTGTGGTATTGAGCGTGTACCCACCTCTTGGGCTACCCCGCGTCTGCTTGGGGACACATTTAGTTCCTCGTGTTGGCTGAAGTGACCAGAGGGGTGTGTAATCTGGAGAGGTCAGCTTGACTTGGGTCTGGTCAAGGAGCACCCCTCTTACTGAGTCTGAAGTCAGGGAGCCGCCTTCCTTCCCCTAGACGCCCACCAATCCCTGCTCCCTGAGGGCACTAGGGAGGTGTTGGGTGGCAACACTGACCGTCTGTCTGGAGGTTGCGATCGCCTCCAGCTTCTTGTCCGTATAGTAACTGGTGAGGTCGCAGGGAAGTGAGCAGTAAGGTGGTGCAAGCCTGTTGTGTGCGCCCGCGGGAGGGACGGCTTGGCCTGGGCTGCACGCGACTTCGCATGTGAAAACACAACTGACATTTTAAGACATGCAGCCGAATGAGCGGAGCCAGCCTGGCGCTCTGTACCGAGGGCTGGTGTGGCCCAGCTGCGTGCCAGAGCCCCCAGTGCTACCCGCACTGGAGAGAGGTGGAGCTCGCTGCTCTCGGGTGTTCTTCAAAGCCCAGTGTTGGGAGGGCGGAGTGCTGGGACCCTCTCGGGCCTCTAGACTGGAACCCAGAGTCACCGTGACCCCGACCTGTGACCCCTGAATGCCACCAGCAGTCACCAGTGGTGTGAGGTGGCTTCTTCCTCAAGGGGCAGCGGAGGTCAGAGTGGCTGTGACCACAAGCTCTGGATGTGGCATGGTCATGGGAGGGTTGCAGTTCGGTAGGCAGGAAAGCTCGCGGTGGTCTCCCTGTTTTGGACGAGGCCCCGCCAGTGGCTTCGCTTCTGGCCCTCAGTTTTGTCATGTTCGTTGGTCGCAACCCTTTGGCAGGGTGGACACATGTGCTGCAGCGTGCATGATTGTGGCCTGGAGGGACCTGCACTAAGGCAGCCCACCGCTCTGCCTCGCTCTGACCCCCGCGCAGATGTAACGTAAAGTCTCTTGCAGCCGCGTGACGATCATCTGACTAGACATAAAATGTTAAAAACAAAATAATTGGGTAAGCGAGATGTCTGTCCACTTACTCTAGGCACAGAACCAATCCGCCAGCTGTTGAAACCTCAAAAGTAAAATTGTTTTTCCAGCTTTTGTTTCTATTCTCATCCGGGTTTAGAGAAAAGAAAAGAATAGGTTGGTTTGCTATTTGTTTCTTTTTACTTTTATTTACTTGTTTTAAAAAGCTTTATTGAGATATAGTTTGCATATCATTCAGTTTACCCACTTAACCGGTACCATTCTTCGATTCTTTGTGTGCCTCTCCTGAACGGATTCAAATATTCAGAATTGCAGGTAATAATGCACATGCTGCTTTAACTGATTTCACTTTTTTGTGCTAATTGAAGATACTGATTTGAAGATTCAGCTTAGAATTGCATAGCTTAGAAATGTCAGGAGCCTCGGCAAGGTTGTGGCCTGATAGGAGAGTTGCCCTTCCTCCTTCTGTATCCTGAAGTGTCGCTTGACCTCAGTATTCTTTGTGTGTCTTCTTTTGAATACTAAATAATTATTGAAAAAACTTCAGGAATAAAGTCTGATTTCATGTTAGCTCCTCCTTCCCTTTATCAATTCAGTTCATGCAATTTTTTTTGGTTACTTTCCTTGCAACATGCTGTTATCAACATTATGGGATTCAGCTTAAGTTGGAGTGTCTGCTTCTTAAGGTAGACTTATTCAGATGGTTTTTTAAATGAGATATTGACTTAAAAATAGTCCTTGATTTTTAGAATATGGGGGGAGAGACAACTTTCAGAAGTCAGTTTTCTCCTTTCACCATGTGGGTTCTTCCAGGGATCAAACTCAGGGGTCGCGTTTGCAGAGACACTGCTGAGGAACCATTGATTTAGCCATTCACCTGTTCTGCTGCAGCCTGCCTGAGCTTGTCTTAATGCTCGTGATGCGCATTGTAGCTGATTGCAATTGGTGAATGCTGAGTAAGATTATGACTGAGAATAAGGATGCTAACTTCATTTTATTTTGTAATTTGAGTGTGGGGGAATGGGAGGAGGAGAGACAGATGCACAGAGGGTCATGACTCCCAGATGGAGATCAGAGGACGGCTCTGAAGTCACCTCTCCCTTCTGCTGCTGCATGGAGTTAGCTGAGGTTGTCAGTGTTTTGAGCAAGCACCTACCAGCTGAGCCTCCTCACTGTCCCAAGCAGACCTGTTCCGTCAAGAGCAATGGTTCTGATTTGGGTGACATTTTGAAATAACATCAAAAAGTAGGGTTATATTATAGCCTTTATTGAAGGTAGAAATTAATTTTGTTTTTTCATTGAAAAGGACTGGTGGGCTGGGGAGGAAGCCAGGTTACAGGGCTTGCCTTGTGTGGCAAGCACTTGCATGTAGTTCTGACACCAGTGCCTCTCGGTCTCTATGTAGTAAAACTGTTAACAAAAAACCCTTTATTAACAAAAGCACATAGTCAAAGGTTGTGTTCCATTAGTCCTGTGTTTTCTGGACTAAACAAATTTCCCCATTTTGAAGTTAAACAGAAACAAGGGCAGCTCTCCAAACGTGGAACGTAAAATGTAGCTTTGTGTTGGGCATTCTGCGATTAGGAGTTTGAGGCATAGTTTACATTTTCATCCTTGTCTGTGCCCAGAGGGGGCCTTTGCCTGTTTTCCCCGTGGTGCACATCCTACTTGCTGCTCCCGTCCCATGTGGGTTCTTCCAGGGATCAAACTCTTCTGCTGCTGCAGCCTTCCTGAGCTTGTCTTAATGCTCGTGATGCGCATTGTAGCTGGTTGCAATTGGTGAATGCTGAGTAAGATTATGACTGAGAAGACACACTCAGGACTGTATGTGAGGTAGTGGGACAGGTGTGAGGGGTGGCGCTGGATGAGGACAGTTCTCAGAGTTCCTACAGCTCTGAATGCTGAGTGGTGGGATGGACGCAGGTGTGTAGTGTTTGCTCACTGCTGATGTGTCTTTTGTGCTAGTTTCTTGTGATGGTCGCTGCACATAAACTCCTGAAAGATTTTGGTTTTTTGGCTTTCATGAATTTAAAACTTGCCAGAGGTATCTTTGTCAAGCCAGGATCCGGGTTGGTTTTCAAAGACTGAACAAGAACGGATATAAATAGAATTTGGTCATTTATCAGTCCCTTTTATTTTGTTTCACTAATTGGATTAATGTATTTAGCTGCTCTGTCTTATCAATAATGGCTTAGCCCTAATTCTTTGGTCCTCCTGGCGTAAAGTAGGAGCAAGATAGTTGTAGATTCTTGTCTTCTACCTCCCATGAAGTACTTGAGCAGCAAAACACATACCCCTCTATTCTTTCTCTTCTGTCTGTACTTTTCTGGGCACTTATCTAGTGGCTGTCGTGCTACTGCCCAGACAGACTGCTTTTCATGCCCCGGAAAAAGCCAAGGCCAGGATTGCAGTCCAGTGAGAACACATGCCTAGTATTTGGAAGGTCCTAGGCTTGATCCCCATGGTGCAGGCAAAATAAAGACAGTAAAAGAGGCCAGCAATCTAAATAATGCCACCTTTACCAAAGAAAATGACCTTATAAATGTAGGGCCCTTTGGAGTCAACCAGAGTCCCAGGTTGATGTGGCATCTTCTCAAACAGGTGGGCCCAAGCCCATTGGTCTTGTGCCTTGGTGACAGCGTGTGTTTTGTTTAGACATCCTCGGGACAGAGGACGGTGCGGTAGGAGCGGCCCGCAGCAACGCTGTGAGGTTTTACCCGTGGACCATCGACAACAAGTACTACTCAGCCGACATCCACCTGTGTGTGGTGCCCGACAAATTCCTCGTCACGGCGGAGATTGCGGCGTCTGTGCAGGCATTCGTGGTCTTCTTTGACAGCACCCAGGTGAGATGGAGCAGTGAGGATGTTGTCCTGGGCTTTTTTATCCTCTGTAACTTTGTGAATCCCCTTAACGTACCTTTTTCTACTTTGGTTTGCACGTCGGTCCTGCTCCCTGTAGACGTCGGGTCTTGATAGCGTCTCCTCATGGCTTCCCCTAGCAGAGGCGTGGTTACCCGAGGTGATGATCCTGGTGTGCGAAAGGGTGTGTGAAGCCGGTAAGACCCTTTGCTGAGGTGGTCGGGCACAGGCTTCCGTTCCGTGTGGACCATGCTTCTCGTTTCTCTTCTCCCGTGATCTTGTTTATGAAAACCAGCTCGGCTAGTTCTCTTCAGAGTTTTGCAATATTTACTTTGTGTTCAGTACACGTTGGGGCCAAGATCGTTTCTTCAGAGTACTGTTCTGCAGATGCCCTTAGCGCATTGTTAACATGTCACTAAGGAGAAAGCTCTGATATTTTCAGAAAGTATTGAAGGGCATGTGTGCTTTACAGGGTTGCACTTAGAGTCTTCTGCATCTTGTTCCAGGTGTGAACCGGCAGAAAGCTCAAGAATGGTGCATCAAGCATGGCTTTGAGCTGGTGGAGCTCAGCCCCGAGGAGGTGCCGGAGGAGGATGGTGAGTGTTGATATGTCTGTAGGAAACGTGACCTCGACCCGAGATGCAGAGATCGTGTTAACCCTGTGGCGCGGTGCAGTGAAACTTCAGAAGCGCTGTTCCTCTCTTGCTGTCTTGAAGGATCTGAGCAGAACCCACTCGTGTGGTCCTGCCAGTACCCCAGCAGTCAGCCATTTGATTCCCCACTCACTTTAGGGTAATTCAAAATGTGTGTGTTTTTAAGTGGCCAAGAGGAAAAGCGTTTGTGCGTGTGTGTTGTGCTCATTCGTGTGTGAATGAGTGTGGATGAGTGCCGTCGTACCTGTGTGAAGGTTAGAGGACTTCCTGTCCTTCAGCTGTGTGTGACACAGGTGTCTGTGCACTGTCCCTTGTCCCCTTCTTTGGCTGCACGAGTCCAGCTGGCTGGCCAGAGAGCTCCCGTCTCCACCCACCAGTGCTGGAGTTATAGATGTGCACCGCACATGGAGCTTCTGTGGGTGCTGGGGATCCAGTTTCAGGTCTTACTGTTTGCGTGGCAAGCATGTTACCTGCTGAGCCACCGCCAGCCCACAGTTGTTATTTCTGACATTCTGCCCTTGGGAGTGATGCTTGACTGTTTTCGTCTTGGGATCTGCTTCCTGAGACCACTGTTCTCCAGGTGTGCTTTGGATAGCATCTGTCATTTACCCAAGAGAGTCTTAACAGATGCTTAGATACGTCATGGAGCAAGGGGATGCACATCTTCCTAGAAAGTTTAAATATGAATTGTTCTGCAGCCATATTCTTTTGTCCTTTATCCACAGGTGTTTTTAACACCCAATGAAGTGACAGCACTGTTTGCAACAGATGTGGTTCTGTCACCTCTAGGGCACCATGTCAGATTGCCTTTTAGGTTCCTGGGTTTAACATCTCAAGAGTCAGTCATTCTGTGTGAATCAGTCATAGTCAGGATGGTCTTGCTGCTTATGTCCTTACCCAGTACCAATAGGGACAGTCATCTTTGTGGAGTATTTCACCCCAAAGCGCACCATCTTTTTGCCTAGCTGGGAGATACAGTTCTTTAAACAGCTCATCAAGCAATGTCCGAGTGTCTGCTGTCTTTCAGGAAATATTGGACAGTGGGCGCCAAGACATGCTTCCTGTCCTCTGGAAGTTTCTAGTCTAGGTAGGATTACACTAGTGTTCAATTTCTCTTCACGTTGCTGATAATACACAACCAAATGCCTGACGGGAATGTGGGGTTTCTAGTCATAGTTCATGGTCCATCTTGGCAGAAGAGTTCCTATGACCTAGGGGCCGAGGGAACTGACTGCACCGTATCACAGGAGTTGCCAAGATGGGCAAACCGCACCTGCCATTCTGTGACTCGCTGCAGCCTGCCACACTGCTGAGACAGTGCTTTCCCGCCTGACTCACCTGCTCAGGGACTGGTCCCGCCCCCCATGGCTGCCTCTTCCAGGCCGCACGGGGCTGGTGGTAACTAATAGTTCTTCACCGATGTGCCCAGAGCCCCAGCCGTCAGTTGTCAGTGACAGCTGCTTCTAACGGCACAGCCGACTCTAGCCGTCCTCCAGCAAAGGTGCACACGAGGGCTGTCAGTCCTGCTTGTCATGGGAGGAGAGTGTCAGTGACCTGCCCTTGACATATAGCTGGTATTTGTCAGACGTGTGAGACACAGATGTCTGTCCACCCTGAGCAGGGCACTGACGACAGGCCAAAGCAATGAATTCTATCAAAGAACAACTTGGAGGACCAGTGACTTCACTGGCGTGACAATAGGAAGCAAGGTGAGGGCTGCCGGAGCACAGACGGCAGAAAGAGCTGCGTCAGGAGCAGCCCGCGCCGGTGTGACCCGCTGCCCTAGCACTTGTGCTACCGCCTTCTCGGTGAGGCCCCGCTGAGGCTCTAGTTTCAGGAGCTTCTCTAGGATGTTGTGAGCCTCCCGTGGATGGAAAGTTTCAGTGCCAAGGAAACGGCTGCACCATCGTGATAGCTGGGTGTGAATTCAGATCCGACTTCTGCTTCTGACTTCTTCCTGTTAAGCCTCTCAGGCCGGGCCTAAGATACAGGTTCTATGTCTCACAGACCCTTTGAGCAGCTGCATGAGGTCCATTTCTGCCATTATTTTCCATATTTAGACTTGTGGCTCTGGATTCTGAAGGGTCTGTGTTTCCTTTGTGCACAGCTAAGAAGCCTCCAAGCTGCTGGTGTGCTGACAGACCAAGGCCGCTGTTTTGAGTGGAGTCAGGAAAATATAGTTGCTATATTTTGTTTGTTTGTTTGTTTTACATTGGAGATGGAGCATGGTACCACTGAGCTAGGGCCTGTGCATGCTAGGCAAGAATAGTACCACTAAGCTAGGGCCTGTGCATGCTAGGCAAGCACGTTACCACTGAGCTAGGGCCCGTGCATGCTAGGCAAGAATAGTACCACTGAGCTAGGACCTGTGCATGCTAGGCAAGCACGTTACCACTAAGCTAGGGCCTGTGCATGCTAGGCAAGAATAGTACCACTGAGCTAGGACCTGTGCATGCTAGGCAAGCACGTTACCACTGAGCTAGGGCCCGTGCATGCTAGGCAAGAATAGTACCACTGAGCTAGGACCTGTGCATGCTAGGCAAGCATGTTACCACTGAGCTAGGGCCTGTGCATGCTAGGCAAGAATAGTACCACTGAGCTAGGACCTGTGCATGCTAGGCAAGAATAGTACCACTGAGCTAGGGCCTGTGCATGCTAGGCAAGCACGTTACCACTGAGCTAGGGCCTGTGCATGCTAGGCAAGAATAGTACCACTGAGCTAGGACCTGTGCATGCTAGGCAAGCATGTTACCACTGAGCTAGGACCTGTGCATGCTAGGCAAGAATAGTACCACTGAGCTAGGGCCCGTGCATGCTAGGCAAGCACGTTACCACTGAGCTAGGGCCCGTGCATGCTCGGCAAGCACGTTACCACTGAGCTGTACACTCCAGTCCTCTTTATATTTTTTTTGATTTTGAGATAGAGTTTCACTGAGTTGCCAGGCGACCTTCCACTCTGTAGCCCAGGCTGGCTTCAGACTTGTGATCTTCCTTCCTCAGCCTCGTGAGTTACTGGGTCACAAGCTGGCTGCCCCAGGCGCAGCGCCCCTTTTCACGTTTCAGCTGGCTTTGTGATGCAGTTCTCCTCCGCAGAGCTAAGATAAGCGGCCATCACTTCCAGCGAAATGTGGCATATTCACAGTGAACACGCACAACCAGGGACCTGTTCTGTGTCGCTGGTCAAGATGGATTCTCTGACTAGTAGAAACGTGTTTTTAGGAAACAGGAGTGGGTTCTGTTGGGGGAGCAGCAGGAATGTCTCTAGTACTGTGTGTTTCCTTAAGTCATTACTTAATTCATTAGAATATTATATTAAGAGCTGCAAGCTCTGTGTTTGCTTTCTTTCCTTTCTTACTCCTAAAGCACCATGCGCAGTAACAACTAAGTAAAGCAAGATGATCAGCCCGTAACTATATGGAGATGTGGCGTCAGGATATCTAGGCATATATGAAAAGATATGGAGGTTTCTATAACTGTACACATTTCTTTGCCTGTTAGATGACTTTCCCGAATCTACAGGAGTAAAACGGATTGTACAAGCACTGAATGCCAACGTGTGGTCCAACGTTGTGATGAAGAATGGTAAGTAACCTGAGCCTGTCTTGGTTTCTGTCATTTTACACCCCTCGTTCCCACCATGATACGTTTTATTCAGGTATATGCGGAACCATGAGGATTACGTGAAGTGTTCAGATTTGTTCCAATTGAAAGGAGAGCCTCTGGCATTGCTAGTAACGTTTACTCTGTGCCTAATAGTTAACTCAGATTCTACAAGTTACCTGTATATGCCTAGCAATATTTTGGCTTTAAGAACTTCCCAAATTGTAAACCATGGAGCATACTCCTAGGAATGCCTGGTCCAACTATAGGGCTCGTGTGCCCCTTCATCTGCCAAGTAAGTGTCAAAGCAGTCTGCCATGTACAGGCTGAGTGGGCAGGTGGATTAGAGCTGTGGCTGTCATGCCCGCCTGCACACCTGGTCCAGCGTGGCCCATGAGTAGTGCTTGTATGTCCCAAGGAGCATTTCGCCTCATAGGTAGAGCTTCCATGGAGGTCTGAGTGCTGACGGTAGAACTTGGGCTTTTCCTTGCAGTCAGCAGTGGGTCACTGAAGACATTTAGCAAGTGGTGAAGGGTGAATGTCAGGGTGGTGTGTAGGATTCCACAGCAGAAGGAGGAGAAGGTAGGGGAAGTGAGGGAGACAGAGCTGGTCCAGCTCCCAAGGTGAGCATCAGCATGTGGAGCGCAGTGGCGGTGACCGAGCAGGGCAAGGCTGGTCTGAGATGCAGCCCGTAGTGACTGGCACTAGCTCGGGGGTCTGTGTGCCTCGCTGGGTCTGGGGGTGCTTCAAACAGCGGGGCTTGTTGCCTCCCAGATCAGAGGTCAGACACACATATTTCAGGTGCCGGCAGGGCAGGCTGCCCGGCTGGAGTTGGTTCCTTGGCCGTGGTAGGCAGAGCTTCCCGCCGCCCACGGCGTTTTCCTGTGTGTGTCCATGTCCAGAATTCCCCTGGGAAAGGCAGCATCCTGTTGAGTTCACGGTCCACGCTGTGCCAGCATAGGCGCCGTCTTGAAAAGAACGCCATTTGCAAGCGCTGGTGTTGGGACCTTTGTGTCGGGACAGCGATTCCTCAGGAAGTGCTGCAGGTAGCGCCTGGCTGCTTAGCAGGTGTGCAGTGTGGGGCCAAGTGCTGCGAGCAGTGGATGCTTCATCTCCGTTGGTGGTAGACTGAACACTAAGTGAGGTCACCTTCCTGACCTCCGTCTCTCGCCCTTGCCATTACTGGAAAAGCTCCTCTGGTGTCAGAAGTCCTTCTCCTTTTCTTCCCTCTTTCCTCCTCTTTGCCTTCCTTTTCAGAGAGACTCTGATGTGTTCATTACAGTGTACAATGTCAAATTTAATGTTAGTACCATGATCAAAGTAACGCCCTAGTAAGGCAAGAAATAGGAGCCGAGCCCGAGATGCCTCCCCGTTCACAGAGCAAATGCAGAGGAAGGCGCATCCTTCTCACCCGTGCGTCCAGCAGCATCCCTGCACCATACCAGCAAGTGTAAGACATGGTCTGCGCGTCAGCGTGGAGCGGGTGACGCTCAGCAGGGCTGCTGTACTCGGTTCAGGAGAGCACGTGTATTTCCAGCCGCGATGTGAAGCTCTGACCTCTGTTTCACTATTAAAATAACAATATGTTGTGGGTCATGATCCCACTGTACAGTCAGCGTCCACAGTTACCTTGTCACTCATGATCCCACTGTACAGTCAGCCTCCACAGTTACCTTGTCACGATCCCATTGTACAGTCAGCGTCCACAGTTACCTTGTCACTCATGATCCCACTGTACAGTCAGCGTCCACAGTTACCTTGTCACGATCCCACTGTACAGTCAGTGTCCACAGTTACCTTGTCATGATCCCACTGTACAGTCAGCCTCCACGGTTACCTTGTCACGATCCCACTGTACAGTCAGCGTCCAGGGTTACCTTGTCACTCGTGATCCCACTGTACAGTCAGCCTCCACAGTTACCTTGTCACTCGTGATCCCACTGTACAGTCAGCGTCCACAGTTACCTTGTCACTCGTGATCCCACTGTACAGTCAGCGTCCACAGTTACCTTGTCACTCGTGATCCCACTGTACAGTCAGCGTCCACAGTTACCTTGTCACGATCCCACTGTACAGTCAGCCTCCACGGTTACCTTGTCACTCGTGATCCCACTGTACAGTCAGCCTCCACAGTTACCTTGTCACTCGTGATCCCACTGTACAGTCAGCGTCCACAGTTACCTTGTCACTCGTGATCCCACTGTACAGTCAGCGTCCACAGTTACCTTGTCATGATCCCACTGTACAGTCAGCGTCCACAGTTACCTTGTCACTCGTGATCCCACTGTACAGTCAGCCTCCACAGTTACCTTGTCACTCGTGATCCCACTGTACAGTCAGCGTCCACAGTTACCTTGTCACTCGTGATCCCACTGTACAGTCAGCGTCCACAGTTACCTTGTCACTCGTGATCCCACTGTACAGTCAGCCTCCACAGTTACCTTGTCACTCGTGATCCCACTGTACAGTCAGCGTCCACAGTTACCTTGTCACTCGTGATCCCACTGTACAGTCAGCGTCCACAGTTACCTTGTCACTCGTGATCCCACTGTACAGTCAGCGTCCACAGTTACCTTGTCACTCGTGATCCCACTGTACAGTCAGCCTCCACAGTTACCTTGTCACTCGTGATCCCACTGTACAGTCAGCCTCCACAGTTACCTTGTCACTCGTGATCCCACTGTACAGTCAGCCTCCACAGTTACCTTGTCACTCGTGATCCCACTGTACAGTCAGCGTCCACAGTTACCTTGTCACTCGTGATCCCACTGTACAGTCAGCCTCCACAGTTACCTTGTCATGATCCCACTGTACAGTCAGCGTCCACAGTTACCTTGTCACTCGTGATCCCACTGTACAGTCAGCGTCCACAGTTCCTTACTCACTCTCGTGATCCCACTGTACAGTCAGCGTCCACAGTTACCTTGTCACTCGTGATCCCACTGTACAGTCAGCCTCCACAGTTACCTTGTCACTCGTGATCCCACTTTACAGTCAGCCTCCACAGTTACCTTGTCACTCGTGATCCCACTGTACAGTCAGCGTCCACAGTTACCTTGTCACTCGTGATCCCACTGTACAGTCAGCCTCCACAGTTACCTTGTCACGATCCCACTGTACAGTCAGCGTCCACAGTTACCTTGTCACTCGTGATCCCACTGTACAGTCAGCGTCCACAGTTACCTTGTCACTCGTGATCCCACTGTACAGTCAGCGCCCACAGTTACCTTGTCATGATCCCACTGTACAGTCAGCCTCCACAGTTACCTTGTCACTCGTGATCCCACTGTACAGTCAGCGTCCACAGTTACCTTGTCACTCGTGATCCCACTGTACAGTCAGCCTCCACAGTTACCTTGTCACTCGTGATCCCACTGTACAGTCAGCCTCCACAGTTACCTTGTCACTCGTGATCCCACTGTACAGTCAGCGTCCACAGTTGCCTTGTCACTCATGATCCCACTGTACAGTCAGCCTCCACAGTTACCTTGTCACTCGTGATCCCACTGTACAGTCAGCGTCCACAGTTACCTTGTCACGATCCCACTGTACAGTCAGCCTCCACAGTTACCTTGTCACTCGTGATCCCACTGTACAGTCAGCCTCCACAGTTACCTTGTCACGATCCCACTGTACAGTCAGCCTCCACAGTTACCTTGTCACTCGTGATCCCACTGTACAGTCAGCGTCCACAGTTACCTTGTCACAATCCCACTGTACAGTCAGTGTCCACAGTTGCCTTGTCACCATCCCACTGTACAGTCAGTCTCCACAGTTAATGTCATTTACCTCCCCAGCTGGACAGTCAGCCCTCCAAAGTTAAGGGCTGCATGTCTTGGAGTTGGCCATTCACAGACTGACATACATCGAAGATGCAGACATTTTTCTTGTTGTTATTCCTGAAAAAATAAGGAACTGTGGCTCAGTGTGCACACTGTTAGGTGGTACAGGTGGCCTAGAGACAGTTTGAGGCACATGGGGAGGTGCACGTATGTTACACATATTTTATATAAGTAACTTCATTTTCCATGGGTCTTAAACTTGGCAGCTCACTGAACACACTTTCTTGGAAGTGTGGACAAAAGTATTTTGAAAATAGTGTTGCGTTTACATCAAACATTGAATGAGTGCTCTTCAAAGATCCACCAGGAGGCCCATTCTAGGTTTTTTATGTTCTTTGCCCTGAGGTATCTGTGTGTCTTTTTTTTTTTGTAGTCTCAGTTTGATGTGCTGCTAACTGACCCTCAGAATATTGGCATTAGCTTGATTCGGTGTTCAAGTAGTCCCTGGTCTGTGTGCTATGCAGGAAGCTCCATTTTCTCTCTAGGACGAGTCGGGATATGGAAATGTAACCATTTTTAGTGCAACCCAGGTCTTAGAGAATGAGAAAGGCATCCCTGTGTAGCCCCACATCTGTCTCTTGAGACAGAACTCTGTGTGGCTAGACTGCTTCACCAGTCGTCACGAGTGACATGGTGGGCCATGCCGCCGTCCAGGAAGCCCTGCCTCTGTTCTCTTTGCAGAGCCTTAGTTTTCTGGCATGTGACGAACACCAGCAAATTGCACCTTCTTCAGTGTTTGCCACTGTCTCCGCCTCCTTCTCCTCTTCTTCCTCCTCTTTTCAGTGTATGTGCAGGGGTGTGTGTGTGTGTGTGTGTGTGTGTGTGTGTAGACTAGAGGTCATCCTGAGGTGTTTCTCAGGAGCCATCTACCATGTTTTTTGAGACTGAGACCTGAGAGTCACAGTTAACAAGTTGGCCAGCAGTCCTAGCCCTGGGGTCACAGCTGTGCAGTGTCACGCTTGGCTCTTACCTAGGTACTGGGGATCCGACTCAGGTCTGACCTTGCATGACGGGCATGTCGCTGGGTGAGCCACCTTGCCAGGCCTTCAGCAGTTCCCTACGGCAGGTACTCAGGCTGCCCTCGGCAGCTATCCACCCTCTCCACTCTGGTAAGTTTGAGACGAGACGTACACATGAACTTTGTCATTTGATCTTTTTTAAGTGTGCAGCTCAGTGGCATTAAGCACATTGGTATTGTCACTCAGCCCCTCATTACTAAAAAGTTTTTAAAACCAAAAGATTGTTTTTAAATTAGTTGTTTATGTAGTAATGAAAGATAGTAGATGTATTACATAAATTTTTAGAACACACTAAAAATTGACTTTGTTGTCTCTAGTCAAAATTGCAGTTGTCTTTGGGGATTACTACACAGGGAAATGTCAAACTCCATTTGTTGTTTGGGATTATTTGTCGTCTCTTCAATGTGTTATTAATTTTTGTCTATTGTGTATGGGTGGGTGGGTGGCTGGGGGGTGGAGTCCAGGGACACCTTCAGGACCGGGTCTCTGGCAGTGTGGATTCTGAAGCTTGAGCTTACGTCCTCAGGGTGCTTAGCAAGCAATTTACCCACCGAGCTGTCTTGGGTACCTCGTTTTTTTCTCTTCAGTGTTTATCAGGCAGTAAGAGAATAAGACTGTGCTGATCTTTGACTTGCACAGTGGCAAAAAGAGTGTAAAAATCTCTTTTTAAAAAACGTTTTCAATGTTTGTGAAGAATTGCAATTGTACTAAAGACTGAAAGTTTAGTTGCTATGACTGCACTGAAAATGCATAAATCTGGCTAAAGTATTTCTTTGCAGTTTCTTCAACATTTGGCATTCAAAGGTCACATACTAAATCTGAAAACCTAGCTAAAAACAGATGAGATGATGGATGTGTTACTGAAATTAGAATCCCTCATTTACATGAATAGCCATTTGAGTTCTTTTAGGGGCCAAACTTCCCTTGTTATATAGATGATATCTTCATAACTTTTGCCATTAATCTCTTCTTTAGAAACTGATACACAGTTAAAAATGTGTTTCTATATTCGAGGTGGGAAGGGCGGGAGCTGGTGTGTGCGTGCCACGGTGCTGTGGAGGTGTTTGGGGAGCAGGCTCGCTCCATGTGCAGACCATGTCAGGGACACTGTCATGAAAGGGAAAGACAACCCTCGAAGTGGAAGAAGATAAACACACACAGGTCGAATATCCCTTTCCAAAGTGCTTGGACCACAGGTGTTCCAGGTGTTGGATTTGTCTTTTCCTTTGAAGGAGAGGCAGCAGGAAGGTTGGGATATTTCCATTTATATCCCGTATTTGTAATATGAGGTTATTTCTATATATGAGATATTTATGTAACACCAGAGATATTTAGATGATAGAACCCATGTCTAAATCTGAATTCTGTTTATGATTCACAAGGCACACATAGCTTGAAGTTGAGTTTGCCTACTATTGTTACTGTACTTTTGTTTCAACCAAGGAGGTCAGATTTTTTCCACTTGGTGCATAATGCCAGCCTTCGAAAGTTTTGGATTTTAGAGCACTCCATGTTTCAGATTTTCATATTAGGGATGCTCAACTTGTATTTAATCAGGACCTAGTATCTGGAATGTGTTTAAAAAAGCAAAAGCAAAAAAAAAAAAACCTCTCCTTACTCAAAACTACAGTACACCACAGATGGAAGACTGAGAAGCATTTCTCCCAAACACATGGAAGCCTCTTCACTCTGTCTGTCACGGAGGCAGTGCCAGTCATACCCACTCGAATACCTAGGGTCAAAATGCTAATAACAGCATTGATGAGATGTAGAGAAACCTATTTGCTGTTGGTGGAGATGTAATATGGTGCCACAGGCACTTTGGGGAAGAAGTTGCTTCAAACGTTTTGTATAAGATTCCCATATGACTAAGCAGTTGTACTCTTAGGTTTACCCAGAATTGAAAACTTGTCCATGCAAAAAGTTACTACAAATGCTTGTCAGTATGAATCATGAGAGTATTTATTACTAGTCATCAAAATATAAAAACAATGTGGTATGTCTGTACAGTGGAATACTAATCAGCTTTCAAAAGGAATGGAACACGGTTGCCACTACAACAGCTAAGTCGAATAGCTGTTGCGCTGGAGGAAAAAGGCGCACACAAACCTGCATTCATGATTATGTTGGCATGAACTGTCTAGAAAGTTCAGTTCACCGGGCAGAACACACTTGTTCCCAGGGGCTGGGAGGGGAAACTAGTCTGAGTTATGGTAATTATTGCACCTTGGTGACCACGCCCAGATCTGTGAAGTGCACACAGGAGACAATTTTGATACGTGCATCTGTGAAAAGGACGCAGGAAGTCTTGCTGCTGGCGTTGATCACTGCAGCGCTAGAACACCACCTTTCTCTCACCCAGTCCTCAGCCTCCTGGGTGTGCTAGGCTCCAAGGTCACGTGGAACATCAGTTCTCACCCTTGTTTTCCCGCTGGTGGAAGGCAGGGCTTGGATCTGGTTCCTGGGAGCTCTGCAGTGTGTGAGGCAGGACCTGTGGAGACAACACAGAAACCTTGGCCCAACGCCCTTTAGTCAGGTCCTCCCGCTTCACGACGCTTCATGGCTCAGGGCCTTTTCTCCTGCAGTGCCGCCCATCGCCAGAAGCATAATTCAGACTTCACGTGTGACCATTCCCATTGCCTTCTGTGGCCTCCAATCTCTCTTTGATCTTTCTTTGGGTTCTAGTTTAATTTGTTTGTGTTTATTGAGAAAGTGTTGATTTGGTATGTGCTGTACATCAATGAGTGGAGTAGATATCGTTGCCTTTGTGGAACTTCATTCTGGTGGGCGGCAAGATTCAAGAAGAGATACAAGTGATACTAAGTTACCTAGTGTGTTGGAAGATGGTGTGGTAGAAAACTAAAACAGAGTGTGTGATCCGGAGATTTCTAGTAGATGATGGTTCTGTCAAGTTAGGTCCTTTGGACGACTTGAGATTTGAACGTGGCAGTTCATTGTCTGGAGAAGAGCACACCTGGCTGGGGCTGCAGCAAAGGCTTGCGGCAAAGGCACATCTCACACTGAAGACTTCCCAAGAGCTCACTGTGGTGATGGCAGGAGAGGGCATGAAGGACCTGAGTATTTAGGGCTCCGAGTCTTGAGCTAAACTGAGAGCTACTGCGGGGCGTTGAGTGGGCGAGGAGGCGCGATCCGACCCAAGGTGTGAAAAGACTGGCTGCTGCTGTTGGCTCAGGTCAGGAAGACCGTTAGAAGGGTCCTGCAGTGCTCCGATGAGAGGAGGGGATTCTAGGAGCACCTGGAGTGGTTCTCACTGGAGAGCCAGGAGGGATGGAGGAGACAGCAGATGCTATACCTGTCTTCTACTAAGTGCGATTATCAAGCTGCTCTGTATGGAAAACGGGAGCTTCTAGCTGATCTCTTAAAGCCAGTGCAGGAATGAATGGGGTCGCGGCCTCTTGATGACTTATCGTCCACCCGTTTTTGATCCAGGGCTTCAGATGCTCAGTGCTGTGTGCATCAGTCGTAGGAGCAACTGACTGCATGAAGGAAACAAAGGGCTCAGCCAACAGACTGTTGGTTTTCTGGGGAAAGGCGTTTCTTTTCCTTTGTGTCATAGCGCAGAGAACAGCAGGCAGCAGTGTCTGCAGAGGCGTGTGCTCCCTGCCTTGCGCCTTGCTGGCTGTCGTTCGATCACTCGTCCTGAGAGACGAAGGTCACAGAGCTGGAGATGTGGACGTGGTGGTGCACGCCTGCTAGCCCAGGGCTCGGGAGGCTGAAATAGGAGCCCTGCGTTGAGGCCAGCCCGGCACCCTGTTACTACCTGCCTCAAGGACCCGGACCCGCGGAAGACTCAGCTCAGGGCGACTGAAATGCTGAAGGAGATGAGAAGAACGAGTGTTGTTTAGTATAATAAATGCAGAAAAACCAAGACTGAGAAGGGTGTGTATGTGTGTGTTAGAGAGAGAGAGAATGAGGGCTTCATTTCTCAAATCTCAGATGACTCTTACTCAGAAATATCCCCTAAAAGCTAAAATTATTCACCAGTTACAAATAAAATGAAGCAGGTGTTGTTGAGGACATTAAACAAAGAGGTCATCCAGGTAGGGAGTAGGCGTGACTGTGACTGACAGACCCACCTAATCTGTGCAGAGAGGGTACTTGGCTCTACTCCAGAGACGGGCACTAGGGAGGGAGTCCCTTCTCTGCTCTCTGGGCACTGTTCGTCTTCCATTTCCCGCTTGGTCGTCTGCAGACTGCGTTCACCCACATTGCAAGTGCGTGTGTGTTTCCATTATGAGTCAGAACTGGAGTTCATTACAAGAGAATTAGTGCAGGTTTTAAGCACAAGGGTTAAGAGGAGGAGGTGCTTAGAAAGACAAGTAAGACACTCTCAAGAGTAAGGCTGTGGGCTTGTCAGAAAAGTTCCGGCGTCCTTGCATTTCAGAGAGCTTGGGGACATTGCCTTCTTTAACATGACTGTGAGTGGGCACAGCCAGGCGGGGCCGTTAGGAGAACAGAATCTCCAGCCGCATTGGGCTCAGCTGCTTCTTGTTGCATATGGGACAGAAAGGCCCCAGGAGCAGACGTGACTTGCCCATACTCAGATGTGTTAGCTGCAGTGGGACTGGACGGAGGTCTCCTGACTGGGGTGCTGTGTATTTCCATTACGGTGTGTTAGCTTAGTTCACATTATTGGCTGATTAGAGGACCAAGCACTGCACGACTGAGCAGTTAACCCTGGTTGTGTAGGAAAATGCTGGCGAGCCAGTTGAGTTCACTGCCCTAGCCAAGTGCTCCGGCCCAAGTGCCATCCTGCCGAGACTGACGGGGTGATGTCTCGTCTGAGGTTTGGGGCTTTGACTGACTGCTGCCTTTACATCCTTCTAAATAACACATACGGGCTGGAGAGGTGGTTCATGGGTTAACACTGCCTAACAAGCAGAAGGACCTGAGTTCAGATCCTAGTTCCCATGAAAAAAATGCCAGACTGAAATGGTAGCGGCCTCTACTTCAGGCTCTAGAAGGTGGAACTTAGGAAATCTCAGAGTGAAGCAAAGAGGAGGTAGAAGCAATCCAGGGTGATTCCTGAAATCACCCTTGGTCCTCCACAGGGATTCACAGTGCCTTCTGACACACACACACACACACACACACACACACAAAGCTAAATAACCCATGTGGCTTATTGTTTCAGCGCTTAACAGAAGGGACAAGTCCCAAGTTGCTAATGTAATAAATTCTGTGATTCTTTTTGAGTGGGAGAGAGTTTATCTAACTTGGGGTCACAGCAGACTCTTCAGTTTGACTTGTGACTTTCTGTACATAGTAGGTGTAGCAGTTCACCTGAATGGTTGCTAATAAAGTCACAACAGTACACCTTAAGGGTACAAGAGCTTATTTTTTCTTAATGATAGTCCAGTTACAGTTCCTCATCTAACTTGGCAGGAGAGCCTACACCACACCAAGGCAAAGGGAGTTGGCACACCAAATCCACATAACGGCTGAGAGACGATCCTTACTTGCCAGACCAGCATGTCTGGCCAAGTGTACACAAGGATGCCGCCTTCCTCAACTGACTCACAGTATTTTATTCCTACTTGGGACTGGTCCCACTTGTCGTGGGCTGGGCCTTTCCTATTGATTAGACCATCTCTCCCAGGTTCACTCTGGGCTTAACTACTAATTCTCTATAAGTGTGCTCGGAGATCAGGCCCTCAGCCATGAAGTTGACGCCTGTGTCTAACCATGACAGTAGGTGCGAGGTTAATGTCTTTTTAAATCTACTTATCAGATCTAAAAGCAAATCAGCTGTACTTAGTCACTCTCTGCTTCACAAGGAGATGAGAAACACATCTTGGGTGAGTCTGCATTGTGTGGCTGTTGACTGCACCTCGGCAAACCAGAGGGTGTGGCTCAGCCGCCTTTTGGCCCAGACACGGGATACTGTAGCACAGATGCTGGAGGCTGCTGCTGGTCTGCTGCTGTGCTTTTTATGAGCAGGAATCTGCGTGAGGAGCAACGAAAGTTACGTAAATGTATTACAGCTGGCAACTGCTGTGTGCTGGCGAGCCTGTGCCGCACATTCCTGGGCCTGGCAGCGCAGCAGTTGTGTATCAAGCCTCACCATGAGCTTGAAGTGCACAGTGAGACGTTATAGGCAGTTACTTGGGGAACTTTCAGCTCCATTACAGTCTTATGGGGCCACAGCCATATAGTGCAGCCTGCAGCTGACCTCTGTGCTGTGCATCATGGGACCAAAATAGAAAAATCTTAACTAACTTCTACGTTGACCTGTAGCTCTGTGTGACGTCACCATTCTGCAGTGCATGTTTCATCAGCCACGTGTAGCATTCTCATTGGCTCTCAAAGTGATGAACTTTGATTCTTTTTTTTTAAATTTTTTTTATTTATTCAATTGTGCGTGTGTGGTGTCTGTAAGTATGTGTGCGTGTGTGTAGAACCATGGGCAAATTCGGGAACCACCATGGACGCCTCCACCTCCTCCTTGTTTACTCTGCCCCAGGATTCACAGACTCCACCCTACCAGGACCAGAAACGCAGGCTGCTCCCGCTTCCGCCTGGCGTCTATACATGGGGTTTAGGATCTGAACTCAGGACCTTCTATCTGTAAGGCAGAGCCTTAACCCCTGAGCCACCTCTCCAGCTCCTGATTCTTGAGGGAGGAAGAGGGTAGGCAAAAATAAATTATTGCTTTTTTGGAGCATGACTGTGCATATGACACCTAACTGTGTGTACAGTGTATCTGTGGTATTCAGAATTCAGTTGGGAGGGAAAGAACTCTCTAAAATGCTTGCGAGGAGAACACAGTGTAAATTTAGAAGTACCGAGCTGAGCGATCTGTCTGTGGGTTCTGAGCTCCCCTGGGAGGAAATCCCCAGGCACCATGTGTTCACGAAGGTCAGACTTCTAGGGAAGCCATAGTTCCATTAAGCTTTAGAGACCTGACCACAAATGGTCCAGGAAATGGCTTGGCCTGGACCTCGCTCGCAGCTGGGCAGGATTTTCAGGTCTATCTGACCACATCAGTTTGCTTACCGAATAACCTTCCCTTTTCTGTCACGCCTTAAGTATCCGGCCCCTGAAATTGGGCCACAGCGCAGAAAAAAAACGTAGATAAAATCTCAGCTGTGGTGCTGAGTGTTCCCCAAGCTCCTCCTGGAACCTTTTTGTGGCTTGAAAACCAAACATGCTGCTCTGACACTTATCATTTGGGAGCGTCCCTTTGTGTCATTGTCATGAAGGGAGACTGGGCCGCCTCACGACACATGCGACAGCTTTTAAACCCCCGCTCACCTGCCTCTCATGTCTGGGACATCAGAAGGTGTATGAGGAAGCATGTTGCCAGCAGTGAATAATGGAAGCGTGTTCTAATGGAAGCGTGTTCTGGACGGTGCCATGAACTTGGGAAGCCCTGGAAGTATGAGTGGATTCCAAGGGTCAAGAAGACTGGGCTAGGGCTGGAGAGGTGGCTCAAGGGTTAAACCTCTGCCTTGCAGGCAGAAGGTCCTGAGTTCGGATCCCAGATCCCACGTATAGACGCCAGGCGGAAGCGGGGGCGGCCTGCGCTTCTGGTCCTGGTAGGGCGGAGCCTGTGAATCCCGGGGCAGAAGGAGGTGGAGGCGTCCCTGGTGGTTTGCGAATTCGTCTGTGGTTCTACACACACACACACACACACACACGCATGCACATACACACGCACATGCGCACAATTGAATAAATAATAATAATAAAAAAATTTAAAAAAAAAAAAAAAAAGAAGACTGGGCTAGCAGAAGCCCGATGGTTAGATTTTTAAAATTATTTTTATTTTTCATTCTTTGACAATTTCATACATGTATTCAATGAGTTTAAGTTATTTTCACTCCAATTGCCCAATCCATCTCCCCTTTTGAGACAGGTGTCAGAACTTCACAGAGGCGGTCAGGGGCGTCCACAGCACCCTTGTTGGTGAGTTGCAGTGCACAGCACTCCTGCCCCTGCTTTGTGAACTGAGCACCTGCAAGTGCTCGTAGGTTTAGTGTGCGGCGGTGCTCCTTGCTGTGGAGTGAGGCGCTCACGCAGCTTTGTGACCAGCAGGAGGGGAGTACTGTAACCTTTGCTTCCCAATCAGGGAAGGAGCGATGAGACTAGCCAGATGTTAGGGAGTTGTGACTTTGACGCACCTCTGGAGGAAGAGTGCTCCAGTCAGATTTGTGTGCGCCCGTATGACTCAAGAGTGTGACTGCGTCTGTCTGCATGTGACGTCTAGTCTCTGGGGCAGTGTGGACTGAACCCCGCATGGCATCCTGTGACTCGGAGCTGGAGGCCAAGGAAGCTGCCCCTCTCTTTAACTGAATACCCTCAGACTGCTACATGCTGAATGAGCCCTTTCCAAAGCCATAGGGAAAGCTTTGCCCTGCTTCTAATCTCGTCTCCACTTTAAGGCTCTATCCCCAGTGCTTGAAGTACGCCCGAAAGTCATGTCAGGAGTACAGTAAGAAGGCAGGTGGTCTTTGCCACAAGAGGTGGCTCAGGGTTCAGTCTTTGTCTCACAAGCAGAAGGACTTGCTTTTGAATCCCAAATTCCATGTTAAAATGCCAGGTGGAAATGGCAACGGCCTGTACTTGCTGCCCTGGGAAACCCCAGAGTAGAGCAATCCAGGGTGATTCCTGAACTTACTGTTGAGCTTCCACAGGTACACAGAATCCCCTCACACACATACACACACACACACACACACACACACATACACACACAGTGTTAGAAGACAGAAAGAAAATAAATTAGAAATTAAAGGAGTGGGAAGGAGATAAAATCTGACTGAAAGGCTGAGACTTTAAAGCAACATGCTCACCTGTCCACAAACCAGTGACCTCATGCTCACCTGTCCGCAAACCAGTGACCTCACTCTGGGGCTGCTCTTCTGCCACCTTGCAGAGGCAGCCCTGACACTGAAACTCTGGAATTGTTCCCAGAGCTGGTTGGAACCACGTGGAAGAGCTGTCACAGGCTGGGAAGGTGGCTCAGTGGGTAAAGTACCCACCACGCAAGCGTGAAGACCCGAGTTTGGAGCCACAGAACCCAGGTAAAAGCGGGCATGATGTCACATCTGAAACTGCTGCTGAGGGCGCTGAGAGGAGACAGGTGGATGCCAGGAGCTCACCAGCCAGCTAGTCGGCCAGCTGCTGAGGTCCAGACTTGGAGACCCTGTCTCAGAAAGTAAGATGGAGAAGTCAAGGAGGACATCTGACATCGACTTGGCTTCCACACACGCGTCTGCTCTTTCTCTCTCTCCCTCCTTCATTCCCTCCCTTCGTGCCTTCCTCCCTCCCTCGTCTCTGTTCTCTTGGGCTTCCACACACATGCATCTGTTTGCTCTTTCTCTCTCTTTTCCCTCTCTCCTCTCTCCCATCACTTTATTGCCAAGTTTCATTGCTTTCTCTGTGTTCATATCTGACTCTGAGCATTTCTGGGGACTTTCGGGGGTACTTCAAGCACTGGGGATAGAGCCTTAAAGTGGAGACGAGATTAGAAGCAGGGCAAAGCTTTCCCTATGGCTTTGGAAAGGGCTCATTCTGATGTTCAGTTCAGTCCCTTGAGATTCTGTGCATGAGGAAAACAGGAAGATATTTGCCAAAGAATTAGTAATCTGTGGCCCTGTACTTTCCTTTCTAAGTGATTTTATAGTAACCTGGCATGTTGCTTTCTCATCATAGTCATCTCTCAGGAAACACAGACAGAAGCTCTTGGTTAGGGGCGTCCTAGGCAGAGCGGAGACCTACTAGTGTGAAAGAGGGCACTACGGCCTCTTAGCGAGGCTGTTTTTAATGGCACGCTGCCAGGCCGTGCCCCTTTCAAGCAGTGGTCTTAGTGAAGGGAATAAATAAACTTTTTTGTAATTCTTTTCTGACTTCAAAAGGTTTCGGTTCTCCCAGCAGACATGACATACGAAAGTAAGGTGATGTCTGACCCCAGTGGCGGCATTTCTGACGGCCCCCGGGTAGCGTGGTGTGGCTTCAGAACATCACTGAGAAGTAGATGCCACTTCTGCTCTTGTAAGGGTCGGTCGGGTTGGCTCCGCTGTGGTTAGTGCACATGTGGCCATCGATCACTCGGGCAGAAAAGAGCAGGTCCACGAGCACAGAGACGTGCTTGGTGCAGAGGAAGAGGAGCCGTAAGACTGAGCTGGGGTGATACTTAGGTGATGCCAGGCACTCACTGCGCTGAAGAAGTAAAGCCGACATGTGAGCACAGAGAGTCTGACAGGCGTGGGAGGCACGTAGCCGTGTGGCCAGAGAGAGGCTGAACATTTGAGTAACGGATCAGAGGCGTGTGCTGGTGCTTAGCCTGTGCTTGGCATCAGAGCAGACAGCGTCCTTCTGTGAACTAGCTGGGAGTTGGTGGTTGTGATCATGCGCACAGGAGTTCTGAGCGAGCCGAGATGACCAACTTGCCCAAGACGCGTGTTTCTCTGGCATGTTCTCCAGGGATGTCGCTCTTGATATGAGGACACAGAGCAAGCCGTCCTGGAGGAAGGAAATGACGGTCTAGCATCGTCCTGAGAAGGCTTCAGTGGGATGTGGGGTTTCTAATGCTCCAGAGAAGGGCAGGTTGGGTCTCTGAAATGTCTTGATTTCTTAGGAAAGTTTTTTCAAATAATGACTTGAAACACAAGGATCATAACCTAATAAAAAATCTCGCTCCTGTCCTGATCAGTAGAATTAAGTTAGTGATTCTCAAGAGGTGGTTCTGTCACACAGCACTGCCTGCTTGGTAGGGTCAGTGACCTGCTAGGAGGCAGGAGGCTCACGGTCCTGCAAATTCACCTTCCCTGGCCTTTAGAGTCACAAGAGAAGACTTAGAAACACTTGTCCTCTATATTTGAAGGCCAGAGAAAAGCTGTGTGATCTAATCTCTCTGCTGTAAGTTTTGTTTTTTTTTGGAGGGGGGGAATGGGTGTGTCCATGTGTGTCCATCGAGGCCCAGGGGTGACTTCAGCAATCATCCTGGATTACTCCTCTCCTTACTGCTTTGCTCAGGTGTTTCCAGGTTCAACAGTGCAGCGGCTGCCATTCTGCCCACCATTTTCGTGTGAGATCCAAACTCAGGTCCTATGCTTATGAGGCAAAGTCTAACCCCTGAGCCATCTCTTCAATCCTCTGCTATTGAGTTTTTGTGACCAGGAATTACTGGACTGCTGGCCAGATCAGGTAGTGTAGTGGCATTGTGACAACTTATTCAGTCCTGAGTCATTCTCTTTTGTTAAGTAAAAATCAGTCTAAAGCAGGGGCATGTGAAAGTTTACTGATATAAGAGAACTATATACAAATAAAAACATTTGTATTAGGCCAGAGTTTGTGTCTTTGCCCAATATTTATGCATTCAGATGTATCAGAGCTTCATATGTAAATGTAGGCAGGTATTATTAGGCCTTACAGCACCTGTGCAAGTTGCCTGCTGCTAAGCTGCCTCTGTAAATGTGGGAGCTGAACCACATTGTAGGTATGACCACATAGTACATGGTGAGAAGTAGAAATAGGATTCAAATCCATTCCTTGATTCCCAAAGTCATGCCCAAGTCTCAGTTTGGTATTCGTCTGTGTTTATGAACTTATCCTGGAGGTAGCTTTGTGCAGTATTAGTAGTGCACTCACTGCATTTTGACCATCACCCATCACACCTGGGACATCGTAGGGATAGGTAGGAAGTTTTGAGTTTCTCTGGATAAGGATGTTTAATGTACTCAGGGGAAAGATGATGCTTTGGGTGCTCTCCAGGGTTGAGCACCTCCTGGGTCCTTAGGCAAGAACTGCTCTTCTTCTGATTTCCAGAATAATTCGTCTTCATAAGAACACCCGTGAAGTTTAGAAGGATCATTGGGTGGGTGAACTCTCTGATTTCTCTTGTGTGGTGTGTCCTGGCATGAGAAGGCACAGCTGCCAGCACACCTCGCCAGCTGCCAGCACACAGGTCATCTCCACGCGGCGACTCCCCTGCCCCGACGTCTGAGGCAGAAAAGTCTAGGAAGTGAGAAGGTTTACCTAATTCTCTTCTGTAAGGTGAATAGCGTACGATGGAAGCGTATGGTCATCAAACCAAGAAGAACAGAGCCCCTTTCAGCCCCTTCACCCAAGTCCCTGGGTAGTCATCAGGGGCAGGTGTCAGCTTTGAATGGACAAGAGTTATTTTCCCAGTGGTATGAATTTATGTGTCTATAACGTCCTTGAAACCTAAGCAGGGAGCAGAATGAGCTCTGATGAGCTGATGGGTTCTCCACTGTTGATCAGAAAACTGAGCGTGAGGCTTCCGGGTTACTTTAATTAGCTGGAAACCCCATTACAAAGTCATAGTCCCATCGTGAGCCTTTTAAGATGTTGAAATTTAAGGTTCTCATTTTCACATCTATTAAGTACTTGAAAAAAAATACATAAGTTCAGCTAATCCAAGTTGCTGTTACAGGAGGGTAAAGAATGAATTTCTGCTGCAGACGGGGCCTTCGCCGTCCTCGGCAACTAGCCCACTCCACAGATGGGTAAATGGAGGCACAGGGAGGTGGGAGAATTTGTTTAAGGCCACACAGCTCTGCGTGAAGGAAGGCTTTAGGTTACCTATCATCAGCTCAGTTCTCCTCCTCTCTCTTTTTCATAATTTTATCCATTAGAATTGGAACATTAAACATTGTCAGTGTTTTTACTGTGATAAAATAGGCACAACATAAAGTAATTGAAATTTAAAAAAAATCATCTCTGATTAGGTGAATGGACATAGAACAAAAGTTAAGGGGAGCACCAAGGCTTATACATTGAGGCCCCCCCCCCGTTCTGGTCCTCTACCTAGTCCTCTGCAATTCCTGGCTTGTTGGAGGCATTGTAAGAAGCTGTCTGTTCCATGTCTGATTCCCCCTGAGTGCCAGCATGGCTGCCGAGCTCGGGGCCTGTGAAACGGGGAGAGCGTAAGCCATGGAGCTGCATAGGGGGAGCGAGGGTTTAGATTTGAAAGCTCCCCGAGTGCCAGGTTATTTCCAGCAGCACAGGGGGCTCTTACTTACCATGCAGTTCCACCTTCTGTACCATCACCCAGCCTACGAGAGCGCTCACGCGTGTTGCATGTCGTGGCCAGTAGAGTCCTGCCTGTGCCTTTCTAGGACGCAGGCAACTGCTTCCAGGTCGTTAGGGCTGAGAGCTGGATCGGCCTCTGTGAGCTTGCTGCTGTCCAGGCCAGCAAGCCTCAGGCCTTACTCACCCGTCTTTGGACCGAGCACAGCTAGGCCTTTGGGTGAGGGGGTGAAGGGTCCCCAGGAGCACACAGGCACCGGGGAGCTCACTGCCACTGTCGAGGAACCACATGTGGACAGTAGTGGGCAGCACCTCCAGCCCTGGAACCCTTTGCGTCGGAGCA
This sequence comes from Typhlomys cinereus, assembly GCA_023101885.1. Taxonomy (NCBI): domain Eukaryota; kingdom Metazoa; phylum Chordata; class Mammalia; order Rodentia; family Platacanthomyidae; genus Typhlomys; species Typhlomys cinereus. The sequence goes on along the minus strand of JALPQD010000042.1, from coordinate 149,002 downwards.
ACCAGCTTGGCAGGTCATGGCTCGGGGAGAATTCCCAGCTCGGGAAAACAGCAGCCAAAAGCTCAGCAAGGCTGGGTAGGGAGCCGTCCCGTCTGGAAAGGCTCATCTCCCCACGCAGAGTGAAGAAGGACGGGCCCACAGTGCTGGTGAGTGGCAGGAAAGGATACCGGCTTAGAGGAGGAGCTGCTGATGGAAGGAGGGGGCAGGGCGGGAGACAAGGTGGAGGAAACTTCGCTTTGGAGAGAGAAGTCCTTTGACTTCTGTGCTCTTGGACCTGTGGATTGCGGCTCTGTGTTCTGCTCTAAGGTGGTGCTTTTCAAAGCTCTTGTCCTGCGTCTCGTGGAATTCTTGCCGAGAGATTTTTTGACCTCTACTCTGACTTGGTGACACAGTGAGTCTCAGGTGAGGCCTTGGATCCTGGGCTGGTGTTAAGAAGGGTTCCTTCCAGATGCTTCTAGACTCATCAGTTCATATGTGTCCTCTGTTGTAGCACGGACCCCAGGAGCAGAGAGCCCTGAGGCTGCAGACGGCCACGGGCAGCCAGAGAGCCATGTTTCAGAAAGTGCTCGCGCCCACTGTGACCTGAGAGTGTCTCAGAGCTAACTTCAGTGTTCTTGACAGTTGAAAACACTGAATAGTAATCCACAGATAAATGTTAAAGCAACAGTCTGCTAGAACTAGAACCATAGGACGGCGTGTGTGTGTGTGTGTGTGTGTGTGTGTGTGTGTGTGTGTGTGTCCGTGTCCTAGACTTCTGTACTTTAAAGCAGTTTATTTGGAATTGAGCAAATATGTGTGTCGACTTTGTGTCACCGTGACAAAGTAATTGCGATAATCTTATAAGGAAGAAAAGTTTATTTTGGCTCAGAATTCAGAGGTTTCAGTCCACAGTTGCCCTGTGCTTGGGGCATTGTGGTGGGCTGGAATAAAGAAGATGGTTGTTCGCCTTGTAATGACAGGCAGTAAAGAGAGCAGAGGAGGCCCACGTGCAGTAACCTCTTCAACAACCTGCCCACAGGGACTTAACTTCCTCTAATTCAGCCTCTTACGGCCCTGCCAGTAATACTGTTGACCAGGCACTAGGCCTGGACCTCTTGGCCTTTGGGGGCTATTTGAGACCCACACTGTGCTAGCGTGGTACCAGCTGTTGTTTAGCCTCTGCAGAGAACGGCACTTTGCTTTATTGTTCTGGTCGTTTTAACCATGAAAATAGACACACACTTCAGTTATGGAATTCTCTTCTCAGACAGGAGCCAGGGCCTCAGCCTTCTCAGCTCGCTGGCCAGGACAAGCCATAGCACTGGACACGCAGAGACCCGCTGCCCAGAGGTAAGGTGATCGCCACACCTTTCCTTACCTGCCGCTGTGAATCTGCGCACATCTGTCATTTCCCTTTCCGCTTAAGAGGCAGCTTAGGAGGATGACAGTAGATGAAGGGGGTGTGTAGACGAGTCTGTTGTGCCCGACCCTTTGAGGGAGGGCAGCTCAGCCCTTCAAGAGGTTGCCTGGGGATACTGCAATCTCTTGCTGTGCTTTTTGGAGGCTTGGATTTGAGGCATAAACTTCTGCAGGTCTGTAAGTGGAGAAGACAGCCGGGAGTGGCTTCAGTGCTGCTTGCTTGCAAGGCCCTGTACACGGCTCAGGTGGGGTCTCTGACGGTGAGCTGTCTGTCCAGCTTCACCTGGTCCTCAGCAACTCTTACCTGAGTTCTCTCAGTCAGCGTGCTGGAGCCAGGAGGCATCTGAGCTGTGTGGGCTGTAATGTGTCCTTTTTTGCAACTTGAAAACAACAGGGATGAGAAAAATGCTTTCTCGTGTTGTGTGTATGTAAGCGCAAGCACACGTGCATGCAAGCACATACTCAGGTGTGTGTAAGTGTCCCTGGAGCGTAGAGGACAACCTTGGATGTCATCTTCTGGGGTACTGCCCACCTTCCTTGAGTCAAAATATCTCACTGGCCGAGAGCTCAACAAGTAGGCCACACGGGCCGAGCAGTCAGCTGCAAGACTCCTTCCAGGCTCTGCCTCACCACTGGGCCTCAAGGGTGTGCCGCCAAGGCAAGCCATTGTGTGGACTTCTGGGGCTGAACTCAGGGCCTCGTGCCATAAGCAGTGCAGAGCTGTCTCCTAGTCCAGAACACACTGTCTTGACGCTGCAGACGCAAGTTTGAGTAGCTGATAGCAAATTCCAGCACTTGCTAGTTTTCCTTGAGGAACAGCACTCCCGGGGTGGCAGCTTTTCCACCTCTGTTTAAGTGGGATCTTGTTCCGTCTGGTTTCCTCGCTTGTGCTTGGTACTGCTACTTGGCAGCTAGCCAGGAAGGTGGGCCTTTGGGTCTGTGATTAAGATAATTTGCTTCTGTGTTCTTTCCTCAGCGACAGGCCGGGCTGTCAGCAGCAGAGAGAACAGAGTCCCTCGCAAGTCCCCGGGGCAGTGCAGCAGGAGCAGCAGGCGCCCAGGTCGACAGCATTGTGGGTAAGATCCTTCTCTGACCACCAAGCTCTGATGTAGAACTTGCCTGTGTGCCTAGGCAGAAATCTCTGAGGAGGGAATTGACTTGAAACATGGAGGACAGAAGGAAATGGACACTGTACCCCAAATGAGTGTGATCCTTGCCCAAAAAGCACACGTACTTTTTTTTCCTCTGCTGTCTTGGCAGGATCTCCGTGCAGTGTCTTATCTGAGGCAGCCAGAGCTAGCTCATAGTGCTGGTGTCTGCAGCTTTTCATAGTACTCAGCAATACTTAGGGTTACTAGTGACAAGGACACTAGCTTCACATACATGCACATGCAGGCATGCACACAGGCCCACATACAAACATAAGTACCACCCACATAAACATGCACACATACACATACCACACGCACATGTACAAGCATGCACATGCACACATGCAAGCATACATGCATAGACACATATACACATGCACACACACATACACACATATGCACCCATACAGACACACATATACAAACAAGCACACATAGACACACACAAGTACATACATGCAAAAGTACTCACACATGCACACAGATACATGTGCACGCATGCACATATACAGGTACACATGCATACATATGGGCACAATGTGTACATGTACAGAACATGCACATACACATGTGCTCTCAGACACGTATGCATATGGGTCCCTTTCATATCCTTTCAAGGGTCTTTCAAACTCTTCTGTCTAGTCACAGAGTTTGATGAAGTTATTTTATGGTGCTGAAGCCCAGGGACGTTTAATAATCTGTGTCAGTTGACACATGGTGAACCTTCATCGGGCACCACTGATGCGCTCGCTTTCCTTTATGCCACCCGGGAATCAGGTACAGCAATATGCTTTTAAAGCTATTTTCTCTGATTATAATCCATGTAGAAAACTCAACTGGTGGTTATAGGAACATGTTAAGATTAAAAAAATCTTTTTTTATCTGCTCTTCCTCTCAGTTGAATACTTACCATGTTGGATTTTAAATCTGCACAGAGTTCTGGCATTAAAACAAGCCATTGATTCCCCCAAGCGGGATAGGGAGACGGGAAGGAACCTGGGTAACTCTACAGCAGCCACCAGACTATAGATGCCCCAAGGCTCAGACAGAAGGATGGAGCTGCAATGCTAAACTTAATGAATTTGTTTTTCACAGGGGCGTGGTCTAGTCATTTTGAAATTATATATTAGAGTTGAGAAAAATGAACGACTAACATTCTATATAATAAGAGGCAGGTCTCTCACTGTCTGAGAAAGTTTCAAAAAAGCAGAGAGGGCTGGGGCAACCTTTGCTGGTGTCTCACATGGACATGACTTACAGTTAGGGAAGTAAAGATAAGCGTGCATGTGCATATGGATGCCTGCGCACACTCAGAGGCCAAAGGACATCTGACACCTGCTCTGTCACTTTTCATCTTACTCCTTTGAGGCACGGTCTCTCCCTGAGCATAGAGCTGGCCAGGGAGCCCCAGAGGTCCATCTCTTCTGCTCAGCTGAACTCAGCTTCTTACGCTTGTGCACTCAGCGAGCCATGTCCCGAACCCCAAGCCTGTGGTTTTTAATAGCACGGAACCAGTCCTTATCTCCTGATTCCTACCGTCCCAGGGTCAGATAAGATGGTTACACAAGGGTAAGTATTTGAAAGCTCATGGGAGCTCTGTGCTTTAGTGGCAAGTTCTTTGTAGGAACCAAAACTAACTACTTCCTCAACTCTGAACCTCCTTTTTGTCTCTGAACCCCTTCTGTCACTCACATTCCACATGCTTCACCCGCCTAGTCATTGCCTCCGTGCTTCCACTAACGCAGCTGTGCGTAAAGTGTGTGCGTAAAAGCACCACACTTGTGGGTCCTCATCTTGACCACACAGTGGCCTTCGGTACTATGACAGTCTCTTGACATGCCAGCCAACTCACGTCGCCTGGTGTCTTGGCTGCCTGTCTTTAGCAGGTCTCTGTCCTTTGTGCAAGCTTCAAATACTGCCGCCCTCAGCACATCCTCTAAATGCTCAGTCCCGGCCTGTTTTTAAGCAGAAAGTGACTCTGTTCACATCTCCAGCACAGTTACCACATGTGTGCAGATGAGTCACAAATTTTATCTTTTGCTCTTGTTTCCCAGCTGCCTGTTTGGCGTGTTCACTGAGCTAAAACAAACTTAAGAACCCAAATGCGTTTTAAATACTAGCTTGTCTGTATGGTAGATGAAAAGCATCGTGAGTCGTTGCCCTTGACTGCAAGTAGATCAAGTGGGGAGGGGCAGAACTTACGGTAGACCTCATAAGTAACATGACCAATCCTCGTTTCAGATCCCATGTTAGATCTGGATATTCAAGAATTAGCCAGCCTCACAACTGGAGGAGGAGATTTGGAGAATTTTGAGAGACTGTTTTCAAAGTTAAAGGAAATGAAAGGTAACTACCTCCTCATGTCTCCCGCGTTCTCCTGTCTCAGCTGCTTTGTTCTGGACGCCTCCTACGCTGGATGCTGAGCTCTGGTCTGGAGAGATGTAGCCACTTGGCAGCTGAACTTGGGGGGCTGGACCATTCTGTTGGTAAAAATTCCTCATAGGAACATTTCCTTTCTTCTTTCCTCTTACCTTTCTTTCTTAAGCATCTCTTTCATTGTGTCTCATTGACAGAGAGTCTGTAAGATCCATCAGTTTACTTTCAGCATTCTGTCTGGGACATTTGAGAGACTTCAGCTTCCTAAATATGTCTTGAATCCCAGCTCTCATCTTTGGTTGTTAGAATGCCTCTTCATTCCAGATTCTCCTGTGCTATTAGACAAATTTCTTAAGATCTATTTTCCTCCCTAGACAAGGCTGCGACACTTCCTCATGAGCAAAGAAAGTTGCATGCTGAAAAGGTGAGATGAAGAATCAGGTATTACTGAGTGTCTGCAGAAAGACCAGTCCTGTTATTCTTACATGTTGCATGCGTAGATCTGAAGAGTCTCATTGTTACTGTCTCACTGTATGTTAACTTTTACACCCATTGACTGTTTCTACAATCACAATGCACTTAACAGCAGTCAAACGAAGACAGCTCAGAAGTGATGTTCGCCTTCCTGTTAGTCCGGAACACTCTTAGTTGTTTTGTTTGGTTATTACCAGTGCAACACATGTTCTTGGCAGGAAATGCACATGGTCGCTGACATTCTATTTTATGAGTCAAATTGTAATTTATTTCTCCAGTCCTTCTCTGGATGTGGAGGCAGCAGCGTGTGCACTTTGGGCTTCTGTAATCAGGAAGCTACCTGCATCCTCACGCCCCGGGGGGAGGGGGGGAGCCTGGGTCACAGGGTGTTCGGGGCCACGTTGCCAGAGCGCTGGAGAGCTGAGAGTAGAATTGTCGTTATCAGCTGGTTTGAAGTGTTGCCACGAGATGAGCTGAGGTTAGCTGTGGCCTAATACTTGCCCACCTGCTTCTCTCTGCAGGTGGCCAAAGCATTCTGGATGGCAATTGGGGGAGACAGAGATGAAATCGAAGGCCTTTCTTCTGATGAAGAGCACTAAGTTACTGCCACTAGGTCTGACTAACACACTAGCGCTGCACGCTGGAGAAATTTCCCTTCTCAGCCGACTTACGTTGCAGAGATTTCCATTCTCATGTTGCCACCTGACTAGTTTTTAGGATCCCCTTATTAGCTTGGGAGGTCTTTTCTCCAGCAGAAGCGAGTGAAGAACACAGGGCAATGATAGTGAGAACTTCAAATGCACATTTTCTAAGAATGATGGAAGATGAAGCTTAGCGATCTGGGCCAGAACGGTGGCTCAGGCCCGGAGCCAACCTGGGCTACAAGGGAGACCTATGTCCCACGTGCAGCCAGGCAACATCTCTCTTCATTGCCACAGGTGTTGTCAGCCCGTCGACGAGCCTGAACTAAGATTTTCTTCTTTTTTTCTTTCCTTTCTTTCTCTTTTTTTCTTTTCCTTTTTTTTTTTTAGAAAGAAGAAGGTAGCTCTGGATTCAATTCGTGTATCATTGCGTGTGGTTAGGGCAGGGCCCCTTTCACGTAGAGTGTCTGAGGTCCCACTGTAGAGAAGGGAAGGTCAGTGCGTGCATTTCGCTGAGAAGCAGGTTTCCCGGCAAGGGCTCCCAGAACACCTGTGCGTTGCACGCCAGTCCGGTGCTGTCCCTGCTCCTCAACATATCAGAGCGGCAACCCTGAAAACAAGGCAGCAGAGGTCACTGCCAAGCAGCCACACGGAGCAGTGGTGGGGGTGCGCTGGGCGCCTCCTGGGGCTGTCCGTTCTCTGTCCTGGGTCGAGTCTGAGTGGGTTGGCCCCCGGGCTCCTCACTGGCGGAAGCCTAGAGAGAGAAAGGCATCTTTGTGTTCGCTCGAGCCCGCCCAGCCTCTGGCAGAAGCTGCTGTTTCCACCCTAGCATGGGGACAACAGGAGATAGTGGCAGGCTGCGTGCGGCCTGCCGGGAGTCCCACGTGTAGAACCTGAAGCAGACGCAGGAGGAAGAGAGGTTCAGCCAGGCTGGATCTGCCCCCAGGAGCAGACAGTGCCTCTGCCGGGCGCCTTCAGGGAGCAGCTGCCATTGGCTTGCCCAGCGCTGTCTCTGGACGCCAGCCCATCCATGGGCACCGTTTCTCTGCGGTGGTCTTCTGGGTCCTGTGTCAGTCATCCGTTGAGGATGTCTAGGAAGTGGCTCTGGGCTGCCAAAAAGGCAGAGCGGGATTTTGGAATATATATTAAGCCACGGATTTAGGAAAACGGTCTAAAAATTTTGTTGACAAAAAAAAGCTAGGTAATTAAAATGTTTTATTTATAAAGCCTGTGTTTCGCCATGGTTCTATCGTTGGGAGTTGGGGGGGAGAACCCTGACATTGCCCTTTGGACTAGACAAAGACCTAAGAGCTTGTCAGGCTCAATGTTTCGGGCTTCTCCGTGCTCATGTGTACTGTCTCCTCGTGCTTCTAAGACCTCAGCCATTAGCCCTTCTTGGGCACTTGGAGGTTAAAGGTGGTTCTACTGTTGACTCAAGTGTGATCCCGATCTGTTGCTATGGCAACAGGCACAGTCTTCTGGCGTGGTCTGTGTCCAGGCCTCGACAAGTTGCAGACCCCCAGCCTGGATGTAAGGTAAGAGTCTGGCTTCTGTTTGAAATATCTGTGTAACACGCTGCTTGGCCACCGTCGCAGCTGGCAGGTACATTCGATGTTCAGGGAGTGTGGTCACGAAGGTTGAAGGGCCACAAGTGCTGGAAGCTGGAGAGGAACAAGAGGGAGATTTTTCTTCCCTGAGAAAATCATGTGTTATATAATAATTTCAGAGCGATGAAGGCATGGATATTTTTATAATTTCAAAATATGCCGTCCTGCCAGAGTCGGAGATTGACAGAAGCGGTTTGTGTGCTGTCTATTTATAGGGCTGAGCCACGTGCTTCAGAGACGCTGCCGATCTGGGGAGGCCTGGCTTAGATGGCTGAGTAATAAGGGACTCGGTTCAAGGAACACGGAGCACACACCAGGCTCATCCTGCAGATGGGCAAGAATGGGAGCCTGGCACATGGCCAGTGCCACGCTCTCATTGCATGGGGGGTGGAAACGGACGAGCTTCGTGCCCTGGCTTGTCAGATTCCTCCATCCCTGAGGGTGGGTAAGGCAAAATCTGCACTACCTGGAGCTGTGGTGTCTGCTGTGCAGAGCTAAATTTAGCAAACGTGTCGCTGCTGCCGGGGGGCTCTGCTCGATGGGGAAGGAGCTTGGCGAATGTTCCGATGACCTAAATTTGCCCCCTCCCGGCCCCATTTATAACAGACAGTTGAGCTACAGCATTATGTTATCCAGTAACAACTGCACTGTGGATCAAGAAAATAGAAATCTGGTCATGTGAGCAGAACCTGGAATGGCCTCAGGCCAAGCACGGTTTGAACAGCAACAAATTCCCTGAGGACTAATGTCTGCATAATTTGCATAGCTTACAAAAGTCACATGATAAATGTGCAGAGCAGAGTTCAGGTTCTTTGATTTCTGCACCTCGGGCCTGTCAGCTTTGGAGAAAGAGTCTTGGAGATGCTGAGCTTTGTCCTTTGACATTAGCGTCTGTTCCTAGCATCTCAAGTCTTTGCAGCTTCAGCCTCTTCTAGTATCAGAGCTTGTGACTAGGTTCTAAGCTGTTCCTTTGACTTGTGAATTGAAGGGTTGACCGAGAACAGCAGTGGCGCACGCCTTCCTCGGCCGCGGAGCCTGCAGCGCTGTCATGATTTACAGCTTTGCTGTTGCCTGGTGATTCTGAACGTGGCCTTGAAGCTGCTACTGTGTCTTCAGAACACAAGATTGGGGGTGAGGAGAACTTAAGCTCTTCTATGTTACCTACTTTTCATTCTTTGTTTTCCTTTTTCTCCCCACTTTCATGTGTGTGTGTGTGTGTGTGTGTGTTTTGCACGTGTACACTGTGTGCGTGTGGGATGCACATGTGGAGATGTGAGCTTGGTATTAGAAATCACTAATCACCTTATTTCTCTTGAGACAGGTTCTCCAGTCAAATCCAGAACTCATCTGCAGGCCTAGTCTGGCAGCCAGCTTGCTCTGGGGGTTCCCAAGCTTCACCTTCCAGGGCTGGAATTACAGGTGGGCCACCATGCCTGCCTGGCATTTTGCAGGGATCTGGGGGTCCAAACTCCAGTCCTTTTGTTATGCGACAAGAGCTTTAGCTGCTGAACCATCTCCCCAGCCTCATTCTGTTTTTGAAACAGGGCCTCCCCGTGCAGCCCAGGCTGCAGTCCCCCTACCTTGGCCTCCTGCCTGCCCAGATAGCAGTCACGCTCCTCTGTGTGTGCACCTGTTGGTGGCGCACATTCGCTGTCATGTGACCTCAGCCAGCGGTAGCCTCCCAACTGCTCAGATGGAAGAAGTAAGCGGTCCCTGCCCCTCTGCCACCCGCCAGGTGGCTCAGTGCCGCAGAGGCGTGGGCACTTCATGGAAACAACAGCATTGAGAGAGATTCTTTTACCCTGAGGTTCAAGGGTGTGGTCTGTACCCACCGAGCCTCCCCGAGAACGTCTCCCACTTGTCCGTGCAGCTCTGGTAAAGGCTGAAATAAGAATCCACGATCCAGCCGACGCTGCCTGAACCACATTGGTTCCAGAATCAGAGTGCGTGGCTGAGGATTCAAATCGCTTTCCTGTGAGAGCTCGGATTAATTCCGGTGGGAATAGCAGCAGTCACAGGTGACAGAATGCCAGGCAGCGTGGGAAAGGTCTGCCACCAGCCTTTACCGCAATGGTTTCAAATGAAAGCCCACCTTGGAACCCCCTGGAAGGCCTTAGCGGAATTTCTGATTGAGGAGTGTTAGGGTGGGATGCGGGAAGCTGCATCTATAGCATCCTGCTCAGCACGCCGTTGCCTTCAGGAAGTGATGCTGGTGTCAGGGTAACGCATAGCATGCGGGCAGGTGTGGAGGAGGCAGGACCCTGTTTACTGTAGGGTGCAGCAGATGCAGGAAATGAGAAACCTGAGTGTGACGAGAAATCCCAGGTAGTCCATTTTAGAGAAGTGTCTGTCGTCACAGGTCGGGAATGTCAGAGGAGGTCTTGGGCGTGTGGAGCTTACCCACCCTAGAGGGCACTGAGAAGCCTAAGAGTTTTGAGCAAAAAGTGGTTCCACTTGTAATTGTGTTCTAGGGAAAACTGGCGATACTTTTGTTGATATCCATTTAATCAGCTGGCCGAGTGGAAGATTCCGAGGTAACCACCGCTCGGTGCCGGCTACCACAGACAGAGAGAGGGGAGGGAATGAAGTAATTGTGTAATACGTTTGATCTCCCTGGACTGGAGGCAAACAAACTGGAAGGTTTGAAATAAGCGTAATAAAAGGAAGTCAGGACCTATGTTTTGATAACATTCCTTCAGTTGTTTAAAATTACAGAAATTAGAGTTGCACAGTGGAAACATGCAGAAGATATTGCTAAGGTAGCATCTACTCAATAGGGCACTGGTCTGTTTATTCAGCGAAGTGTAGAGGGGCACAAGAACCCAGAGGTAGAAGAGTGCCGCGCCCTGCTCTCAGAGCTCGTGACGGAAGGTAGGGATGGTGCGCAGCGGAGACGGGTAGTGGAAATGGAGCAGCTTCCTGGAGAACTTTGAGCCCAGTTGCAGCACACTGCTGCAGGGGGCTGGCTGGCACTGATGCAGGGGGCTGGCTGACCAGGTGCTCTGGATGCTCAGAAGGGCTGGGGGCAGGGACAAGTGATGTGCTAAGGGGACACGCATGAGCAACCCTGGCGATCCACACACCGCAGCTGCTGGGCTGCAAAGGGTGAGGCAGGAACGGTTGACCAGGGGCATGAGGCGGCCAGGTGATCCACAGGAGACCTGAGAATTTGCACTGTGGACTACGGACGTGAGGTGGACGATGCTGGAGTCAGGTTTATGGTGTGGATATGAAATTTCCCAAAGACCCATGCATCAAGCCTTGTTCCCCAGTGAAAGTCACTTGGGAAGGAGGTTCTCTCTCTCCCCCCCTCTTTCTCCCCCTCTCTCCCTCCCTTCCCCTCTCCCCACCTTTGATCTGCTGTGAGATAATTTCCCACCATAGGCTTCTGCAGTGATGTGCTTTACTGTTGCCCATGGCAACAGGGGCAAGTGACCATGGACTGAAACCTCAAGCCATGAGTGAAAACCAGCCTTTTCTCTTACTAAGGTGATGATCTAAGGTATCTTGTTAGTGGCAAATCTGAATTTATAGGGGAGCAGTTAGGTGCTGGGTTGGGGCTCAGCACTGGAGTGCTTCATGCAGGGCAGCAAGTGCCGGGGTCCTAGGAGCACGGGACCCAGAGCAAGGGCAAGTGTGACATTAGCCAATAGCATTTGGGCACCTATGAGGTCAGCAGGGTGGTCCAATGCACTCTGTCTTGAAAGCAGTGAGCCGGAGCTCCCAGCAGCACTTGGTGCCACAGTTCTGGGGCGTGATTCAAGTCTGAGCAGCGGGTACGATCTGGACACTGCCTCTCAGTGATGCGGCGGTGGAAGGAAGAGAAACCAGGAGCTGCCGAGAACAGGGCGGGAAGGGCCCCCACTGAACGATGTGAAAGGTGGGTCCTCAGCCACTCGTACCAGGTCATGGACACTGGTAGCAGGGTCCTGTTGAGAAAGGTAAAGCTGGGGGGCGGGTAGAGGAATGGGTCAGGGAGATGGTCAGGCAGGAGGCTGAGGCCGCTCCTACAAGCTGGTCCAGCAGCCCCCTCCTGCGAAGGAGGCCTGGGGGGAGGGGTCCTTAGATGATGGGCCCAGCCCTTCTCTGTCCTCCTGGTCCAGCTGCTGCTCTCTTAAGACCCTGGGATCGTTTTGCATTTCGGTCATCTCAGTTGTCTCTTGAGGCCGGTGGAAGCTGTAGGTCAAGAAAGCAGTGCCAGCCCGTCTTTCTCGTGGGACTGAGAAATGCAGAATGGCCTCACGGGAGTGAAGTCACTGCAGCTGGAAAGTTACTTGTAAAATTACTTGTGTTGCGGGAAGCCCTGAAGGCACGGGGGATGTGGTGACCGTGTGGTAGAGGCAGCCAGGTGACATGGTGACCGTGTGAAAGAGGGAGACCAGGTGGGCCCAGCAAAGTGAAGCAGAGACTGACTTTGGAGATTGGGACATGCCAGAGGCCTTGGCGTGCCGGGGATTGAGCTCATGGTCTGAGGAGCGCGTGTCTGCGTGTCAGGGCCCTGCGGCCCGGCCTGGTGCCACGGGCAGGCACAGGGCTGTCCCTCTGGTCTTGCTGCCGCCAAGGTCCCGGGACCTTTCTTTGAAGTCCCCTTTCCACCCACAGACAGCAGCAGGAATAAGACTCCACTTCTGAGCCAGGGGCTTTCCCGTGAAGTTTTACTATTAGAGCACTTACGAGAGAATGGAGCCAGGACGCGGCTCTTCAACAATGGGGTACAATGCTTCATTAACAGGTGCTCTGCTTTAAGATACAAAAGTTAGAAAAATCTAAAACACTATAAATACATGCTTTGTACAAAGACAGTGAAGGCCTGGCTGGCTGAAGAGCGAAGGTTCTAGTCCCTATTCCCCACACAGCCCAAAACAAGTCCACAAGAGCTGGCTTGCCCTACTGCAGTGAAGGCTTCTGGGAAGAAGATGGCTCCGTCTTTGGGGACAGTTCTTGCCAGAGCAGAGGACTGTGTCAAAGGCCTCGGCTTGGCTGGGAGCTGCCGCGTGGCCCAGCCTGGCCTGCGGTTTCTGGAAGCCACTGCGCTGTGCCTCACTCTTGCAGACTGTCCTCGGGAGGAAAGACCTTTCCAACTGTTTGTATGAAATTAAATAGCTCTGGTCTGGTTTTAAGAAATCAATGCATAAATATGAAGACATCAGAGTGCTAGCGGATATGTCTGCAGTAACGAAGGGTGAACTGGCAGGATCGCTGAGAATTTCTCCATCCAGTTTACAGGAGGGGAGTTGCTTTCCCGGCAACAACTTCAAGCAGGTCCCGTGTGTCTCATCCGACACCTCCCATGTGGGTGCCTCGTGTCACTGCCGCTCAGGTGTTGCCTCCCCCACCCATCTGAGAAGGGTCCATTCCTCGAAGAGTCAGTGACAACGCAAAGATGAGGGGTGTGGCCAGGCTTTGTTAAGGGCCTGGTCTGTTCTGGGAGTGCTCTCGGCTCCAGCTACTTATGACCTCACGGTGAGAAGCGCGCTCTGCTGCTGCTCGGAGCCTGCAGGTGCCTCTGCAGAATGGAAGGAAGCTCAGCAATGGCTGTGCGGGGCGAAGGATGAAAGCTCATGCCTGCCTTCAGATGCCTCATCTTGGACAGCGTGGGCAACACAGGTGCGTGCATGCATGGCGTGGACAGCACAGGTGCACGCATGCATGGCGTGCACACGCTATCTGTGGAAAGCTTCCTGTGCCTTGAGTAAAAACATTTAGCCTCAGATTACGTTCTGACTCAAAGGAGCCAAGAGAGGAGGAGCAAACAAAGGACGTGGCAAGTGCTGAAGCTCATTTCACTACGTTAACAATGATGTTAAAAAAAAAATCACTGTCAACAAGAAAACAATATGCTGTGGACACCATCAGGCAAGGGCAAGTCTGCCAGCAGCCTCGCCCTCGTGTCTGCTCTTAATAAGAGAGTCCCCGCTCCCCGCTCCCCACTCCAGGCTCATCTCAACAGTAAGTCTTGCAGAGCCTGCCTGGAAGACAGCCAGCCAGCGTGACAGCCTCTAAAGGCCTGTACTCCACACCGGCGACGGCTACCTGTGTGTACAGAGAATGCAAGTCACTCAGTTGCGTTGGCGCCTTGGTACAGGTGCTGATGAAAAGACTCTTGTGCCCAGAGCTGGTGATGCAGGTCATTGGTGGCAACAGCCGGGTTGGGAGTGTGGCGTGCAAACGATTCCTGTGGTCTGTTTCCTTCTCAGTGTCTAGTCACCCAAGACTGAGAACCAGGGATGTGTTTTTATGTCGTGAGGCCGCTCAGTGGGCCCCAGGAGAGGAAGGCGCTGATCCTTGGGCCCCCCACGGCTGTTATGTTCCGTGATGCCAGGGGCAGTGTACCTCGTGTTGTCTTCCACGGCCTACTGTGGTGAGGGGGGAGAAAAGCAAGGGGCCAAGGAAGTACTCTGGAGGACCCCCCCCCAATTCCCCCTAGAGTTGTCAGACCCGGGCATTGAAGCTGCTTCGCTCGTCCAGATGAAGCCAAAACATGCCTGCGGCTGAGGCTCCTTCCCAAGTACCCAGAAAACCACCATGTGCCACACAGGTAGCCCTTGGGAACCGTGCAAAGGTGGAAAACGCAAGTGGCTTTTAAGAAAGACCAGGATGGAGTTGGAAAAAGCCACAGAATGTTCGCACACCTCTCGGTATCTGGAGTGTGGATGACAGAAGGTTCCTGTGTGGGAGGTAGCAGCGTCCCCATGACCTCTGCACTGCCAGCGTCTGCCTTCTCAGAAGACATCAGGGCTCTCGAGCAGCCTGCAGAGACACTTGTCCCAGGGGAGTGTGTGCCTGCTCCTGTGTCCTCAGGGCTGGGGGAGCAGCACCCGGCGGGAACCATCGTGCAGGTGATGCACCAGCAGGCCCCACCTGGCACAGAACGGGTCATCACGTTTCACGCTGACAACCTGCCACAGGTGGGCACTTTCCTCCCTTCTCCTGGAGGAGACAGGACTTCCGCTGAAATTCCCTTCCTTCTTTCCTAGTGTAAATCCATGCAAACGTGTGGGTGAGTCATTTCATACAGAACAGCAGCAAAGAAGAGAGTACCAACTGCAGGGACATTCCTGCGTGCTGCAGAAGGCAGGCACAGAAGGCCTTTTTCCAGTTGCAATAATTTACACTCGCCTTCTGCATAATGACCATTGAGAGCTGTCTCACTACACAGCAGAGACACTGCCGATCTCGGAGAGCATCTTACGGCCCAGCGCAAAGACCACAGGCCCCTCTGCTCCGAGCCTGCAATTTCAAAAGTATGTATATAAATGAAATAGCCCTTTCACATGCCCAGAGATGTTTCCCTTTGGTGAGTTGGCTACTTTTAAGTCTCAGTTTGCAGAAACCGCTGCCAGAACCTTCTCAACTGTGTGGAGAGCGGCAGCTGCTGGGCCCACTGCTTTGTCAGACAAGAACACCTACCCAGAATTCCTTCTAAGACGTTTAGAAGAGCATACGAGAGGAAGGTGAATTCATGAGTACAGCTGCCCGTGAAAAGCAACACAGCCACAGGCACCAGAACCGGATGCAGATGTGAGATGCTCAGTGGGGGGCTGTGAGCCCCACCATGCCCTCAAGCGTCCAAGTCTCAAACAGTGCGCTGAGCCTTCCAGCTTTCCCCAAAGGGGAGGGACAAGAAAGAGATGGCTCCCGCCAGCATCATCATGGACAGTCCATGTGCGCACTTGTCCTGGCAAGAGTACCAGCGGAGCCACCCAGCGGGGCGGTGGGACTGGGCATGCTCAGTGGAGGAGGTGTTTCCATCCACGCTGCAGTCCTGAAGAGGCACTTTCCCAGCACACTGTGACATCCCAGATCTCTGTCATCAAAGGAGGCCGGAGACCCGGTGTGAAACATTACCCGTTTGCTGCCCAGACAGAAGCCATTTCTTGGCCTTCAAAGTGGGACCACGGGCAGATACATCCGCAGACAGCTGTCCATAAATCCCGGCCTGGGATTTCTTCTGCAGCTTCAAAACAGGTTGGTGCCACCTTAGCGAAACTGAGAAGAACAGGTAGAGTTCTGGTTTCCTCCGTCTCCCCCAAGCCTGCTCTTTTCTCCTCCTCATCCTCCGCCTCCTCCACAAGGGGGTCCTCCTCATCCTCCGCCTCCTCCACAAGGGGGTCTCTAAGACACGCTGGAGCAGCGGATGCTTGGGGAGCCCATCTGGGTGAGAACCTTGTCAAGCCACTGCAAAGGCCCGTTCAGGTGCAGTTCGATCCAGCAGGGGGTGCTGGTTACCGTCTGTCTCCTGCAGAAACAAATGGGGGGGGGGCACAAACAGATCAGAGGACCCCTCTCTGCTTCCACAGCCTGCTTGTTGCTCCCCTCACGTCAGATGCTGCCACAGGCTGGACTGGTACGCTGCCTGAACCTCTCAGGTCAAATTCTTCTGACCAGGGATCTGCTGAAGGGGAGGAAGGAATGTGGACTGCAGGGGTGACCACACCACGCCCCATGGAGGGTCTCCAGTTACAGAGTCCCTGAGTCCCACTTGGGCAGCTACAGCCCCTGGCCATCTCATGTTGGGATGGGGGCGTCTGTGCAAAGCCCACATGATCGAGTTCCTAATGTGCTGATATAATCCCCATCCATGGCCCTATTTTGGAAAATCTTACGAGCAGCGCTAGCTGTGGAACAATTACTGGAAAAAACCAAGGCACACCACACATTTCTTTTCCCCAAAGCACTTTTGTCTAAATTCAGGCCGGGCGGTGACGCAGGTCGCAGGCACGCTCCCAGCGGCCTCCAGCGGGCAGAGGCTATCGCGCTGCGGTGCCAGCTGGAGGTGAGGCCTGGCCCTGGCCTGCTGCAGCACCCTCGGAGCACTGGGCTGAAACCTTACTCTGCTTGGCCCACGAGGCAGGGGAGGGCAAGGCTGTTCTGGGAAGGGGCCGCGCCCGCCGTTTGACTGCTCGGACGTGCTGCCAGGCGGCAGTGACGCAGGGTGGACTGAGAGCTGGCAGGGCACCCCGCAGCTGACACCGAGCCCCGGGACAGACTTGTGCCAGCACGTGGGTGCCACACATCCTCTGCTTTACCTGAAGAAGAGGTTCAGACTTAGACCTGGGTATCTGTTTCCTCACTGAGAACCCAGTATCTAAAGGCACCCCCTTCCCAGTTCTGTTCCCTCAGGACCCACCTTTACGGTACTAGAAACATTAATTTTTGAATCTTACAGTCTCCTTCCCTAAAGCAGCCATGTAAGGCTAAAGGTTAGCTAAAGAATTTCTCTGCAGCTAGACCCTACAGCCAGGTCATCATAACAGAGCCAGAAGTTCTCCTGAGGTCAGACCCCTGGTTGCTTCCCTGGTCGCCCTTCCTACTTTCAGACCAAAGGTGCCTGGGGCCCCCTGGGGCCAACAGAACAGCAGTCGGGAACCGTGAGGGGAGGTGGGTTTTGCAGCCGGCGTCCTTGCTGAGAATGTGACTTTCCACAAGTCATGCTCATCGGGATTTCATTATGAATGTGGCCCAGAGCCAAGCCTGAAATGGGTTTGGCCGGGCCGCAGCATGACTGCAAAACAAACCCATTCCAAACATCTGGAAAAATGAAGAGAAGGGAGAGGAACTCGCAAGGCGCTGGCTCCAGCTGACGTGGGGGCTGAAGAGGGAGCGTGAGCAGAAGGAAGGGCACGCGGCCCTGCCTCGCAAGACCATCCTGGCCGGTGTGGGAAAAGAAGGGACTGGACTCCCATTAATCCCAGTCCAGTGTCCTGAGGAGTCCAGGGAGGCCTGACTGGTACGGGGCCATGTTTAAGCGGTATCTAGAATTCTCTACACCAGCTGTTCCTTGATGACTATTCACCTCCCCTTTCTGTCGACTTCAGTACCTAGAGGGTCAGAGGAAGCAGGCATGCATGTATGTCTCCCCACACAGGGCCCAAGTGGGGAGCTGACCGTGCTGGTGACCTGAACTCCGTGTGGTTACCCACAGCCTGCCTGATACTGACCCCTCTTAGGAGCTCGTGGACTAGCCGGTTGCTCACCCCTCCCAGCCCCCCACCGTGGGCGAGGTCACTCACCTGTACTCGGCTCCCCAGCCTTTGACAAAGCTCATGCGGATGGTGCACATGCGTGTCAGCTGGTAGACGGCCTCGAAGCCCTGGTTGACAGACTGAGCCAGGAGGGCAGCGAACTCCTGGTTGTTGAAGATCTTCAGGTTGCATCCTGCCGATAACGCAAGGCGGCACCGGTGGGCGGGAGTTAGTTACAGCAATTCCTGGACCACCCGAGTGGCTTCACATGGCCTCCTCCCCCATGTTGTCACCAGGCAAGGGAGGGGCCTTCCTGCCCTCAGATCTGCCTCCCATCACGTAGGATGCAGAGAAGGCAGGCCGACGTGGGCTTGAAGGATAAAGGGGATTGTCTGGAGAGTCAAGTGGGCGGAGGGTCGGAGCTGCCTTTCATTTCTGGGCACAAAGTGATTCTCCACAGTACAACTGAAGTTTAAAATAACCCTCTCAGGTGAAGTTCCTTGGCTGAGGGTCAGGACTAGGCCAGCCCAGCCTCTCGACGGCCGTCCTCTTAGAGCCCTGCCACATTGTTCCGTCACATCACACGCTCTGTGCCACCCGCCTCTGCTGCCTCCTTGGGGAGCCCTCTCTGTCATCCTACCAGCAGGCGGTCTCCCGTCTGAGTTACTGGCCTGGGGTTGGTGGCCTCCGTGTGTCACACCCCTCTGTCTTCTTCTTACCCCCACCCCATGTCTCTAGGGCCTTAAGGACAGGAGCAGCTCTACCTCTCTGTCTCTCTTCAGTGCCTGCCGCGGTACATGCCAGGTGTGGCAGGTGCCCCAGGTACGATGCTGGTCTCCAGGGTGCAGAATGAGCCCAGCCCAATCCCCTCCAGTTTCACAGTGCTAATACCACTGAGGAAAAAAGGCAGGGCCCCAAGGCAGTGCTCGAGGCGGGGCTTACCCGGTGGGATCTTACAGACAGTGGCCGGGTGCCAGCCGTAGCGCTGATTGCAGTTGGGAGACTGGACAAAAATGGCGCTGTCGCTCAGACACTCTGCGAAGACCTCGCCTCCAATGTAGTAGAGCCGCACGCCTCTCCCTGGAGGGTTCACAGAGAGACCCCATCAGGAATCAAGTTGGTGCCCCCGGGCAGCTGGGGATGGTACGTACAGTGGGTACAGCGGCAGTGGCTGCTCCAGGCAAGAAAGGCCCAGCGTGAAGCCAAATAGAGGAATCGGGAATCTAAAGTCTGGCTGGTGTGCCCAGCTGCAGCCCTGAGCCCCGTCTGGAGAACGGAGTGGCTGTGACTCCACGGCTGCTGCCACCCTGCTGCTCCGGGTTCTTCCTCCCCGAGGTTCAAGAAGCCTCTGTAAACCCGGGGTGCTCCTGAGGCTTCCCGCCCTCCTTGGACCCTCTTCACGGGAACCGCTTGCTCCGTGTGGTTTGCTAACTCCGTCCATAGGTTGTATCACTTACTTTTCCTTCATCTCCCAAATCCATTCCAGATGGACAGAAATGAATTTTAAATTGGCTCAGCACTCCAGCAGTTACGTAAACAGTGAGCCCTGCTTGGTGGGGATATCCCCCGCTGCTCAAGAGGGGCCCAGAAGCAGAAAACAGCTACACTCAAAGCCCAAAGTCACGCGGGTGCAGGCCAAGTGACACGCCTGCACACCCGTCTTCCCCCCACACCCCGAGAAGGTGTAGCCCCCCAGAGCAGCCTGCCCCGGCCCCCCGCCTCGTCTCATCTTCTGTCCGTTCGTGGACAGTTCCCACAGCACACTGGCCAGCATCGTGCGGGGCAGGTCCCCTCACTGGTCACGCCCAGATCCCAAGCTCGTTCCTGGAGCCCTTCAGCCAAGCTCAGCCACTCCTCCTATCGTCCCCATCCTGAGTTCCAGTGCTCTGAACTCTGAAGCCATCATTGTCCCGAGCAGGGGCCGTAGCGTGGGAAGAGTGCCCTTCTCACGTGCACAATGCCCTAGGTTTGCTTCTCAGCACCTTGCCGGCTGGCCATGGTGGCACAGCACTCAGCGTTACAAAACTCAGAG
Organism: Typhlomys cinereus; assembly: GCA_023101885.1. Taxonomy (NCBI): domain Eukaryota; kingdom Metazoa; phylum Chordata; class Mammalia; order Rodentia; family Platacanthomyidae; genus Typhlomys; species Typhlomys cinereus. The sequence goes on along the minus strand of JALPQD010000042.1, from coordinate 129,358 downwards.
TGTCGTGAAGCACTGTACCAACTGAGCAACGGCCCCTGTTTTGTTTTCATAGTGGTGGAGATGGAATTCAGAACCTCACATAAGCTGTGCACGTGCTGTCTACTTGAGCTACATCCCCAGCCCACCCTCTCTGTACTTTATGAATAGTTTCAGTACGTGGACTTCCCTTCCTCATCCTCTTGAACCAGGCGTTTCCCTTTGCGGCTTCTGGATTTTCAGAGATTAACAGTGTCTCTAGCCTGGTCAACTCTAACGCCAACTTGAGGGCAGCCCTGGGGACAGCGGGGGGGGGGGGGCCTAAGCTGAAGGCGGGGCGCTAGGCCAGGGAGGCTTGCCGTGGCCTAGCGGGGGACAGAGGAGAGGAAGTGGGCATCGTGGTACCAATGTGCCTCCGCGTGAGCTCCACTGCCGCATTCCTGTTGACGTTGGACAGCAGGCCCAGGCAGAAGCGCTCCGAGTTGGAGGGATCGGTGAAGCCGTCCACTGTCATCGATGGCTGCGAGGCGTGGAACGTCTCCCCGACACGCTGGTTCAGCTCGTAGTAGGAGATGGAGCACCAGAAGGCCGGCTCGCAGTAGGTGACAGGCTGCAGGTCTGCAGAGGAGAGACACGGGGTCCCCAGGGACACCTTGGAAGACCGCTCCCACCTCTGCAGCCCCCATCCTCAGTATATATGTACTTTGCAGGACCTCAGGGACATCTTTAGGGCCCGAGTGAGCCTATGCACAAAGGTGCAAAGTGTTCGTTCTTCTTAGTCCCACAGATGGCCTGGCCTTGCTATGGTCAGACGCAGTGTTCAAGGAGAATCCCACCCAAACCTGAAGCAGGGTCAGTCACTGACCAGCACTGTGATAGACCCAGGGCACCATGGGTACAGAGTGGACCCTCGCTGGCTCTCAACGTCTGTTCTCCCAAGGCTTTAGCTTGGATGCTGCCCGGCTGAGCAAACATGGTCTAAGGAGCAGCAGTTTACTGGCTGGGGGATTTTGAAAGGGCCATCGCAGCCTAGCAGGAGCCCCACCACACCCCACGTATGTGAATGTGTGTGCCAGCCGTGTCTTTCGCCACAGAAGACACTCCAGCTTTTTGTGACTGCCAGCTGCACAGAACACACCAGAAAGTAGCTTTGAACCAGTGCTGACTGTCTCAACCAGGAGCTCCCCAGAACAGACCTATCCCTAGCAAGTACACTGCTCTTCAGGACTGCTAAAAGAGGTGCCCCCCTCCATCACCCGGCCTCCCACTTCCATGTCCTATGACCCAAGCAGAGTTACGTGGCTGCCCAGGCCCCCACTCCCACCTCCAGATTCCCCTTAGTAGGCCAGGGCTCCCCGCTTACGCTGCCACAGCCTCCTGCAAGGCCGCCTGTGCCCAGCACCACCTGCAGCTACTCTGGCATGCTGTGCCAGCCCTGGGATGGCTTCTCCCAGCTCCTCCCACCCTGTCCCCTGCCTGCTCGAAGACTCAGTCTTTCACTCAGTCGCACCCTTCAGTTCATTCTCCTGCCCGGGGTACTCACATGCATGAAAAGCCCCTTTGCTATTTGGTTTTCTCTGTGTGAACTTGTCTCCGGAAGCAGCCCGACTGTGCCGCCTGACCTCAGGTCCCAAGACCCCTCTCTTTTCTTCTGCATGGGACTTGGGGCAGGAAAAGTTCAGCTCTAGCCCAAGGACCCTCTCCACTGCATGCCAGGGACCTACTGGAGACCCCTGCTCACTCGCCCCCGAGTTGTGCCAAGCCCCCGAGAATGACTGAAGCTGTGCTGCCCATAGGGCGGGTTGGGGGGGATGCCCTGTCAACAGAAGCACCCTGATTTGTCCTGACCATACAGGAGGTTCGGCTGCATCCTCAGCTTCTACCCCTGGATCCTGGTGACATACCTCCTCCACCTCATCCTCCCAAGTGACAACAAAAATTGTTCCCAGGTGCTGTCCAATGATGTGTCCCCCAAGCCTAAGAAAGATGCTGTCCCTGATATTGAACAGGTCACAGCATGGGGACCCGCCTTGGCACGCACTGAAGGAAGGGGCAGTACACGGCTAATGCACGCGGCGTGAACAGGAAGGACAACCTTCACGCTGTGACCTGTCAGGACTCCGAGTGGAGATGGGGAAAGCTTCCTCCCTCTTCTCCGGGGTGGAGGGACAGGAGCAGAGCTGGAGGCATCCGCACAGCTTGCCGTACAGAGAGGGGCAGGGCGGGCCAGGAGCAGCCGTGGCCTGGGCTCCCGGGCTGAGCTACGTCAGCCACATCCGGCCCTGGTTTTGCTCACTGCTTCAGCATTCCAGCGAGATAAGCTCAATTCTAAACAACGTGGCCTCCAGAATGTGCTGCACAGCTTTGGAGACGCTTAAAAAGCAAGAGAGAGGGACCTGAGCACAACCCAAGTTTTCAAAGTGATCGAGCAACACGGCAGAGCTGCTGGCTGCGCTGAGGCAGCGGGGCTCCGTGTTCTGGAAGACAGCTAAAGCAAGCCATCTAGGTCACTGCGCGTGGGTTGCGTCGGCCTGAAGGGGCAGCTTGGCTGATCCAGGCTGGCACGTGCAGTTCACTGAGTGATGCACAGGCCAAACCCTCACCCCCAAATCAGCAAGTCCTGTTCCAAAACTCTCTGATTCTAGTCCAGACGAGTGTGAGCCCCCCCAAAAGGGCAGTGACACCCCACCAGTCCAAACAAGCAAAGCCGTAAACCACCCACAGTGTTGCATGCTGCCAGAACTTTGCTTCGGTCCAAAAAGTCCTCCCGAACAGATCTGAGCCCTTCACTCACCCTGCGACCCAAAGGCACACTGGGCGGGAGAGTTTGGATGCAGCTGGACTTAGGGAGGCGCTGGCTTGGGGAAATAGTGTCTGGCCAGAGCGGACTGGAGACTGCATTTCAGAGGATGCTACAAGCACTGTCCTGGCATAGACGTTAGACTGCCCAGGGAAGCACCCCAAAGGCCACCCTGCCTTCCAGCTCCTTCCCGCCCATCAGCACCAGTTGGCGTAGAGAGCAAAATGCCTTCTTCAGCCAAAGGAGCTGCAAAGTGAACAGGATGATCACCATCACTGGACCCTTCCCTCAGTGGCGTTCTGCCAACCTACCAGGGGCCTTGCCCCAATCCTCAGCAAGAAAAGACAAGCTGCAGTCAGGACTCCCGGGAGGAAAAGGTGGTCGCTGGTCTGTGAGATAACAGCCACTGAAAACACTGGGTTGGCTCTGAGCTTCTGAACAGATAGAGCAAACAGGGAACGTTGGTGTTTGAGTATAGATCTGAACTGTCTGTCCGCAGATTCATGCACTGAACACTTCATTCCCAGCTCTTTGGGGGAGGCTACAAATGAAACCTTTGTGGTGTGGGGGTCTAGCTGCAGAGGGAAGACCCTGAAGGCAGGTGTGGAGGGTTACAGCCTGCCCTGGCTCCAGAATCCACCAAGATGTGAACAAACTGCTTCCTGGAACCCTGCCAGCACACCTGGCTGCCGCAGCCACCAGGGCCATTCCATGAGGACGGCTGACAGCTGACATCTCTGCAAGAGCCTCTCCTTAAGTTTCTGCTTGTCTTCGTGTTGCTGTGATAAAATGCCCTGGCTAAAGCAACTTAAAAAGATGAAAGGTTTATCTTGGCTCACAGTCTCTCATGGGGGCGTTGAGGCAACCACCGTTCACACCCCTACAGTCAGAAAGTAGAGCTCACCAGTACCCAGCTTGCTTTCTCCAGGGTCCCAGATCCCCGCCCACAAGTAAGATGGGTCTTCCCCTGTCGATTAACATAATTGAGATAATATCTTTCAGACACCTACAGAGACCAACCTTAGTCTAGATAATCCCCTGCTGGAGGCTTGTCTCCCAAGTATCAAGTTGTCAATTAACATTCACCCCTCATCTCTGTCAGGTATTCTGCCATATTAACAGCAAATACCTAACGTGGCAGGTCACGTGCAAATGCTTTCGAGTCCCAGAGCACAGGAAACAGAGCTGCTTCTGAGAGGAAGCTCTAATCTTGGGGAGGAGGGGCGTGAGGAAGGTCCCCAAATCATCTTCCCTCTAACTCCAGCGGGCCGTGGGGTTCAAGAGGTAGCCAGCAAGGCCCATGTGCCAGTGAGAGCCCCTGTTCAAAATTAAGTCAAGGTGGGCAGCAGCCGAGGTTGAACCGATCTCTGACTTCCACAAGCACACACACGTGTACCTGTATGCACATGGGCCTTGACTCACGTGCGCACGCGCACAGGAGAAAGGGAATCGGTCGGCAACGCCGTTTCATACTCAAAGGCTGACTGAGGTGCCCCACAGGAGAATGAGACTGGGGAGTGCTGAGGCCACACGCCCCCCCACACTGCTGCCCCCTCCATCTCTCCCCACAGCAGAGACACAGACAAGACCTTCCTGCACCAGGCAGCCAGGGCTCTGCCCTCCCTGGCAGGGCATGAGCCCAGCTTCTCAAGTGGCATGGGGTGCTTAATTCTCAGCTGGCCCCCTGCCAGCCTCACGCACTAGCTGGCTTCGGTTCCGAGCCCTGTTCCAAGCTGGCATGGACTTTCTGTTTTGTTTCAGGAAAAGAAAACAGAATAAAACCCAGAAGGCAACACTCGGATTAAGGGATGCCTATTAAAAACATGTGCAAAAGATTCCAGTCAGCAAAGGCGAAGGCAAGAGGGGGAAATTAACTTTCTCCTGACTGGAAGCAGGGAACAGGCAAAGGCCCTGGGCATCAAGCCCCGCAGGGACTCATGGTCACAACAGAACAGTCTGGCTGGTCAGGGGCCTTCCAACTGCAGGGCGCTGCCTGACTGGAAGACCCCTTTAGTTCCCAAGTCCCTTCTGGCCATCTCACCTCTGCCTGTTCCCTCTCTCCCTGCAGTGCCCTTCTCCCATCTGCCCACCAGAGGTGACATGAGACATTCTCTCCTTGATGTAAAATCCCCTTGTGACCGGCCACCTGGCACCCACTCCTGGCCACAGGGTTAGTTAGATCCAGCCTATACCTATGGGGTGAAAGCAATAAGCCAAGATGTGCACACAAGACCCACCAGCTCTTTCGCCTCCAAGTGGGGTACAGCCACAGACAGAGTGCCGGACCCCTCCCCGTTCTCCACCCCCTATAGCTAAGGGGACACCAGCAATCAACTGTCTCATCTCTGTGATTTCACGAGCCCACCTAAGACTGCAGATAGGAGGTGGCTTTATAACCCAGGGGCCTTCCACCTTCCGGCTGCCCGCTCTGTAACCTGGCCCTCCCCCCACACCTCGCCCAGCCCCGGAAGGCTCACTACGTTGGACACTGCCTAGGACGCTCCTGCTGCCCAGGGCGCTCCCTGAACCTCCGCTTCCTTAGCCTGCCACTCCCCACATGTGTCACTGTGAAGCAGGGAACGACTTACTCACCGGCAGGATCCGGCCTGTTGAGTTCTCTCCCTACCTGCCGCCTCCTCCCCCTCTATTTTCCTCAATCCCTCTGACCTAGACACTTAGGAAATTCCAGGTGACCCACCCAGCACAATGTGTCATGACGGAAACATCCCCTTCTGGGCAAAAACAGAGGTCCCCGGGGTTCCCCAGAGCTGGACATGCCCAGCTGGGTCCCAGTCATGCCTGCGGGCCACTGAGGCGACCTGACTTGTGACCACAAAGGCAGCTTCCCAGACCCAAGCCCTGGGCTGGGGCCCGGAGAGGGAAGGCATGGCAGAGGATCCGGGGTCCTCACGCTGTGCTGCTGCAAATCCTGAGATGCCCCCTGCATCTCTGATGCACAGCTGGGGCACACGATAACCCAGCCCAAGGCTGCTGCGTCCACGTGCCTCCCTTGAATGTGACTCCAGCCTCGCCCACCCCCCACAGACTGCTCGCAAAGCTGCCCTCCAACCCGAGGTCACCCCCAAGCCGCTGCTTGCACCTCTTTTAATTCCTCTCTCAGAATCTCCACTGCTGCCAGGACATTCAGGGCTGGAAGGGTCCAGTGGGACCACCTGATGTGGGTCTCTGCCCAAGTCCTGGCTCTGGCTGGTGGAAGACTTACCCTAGATGCAGAACTTTCTGGCAGGTGTAACTAGACCAGTGCCAGTCGCACCCCCTCTCCCTGAAGCCAGGCTTGTGGGCATCTCTGCCGCCATTAGGACATTACCTCAGGCGCCCAGGGAAAACAGCCCAGTGGGTGAGGAACCTTCCACCTTCCACTCGCACACCCGGCAATCTGAATTCAATCCCTTGGAAATCCATGTGGTAGAAGGAGAGAACTGATTTCTGGAAAGCAGTCTTCTGACCTCCATCAGAGGTTCTGCATGTATGGGCACATGTGTATGTGAGGGCACGTTCCCATCTCATGAACAAGAAATGATTTCAGAATTCTCCTGTCAAGCTACAGCCCGCGGAGGGGGCAACAGAGACGAGAACCGAGCTGACGGGGGCTCTGCTTCCAGTCTGAGCTGAAGACTCGCGTCATCCGCCGTCTAGACGCCCCCTGGAACAACCAGGCTGGTCGACTGAGGCAGTGGTCACCCCCAGGCTGGGCTGTGACCCACACGGTTTCACAGTGCCTGCCACAGCGGCCCATCTGGCCGCACCAAAAGAGCTGCCTGGCCTCAGAAGGGTAAAATGGTTCAGACATCCTAAAGCAGCTCATCTTCAAAGCTGAAAGCCCCGGGTCAAGTTCAAAACCTCACGTGTGGAGCTGGGAGATGGCTCAGTGGGTAAGAGTGTCTGCTGTGCATGCGTGAGGGCCCAAGTTCAAATCCTCAGAAACCACATAAAAAGTCAAGCGCAGTCACAAGCAACTACAAGTAGGAGACAGGGACTGCTGGCTGCTGGTCTAACTCCAAGTGCAGCCAGAGACCCTGTCTCAAGACAATAAAGGGGGGAGGGGTGACGAGCAGGACACGATGTCCTCTTCTGACCTTTGGGCAGTGCACATCTTCACACACACGTTCATATACCATGGACACCAAAACCCCAACATCTAGTTCCTAGTCTTCGCTAATAGTCGTCTGCAATAGCTCGTTTTCACGGGTTTGGTTCTTCCCTATCGAGATTGTGACTTTCTCTCGATGAAGACCCTCGCATTTAGCGAGAGCACGTTACAGAGCTGTTACATCACGCTCCACTCGGCCCATGTCAGCCTATCTCAAAAGGTCTTCACCCATCTCCCGGTATTCCAAATGATGAGCTTCCTCTGACGCTGTCAGAATCAGCCAACAAAGGAGCCAACAGCCCACCTCAGCCACCGTGGCCCCCCCAGACTGAGCAAGCACAACTGCATTTCCCGACTTGCAAAGCACACTCAAGGCCACAAAGCTCCCAAACCAGCAGTTCAGAAGCTCCCTCGGCAGAAGCACAGACATGACATTTTGAGCCCTGTTGTCACAAGGACTCCACAAAGCCCCTCTCTCCCACGCAGAGCAGAGTGACCGTCAGGAAACTGCCCTGCAATCAGCTAACAGGGCTGTTCTGGGAGCAGCAAGGCTAGCGATCTGCACGTTGTAAGCTATCATCGCTTTTGGACAAGCGTCCAAAGAGGAACCAGGGGACGTCATAAGATAATAGAGACGGAGCATAGAACAGGCAGACAGATGAGCGGCCAGTGGCCTGGGACAAACATACACCAGCCCCCCAAACACCAGGGAGGCCACTGCGGAACAGCTGTGTTGGGGAGCGGCCATGGGCATGCTGCTTTCTCCCCCAGATCCCTTACACGTTGCTGTTGTGGTAAGGGGTTGCTAGAATCCCCCAGCACGTCTGAAACCAGCCTCGGGGAGCCTTGCGTGGGGGCCGCGTCTGCGCAGCTGCCTGTGACTTTGAGCCGCGCACGTGCGCGCGGCCGACTTCAGCCTCGTCCCCTGGGCTCGACGATGTCTGAGGGATTTTTCGTCCCGTCACGTCTCACCACCCCTCAAGGGAAACACAAACCCGGCCGTGGCTGCCTCTGCTGCCATGCATGCTCTCGGGTTTCTCTGTTCTGGGGTGACCCCAGAATCACTGTAACCAGAAACCCAGATGGGCCAAGCTGGGCTGACAGCGAGGCGCCGAGGAGGGGGGGGCTCACCTTTGGGGCTCCTCCCCCATTCAGAGAAGCGGCTGCTAGGGGGGCGGGGAGGGGGTGTGGTGTGAATAAAGAGCTACTCACCCAAGTTATTGTGTGCTGGGGACATCGGATTGGGGGAGAGGTTTGGAGAACCTGCGAGGTGAGACACGGTGATGAAACATAGTGACAGATCTGATAGGAAGTTGGGGGTGGAGGGAGGGCTTAGGAGCCTCAGCAGGGCTTCCACACTGGCTGCCAGGTCTCCGCTGGACCGGTGCGCCCACCTGCCCCCAGGAAGGGGTGTCTATGCCCAGCAAACGCGAGGCCAGGGGGGATCTTTACCTGGCTGCGCCCAGCAGGCTGGCCTCCCACAGCCCCCCTGGCTTACAGTCTAGAACCTCCAGTACCTGGAAACACCCACCACCATACGGGAAACTTGCAAGTCTGTCTCAGAAATCCTGCAACTCAGCAGCCAGACTTGTTATTTTGTGGGAGGCAGGAGAGAACATGTGGGGGGGGAAAATCCAATTCTGCCTAATTTATACTTTCTACCTCTCATCCTCAGAGAGAGAGAAAGAGAGGGGAGAGAGAGAGAGAGAGACATCAGCTTTCAGAGAAATCCAGTGGCGGTCTTGCACGCACCTTCCCACACATCTCTCCTTTGTTCCTGTGCACTTGAGGACACAGTTACTATAAACAGCTCGGGGCCTGGGTGTACTCCTGACATCTAACCAGACCTTGAGGCCCTGCAAGCTGTCTTGAGCTGTCAGGTTTGGGGGGGGTGGATAATTTCACCTCAACAGAGCCATGAGCTCCAGGAGGGGGAAAATGGGTCACCAACTTCCCCTTCTCCCCTGTGGTAGTGGTGGGGGTGGCGGCAGGGTAGGGACACAGATTCAGAACTGTTTCCAAGGCAGTTACAGGGTTAGGCAGGTCACATGACTCTGGTTATATGATTTTTGCCAACAATATGTTAACAGTATTTTGAACCTTAATTTTCCCCTGGTACAAATAGAAAATCGAGTGGTAGATACAAAATGCAAGCGCCGAGGCGTGCGCAGGAGGCGCTCAATAAACGCTCGCTTCCTATTTCGCGGTGGCTCGAGTCACCAAAGTAGTCCTAGGAAAAGGCCACGCATGCTGGCAAGGACGGACTGGAGGGTGACCTCATGACCCTTTGGCCACAGACACCTCCACAACTCACACCTTGGCAAGGAAGTCGAACCCATGAGCAGCTGGCCTGGGATCCAAACGGGCCACTGTGAGGTGGCGCAGGAAGAGGCACCGAGAAGCAAAGTGCAGAACAAGACAATAAAGAAGAAAGGAGATTGGAGCGGGTGAAGACGTGGCTTCCCTTCACACACAAGGACCTTCTCCCTTGGCCACGCTTGGTTCTAACAGTAGTAATTCTACAGACTTGGACGGCAGCAAGGAGGAAGATGACAGAGAGAGAGAGAGAGAGAGAGAGAGAGAGAGACGGGGAGGGGGGACTGATGAGAAACCTGGCATCTAGAGGTACCCTAGCTAGCTGGCGTCCCACACCAGCATTTCTTAGCCTGCAAGCCTGCAGTGGTCCCTTAGCATTAAGCACAGGAGGATCTTCTGTGTGTTCCAGCTGGGTCCTCACTGCCAGCCACACACACACAGTGGGTGTGTTTTGGGGGATGGGGGCCATGTGCTCAACCTAAAAGCGCCATGACACTCCGGCTGGACCCCAGGGGACTAAGCTTATAAAAGGCATCCGTGAGGCACCTTCAAGCCTTCAAGGACGGCGCAACCTCTCACGGGCTGTGCGCAAGGCAAGTGGCTCCGCCGTGTCTTGCAGCTCCGTGCAACTGGCATGCCTGCCATTGCGGGCAGCAGCATCTGCTTGGCCTTCTCGCCTGCCGCCCGGACAGGCACACTTCTTATGTGGCAGCTGGGGCTCCCGTTCAAGAAGCTGCTGGTTTGGAACCAATTTGGTCCCATAACAGATGACGTGGGGAACATCTGGAGGAAAACTGGGCTGGGTCCCTTCTGGCAGAAGCACGCTGGTCACATTTGGACGCCATATAAAAATAGCTGCTTCCAAGGTCTCGGCCGGCTACTGGAAAAGGCCTGTTTCTCCATTCAGGTCTCTGCGCCTCTCTCCTGCCTTTCCTACCCTCTCTCCTCAGCCTGCAGCACTTCACCCGGATGGCTAACATCTAAGTAGCAGAAGACTCACTTGGGAAAATGCTGTATTTCGACATAAACTTCCACCCCAAGCAGTAGCTCTGCTTTATGTCCTACCTCACAAAACATCTCCCTCCAGGTATGTATGCAGCACACGCTGACCCCAGACCCTCTTGGCAGTGTCCTCCACAATCTGTGAGCCCAGCACCTCCTACACGGAGGGGGTCTCTCTACAGACACTGGGTAGAGTCAGCTGAAAGGGAGGGGCGAGACTGGCAGCATGCCCGTGCCACTGACCTGCGTCCATGCTGTGGTTCATCTGGTGGTCGCTGGTCTCTCCGTCTTCACTCAGGTACCCGGGGGGTGGGGTCTCTGGGGGTGGAGGAAAGGTAATCTGCTAAAACGCATGTGAGCCCCCAAGACACCGTTCCCTTGCCAATGTAACACATTCAAGTCGCTCCTGGGTACGGGATACCTGGCAGAAGGTTAGGCTGTGGGGGGAGGGGGCAGCCCCAGGACTCGGTTGAGCTCGGGGGCCTGCCACTCTGCCCTCTGGCTCCCCACACACTAATGCGGCTCCCTCCCAAGTCTGAAATGCTTCTTCCTGGAACCAGTGCCCGGCTAACTTGCCCCCATCTGTCAAGGTCAGGTTAAGCCCAGAGACGGTTGAGCTTCAGTCGCCTCTCAAGAGCTGTGTGTGACCTCCAGCCCACCCCGGGGTCCCCATGTCTTTTCTCGGGTGCAGATCCACTGCCCCTGTCTCTGTCTCCCCTACGCATGTGGCTTAGCTCCCCAGAGAGGGTGGAAGTCAATGGCAGAGACTGTCAGCTGTCTCTCTGACCACCCCCCCAGGCCTGCCATCTGACGGGGGCGGACAACTTACCCCCCCAGAGGCGAGCGCTACCTGCAAGATCTGAGAAGCTGGACAAGTGTGCGTGCCTCACTCTGACCCAAGACACGGGCCGCGGCCAACCTCGGGCCAGTAAAACAAGCCAGGGAGTGAAAGTCACATCCAAATTAGAACTAGCTCTAAAAGGAACGCGTAGGATCACTGCCCCGCAGGCCAAAGCTGCCCTGACTGGCCCCAGCGTGGCCCTGTGCCGCTCCCCTAAAGGCTTTTTACACTTTGCCTCCATTTAATGAGAAGCGTCTAGAAACACTTGCCCTCTAAGGATGGAGCCCGCTGCTTTCACTGCAAGTAAAACCTCAGAGTCCCTGGTTTGGTCACTCGCTGTCTGGAAGCTGGGGGGGGGGCTTACAGGGCGGCAGGCTGCCTCACCCTCCACTCGACCAGGCCTCTACCCAGCGGGGTTCCTGCCTGAGTGCCAGCCCCAGCCAGCCGCGTCCACCACAAAGCAACACAGTGCAGCTCTTCCTGCTTCCAAAATGAACCACGCGCCCGGCGCTCTTGTACGAGGCTTACGGGGGTCCCGTGCCAAGACAAGCAGCGTTAGTGCGGGGAGCTGGGGTTCTGAGTCGGGGGCAGAGCCCGGCTCTGGGCACACAGGGAAGCACTGGGAGGCGACGCGGACAGAACAGGGCTCAGCATGACCTCTCCTGCCACCCCGTGCCACTGCCCGTGCCTACCTGGAATATTGCTCTGAGGCTCGATGCCAGCAGGGAAGTTGGTGTTCTCGGGGATGGAATGGCTGTAGTCGTCCAGCGGGGGGAACTCAGCCGGGATCTCGGTGTGGCGCGGCACTAACACGGGAGGCAGCACTGTCCGGGGCACACAGAGCATTGGCTGGGCAGGGCACCACAGATGCCCTCCCCTCCCCCTGGGGCGGGCAGGAGGAAGGTGGGCGCACATACCTGGCGTCTCTACTCTCTGATAGTGGTAAGGGTTCACGCACACCTCGTCCTTCTTCATGTTGAAGGCAAACTCGCACAACTCCATGGCCCGCAGCTCGTGGTGGCTGTGCAAGTCCGGCCATCGCCACAGGCGGCAGTAGATGACATGGGGGAGTCCCTTCCGGTGGGACACCTGCAGCCGGCCATCCAGAGACCTGCCGGGGCAAAGAGAAGGCCCAAGAGGTCAGGGAAGTGGGCGAGGCCCTGACAGCTCCCAAGTTCCAAGTCCGCTGCAGACGCGCTGAGGTTCAGCCCGCCCCCCAAAACAAAGGCCCAGGAGATCAGCCCACCCCCCAAAACACAAAGGCCCAGGCAATCAGAACATTGCCAACTGTCCGTGCTGAATGGGATCCCAGAAGAAGCAAGCAGGCCCACCAGGGAAAACTGAGGCCTCCCAGGCTGGCAGAGAGGGTCTCTCCCATCTGCCAGGCCCAGGCCGAGGTCCAGGGGAAGTGGAATTCCTGCGTGCTCCAAACAGGTGTGCATGGTCCCTGCTTGGGTGCAGGTGACAGAATAGGTAACAGTCAGGAACGAGATGGAACTGGGAGGCAGGTAGAGCTAGTGTGGCAGCGAGTCTGCTTTTGAGATGTTTGGGAGTGAGGGGGAGAGAGAGAGAGTGTGTGTGTATGTATAGGAGACAACTCCCACCCGAAGGATAATTCTGTCTGTAGGTGATCCACAGGATTGGGGCGGTGGGGTGCAGAGTATAGGATGCTCATGGAATAAGCAGTGTCCTAGGACCCCCATGGGTCAGGAGGCGGAATGTTTCTAGTAGCTGGTTGAATTAGCAGAGAGCCATCTACAAATGGCCCTCGGCACCCCTCAGAACCCAACTGCTGGATTCTAACTCAACAGAACGGATGGGCACCCCGTAGGGGCGGAGCTGCAGAGACCAGGAGCTGGGGCCAAACAAGGGATCTCATTGGCCCCAGCCTGCTTACCTAGGACCCTGGAGGGACAAAGGTCAGGGTTGGGCTGTGTCCCACTGGCCAAATGGGAGCTGCTGAGTAAGGGGTATGGGAGGATGTAATTACCTCTCTCCCTTGGGTCCCTCCCCCCCATCTCCCTAGCAAGGAGTCCCTCGAGCTGCAAGCCATAATTAGCAGGCCGAGCAGAGAGGGCGTCTTAGGACCCCTCCCTGAGGCCCAGGCAGAAGAGTGCCAGATGTGGAGTCACAGACCAGGGGTCAAGCCGGGGCTCGCCCTCCCGGCCGTGCAGCCCCGAGCAAGGCACGAGGTTGCCTCATGTGTGCGATGAGGGCATTCTCCCGCCCACCTGGCCCCTCGGGAGCTCGCTGTGCTCGAGGATGCTTTGTAGAGTATCAGCCAGTGAGTGCTTCTCTCCCGCAGCACTGGTCCAACCCAGCAGGGGGGCTGAGCCACAGGCTTGAATGAGAAAGGGAGAGTGGGAAGTGGTGGGTGGGGTCAGGATGATGTAGCTCCTCCCCCTCCACAGATTAGGGATGTGGCCGGACTGGCTCTTCAGGGCACGCATGACAAGAAGCCAGGCCACAAAGGAAGGTCCAAACCGGCCACGAGGAAGGAGAGGCTTGGGAGGGAGGCCCACCAGAGTGATAAATGAGTGACCCTCTTGCTTGAGAAGTAATTGGGGAGAGGGCGGCTTAAGGAGATGCCTCGGTCAGCAAAATGTTTGCCAGGATAAGGGCAAGCAGCCACCACCATCTGCAACACCGACGTAAGAGCAAGGCTTGGCAGCACCCATCTAGCAATCCTAGGGCTGGGGAGGTGGAGACAGGTGGACCCCTGGTGCTCCCTGGCCTACTTGGTGAGAGACCCTGTCTCAAAATACAAGGCCGACCACTTCTGAGGGACAACATCTAGGCTTGACCTCTGGCCTCCACAGACACCTGCACAAACATGAATATACACATTAAATAATAATGATGGTGGTCACAGTAAGTAATAATAATGCTTACATGATTCTAATAGTGACTTTTAAAGAGGAAGGGAGCTACAGTCATCAAGGCAATGTGGAAACAGCCTCAAGACCCACGTCTTAAACAAGTCACATACACAGGGAAAATGACATTCAACCAAAGTCCGAACACCACTGAGCCGAGAAAGGACGCCGGAACAACCATATAGCCAGCCACACTCGGGAAAGATGAACCTCATCCTCCACCTCATGCTTGGACAGAAACTGACTGAGGCAGATTGATTACACATCTGGAAACTTCCAGAAGAAAACTTTGGATAAGAAGATGCATGCGGCTGGACAAAGATTCCTTCAGATATCAGACCAAAAGCGCATCCCCTCTCCAGAAAGCTGGTGTGTTCATCAGAATGGAAGCTTCTGGTCTTGGCGCTGCGGGGTAAAGAGACTGTGGCCAAGCAGGAGAGGCACTCCCTAGCAAGTCCAGGTGAAGAACCAACTTTGAGAATCAAGAACTCCCCAAACACAGTTGTTAAGAAAACTAGGCAATTTAAAAATCACAGATGTGAGATTCACATCAACGCCGTGAGAAAAGATCCCAAGAAGGCCAAGTCGTGTGAAGCAGAGTTTTGTGTTCCTGTGCATTGGAAAAGTGCAAGTTAACACTACAGTGAGATGTCACCATGTGACTTATCTGAACAGACCTGCATGACAGCAAGACTGCTAGTCACACAAGCCAGTCAACCTGAGTTCAAATCCCCACACCCCACAGAAGAGCCAGGCGTGTCTGTGAGCTCTGCGTGCCCAGGGGAAATGGGAGGCAGAGGCCTAAGAATCGCAGAGGCCTGTCTGTCCCAATGCCAGTAATGAAGAGACTCAGTCTCCAAGAAGATGAAAAGGTCGTCCTCACCTACACACACACCCAGACACACACACATGTCAAAAGCATTAAGTCTACCAAAGGAGAGATTTGCTCCCCTTCTTAGCTTTTCTCTGGCAGAAATGAAAGCACACATCCAAAGACACACATGTGGATGCATGAACACTGCGATATACCCGTGAGAAGGAAGTGCAAGATCGTCTCCTTGCCACACGACCGTGAATGGAGTTTGAAATAATTGTGCTGAATGAAAGAAGCCAGGAGTGATTCAAGATGGGGGTTCATGGAGCCCAGGCTGGCCTGGAACTGAATGTGTAGCCAAGGATGACCTTGAGCTTCTGGTCTTTTCTTTACCTCTCAAGTGCTGAGATTACAGGCATGCACCACCATGCCTGGTTAGTTGACTGGTTGCTCGCTCTCTCTCTCTCTCTCTCGTTCTCTTTCTTTTTCTCTTTCCTTTTATCTCTCTTGTTCTCTTTCTCTCTTTCTCCTCTCTTGTTTTGTTTTGTTTTTTTTACACCCCTGGTTTATCTATAGTGTTGGGGGTGGAAGCCAGGTCTTCTACCAACTGAACTATATCCCCAGCCCCAGATTCTTTTGTGCAAAGTTAGAATTACTTATTCATTTACTGATGTGGAGGGGGGAGTATTCTGTCCCCAGAGGGCTTGAATTGTGACCCATCCTGACGGGTCTCTGGCCTGTGCAATCCCCCTGCTTCAGCTTCCCAAGTGCCGGGGTTCCAGGGTGTGCCTTTGCAAGCAGGGCACCTCTGAGTAAGAAGGAACACTAATCCAGCCTGACTGAGGATGGCTTGGTGGTCCCTGGTGCAGGGACGGGAGGGAGGGACGACCCAGGGTATGGGATACAGAGAGCTAACCGTTCTATTTGTTATCTTGATTGCAGTGTTTTTACAGGTAGATGCCTGTATCAAGCTGCACACTTAGAAGTATGTGCGGCTTATTTGTAAATTACACCGCAATTTAAAAGGGTTTTCCTGGCTCCAGATTTACTGGCTCTGTGTTCAGCGACTATACAAACTTTAGCCATCAACTTAATAGTTCAGGTGCTTGTGTGGGCACTTGAGCGTGAGCGTATATAGGGGCCCAAGGATAACTTTGGGAACCATCCTGGTTTGCTTTCCTCCAAACTGCTTTGCTCTGGGGTTGCCAGGTCCCACCTTCCAGTCCCATCCACACCCATCCATCATTTTCCCGTGGGTTCTGGGGATTTAAATTCAGTCTCTTTTGCTTGAGGCAAAGGTTTCCATCACCACCACCCCACACACCACCGCCACCACCGCCTCCCCCCAAAGCCATCTCCCCAGGCTCCGAAGTCTTCATATTGTTTCTGTCTGACACAGCAGGATCTCCACTGGACCATTGTGGGGTTCAGGTGATGAGAGCCCCAAGCAGGTGGTGAGAACAGCATGCAGACCCCGCCCCCCTCTCTCTCCATTGGTGCTAAGGCCTCACTGAATTACAACTCAGGGCGGAGCCTGGCTAGGAAAGAGTCGGGCAGCCTTTCAGCTAACAGTCCTCCTCACATAGGTAATCACTAGAATGCCGACTCACACCAACATAATCCAAGGGGGCTGGGAGTGTTCAGAGCGACTCCTCCCAAGACACGATCGGCCACTCAGTCAATCCAGTAACTTGAGTCCTCGTTCTGAACGAGCACGCTCAGGGGAGCACAGGGTGTTTGGGACCATCTCTTCCCCCGGGAGGCAGCCTGTCCGCTGCTAGGGAGAGGACAGGCCCCAGGTGATACCTGGGGGGTCTCTCCCCACAGGTGGCTTCCTTGCGAGACACCCCCAAGCGTCTTTCCCTGACTCCTCCCTCTAGCTCCTTGGGCAGAAGGTTTTAATCTTTAAATATATTCCTCTCCAGCCAAACAATTTCCTGCCACAGGAAATTAGGTTTCCTCCCATTGGCTCCAAGTGGGACCTGTAAAGTATCCCCCATACAATAGGGGGAGCTACAGCCAATGGCAGGGCCATGCCAAAGTCTAGAACCCGCGCTGTGGTTGGAGATGCCAGAGCGCTGCCCAGGGAGTGAGGTGGGCTAGGGTCCCCTCCGGCCAACACTGCTCCTGCCCTTGATCCTCCTGGTTATCTTGTGGGCCACAAAGGGTCAAAGGTCTGGAGCACAGTAAACCTGTTCCAGAAACGTATTAGTACGCACGAGGTGGCAGGAATCCAGCCCCTGGCCAGGGACCCCGCCACACTTGCCTAGTGCAGAACTTGAGGGTCTTGGGCAAGGCCTCAGAGTGTGAGGACAGCAGAGCCAAATTCAAATCCAGACAGTGCTGAGGGCTGCGCTTCTGTTTCCACCTGCCTTGTCACAGTCAGGAAGGTTCTGCAGTGCACGTTTCTTGAGTTTTACCACGTGTGTGGGGTCTTCCTTCTGTCTTGTTGCTTTCTGGGGCAAGATACAAAGCAAGGCCGAGTAGCTTGAAGTCTGGATTAAGTACTCGCCTATCAAATCTTGTAGGAAAGTCAAAAAAAAAAAAATCTGCTGGTAACTTAAAAGGCCCTTGGCATCCGTTCCACGTGGCCTCTGTAATCAGTTCTCGCCTCCCACCACATGGGCTTTCGGGGATTGAACCTGGGTTGGGAGGTTTTCAAGCAGGCGCCTTACCCCACCCAGTTTTCTTGCTCGCCCCACCATGTGGCCTTTGGGCCATAGGCATCCTCCTGGGATTTCCCAGGCTCCGCCCACCAGGGCCAGAAGTGCAGGCCGCCTCTATTTCTGCCTGGCGTTTTTATGTAGGACCTGGGATCCAAACTCAGGCTCTTCTGCTTACGAGGCAGAGTCTTAACCCCTGCCATCTCTGCAGCCCTCTCCTATGACTCTTGGTGTACCAACATTCAGATTATTCCTTTGCTACATTAAGCCCATGACAGCCCACAAGATAGGCCTGTAGAAGCGATGCCTCCCCAGGAGGGACACTGGGTAGGCGACAAGCGTCCAGTGCGGCTGGCACCCTCTTTGGGAAACAGTCGCTGAGTCTATGCATCCTTGGGTCTGGAGCCTGAGCTGTGGTCTTGGCTGCAGGTGACAAGCAGAGGCTCCATATTCGGAGAACACTGTCCCGACGGGAGGACGCCCTGGCGAACCCCTCGTCCTCCTAAGCCCACTGTGGAGAATGAGGCACCTGGAGGTAGGGGGCACGGGGGAGGGCTGCAGGGGGTCGGCTCCCACCCCTTGGTTTGTGCTTGGGAAAACAGGCAGACACACAATACCTTGCTCAAGGTCACCAACCAATTACTGTGGCTGAGGAGGCGTCCCTATAACCTGTCACCCATCGGCACCGAGAATTGCATCTGTCAGCCGTACGTGCCTCTGCCCTCCTGCCTTCCCGTGTGGAGAACGATGAGACACATTCTTTCTCTGCTGTATCAAATCTCAAGCTGCCCTGAGGTTGTGCTCATTGCGATGTTAAATGCTTTTTTTTTTTTTAAGAGAAGGGGAATCGGTGACTCTCAGAGAATGACGTATGTAACACAATCCTCGGTGCGATCATTACAACTCTCCGAGGCTCCCAAACGGATTAAAATAAATGTTATGAGCAAAAGAAGTTGGAGGGCTGGAACTATCTATAGCTCGAGGTAGAGTGTCTAGAGAGGCCTGGGTTCTATTCCCAGTGCCAAAGAGGAAGAGGAGGGAAAGGAGGAGGAGAGGAGGGAATCGGGACACACACACACGCACACGCATGCACGCGCACGCACACACACACACACACACACACACACACACACACACACACACATACAAAACTCCATGTCCAGTCACTTCCAAAGCTTTTGATTACTGTGGTTTATTTAAAGTGTTTCCAACTGCCAGCCTATTCCCGTCACTTGATGTCACAGAGAAAGGAGCCTCAGAAGGCACTTGTACTGGGAAGATTCTGGGTAACAGATTTCGCTGTGTGTCCCTCCCCTGTGAACACACGTGCCAGCTCTCCCCCAGTTTCCAAAGTGTTCCCCGCAGTTCTGGAAGCACGTTGAGCGTGTTCTTAAGTGTCTGAGTTCAGATTGGCCCAAGCGGAGCAGAAAACAGGGCTGCCTGACCCCTGAACTATGGCCTTTTCAAGAGAAGCCATAAACAAGGTGACACTCAGAGTTTTCTGATGCTGGCTTGGCAGCAGGGGGAGGGGGAGGGGAGGAGAAGGGTTGAAAGGAGGAGGGGTCATCGGTCTGTGGGAGGGGGTTTGCCCCAAGCCCTCAAGATATATGGCCACATCCCTGGCAGTGTCTCCCTACAAGCGTTTAGAAGCACCTCCACCCCAGGGACTTAAGAGAACCTATCTCCAGATAGTGTCAGTGTCCCATGGGGGGTCATCTGTGTCCCGCCCCTCTCCCCTTTAGAACTCCAGGTTATGGCCATGCTCCCCGCTGGACACAGGTGACATAAGAAGCAGTTTATACCTCGAGTCAAATGCTGCCCAGCACCTCGTACTAGATGCAAAGACCCTGTGCGTGTGGGAAACGGGAGATAATTATTCCCACTCTGAGATGAAAATTTCCTGTGTGTTGGGAAATTTAACTGTCCAGAAGCAGCGCCCGACCCTGACCTGGGTGTTACACTCCACGACCTGCAAAGCAGTGGGTTTGAATCAGTATGGGAGAGTCTACACCAGACAACGACCCTTGTTCCCCGTCTTGCCCATGGGAAGAAGCAGGTTGAGTTTTGGAAATGGGGATCGCGGGGAAGGGAAGAGAGTAAGAGGAGGAGGATGAAGGTGTCTCATCCAAGGCGTTTCTTCTTTAAGTTCTGTTGGTCCTGACCTTCCCTCTCCACTCCTTTGCCCCTCCACCCCCAGGCACTAAGTTAACCACGTCTAGTGCCGGCATTACTGTAGAACTTTCAAGTCACAACCACGCCAAGAAGGGGAGTGTTGCCAAGTCGCCCAGAACCTTCCAGAGGGTCATTTCACTACACTGTTCACTTAACTTCTAGATGGTTCTTCGAGAGGTACTCATGGCATGTTCAGGATGTTCCCAGCCCCTGGCAACCTTCTGACGGGCTTGAGACTACAGGACAGTCGGCCCTGGCTTTTACTACAGCTCAGTGCTCCTCATAGGAGGCAGGCAGTTAGAAATGCCGTCTCTGGGCCAGTGTTTCTGATACCCAGCTCGGGCCTCCCCCTTTGCAGCATCCTGCTCCAGCTGCCAACTCGGGCACTCAGCTTCCAGCCTGCCTTGGGAATGGGGCTCATCGGCACTGCCGAGGTGAGGAAGAATAAAACAAAGATCGAAGCGCCCAGGAAGAAAGGAGGCCTCCTTCCTACGACCACGTGACGCTCCCTTCGGGGAAACAAAAGTGACTGTGCGCAGAAAGGCCTTGAAAGTAGAACTGAGAGGATGTCTCAGTTTCTTTTCCTGTTGCTGTGATAACCCCCCACCCCCAAAAACAACTGAAGGGGCAAAGGGCGTATTCTGGCTCATAATTCCAGGTACGGTGCGGTGTGGCAGAGATGGAGGCAGCAGGATGGTCATGTTGCAGCCCCCCCCCCCCCGCCCCGGAAAGCAGGCTTATGCCTTCTCCCTTTCTGCAGTCCAGGACCCTAGAGCAGGGGCACAGCTGTTCACCCCATCAACTAACACAGTCAGGACGCCATCTCCCGGGGCGCCTGGAAGCCCACCAAGAGGTCGGCTCAGGCGACCGCTCGGTACTGACCATCACGGAGAGAAGAGGGTGAATCATGGCCTCTCGCTCCTCCGAGAAGCAGGCTCAGAGACGGCAGGGTGGGCTGCAGACCCCCCCACACACCTTCTGCCCCCTCGGTTGGAGACCTCCCTTTGTTCCCTTTGAAACCGGCACAGGCCACGGAAAAACCTCCCAGGCCCAGTGCAGTTTCTCAAGCCTTATCTGCCGGGTCGGACTCCGATATTGGCTCAACTCACAAAACAAACAGTTCTTCCCACAGGGCGCTTAGTCACCCCATCTTTCACTTTCTTCTACAAAGCAGAACCCGTAAAGGCTGAGTCTTCCACCCCCGGTACCCCCCAGGGGCTCCTGTCTCCCACCCCCTGCCTTGGGTCTGCAGGGGTGACTCACTTCCCGTGGGCAGGCCGCACGCTTTGGGGGAGGGGGGAGGCAGAATGTCTTTTCTTTTTTAATGGAGAACATTCTCACAGGCCGCCCTAGTGCAGCCAGCAGGTAACTAGCTGCCTCCTTTGAGAAAAGCAAACCTTCAAGTTTCCAAAGACTGGGAGATGTGAGGTGGACAGGCCTCGCGCCATCGGCTGGAGCGATAACGCTGGTGTCGCAGGGTGGGCTAGTGTGACACGCACACTGGGAACTGCACTGGATGAGGAAAGGCTTCCTGGGCTCCGACCTGACAACATTCCCAGCCACGGCCAAACAATATGCAGGAAAGGGACATTTCTATACCTTGGTCTTGTCTCTATTTCCACCCCATGGTTTCCCGCATGCTAGGCAAGCACTCTACCATTGAGTTACATTTACCCTCAGCCCTTGTCTCCTGCTTTATTTGCAAAGAGGCCCAATCCCCCACCCCTCACAGACACACATACACCCCTGCCCCAACACATACACCCACATCCAGGATTAAACCTAGGCTCTCCCGTTTGCTAGGCGAGCACTCTACTACTAACTAAGCCACAGCCCTGGCCTTGGTCAATTCTTTACCAGTTCTGAGATTTCGACTCAGGGTGCATGCAGGTAAACTGAGCTATATCCTACCTTCACCTTCTCGAACCTTCTAATTCAACTATGGAGATGGGAATAAGTGGGGTTGGGGGGGCTAGAGGTAAGGGTGGGGAAGGAAATGGTCCATTTCCAGATAAAGTTAATCACCCCCGAGTGAAGGGTTACCTTTCCATACAGGTGATGTGTGTGGCTTGAGCGTACACCATCACTAACACCCCTCAAACACCCACCTCTTTCTAGAACAAAGCTTTTCACATGGATAAAGCAGTGTCCATCCTAAAAAGTTTTCAAAGGGTGTGTGTGTGTGTGTGTGTGTGTGTGTGTGTGTGTGTGTCCTGTATAGTTCCAGGTCTTATAATCCTGGGGACAGTTAAACGGCAGATGAGCATTCGTTCTCATCTGTGATAGCTGGAATATTGTCAACTTGACAATTGCAGGCTAGTTCTAGGCAGAACTGTGAGAAACTGACAGTTGAGGAAGCCTAAGCAAACCTGCAAGAGACTGTCTAATTGACGTGGGCAGACCCGGCCCATGGGGGCGGACCATTCACTGGGCAGGTGGGCAGATGGATAAATGGCAGGAGCTGGTGCAACCAGCTGGCGTTCTCTGGCATACTTGCTGCTGGTGGGTGAAGCCTACCCTTAGCCATCTCTAGGGATATGAGGCCGATTCCCTCAGCTGGTATGAGCTCGCCCGCCAAGCTGGATCATGAACTATAACTGGACAATCGTAAGCCAAAATAAAGCCCCCTTGTTCCCATAAGCCATTGGTCATGAATTTATCGACGCGCTGCAAAAACTGCGACACCACCTCAGGTCACAGGCTTTCCCCTGTTCCACCACAGAGGGGTTCTGGGTCTCTGGAGACCATCTGGCCTGTGACAGCAAAGAACCCTCCCAGGCAGAAAGACCTGAGTTCAAAATATGAGCCTACCAGGGAGAGGGTAGCAATGGCCCGTTGAAGCCCCCTCTGCTAAATGGCTCTTTGGTCAAAGCTGCATCGCTGGGGAAGACATCATTATAAATGGAGGCTCCGAGGTGAGCCCCCCTCGGCTCCAGGACACCTCTGTAATGGTTACTTTTTTCCACTGCTGTGAGAGAGCACCCAAAGGCAAACAACTTAAGGGAGATTTATTTGGCTTGCGGAATAAATCCGGACTTTCTCCAGAGGGGAGAACAGTCTTTTTTCGTGGCAGATGCGGCATGGCTGACTGGCCGAACATATTGGAGGTGAGAGCTACAAGACTAACTTCTCCAGGACGTAGAGTGGGATCAATCTACTTCAAGGCCCACCCCCTGTGACCTCCTTCTTCCATCAAGGCTCACCGCTCAAAGGTGCCACGTGGGGGACACATTGCAAACAGTAACACTCTGTTCTCTTCAAAACCACTCGGTTCCCATAGAGATCCCCATAGTACCCTATCCTCCTGAGCTGTACCCCCCCTAATCCATCCTGCCCTCACCTCAGGGCTTTTCTGTTCTTAGGCCCCAACATTTAGCACCAAGACCAGAGCTCTTGGTGGGCAGGGGGTCCCTGTTGGCCTCATCCTGCGCCTGTGTGATCCATACTATGTGAGAGGCCACAGGAGACCTCAAGTCTTCCTCCGACCAGTCAAGTCCAGCCTGGAGGATGTCGAGGGATCCCCCGTCACAGGCTACTAACTGTGGAGGATGCCATGAACAACAGTTAGGGAATGACAGCCACAGTGCTGGTGGTCTAGAGAATAGGGCCTTGGGAGGGGGTGTACAGGGAAATATAGGATCTACAATGCTTTTGAACAAGGAAGCTCGCCCACATCACGTGCTATGCCAGGAAGACCAAGTCACCCGTGCCTAAGGTGCAGATGACCTCAGACGTGTTACTGGAATTGTTCGAGTCGGAGCTTGGGCCCCTGGCAACCTAACCAGCCGGGCTTGGCCACTCGTCCTCAACGGGCCAATCAAAGAGACAGCAACAGTGAGCAGCACCTGTTGTTTAATCCATGTTCACATTAGGAAGAGCCTCGAACACAAAGGCCACTGGACCCCTCCCCTCAAGTCCATCTTTGGGGTCCTGACATGGGGTTTTGGTTTAAACAGAGGGCAAGAAGTATGTGCAGCTCACAGTCCTGATCAAGGTGTGGCGCCACCCAGCACCGACCCATCCGCAAAGTGGTCTAGCCTTTTCCTTCTCCTAAGCGGTGATTCCAGAGGGGCTGCCAACGCCTTGGGGACCACCGTTTCAACAGTCTGACAGTCAAAGGGAAGTCATGAGTGTCTCCGTTAACTTCTTGAATATCCGCCAGGAGGGTTACAGACAGACGAACTGGCAACATCAACTGGAGAGTTTGTTCACACTGGGGTCACCAGCCCAGAAAGCACGAAATCTCTGGAGCTGGATCTTGAAGCAGGCAGGAGCGGTAGACCCTGGTGAGGAGGCGTGCTCAGGGACCCTACCCCGGCTGGGGCTGCCCACCCATGGGTGAATCTAAGTGTGGGTCATCCGGTCCAAAAGTGATGAGTGCAAGGGATCTCTAGTGTCTCCGTCTCGCACCTTCAGGCATTCCTCACGCCCAGGGAAGACACGAGTATGTGGTGTGAAGAAGCCTGGAGGCGCCTGTGGCCGTAAGCTACACCCTGCCACTGCCTGCGGCCACCAAGGGCTACGGGTGCAAGCATGGGAGGGGGGACCAGAGTGGAGATCCCCAGATCCCAAGCAAAGCCGGACACCACAACACATGTGTCTCTAATCCCTGCGTGTCTACAGGAAATAGGAGGACAGAGACCCAAGAATTTGCAAGAATTTGCAAACACTTCTGGGCCAGGCAGCTCGGAATACAAAGCTGCCGCAAAGACATTTGGTCCCAAACAAGGTGGGAAGGCGAAGAGGGTCCAAAGGTTGTTCTCTATCTCATATGAATGTCCCAGCTGCAGATTCTCTCTCTCTCTCACACACACACGTACACACACAATGAAGGACCATGAACACTGACAAAAAAGTCTCTCCACACTACCCTTGGAACGAGCAAGCTGATCAGAGAGAACACTGCAAAACCTCCATGCTTCGAGCAAGCTAGAAGCACAAACCAAAAAAAAACCCAAAGCAACAATGGCGTATCAGCAAAGCCCTGCCAATCACCGGGCGTGTGAAAGGAATTAAACTGATATCAAATACTTCCTGCGGAGGAGTGGCTGGGGCTGCAGTGTCTGACCACAAGGTCAGGGTCACAGAATGACCGGACAGGTCCAGGAAGGAACAGTGGGTTTTTTTTCCCTTTTATTCCAGGAACCCCGTGATTCCAAACACACAAGCTGTTGGGACGCAGGTCACCATATCCTCACACGGAAGCTTAGGATGGAGCAGAGGGGAGGATAAAGGCCAGGGAAGCCCAGCCACAGGCAGGTGGGGGAAAATGCCCTCCTTCCCCTCTATCCAAGGGCACCTTCCAAACTCTGCCTGGAGCCAGAGAAGTGGTGCCCTCCTGTGTCAGGTGTGAGTGTGACCCAGCCCTGGGACCAGGTCTCCAAGGAATTCTGATCCCTGTGTGCCCACATCCGGGAAGGTAACCGCTGGTCTCCCCAGGGAGTTAGCAGACACTTGACACCCCATGTCCCCACCAGCAATTCATTAAGGTGTTCTCTAGAACAATACACGATACTGACACTGGCTAGTCTCCCCTAGTTCCACTGCCAGTGATAAGCTGGTTGTCCTGCCCCCCTGCCCTGGGCCTGAGTACAGTCTTTGAGGCTAAGTCTCTACCAGGATTTGACTCTACCTTACTGTGTGTGTGCGTGTGCGCGCGCACTCATGCTGTACGCTGCTGTTCCAAGCATCTTCAGAAAAATGACCTTATTAAGCACCTATGATTTTCAGCTCCCTTTGCACGAGATCAAAGACTGCAGACCTGGCCAGCAGCAAGTGAGGATCGGACAGAGGGCACCACAGGAGATGCCCACCTGTCCTTTCTGCTCAGATTCTCTCTGCAACTCTTTCATGAAGGAGACAGATCACCTGCATTGCGCGAGCGTCACCTGTGTCGTGTGAGCGCGTTCCATGCTCAGTACTTTAGGTATGAATGACAGGACTTCATGTATGTTTACTTCTGTGGGACAGGGGCTGGGGAGACAGCTCAGTGACTAAGGTGCTTGCTCCCAGCCTTGGGGATCGGAGTTCAATATCCCAAGGGGCCCACATGGGAGGAGAGAACTGACTTTTAGAAGTTGTCCTCTAGTCTCCACCTGAGCACCATGCCATGCCCACCTCGACTCTCCATCAAGTAAATAATGCGTTTAAAAAAATGGGCTGGAGAGATGGCTCAGGGGCTAAAGGCTTTGCGTCGCACACAAAAGGACCTGAGTTCTAATCCTCAGATCCCACATAAAAATGCCAAGCAGAAGGAGCTTGTAATTCTGGCCTTGGAAGGCAGAGCCTGGGAAACCCCTGAGCAAAGTAATAAGGAGGTGGAATAACCCAGGATGATTCTAAAGTGACTCTTGGTCTGCCACAGGCACACATAGTGCCCTGTTCTATATACATACACACACATACACACACACACACACACACACACACACACACACACACACACACACACGGAAAAGAAATGAATCCCCACTCTTTATAGAGCCCATCCGCTCTCCAAGAGGAAATCATGGTTGGAATCTGAACACCAGACGAAGCCCCGTTCTCTTTCCCAGCCGTGTTGTTCATCTGCAGGTAGATGTGATGGGGAACAACACGAGGCCAGGGCCCGGGATCCGAGTTCTAGATCTGGTTCCTCTCCGTGCCTCCTTAGGAAGTGTCCCATCTCCCCGGAAGTTTCCTCACTGAAAGAGAGGCGGTTCAAGAAGACTCTCGAGGGGGTTCTGTGAGACACAAGTCCCGAGGCCTGGTCATCGAAGTCCATCTTGCTGGAGTAAGGACCTAGCTGTCACCTTTCACTCACACCCCAGAAAAGGCTACCCAATCACAGAGCTGAACATCTCCTCCCTCCCCCTCCCCCCCCCCCCGAATTTCAAACTCGTTCCTGGAATGAGTTGGTACAAGATCAGAAAACTGTGAGGTGTGAGAATGTTCTAAAAACACCAGCATCTGGATAATTTACTTTTGTCTTTTTTTTTTTTTTAATAGTACAAACAGCTGTGAGCAGAGCTGAAAGAATCCATCCAGGGCCTGCCAAGTGCTGCCGGGCCTTTTAGAAATCCTCCCTTCCGACTGTCTCAGCTTTTCTAGACCAAGTATACAGTGTGGGTATCATCTGTACAAAACTCTGATATTCTGCTTTCTTTTTTCTGTTTTAAATGGATTGTTCCTTGTAAGGAAGATGTGGAGACAGGGTTTCAGTGACTTTGACAATTTAAGGAAAATGATTTTAAAAAGCTAGGCTAATGTCATTAGCAACCTGAATTGTTTATATAGGACATTTGTCAATAAAGGACAGTTTATAAACAGTTGTAAATATGAAAAAAAAAAAAAAAAAGAAATCCTCCCTTCTACCAAGCGTGGTGGTGCAGGCTTGAAATCCCAGTCACTGGGGAGGCCGAGACAGGAAGGTGCCAAGTCCAAAACCTGTCTGGGCTGTGGAGTGATTTCAAGGCCTGCCTGAGCAACTTGGTGAGACCCTGTCTCAAAATAAAAATTAAAAAATAAAAATAAAAGGAAAAAGGGGACGGAAGCTGTGCTGTGTGTGCCTCAGCGAGGGTAGTCAACTTGCCCAACAGACCCTTGGTTCAATCCTGAGTGCACCCTCTCCCCGCCCCCAAATGAAAGAGTGAACAATCCTCCCACTCTCCGACTCAGAAGTGAAGGTTTCCCACCTGCCCTGCTGCGGTCAGTAACTATGTGGAAATCTCTCTCTCTCTCTCTCTCTCTCTCTCTCTCTCTCTCTCTCTCTCTCTCTCTCTCTCCCTCTCTCTCTCTTTCTCTCAGCCTTGGCTCCTCACTTGCGAAGATGGGCAGGCAGGTCAGGTGGGGCTAAATCTCTCTGCTTATTAACCCAAAGCCCCCTGGTTTTTCTCACACACAGTAAACAGGCATCTTGCAGGAGAATGAATGAGCCACAGAAAAGGACCTCCGACCCCCCCATCTTCTCTGACTTGTGTAACAACCCCAGCTCCTTGACTCTTGGAGAACCCCCAAAGCTTGTCAGGCCCGTTACCCAGTCCTGCTCAGAGCATGGCCGGAGAACTCCAAGCTCCTCAGCTAGTCTGTGCCCATATCTGGCAATCAAAGCACCGAGGGCACGTCTGCAGAAATGTCTCGCAGGATGGGAAGCCAGTGTCATGGGTAGAAGACCATGGGGAGCAAGAGCTCAGCATGCTGGCAAAGATGGCAGAGTTACCTCGCAAAAGCCCAGAGACTACCACACCACCCATCACGATCGATGGGGCTTTGGGAGCCACCTGACACACAGCTACCAGCTGGGACCTAAACTCCTTCTGAGCCTGGCACGGCGCAGGCACTGAACATGCCTGCTGATTTAACTACGTGAAAACATGGGGTCAAATGAGCTCTAAACAAATATTTGTTTTTTAACAGCACATTTCAAAAAAAATACTCCTCTACAAAAATACTTTTAACATGGAAAAAACAAACAAGCAAACAATCCACAAAACTGATATAAGAACAAAATGAAAAAGTCCCTAACAGTCATTCAATGCTTATATAATGAAATGTCATGTCATAAAAAGAAATACACTACCAATATGTTCAAGAACATGGCTGATGAGATGGCTCAGTGGATAAAAGGGCTCGCTGCACAAGTGTGAGGACTGGAGTTTGGACCCGCAGCACCTATATAAAAAGCCAGGCAGGTATGTTGACCCAACATGTTACTCCAGCACCCAGGAGGTGGAGACAGGGGGTGGTTAGCTAGACTAGCTGATCCCCTGTGCAGCCAGAGACCCTGCCTCAGTAACTACACTGGAGAGCAACTGAGGTAGGGGCATGACGCCCACCTCTGACCTCCATGCACACAAATGCACTTGCACACATGCATACCACGCACACATGCATACCACACACACACATGCTGTTGCAGTTCGCCTGCATGATTGCTGATGAATGACCATCAAATGGCTTAAGGGAACAAGGGTTTATTCTCTTTTACGATTCCTGGTTACAGTTCTCAATCCAGCTTGATGGGAGGACACGCACCAACACCAGGGCCGAGGGAACTGGCCACACCATCACCACACAACAGCTGAGAGATGGACAATCCTTACTTGGCCAAGTGAACAGAAGGATGCCCACTCTCTCAATCAGCTGTGATTTATTCCAGGGCCTAATCCCACCCACCATGGGCTGGACCTTCCCCATCAGCTAGACAATCTTCTGCAGGTTTGCTCTGGGCTTAATTCAACCACTAATTCTCCACAAATGTGCCCAGACCTCAAACCCTCAACCACCAAGTTGACACCTGTGCCTAGCTATGACACATGCATATCACACACACATGCACACCATGCATGCACATGCAGAAGAAAAATAAAAAGGTCAACCTCTGGTCTCTATACATACAAATGTACACATACACACATACACACACACTACACATGCTGAAAAATAAAAACGTCAACTTCTGGCCTTCATGGACACAATGCACTCACACACATGCATACCACACACACACATGCAGAAAAACAAGAACACGGCTGACTCTAAAAATAAGCATGCCAGGGCAAAGAAACCAGGCAAACAGAATGTGCAGTGTGGTTTCACTTACGGAAATATTAGGAAACGGAGGCTAATGAAGACTGACAACCAGGGGCTGTGGGGGGCAGGTAGGGGGTGGCAAGCAAGAGGGTGACTTTAAGAGGCGCAAAAGGAAACTCTGGAGAGGGAGCATGTTTATTAATGGGATGGTGGCAACGGCTTTGGGGGGTGTGAACATCAATCATCACATCCCACTTTAAACGTGTGCAGCCAATTGCATGTCGATGACAGCTCAACGTGATTTATAAAAAGACGCCCTAGAAACTCTGATGGGGAAAGCCATCAGAAGTTCGATTTCAAAATGCACCAAAGCAATCGACGATCAGGCCACAGCTGCCCTCCCTCGCCCACCGTGTGAGAAACCGAGAAGAGCCGACATTAAAGCGCTAATGACGGGCAGCAAGTGCCACCGCTGAGTGGTCAGGACCCACCTCCCTCTCTCTCTCTCTCTCCCTCTCTCTCCCTCTCTCTCACGCACATGCACACATGCCAACTGCATGGGCACACGCGCACACACACGCACGCATGCACACACACGCCAACTGCTCACCCGTGGAACAAAGTGGGCCACCAAGTTTCAGATTCTGAAAGCGGGCAAAGGAATGAAGTCCAACCCTCTGCTGCCCTGGGCTGGTGCAGGTATCTGGTTATCCGGCCAGGGTGTGATCCACAGAGCCACGGGGCGTGTCAGAGAGATGAGGCAGGTGTTCGAATCCCACAGAGGGCTTGTTCCTGCGCTTCGTGTGGGTCAGCGCGGGGCGTCTCCCTTTTGACCTACAGACCCTCTTCAAGCACATCGTGAACCTGTGTCAGCGAACCCTCTGCTTATTTAAATAATCGGGGTTTGGGGGCCCAGCAGGACAAGAGTTACTTCGCACAGTGGTTCTCGGACACCCTCCAAAATCAGTACTCCCTGCCGTCACTCCAGATGCCAGGGCCTCCTTCTCAATCAGCCAGGGCTGCTCAGCCAATCAGGAAGCCTGCATCTGGGGTGGGGGGTGGGGCGCAAATCAGAGACCAAGGCTTGGAAATCTCTCATTATCTGGGACATGGAGCAGAAGAAAACATTTAACACACTTAAATACAACACAGGGAGGGAGGGGGAGGGGAGGGAGGGGGAGGGGAGGGGGCAGCCAAGAACAAGACAGCGTCAAGACAGCATCGAGCAGCTGAGAAAAGCAGGGTGTGCAACCCTAAAAGAAATCCCCATTGGGGATTTGTCCCCCAGAAGTTCTACAGAAAGCCCTAGATTCTGGCCAATGCGGGCCTGGGAGCGAGCGTTTCTAGCACATTCCCACACAGACCACGGAGGCCCGGTAAAGACTCACCGTGATGGAAGACAAGGTTCAGGTGGAAAACACTTGGTACCTACAATAGTCCTACACGCCACAGACACAGAGGGGAAAGAAACCTAAGTTTGGCCTGGGAGAAGAGACCAACAGACGCCCGACTGTCAGCCCCAGACCCTGGTCCTTATGACTGTCTGTGTGGCCTTGAGCAGGTAACTTGAGTCTCTGAGCCTTAGTTGCTTCAACAGTCCTGGGAGGCAGATGTTATTCTACCCAATTTAAAATTCATGAAGGGGGAGGGGAGATAGCAAACAGTCATGATGTGTCACCCCCCAATCCCACCCATCCTCCACAAGGCATTCTGAGTCTCCCTCAAATGAGAGTTCATACTGGTACCTGACCTTAGGGGCACCCTCAGTTGGGGAAACGGCTCAGCTGGTAAAATGCTTGTCTGGCAAGCACAAGAACTTGAGTTCAATCCCTGGAACTCAGATTTAAAAAAAAAAAAAAAAAATCCAGACACAGGGCATGAGCTTACAATCCCAGAGTTTCAAAAAGGGGAGACAGGCAGAACCTTGGGGCTCACTGGCCATGTGGCCTAGCCTCCTTAACAAGTCTGCAACAGAAGGTGTACAGGACCTTAAGACAACACCGGAGTTTGACGTCCACCCCCCACAAACACACACACACAACATCTCCATACGCAGAGGAAAAAAATATGCCAGGAACCAGAGAAGGTGTAAGACCAAAGAACGCACTCAAGGTGCCCTGGCAGGAGGTGCCTCCTAGTAGAGGGCATTCTCGGTAACGAAAGGCCGGCAGACAGGTCACCAACCAGCAGAACCACAAGACACAGGGCGCGACCAAGGCGGGCCGCCACGTGCGTGCTGAAAGCAGTTTGCTCCCCAGTAATTTCTGCCACTTTGCCTCTTACGATCTTCAGGGACCTTGCGGGGTAAATGTGCCGGATGAGGTCCCCCCCCCCCCCCCCCGCTCCAGTTTCTGAACCCAGCTCCCCTATGCCTTTGCTTGGGAGAAATGTCTCTTTCAGGGGACTTTTGCTACCCTAGGTTGATTTCCAATGAATGTCTCCGAGTCTGAAAACCAAAGGTGCACGGGGGGGGGGGGGGGGGGGGGTTGTATGGCCCGGGTGCCGCTGAGATTCCTCCTACTGTCTCCCTCCTGGCCCCATTCTAGGGAGAAGATGAAACTCCAGGGGTCCGTCAGCACAAGCCAGACGCAGCTGAGCAGGAAGCCCAGAGAACAGAGAAGCACTTTGAACACGGCACACCCCATAAATATTTATTGTGCAAATGAGTGCTAGGTCGAGACCACGCCAGGGTCCCCCCCCCAACCAGTGGTCAATCCCAGCAACTTCCGGACACTTCCCGCCACCGGAAAGGGACACACAGAAGACGGCCATCCATTAATTGGTCTGGGCCGGAGGTCGAAAACAGGCAGCGGCCCACAGATGTTGTGCTTGGCCTGCGCAGTGTTTTTGAAATTTTTTTTTAATTTGTTGCCAACTTTTAGGGGCTGGAAGATTTCCTATGTAAAGTTAGACTTTGGGCTTCTCTTAGGAGACACAGATCTCGCCACACTCAACCAGTCACCGGGCTGGAGGCAGAGTTGTTGATGATCCCTTCAGACTGGCAGTAACCCCCGCCCCCCCAGTAACATACACATCCTTTTCTAACAGGAGGCCCCATTGTGCACCATCCACCTGTCCTATGGGTTTTGTAGCCTGTCGCTCAGTTGATTTCCAAAGGAGGAACCATCAATAGCAAAACGGAACCCACAGGGACCCAGGTTGGCCTTCGCAGAGCAGCTGTAACCCCAGTTGGTTTGAGGCATCCCCTTGTCAGAGGCATCCCCCTGTCAGAGGCATCCCCTTTTCTCTCCTGTGACCACTATCTTGATTACCAAGTTGACAGGATTTAGCAATGCTCAGGAGACACACTTCTAGGTGAGTCCGTGTGGGTGTTTCTAGACAGGTTGGACTTAGGTGGAAAAACCCACTCTAATAGAGGCAGCAGCAGCCCTCGGGCTGTGATCCCAGAAGAAAGAAAAAGAGAAATGATAGACTCAAGCATTCACCTCTCGTTCCTCCTCCCTTCACGGTCTCAGTGCGACCTCTTCCCACCACCTGCCTTCCTGCCTTGACGCACGGAGCCAGAATAAACCCTCCCTCCCTCCTTCCCTCCCTCCCTCCCTTTCTTCCTTCCTTTCTTCCCTCCCTCCTTCTCTTCGGATGCTTTGGTTAGGCAATGCACGAGCCAGAATAAACCCTTCCTTCCTTCCTTCCTTCCTTCCTTCCTTCCTTCCTTCCTTCCTTCCCTCCCTCCCTCCCCTCCCTTCTTCCCTCCCTCCCTTCCTGTGTTTCGTCGCAGCAATGAGAAATGCAATGACTACGCCTCCCATCTGGGGATACATTTACGGCACCCCAAGCTAGACCCGATGGCTCAAGTTCACACGTCCAGCATCCCCAGAAGGTGCACAGCCTTAAGTCTTGCAGCTCCTCTGGCAGGATCTGCGCACCACACCCCACAGCACCCTGCGACGGCCAAGAGAAGCCAGGGGCCCGCACACCTGGCCCAAGCAGAGGAAAAAGTGGGAACGAAGGCAAAGGAAAGAAGAGAGCAAGAAAATGATCCAGTGACGAGGCCTCCGGATACCATTTCTCTCTCTTGACGCTACCCAGGGAACACACACACACACGCTCTTACGCATACACATACAGCACACATATGCACACACAAACATGCATGCATGCATACATACAACACATACATGCACACTATGTTCGGCAGGAACTTGGGGTAGATGACAGGTTCTCACAGTGACATGTAGCATCTCTGTGTCCCTATTGTCTCCCCTCTTCACCCTCTTGAATCAAGCACATTCGCTTAGAGAACCGTATCCAGCCACACCTCGCATCCAGGAGACGGACCAACCCCGATTTGACCGACTGGGCTAAGTAAGGTTAAGTAAACATTCCCACCCCTTTGGATGGGTGGGCATTTCTGGGCCTTTACCACACCTGGCTTTAAGGGGGCATAGAGAAGGAACGCAGTGAGTGGCCCTCAGAGGGAATGTGGCATGTCACTCTGGGGCCATCTCTGGGATACAAGGATCTGCGTTCCAAAGCAATGCTTCAGGCGAGAGCACGGGAAAGTCCTGCAGCAAACTCCCCATCTCCAAAGGCTTCAAAGTGGTGGGGGGGAAGGGGGGAGGAGCGAGAATGATTCATGAGGGAGGGAAACAGAATGCTCCCTTCCCTCCACTGAAAGTTCTGGCAGGCACAGCCGGGGAAAAGCAGGGCAGGAAGGCCAGTATTGCTGTCTTGACATTTTATCAGAAAGCCTGACGTCACCGCATAGCGCAGGGCATCTGCGGCTTATTTCTTCCCCCAAAGTGCACAGGAAGCGGAGGTCTGGCCCTGTGCATCCTTGTGGGCCAAGTGAACGTGGATCCCCCGGCTCCCTTCTTTTCCTAAAGCAAGCCGCCGCCACACAGAGGGCTGCCCAGGGAAGACCCCCGGAAGGCTGGCTCTGTGCCCACCTGCCCCTGGGGCCCAGGTTCATTTCATGTTCCGGGCAGTGAAGGGTGTTGTCACTGAGACCTGGGGGGGGGTGCTGTTGTTTAAACACAGATCAAATTCCACAGAAAGGATCAAGACAAAACACAGCGGAAGAACTGATGTTTCACATCTTCCCGGATGGAGTTACAGCTTGGGTTTGACCCTTCGGGAGCAGGGTAGACTTTTCAACTCTTGAAGGAGGAGAGTGGGGGCGGGGGGGAGGGGGGTTGAATTCGCAGCTGGCTTTTGGTCACAGCTCTTCTTTCCAGACAGATGAAACGCCCCCCCCAAGCGATAACATTCGTGGTGACTTGTTTCCGCCCCAGAGCTATCTGAGAAAGTCTCTGGCCGAACCAAGGGAATGAACACAGGGCGCGAAACCAAAGGAAGAAAAGAAGGGAGCAGGACGCCCAGACCTTGCCGCTGCTCCTTTGAGGGGAGGTGGTTACTCACACTACGGAACTCCGTTCCCCTAGATGGATACGACGGCCCCGGAAGCTGCTCAGAACAGTGAACCGAGAATGAACGGCACCCCTAGCACCCTGGGCCTCCTATTCTCCCCAACACCACTCCCCAGGTCCTCTGCCTCTCCCAAAGGTTTGGCTTCCATGTCCCATGGGAGCGGAGGCAGGGTCCCAGGAACATAATCCAGCATAGGATCTTTATGCTTCTCTCTCTCACCCACACAAAGGGCTTTTCCCCAGAAGATGGCTTCCCGTCACCCCACTCAAGAAAGGGTAAAACGGGAAGACTTTTAATGGAGCTCTGACCAGCAATGCCCAGGATGGGGACCATTGGGGAAACTGGCCCAAAAAGGGGTGTGTATGCCTGTCAAGGACGGGGGCATCTGACTCCCCATCTACCACGCTTCCTGTGTTCCAGCCTGGAACTGCACCTTTGGGCTTTATCTATTCCAGAACTCGGGACTCGATGTGCATCTGGGGGTGGAGGAAGGGCCGAAGGGAGGGATGCTAATGATAGAGCAAGCTGGTCCCCCAACAGCTCCCATTTCCTCGGTTGCTAGGGAAAAAACCCTGGAAACACACGCACACACACACACGCACACACACACACACCACACACACACACACACACACACACTGACCAAGACACGACAGTCCTTAACAAACCTGGCCCAAACTTTTTCAAAAAGAAACAAGACAAGAGGCTGGGTGGCAGAGACCAGCGATCCCACCTGCAGGTTGAAGCAAGGGGGGGATTCTGAGTTTCTGAGTTCGAGGCCAGCCTGGGCAACGTAGTAAGGCACTGCCTTGAAATTACAAAGTAAAAAGTGCAGACATAGCTCGATGGTAGAGCGCTTGCCTGGCCATCATGAGGTCCCGGGTTCCATCCTCAATCCTTACTAACAGCCAGGGACACAATCTGACCCCCCGCCTGGCAGGCTGGCTATTCACAGCAGATTACCAGGAGCAATCGGATGAGAGAAATTAACAACCCCAAACAAGGCTGGTAATGGCTAAAATTACCCTGCTCAAACATTTGTTGAAAAATAAGAAACAGACTGAAGTAACACATTTCTTGGCAACATCAAAAACTGAAAAATTGACCCGGCAAAAAATAAACCTCGCAGAGGGGAAAAAAAATCCGACACAAAAATAAAA
Organism: Typhlomys cinereus; assembly: GCA_023101885.1. Taxonomy (NCBI): domain Eukaryota; kingdom Metazoa; phylum Chordata; class Mammalia; order Rodentia; family Platacanthomyidae; genus Typhlomys; species Typhlomys cinereus. The sequence continues at coordinate 93,726 of JALPQD010000042.1, read as the reverse complement.
CAGAGAGTAGGCTAAAACTGCAGACAATGAGAGAAACGGGCTGCATATCGATGGAAGAAAGGCAGGAACTCCGAGACAGGCAAGATGATCCTTAGGAAAATGGGACTCATTAGAAATGATGGCATCCAAGAAAATTCCAGAATGGTGGAAGCGAAAAGCAATACCAATGAGCAAGCAAGCCAGCCAGCGACAGGGCTGGGGTTATGTCTCAGCGGTAGAGCAGGACCTGGTGTTAGTAAGTCCTAGGGATTGAGCCCGAAGAATGGACCAGAACCCAGAGAAGTAAGAGGTCCCACCTGAAGGACACACCTATGGGGAAGACCCCGGGTAGTGGTCTTCCAGATCCAGCCCCACCCACTGCTCTGACCGACTGAAGCCAGGTGAGTCCCTCTAACCACCAGGGGTCCAGCCCGTAGCACAGGAGGATGGCCAGCAAAGCTTGGGGCCCATCTGCTTGGAATGTCAATCACAGTGTGTGAGCCCCTGCTGGAAGAACTGTCCATCTTCCATGCTCTGCCCTTAGGCAGATGGGGAACAATGACCTGTGGGGTACAGGTTGGGGTACGAGGGCAGTTAGCAATACGAATCTTGCCTCTCAGTTGTCTACAGTACATCATTGTGACAAACAGCAAGGGATGTGGAGGGGGGGGTGTTTTAAAAAGCCACATGCTATAAAAATGATGGAGTCGGGGGACCAAGTGACCCACTGGATTCAAAGCAACACAATCTTGCATTTGATTTCAGTGGCGTGGGTGTGGGATGTTCACACGTTAGGTCCTTTGGTGATATAAAGCTACATCTGGACCTGTGCTCTGGAGCGGTACGTGGGTATTTGGACGTTTCTTACTTTTATACTATGCACAAGCACATATGCACACACACACACACACACACACACACACACAAACACACACACTAATAACAGTTATCTTAGAGGACGTCTCCATCAGTCAAAGGGCAGCTGAGTAAATGGAGCTCAAAGTACTTCAGTGTATAAACACTTGGGAAATTCTTGGCCTGTGAATATATATTAACTTGTCTCTGTCTTCAAAAGTCTTTGTTGTTACAGAGAAATAAAAGGTTTTGCAAAAATAAATAAAAGGAGGGAATATGAAACCGTTATTTAGGGAGGAGCCTATTTGGTATCCGGCACTTGACAAGAAACCTCGAGTGTCTGCTCATCTGTTCCAACACTCAGATGGGGGGAGAAAGATGAGCAGAATGAACTTCCAAGGAGCAAAGCCATGGACTTAAAAGTCCATGACCAGCTAGGGGTCTCTCGACGAAGCAGGCTGGACTCAAGCACAAGTAAAAGGGTCACTGGCCCACCTCGCTCGCCCTCTGTGCAGACCCCTCTGCTCCCCCACCAGCCCACCTTTTGTTTCTCTCTGAGGCACACAGCCCACAGCGCCGACCCTGAACCAGCCAGCTCTTCCCTGTCACATTCTCTCCTGAGTCCCACAACCAGGCCGACTCAGTACCCAGCACCTACCCAGCTTCTACCACAAGCCCCCAACGTCCAGTCTGTACCCACCCTCCTTGGGCAGCCCAAAGACACACCCCACTGTACTGAACAGGTTCTGATGGACAGTCCTGGATTCCAGTCCCACCCTACCCCTCGCCTTATGACCATCCCCTTGTCCGTAACTACACAGAGGGGTCCTGACCGGTTGCTGCCCACGTGGCAGTGCATGCCGCATGGCCCTTAACACCCCTAAAACTCAGCTTTTTGCAATACCCGATTTCAAGATCTTTGCAAGCAGAAGGCAGGGCTCTACTGACCTACCACACCCATCCACCCACACAGCACGTCGGAGTGGCTGATCTGCAGTCAAGTTCGCCGAGGAAAAAGAGCTGCAGATCTTAAAGGCAAGGCCACGCTAAGCCCTTTAAGACGCTGACCAGGAAGGAACACTCAGAAGCCAGTGAGACCTGAGAACTCGGTGCAGATGTGCTCAGTGCTACTCCACTTGCTGACGTGCTCAGTGCTACTCCACTGTGCTCAGTGCTGATGTGCTCAGTGCTACTCCTTCACTGCAGAGGTCGGGGGAAAAGGGGAGCAGAGTTTCAAAGGCCTTTCTAAGGCTCGGATCATCTGGGACCAGGGACCTCAAACATCCCAACAAGATGAACTCAGGCCCATTTCATTGAGAGGAGGGTGTGGTTGCGAGAAGGGCGAGGCAGCCTCTAAAATAACCAGGCTACTTCAAGGGAGGGAGAAGCCACAGCCGCCTCTCCCAGTAGCCAGAATAAAACTCGTGGGCAGCGGCACATCTGAAGCCCCGGGCGACTGGATGAGGGTGAGGGCAGCCAGCCCAGCCCGTGTCCTCTGCTCCCACGAGGAAGCGACAGACACATGGAGCCCAGAACACCAAGGGCGGTTAAGGGCTGGAGCTGGGATCACGGTTGACTCCGGCCTTGGCTTTGACCATATCCACATCTCTCAGCTGCTTCTTCCAGAAAAGGAAAGAGTCAGGCTAGAGAGACGGCTCAGGGTGTGAGTGCAGGACACATGCACATACGAGTATCTCAGTCTGATCTTTGGAACCCATGTTAAAAAAAAAGTCAAGAGTGGAGGTACGTGTTTGTAATTACAGCACAGACCCCTGAGGTTGCTGGCCAGCTGCGCTAGCCTGAATTGGTAAGTTATTGGTAAAGGGAAAGACACCGTCTCAGAACACGAAGTGGATGATACCTAAGGTTGACCTTTGGCCTACATGTGCATGCACGTGTACACACGCGCGCACACACACACGCATATGCATCCATACACATGGATCTATACACACACAAACGTATGCATACACATGCAAAAGAAGGACTGAGTTGACTTGGAGGTTAAAGCGCCTGCTGCATTTGTTGCATGAGCAAGAAGACTTGAGTTCAGATCCTCAGATTCTGCTTTCAATGACGGGTGGGTGTGGCCACGGATCTGTAATTCCCCAGCCTTGAGAATCCGCCAGGGCAAACTGGTTAGCCAGACTAACCCTGGGACAAGCTCTGAGATGGGAGAGCCTGTGTCAGAAAAAAGACGGTGGGAGAGGAGACAGAAGAGGATTCCTTTGATCAGCCTTGGGGGACACACGCACATGTGCACCCACACGCACATGTGCACCCCCACACAGGAACATGCACACACCATGTACATACATGGAAAAGGAAGAAAAGATAAGAAGCTGAGAAGGTTACAAGAGATAAAAGCAATCATTCGGGATCCCTGCTAATTTCCCAGCTGTTGGCAAAGCGCTCTCTTCTGGGGAGACGAGCCTGTCTTGTGCCCCCCAAGCCACAGGCCTGGGGGAAACCAAAACAACTCTTGTGCCCACCCCCTCCCATCTGCTTCTGCTGGAGTTTGGAGAGAGGGTCCCTCAAAGGTCCTCCCGATGCCTTTCTAATTTGTAGTTAATTGCAAGGAACCGCACTGACATTCATTTTTGGGTTCGCAAATGGAAAATAGTAATGACTTTGTAAATTAATTTCAGATTTGCCTCCGTCGTTCCTGGCAAGATCATCCCCCGTTTTCCTTCTCCTTGTGTTTAGAGGAAAATGGAAACACAAACCAACCCCCTAAAATGCATTTTAAAAATTCCAATTAAGTTTTTCTGGAAATGCGACAATATAATATTGGCATCTGGGGCAAAATTCCGTTACAGCGAGGAACGTTATAGCTGGAGGCTGCGATGCACCCAACAGGCCAAATGGGATGTGGGGGGAGAAACCTCTAGAAAAGCTTTTCCCATCTCCACCAGCAGTTCAGCAAACGCTACTGGAGTTTGCCCCGCCACTGAGTCAGTTTGTCACAGCCCCTGGGGGGCTGCTACATCCAGCCCTGGGGGGTCACACTGGAAGGTTGCGGACAAACTGCAGGGGCGTGCGTGTACAGGGCCTGAGCAGGAGGGAGGGGAGGTGAAAACATGAACAGGCAGGAAGGACAAGGGAGCTGCCCTGTTGCACGGAGGGGAAATGCCCAGCAGAGAGGATGGACGTCCCCAGAGGTGGTACAGGGGACAGAACCTGCTGACCCCGGGGAGCTCAGTTTCTGGGTCATTCAGCACCGTGAAGGAAGCCTAGCATCCCATTTGATGATGTGTCAGCTCTGTGACGGCCACGAACCGTGTGTGTGTGTCTGTGTGTGTGTGGTGTGTGGTGCGTGCGTGGTCCTAGATAAGCAGACATTGAAGCACCAGCACGCAAGCCGCATGAAGGCCATGCGCACATGCCTTTCTCCACAACCCTCCCGAGCAGACTCTGGAGGAAGCCCTCATCTCTCAAAGCACAAGGGTGTACTGGAGAATCTGGTCTTCCAGCTCTGCCCACGGCCCCCCCATATGAAGCACTAGCCAGAGCAAGGCGTGGAGCTCAGTGTTAGGGTGCGTGCATGGGAGGACATGGGTTCTCTCCAAAGTCAGGCAGGAGGAGGGGGAAGAAGAGGAGGAGGAGGGGAGACAGGAGAAGAAGGGAATAAGGAATGGGAAGGAGGAGGGGAAAAGGAAAGGAGGAGAAAGAGGAAGTGTGAGAGAGGGGAGGAGGGAGAAGAAGAGAAAGAAAGAGAAAGGGAAGGAATAAGGAAGAGAGAGGAAGGAGGAAGAAGAGGGAGGAATAGAGGGAGTAAGAAGAAGTGGGAGAAGGAAGGGGAAGGAAAGAGGAGGAGGAGGGGAAGAAGTGGGGAAAGAGCAGGAAGGAGAAAGAAGAGGAGAAGGGGAAGAGGAAAACAGGAGGGGAGGAGGAGAGGAGGAGGAAGCGGCAGCTGTCACCGCCCTTGCTGTCCCCCGGCTGTGGTCTACTTTCCATGGTCCATGTGGGATGCAGACTCAGGATGGGTGGGGACACCCTACAGTGTGAATGACCCTTGATTTTCCAGCTCCTCAAAGGCAAACAATGAGACGGTCCACAAAGTCACCTGACAAGGACTGCAGGGACAAATGTATGCTCAGTACTCACTGCCTGCTCACTCCTGCTCCCAGCACGGAAAGCTGCTGTTGAACCAGGGAGACAGCATTGCGTCTCCATTATCTCTAACCCAGTCTGTATGTGTGTGTGACTCAGGGCTCTGCTTCTCCCTCTACAGAGTGGAAGGCTTGTGAATTAAATGACTCTCCAAAACACCTTCCTGTCTCGAAGAGCATCATCTGCATCGATGATCATGTATGAACGTGTACGGCCACGCACAGGCCACCGCGGGTGTGGAGGTCAGAGGACAATTTGTGGGAGTCGGATCTCTCCTTCCACCATGTGGAACCCAGGAATCCAACTCGGGTCACCACGCTTGGCAGCAAGCGCCTTTGAACCATCTCGCCGACCCCCACGTGGGCATCCGTGAGAACGAGGTTCTCAGCAGGTCAGTGACTAAATCGGGACTCTGGAGAGAGGGTGATCCGGGAGCTAGGTAACTTTCTGAAAAGTGTTATTTATTTGGGGAACATTGATCAGCTCCCCCCCCCCTTTACAGCAGAATGGGAGGTAGAAAGAGAACTGAGTGCAAATGAGTCAAACACCCTTCGTCCTGAAGTCACACCTCTTCCAGTCAGTCCACCAGCAGACCTGGCAAAGAACAACACCCTGGGCCCGGGCTTCCCACGCCTTACCATGGCGATGCTGCCAAGCGCTGCAGAAGCGCTGCATTTAATTCACAATTCGCCGCGAGGCAGAAGCACGCCGGGCCTTCGTCCGAACAGGGCATGTTAAACAGGCCAATATTCCTGTCTGAAGCGCGTAGTCAATAAAATACTTTTCTAGTGAGTGGAGAGCCGGTGACCACGCGAGTGTACTCGCGCATTGACCGGCTTGCTCAATCCCTCCTCCCCGCATTCTTGGGGGTTCCGCAAGCAGAAACTCCCCCCTCCCTTTAGAGCATGGCAACATGCTCAGCATTCCCAGGTGGCTAAAAAAAAACACTAGCTGCGATTGCCCACCAAGCCCTCTGCCGCATACCCCCAACCAACTACCACCTCTAACCAGCTCCGCCAAAGACTGAAGCCTGTCTGCCTTTGGGGGCAGACACCAAACTCTGGCAAAATGCATAGCGCATAGTTTCCCTGCACATTGCCAACCGGAGTGTGCCCAGGCCACCCAAAGGGGTTCCAGCTGAGACCTTCCCTGAATCTGAGCTCAAGAGGCTGCGTGGTGCGGGACGCCCTTTCTCTTGGGTGGGAGGCTGGGCATTCGAACACGAGGAATCTGGCCCTGGTCCAAATCTTAACTCTGTGGTCTTGGGTAAGCTGCTGGGCCTCATCCGAAAGGCACATGTGGTATCTCACAGGGTGAGAAGCTGGAATCAGAAAGAGGGTGCCCTAGCTTTACACCCGGCACAGCCTGCTTGGCTAAGTCAAGCTTCCTTTTTGTTCCCTGACGGAGGAAAGACTGAGTTTGGGGTGCACTCTCTGATCCTTTCTGGTTGGGGAATTCCAGTAAGGCACAGCCTCCAGAACACAATTATCCCCCTCCAGAAGGCAAAGGCTCACAGCTGGCCCACTACGTCCTAACGGGGTGCTGTGGCCACCAGCGCTGCACGGAGCACCTTTAGCCTTCGCGAAGAAGGGTTAAGCATACAGACCATACCTGATTTCAAGTCTGCTATGGCAAGGAGGGGGAAAAAAAGCAATGTGAAATAGCTTATTGTTAAGGTTTACACTGAGGACACACTAAAATGCCATTGCTGGGAGACACATTGCGTTAAATTAAACACACTACTTAAAATTTACTTCACCTTCTATATATTACTCTGTCAGATTGAAAATGATATCACTGCTCACATTTATATATCAGACAACCCTCATCCAGCAAAAGAATTGCATTATTGAATAAGCATTCACTGTATTCATGCACGAACTGTTTTGGGTTATGTGTATGTGTGCGTGTGTGTGTATCAGAGGGCACCATATGTGCGTGTGGAGGCCCAAGGATGACTTTGGGAATCATCCTGGATTGCTTCTACCTCCTTTTTTGCTTTACTCTGGGGTTTCCCAGGCTCCTCCTTCCAAGGTTGGAAGTGCAGGCCACTGCCATTTCTGCCTGGCATTTTTTCTTGGGATCTAGGGATCCGAACTCAGGTCCTTCTGCTTGCAAGGCACAGTCTTAACCCCCTAACTCTCTCTCTCTATCCCACTCTCTCTCTCTACCCCTGGAACTGTTAAAGAACAAAAATGAAAGATACTTGAAAGGAATTAAGACATCACAAGGAGACACCATATACCAGGAACTACCTACCAGGACTTCACATATACCTTCTCTTTATTAATTTTCTATAATTCCTTTTAAAATTTATTTATTCATTATGTGTATGTCAGAGGGCACTGTGTGTCCCTATGGAGGACCAAGGGTGAATTTTGGAGTCAACCTGGATTGCTTCTACTCTTTTTTGCCTTACTCTGGGATTTCCCAGGCTCCACCCACCAGAGCTGGAAGTGCAGGCAGCTGCCGATTTTTCCACCTGGCGTTTTTTATGTGCAACCTGGGATCTGAACTCAGGACCTTCTATCTGCAAGGCAGAGTCTTAACCCCGGAGCCATTTCTCCAGCCCATACCCACTCTTTCAATTCTTACAAGGTGCCTACAAGGAAAATTTTATTCCCCTTCATTTCACAGATGAGGCCCAAGAAAGTTAAGCAAGACTTGGCCAAAGCTACAGAATGGTCTGGAAATGGTTAGGAGCAAAAGCCAGAATCTGAACCCAGTTCTGATCCAGAGGACAGGGTCTTCCTGCCCAGAAACAAAGCAGGCATTATATATCAGCCTCTAACCAGCTCCCTCAAAAGGCTGAAGCCTGTCTGCCTTTGGGGGCAGAAATCAAACTCTGGTGCAATGCACAGCGCATAGTTTCCCTGCACATTGCTCATGCATCCTAGCAAAATCCCTGCCCGATATGGCCAACATCCCATCTCCCGCCCCCCACCAACCAGGCCCAGGGATTTCCTGGCAGGTCAGGATTGGCAAACACTGAGCAGAATCCATGCAGGTCTGTATTCACGGCTGACGAAGCCTGGGCTGTGTCACGGTTAGTCATGTTTCAAGAGGTGAGTGATAGGTAGAAGGTAGATTCTGTTTTATTGCCTTTGGATCCTCCAGCAGGGCACAAGCTGGAACCTGGACTCAGAGAATCTATGTGCGACCAAGGAACTGGCTGCCAACTTTCAGGTCAGCTCTGCTGCAAGGTGATGGAGACTTAGAAACTCGGCTCCCCTGAATCCATTAAAAACAGCCTCTCCGCCGCTCCCCACCCCTCAGGACTTGCTGTCCTCCCGGGTTCAAGCTATCCTCCACTCTAACCTTAGACATGAGCTTCCTCAGTGCTGCACCAAGGGCATGTGCTTTGGGGGGGGAGGGGTGAGCAGATGGTAAGCGAGTCGTCCACAGTCACCCATCCTCAAAGGAGCGGCCAAGAGAGGGTACCCACGTTAAGTGCCCTGCTGGAGGAACCGTCAGTCTGGGTACAGACTGAGACAGAGCGAACTATTGCCCTCTGCGGCTCGAAAGGAGCAGGGCCAGGTGGCTCCAAGCAGGGGATCTGTTGAGGAGGATCAGGATCCAAGACCAAGGGACGGACCAGTGGTGGCTGGTCAGTCAGTCGTTTACCCCACAAAACCTTTCCGCTTCCTTTTTGAAAGGCGGGGTGGGGAGGGAGAGAAAAATAAAAGGCTAGTAGACAGCTCCTATTCGAGCTCAGACAGGGTAAATATTTGCTCATCCATCATGAGCCTGGCGCAGGGGGCGCCCTCGGCTCCGCCACCCAGGGTACACGCTAGCATCTGGTCCTCACTGGAGGCCCAAGGTGGCCGGTGCCACAGAGTTCAGGCCCTTACTTTGTCATAGAGCTAAATAGATCCCATTGGACAACCAAGGCAAAATGTCCACCACGGCAGACCCCAGGCTTCCACCCAGACATGCGGCCGGAAGCAGCAATCAGCAGCCCCAAGCCCCACTGCTCTCTGGGGTGGAAGCTCTCAAGACCTGACATGCAGACAGTGACATGTCCTCGTGAGAGAGCTGCCGGGCCCCAGCAGGGCCACCCAACACGCCCACCCACAAAGATGACCACAGGAACACACGACACTCCACAGGGAAAACACTAGCTCAACACTGAAGCCCTACTGTGTGCCCGGCATTATCCAACAGCGGTAGGGTGACCGCCATGGGACAAGGCGGAAAAAGGGGTGTCCTTCAGGAATTGGTGTTCTGGGGGAGGGGGAGACTTTACATACAGAAGGGCAAATCAGAGCATGTTCATGGGTGATGTAGGCTGTGTGTTGGGGGAGCATTCAACAGGCTCAGCCTCCTCCCTTTTTTCAACCTTTTTGTGTGTGTGTGTGTGTGTGTGTGTGTGTGTGTGTGTGTGTATCAGAAGGCACTGTGTGTCCCTGTGGAAGACCAAAAGTAACTTTGGGAATCATCCTGGATCACTTCTACCTCCTTTTTGCTTTGCTCTGGCATCTTCCAAGCTCTATCCACCAGAACCAAAAGTGTAGGCCACCACCATTTCTGTCTGGCATCTTTTTACATGAGACCTGGGATCGGAACTCAGGACCTTCTGCTTGCAAGGCAGAGCCTTAACCCCTGAGCCCTCTCTCCAGTCCCCTCCGGCCCCCTTGTGATGTGCCCTAAACATGACCATGACACATGTCTGAAATGCACATTCCCAGGCTGTACCCCAGAACTCCACTCAAAGTCTAGGGAGAAGGAAGAAACAAACGTGTCTGGCAGCAGCTGGAGACAGAAGGTTCTGGAAGTCTGGAGTCCAGCATGTGTCCCAGCTTCACCTTCTGTGGAAAGCCACAGGAAACAAAGACTCACCCCCTATGCCTCACCTGTAAATGAGGGGCTTGAGAACCCCAAGCTTGACCCACCGTGGTCAAAAAGGTTTCACGGGTGACCACAGCAGCTGAACGAATGCTGAGCCATGCACGTTCTGCCCCGCTCTGGCAAGAGCAGATCCACGGCAAGGAAGCAAGCCGAGTAGACGCCACTCCGGGCTCGGCTGTCCATCAAAGGGCCCCACACCCCTCGCCCCCACCGTCAAGGAAGATAACTCTTACTCAAGTGGATTGCTCCATCAGCCCACACGTGGTTCCCAGGCGCCCCCCCCCATCCTGTGGGAAGCCAGCGCGTGGGGCTCCTGGTTAAGAGAACGGCTGTAATAAATCACCCCACAGCCGCGGCTCTAGCCCACATGTTGCTCTTCTGGTCTATGCACTTGAGCCATGCGGGTGACCTAACCCAGCGCGAGCCGGCTCCCCAGCAGCCTTGCTCTCCTCCTCTTCCTCCTCCTCCTCCTCCTCGGGAGAGCACAAGCTCACATTTCAGACCATTTGCTCCCCTGGGCATGACTCAGAGCAGTCAGTTGTCTTTCAAACATGCTTTTCATATTTCCAGTCAAAAAATAAATACCCCGCGCTCTGGAGACGAGCCATGGCAGATGTTCTGTGGGGTGTGAATGCGAAAGGCACCAGGAGCCCACAGAGTGGGAGGCCCCTGCAACCCACGCCGAGCGCCACTGTCTACTGTGGGCCCCGGGAGCCCGGGTCAGTGGCTGGTGCCTGGTGTGGCTCAGAGACGCGGAAGATAAGTGCCCTCTAGAGCCGACCTCAAGCCAACAATGAGGGTCTAGGCAGAAGCGAGTGATGTTGCCTCACAGGGGGCTCTGTAAATACACCTTTGCACGAGTGGGGGGGCAAAGAAGAGGCTTCCAGACCAAGGAGCACTTGCAGCAGCAAAGGGGGTGTGGCCTCACAGCAGGGGTGTGGCCTCCCAGCAGGGGTGTGGCCTCACAGCAGGGGTGTGGCCTCGCAGCAGGGGTGTGGCCTCACAGCAGGGGTGTGGCCTCACAGCAGGGGTGTGGCCTCACAGCAGAGGGGCCTGCACTGCCCACACAAGAAGCATCCAGTCATCTGGCCAGATCGTTGCTTCTGTTGATTCTTCTTCCCCCCCACCCCTTAATTCCACCTCTCTGACCCCTTGGCATCCCCAGTGGGTGACCAGGAAAGAAAGCATTGTGACGACACAGCTACATATTGCTGAACGACAGGCCTGCAGCCAGAGAAATGCATGACCTGCAGTTACTCGGTTTGTCCCAGACAAATTCGGGGGGGGGGGGGGGCGCAAACTGCTCAGGGGAACGAGGTTGCACCCTTAGGGGTTTTCTTTTGGCTCAAGACTGCCGACGAGTTCATAGTCTAATTTGGCAGAAGTGCTCACACCAACCCCAGAAGTGGAGGGAACTACCCGTACCATAGCCACCAGATTGCAGAGAGAGGGGCAAACCTCACTGCCAGTCAGCCAGTCTACCAAGGGATACCGAAGAATGCCAACTTACCAAACCAGCCCCCCCAACTTATCCCCCTTGCCCCAGGTGATGGTCCCACCCGCTATGGCCAGGATCCTTCTACTTCAGTCAGACAGTGGAGCTGAAAAATTCTAGTACCTGTTGATTCTAGTCCCTGCCGCTTGCTCAAGAGCTTGACTTTAACTACTAATACTTTATAGACATGCCCAGAGCTGACCTTTAACGGTCTAACATTGACTTCTAACTAGTACACATGGCTAGGAGACTTCATTCTTCAGGTGTCAGAAAACACACTTCCATACACTGAGGCTCCATGACATGGGTGTGGGTGTGTCCACACATGTGGTTTAGCAGCCTCTTGCTACTGGAGCTGATGAGAGACCAAATCAAGCAAGCAAACAAGAGGCGCATGAACACAAGGGCATGTTTGCTCACTGTCCACATTTTCTCTTTTTTTCCACATCCACGTGTATGTGTGTGAGGAGAGGGGTGACACAGTGTTCTCACACGCACGTGGATATGGCCACTCACATGTGTGCGCACACAGATTCCATCCGAGTGTTGCCTCAAGCAACAGAGGAGAGTAACTGTGACAGCTTGGCTAGTCAGTTTAGTCCAGAGATTCCCAGTTTCCACCTTCCATGGCTAAAATCATAGGTGACCCCCCAGCATCTTACCTGGGATCTGAACTCTGGTCTTTCTGTTTGTACCGCAAGCACTTTAACCACTAAGCCCTCTCCCCAGCCCCCATATAGCCCGCTTTTGGCTCTGAGTACCCTTCAGTGAATAATCTCGGGGTTGGCCTGGTGCTTCGGCTCCTGGGGAGCCAGGAGGTCAGAGCCTGTTTCTGAGCCTCACAAAAAGAGACTCTGAATCAAACATAAGTACGAACATAAAAAGTTTTTTTAAATGTAGCACAGTGAAATACAGAAGCCAATACCAGCCGTTTAAGTACCATTAGTGAGTGCTGTATGCTACATGTGGTTAGACGTGCTTTGCTTTCATACCACAGGCAGGAAAATAGGTCTGTTTACATCACCTCGCCCCACGCATGTGGGCAAAGGCGGTTGTGCTAAGATAAGCCATGACATCACAAGTGCTAGAATCTTTCGGCTCCATAATAGCTTTGGGGGCCAACCATCATCGAGCATGGCCAGATGTCATTTTGTGGCACATGATGGTAACCTCACAGCAATTACACCTTTCAGCGACCAACTCGCAGCCGGACTTACCCGCCAGCTTCTGCTATCTCAGGAGTCAGCAGCTGTGACCAGGAGCCTCGCAAAACAAAGTTCAGAATCCTAAGGCCGGGCCAGCTCCTAGGCACATTTGCCAAGATCAGTGTGATCCGTGTGTGTGCGTGCATGTTCATGTGTGCAGGTGTACATGAGCGTGCAGGCGTACGTGCACGTGTGTGCACACATGTGGGGGTCAGAGAACAACCTTGGATGCCACTCCTCAGGTGTTTCTCCCTGAGACTGCATTTATCATCAGCCTGGAGCTCACCCCATAGGCGAGGCGGGCTGGTCAGAAAGCCCCAGGGGTCTACCTACTTCTACTGCCTCAGCGAGGGCATTACAAACCACCACGCCCCAGCTTTTATCTTGAGGGGTGCTGGGGATTGAACTCAGGTCCTGTAAGCACTTTGCCTGCTGAGCCCATGCCCAGCCCAAGCGCCATCTTCTGGCCACCACCTGTCAATCACTCTCCGGCTGTCCCCCAAGCTCTGGACATGCTCTTTCACTCGTAGCCCGGGGCTGTGTGGTTCTCCATGCCATATACCTTTGCAAACTGAAACCACAAGCTGAGGCTATTTAAGCTGCTACTCAAACAGTCCCCTGGTGAGACTCCGCGGACTGTGTGACTGGGTGAGGAGGTGGTCTGTTCCAGAAGCTTCTCACTCACCCAAGGATAACTGAGTACCTTTTTATTTGTTTTCTGAACTCCCTTTCAAAGTATTTCCAGAAAAGTATTTGTCCTCAATGAATTTCCCTAAAGATAACGGATTCTTTCTCGTGTGTGTGTGTGTGTGTGTGTGTGTGTGTGTGTGTGTGTGTGTGTGAGAGAGAGAGAGAGAGAGAGAGTGTGTGTGTGTGTGTGTGTGTGTGTGTGTATACACACCTAGGTGCACACTGGCCAGAAGTCAACCTCATACAGCATTTCTCAAGATCTGTCCATCTTGCTTTTTGAGACAGGGTCCTCTCCGTGGCAGGTCTTGGGTCTCACTGAGCAGTCTCAGCTGGCTGACCGGGAGCCCCCGGGATCACCCTAGCTCCGCCCCCTCATACTGGGATTACTTGCACACACCACCACACCCTGATTCTACATGTGAGATCTGGTGGGTCACACCTGGGTCGCCATGACTGCCCAGCAAGAACCTGAGAGCCAGGGCCTCTCCCCAGCCCCGGGGCAACACCCAGTTTGAGGCAGATTCCCTGGGATTTGCAGGAGGTGATGTGGCACTGGCGCTGATGTCTTTCTAAGGATGCCACCTTGAGATAAAGGTGACTGACAGGGACTTGATTTGCAGCGAATGTTTCAACCATACCTACGTTAAATCCAAAAGAAGGATCGGGGTGCATGGGGTCTTTCCTGTATTTCTCAGCTTGATGACGGACACTCTGGAGTGTTCTGCTTGTCATGCCTGGGGATGAGCAGTGAGCTCTGCTGCTTGTTTCTTTCTTTCGTGTATGTGTAAGGTACATGTGTATATATGTGTGCATGTATACACATGTGGACAGTCGTATGTACACAGGTGCACTTGAGTGTGTGTGCCTGCAGGACCCCAGGGTGATAGTGGAAATCATCCTTGACCGTCCTTCCACCTTATCCTTGTGAGCCTGGGTCCCTAATTAAACACAAAGATCAGGTGGGTCTCTGCCCTCCACAGAATGTTCTCCCACTGAGAAACGGAGGCCCTCAAAGCTGGCAGACAGGTCCACAGACGTTCTCTGAAGACTCACAGAAGTCAGCTGCTCCTACAAGTGTGGGAACCGAGGGGCTGGGAGACTAGTTTTCCTTGTCAATGTTCCCATCAGTAGATAAGGAAGCCCCTGAGGCCAACCTAGGTTTTTCCAGACCTCTAGGACCAGTACAGCTGCTCCTGCACCAGCCCTCTTTCCACACACCCTTCCCCTCTGGCCTGTCTTTGCTGCCCAGCCAGGCCAGTGCACACAGGGACAGAAGGTACACACCCCTGCGTGGGGAGGGGGCGCAGTGCCCTCGTGGTTCACAGGCAGGCTGGTAGTGGCTTGGGCCGGAAGTGCCCGGGGGCACTGGAGGGCAGCCAGCCTGTTTCACAGGCCCACAGGAAACGGGAGCGCACAGCACCCCAGCCCCGTGGAAATCCCCACCAGGCTCTATGCCGGGCTGTGACTCAGAGCTTCGGGCGGCCAGCAAGCTGCCCTCCCACCCCAACTATCCAGGGCCCGCAAAGGTGGGCCACAGGAAACAAGCTGCTGAGTATGTGCAGAGAGATGGGGGTCCCCATGTTCACTGTGAGAGAGCTTGTCATATCCTGTCATATCCTGGTTCAGACGAAGGGGGGATCCGGGTGCCACTGTGACAGAAGACACCCCCTTTTCTGAAGGAAGTCTGGGCTTCTGCAGAGATGCAGTCGCCCCCACCAGGCCTGCTCCTCATCCGTGACCCCAAATGACACCCCCAGGATGAAGTCGCGCCCTCTCCCCAGGCAGGCGCCAGAGGATCCCACCGCACGGTGCTCAGCCCTGAGCTCCTCTGCACCAAGCTGGTGGGCTTCTGAACTCGTGGAGCAGCCACTGCTAAAACCCTCTGCCCAGTGACCCCACCGTCCCAGCCACATGGTGTCTGTCGCAGACATCGAAGCTTTTAGCCTCCAAAAAGGAATGGAAACGTAAAGACACAAAAGCACAGGCAGAGCAACGTGTGGTACGAATGCACACTGGCGCGCTCGGCCCGAGGGCCACCAGCCCCCACATGCCACTCACCGGGAGACTCAAAGCACTGCATTTCAGCCCCAGCGCGCCACCGCGACTACCTTTACCAGCGTCACAACACGCAAAACGTCCTCTCCCTCAGTTTACACCACTCCCAACGTGCTACACCTATCTGCCCCGTGCCGGTCCCAGACTGGATGACAGGTGCCTCCCACGTCACCGGTCACCGGCTGTGACGAGCACTTCACAGACACCACATGAATCCAAGGTAAGTATTTGCAGCATGTGATACCTGAACTTCAGTTCAACCAACACCTTGGGCAGTTTCAGAGGCAGGACGGACCTTGCCTGGCTGAGGGACTCCTGAGAAACTGGGACCCTGTTTCAGAGCACAGGTCAGGAGGACAGCACTTAACATCTTAACCCATCCCATAGGGTGCTCATGACTCGGTACTACCCACACGCATGCCCACAGCAGAGCCCGGCCGGGAGATGCTGGGGTCTGTGGTGATTGTTACCAATGCTGCTGTTTTGAGACAAGGTCTTGCTGTACATGAGCTGAGAACTCGGGGTCCTCCTTCTGCAGTCTCCCGAGCACTAGGACAACCACCGCAGCTGGCAGCCGGCTGTTTTGAGCCAGTATCCTACACCCCACGCCCAGTGACAACCGCAAAGAGAAACTCAGCTTTTCTCACCCCAGTTCTATTCAGTGCTTTCCTTGACACCATTTGACTGCTTCCTTCCCTAATACCAGCCTGGCATTAAAACGGTAGCCCCTGTGGACCCAGATCTGCTGACCACTTCCGTCCGTGCTCAACAACAAGGAGTTATTCTGTCACCAAAGAGCAAACAAGCCCAGAGCCCTTGCTGCCTTCCTCTGCATCATTGCTGATAAATTCACAGTCAAACGGCTTAATGGAACAACGGGTTTTATTCTGGTTTATGATTGCCTGGTTAACACTTCCTTGACCAACTTGGCAGAAGAGCTCACACCGATACCAAGGGCCAAGAGAACTGGCCATACCACATCCACATAACGACTGAGAAGAGAGAGACAATCCTCACTTGCCAGACCAGCGTGTCTGGCCAAATGTACCAAAGAATGCCAACTTCCTCAGCCACCTCCCTCCACCTGATTCACCTGCCCAGGGACTAGTCCTGCCTATTATGAGCTGGGGCCTCCTTACGAATTAGACAAAGGTGCCCAGAGCTCAAACCCTCAACCGTCAAGTTGACACCTGTATCTAACTATACGGCACCTTTAGCCTGCTCACCTGACTGTGGGAAGAAACCTCACCCGCCCCCCCACACACACCCACTCATTGTTGGCCTCATATTCATTTCCACGTGGGTGCGCGCCGCATCAGCTCGACCCCGCCTGCTGAGATCCTGGGGGCCCCTTTCTCCCTGCTGCGGTTAGTGAGCCGGCACGAGCTTCCTGACAGGCACATGGTTGGCACCCGGCGCAGCATGGTAAAGTATACACCCTCATCTGCACGCAGCGCTGGGCATTAGTTAGTCTTTTCATTTTTTTCTTCTTGAGACAGAGTTTCTTGTAGCCCAGGCTAGCCTTGAATCTCTAGGTGGCCATGGATGACTTCAAGCTCCTGATCCTTCTGCCGCCACCTGCCAGGTGCTGAGATGGCAGGCGAGCACCGCGAGGCAGGCAGCGCAGGGATCCAACCCAGGGCTTTGCGCATGCTGCACAAGCTCTACCGACCCAGATGAACTGCCCTTTAGTCATTACCAAGACAAACACCAGCGCCCCGTAACACTGCCAGGCCGCGACCCCAACAGCAGTTCTCTGGATAGAAGTCTGAAAACCGGCTCTCCACCAGCCCGTTTTTCCCACAGCCTGGAGAGCTAACTGGAGGGGAAACACACACACACACACACACATTCACACACACATGCACTCACATATACATTCACACACACATATACACTCATGCACTCACACTCTCACACACTCTTACTCTCACACATTCTCTCACACACACACACACACACTCTCTCACACATGTGGGGGTGCGCGGCTATTGAGCTGAGGTGCTACTTTGTGGTGGTCATTTCCTGTTCTCTATGGTGAAGGAGTTGAGCTTCGGAGTGTTGGGGTGCCGTGCTCCCCTCGTCCAGCTCTCTATGACCTTCCCAGCTGGCCGTCGGAATGCCTCACCTGAGTGAGGCCGACGCGAAGGGAAAACATCTGGCTCTGAAAGACCCCGTGCAAATGTCACATGCTTAAATTGGGCCCAGCTGCAGTCCCCAGGGGTCTCAAAAAAAACGGCACGGCCTTCCCAGCGGGGAGGTGGGGGACAGATGCCCCTTGAGCGTCTGTCTGGTGGTGGGGGACTCTGAGCAAGCAGCACTGGGTGGAGTGGTCCAGGTCCAGGATGGCTTCCTGGAGGAAGTGAGTCTGGGGATTTCCCAGTGGCCTCCAGAACTTTATCAAGATGAACCCTGCATCTCTCACCTCCTGACCTTTGCCCTCCCACTCTGACGCATCATCACCTGTCATCGGAAGGGTTTTCTCCCCCAACACGCAGGGAAGAGCTGGCTGGCTGGCTGCTTTCCTGATGGCCGAGAAGCCACCTGGCCTCCGGATCCCTGGACATGTCTGTGTGTCCCGCCCGCCTGACGGAGACCCTGGCAGCATTTCCTGGTGCCCAAGTTCCTGCCTCTTCCCTCTGCCCGTCGGGGATGCCACAGGCTCTCAGGACACTCCCCAGCAGCAGGATCCCTTCCCTCGAGTTCCCCTGTGGCGCAGGATGCTAAGAACAACCAGGGCAGGACCTACAGCCTGGCACATCACAGTCGTCATCGTGTAATAATTCAGATCACCCCCCCCCCCGTGAGACTGAATCCACCATTATGCCTGCTGGGGTCAGGATGGATCCAAAGAGCTCAGGTCCCTGCCTGAGGCCACACAGTTGGTCTACATGGAAGACTCCTGAGTGCTGTGCTCGGCCAGATGCCAATCTGCACCCTAAGGCCATATGCCCTTTGCCCCTCCTGCCCATGCAGTGAATGTGGGGTTGTGCGGGGCTGAGCTGCCTCTAGGGGATGTTACTTTAGGGTGGGGGTTGGACCCCAACCTCGGGGTCCTAGTTTGCCGGTGGGTTGCTCGAGGGCACTGTTGACCCCTGCCACGCTCAAAGTCCCAGCACCTGGTGTTGGGTTGACATCCAACAGATGCCAGCCAAGGCTTGCCGGGGGCTGGGGACACGGCTCAGCGGGTGGAGTGCTGACCCAGCCACCACACGGTCCTGGTTTAATCATCAGCGCTGCATAGACCAGGAGGGGTGGCACACCCCTGTAATCTCCGCACTCCGGAGGCAGAGGCGGGAAGAAGAGGAAGGTCACCGAAAGCCAAGTAGCAAGTTCCAGGCCATCCTGAGCTCCATGAGACCCTGTCTCAAAAGAGCAAGTGGAGAAGAAAAGAGCTACCGAAATAAACAGAGGAGGAGGGAGACCAGGCGGTGAGTGAAAAACTGTACCGAGGCCTCAGGAGGGGCCCATCGGGGACGTCCCTCCCACCAGGACCTCAGCCAGGGGTGCTCCAGATCTGGTGATGACTCCCACTCAAACCCCCTCCATCTGCCTCCCAATGAACTCCAGGCCGATGTCCCCTCTCCTCAGGGAGCCTTCCCTCCAGGAAGTCAGGTCCTTTCCTTCTCCAGCGTACGTCTATCGCAGACTGCCACGCCACCCAAGCCGAGTTCACTGCTGTACACAGAGCCCAGCATCCAAAGTGATTATAGCACACGCTCCACAAGTAAATGCTCGGAATCTGGTAGCCTGCCTGTCACTCCAACGGGGAGGCTTAGCCAGATGCCATGTCCCCTGGGAACTCTGGCTCCAAGGGTACATGTTCCTCCCCTGAGCCCAGGGACACCATCAAGACAATGACCAAAGGGATCTTAGGAGATCAGGCCTCTTCCTTGCTGGATTCCTGTTAATTGTACGTACGTGTGTGTGTGTGTGTGTGTGTGTGTGTGTGTGTGTGTGTGTGTATTCGAGTGAGTGCAGGTGTACATATATCATAGCAGGAGACAACCTCAGCTCGCTGGTCCTCACCTTTCACCTTGTTGGAGACAAGATCTTTTGCTTCAGGCTTCTGGGTATTTCTCTCTGCACCTCCCACCTTGCAGTTGGAAGTGCTGGGATCGTAGACACTCGCTACCCTGGCAGACATTGATGTGGGTTCCAGGTTCTGTCCTCACATTTGCCCAGCAAGCACTTCACCCACTGCCACCTCCCTGGCCCACTTGATGGATTCTAGAACAACTAGAAGGAATCTCGGAGCTTGACCCACAGTTCGGCCACTTTTGCAGATCTCCACTGAGCAACCTCCAGGGGGCAGGTCAAGAGGCTCCGGGCTCATCTGCTCAGCATGTCATTTTCGTTACAGCCCACACAGGAGGGAGGCGCAGGAGGGAGGCACAGGAGGGAGGCTGCTGGTATGTCATAAGCTCTTCCTCTACCAGCTTTGTTCTGAGAACACAGCTCAGCGCCGGAGACACAGAAATCTGTGGGTGTGGGTGAGACCTGACTTCCGTGGGAGAAAAGACAATTTTCCCATAGCCTCGGCCTTTGGGCGACACACGGTGATACGAGCTAAGTTTTTCCCACAGGCACTTTGCGGGGTCCCAGGAAGCCCAGGTTTGCTGCTGGGACCTCACGCCCGTGTTCTCTTGGGAGGGTCGGGCCAGAGCACTTGGCCAGAGCAGCATCTGACCTCTGACCTGTCCATGTGCATGACGCTAAACAGCTGTCCTACAGGCAGAGCGGGGTCAACACATACACTTCGCTTTCTTCACAAAGTTATGGCCGGACTCAAGCGAGACAGGGTGCGAGAAGTTTGTCGCAAGCCACAGGCAGTCACCAGATGTAGGGTGTTACGAGGCCAACAGTGTGCAAAGTGCCAGGCGTGGGACTGTTGGCCTGCAGCCTCCCATGCAGAAGAAACTGAACTCACATGTCCTGAAGTCCCCGAGCAAGAAAGCACACTGGCCTCTTGCAGGCTGTAGCTAAGTTGATAGAACACTTTGCCTAGCATGCACGAAACCCTGGGTTCAATTTTTGGCAATACCGAAGCTGGGCGGGGTGGCATACACGTCTGTAATCCTAACACCTGCGAGGAGGGAGAATCTAAAGTTCAAGGCTGTCCTCTTACACAGCAAGCTGGCGGCAGCCCGAGCTACACAGACTCCACCTCCAATCACACAGGAACGCACAAAAGACCAAAGACTAGGAGACCATGGGGTCAAGGTCAAGATCCTCTGCTGAAGTCAAGCTCTCATGTGGCTTAAAGGCCAGCGGCCTCCATGCTGTGCACCTCCATGTTCCCAGTTGGAAATATTGAAAAGATGACGGCCACCCACTAGAGAGCCCAGGTCGAATCTGTCAGGGAGGAAAAAAAGGGATATTGCTACTGAAAAATAAGCAAGGCCCTATTTACTGGGGACAGGGCCACCCACTGTGGCATATGTCTTGAGTTAAAAGCAGCTAGTTCTTTGCCCCCCAGGAGGCCTGTCTGGGTGGCCTCTGAACCGAGTGCCAGCACCCGTGCCAAGCACAACCCTAGGTGGCAATGGCCCCAAATCCATGAGAAGCTACTCAGTGCAGACCAGAACCTCTCTCACACATGCTGGCTTTTTCCATTAGGCAGGAAACACTGGAAGGCATGTCAGAGAGCGTGAGAGAGGAGGACCCTCCTGGGCAGAGGAGGTGGGGAGGTGGGTGGAGCTTGACAGGATCTGGATCCTGTCACTCATCCAATGCTGAGGTCACATGCAGGAAGCGCAACACAACGAGTAACTTCTGAACTGCAAGGCGAGGCAAGACTGCCGACTGACTCTCTAAATGGTTGTCAACCAGCCTCTACCCGGTGCTAGAAACAGACTCTCTCTCTCTCTCTCTCTCTCTCTCTCTCTCTCTCTCTCTCTCTCTCTCTCTCTCCTGGCAACTGACCTGCATTCAACCAAGGAGCCAAAATAATTGGATGGGCAAAGAACTGTCTTCATGTGTTTGTACGTGTGTGTGCGTACATGTGTATGCACATTTATATGCATTTTTTGCAGTGTGGGGGCAAGCATGCGTATGCAGGTACACGTGCATGTGCGTGTGGAAGCCCGGGACTGACATCTGGCACCATCTTCAATTGCTCTTAGAATTACCAATGCCCCCCACACCCACCCTGAATTTTATGTGGGATCTTAGGATCCAAACTCGGGTCTTTTTGCTTGCAAGGCGAGTGCTTCAACCACTCAGCCACCTCTACTACCCAAGCAGTCTTCTTCAAGCATCTCGACAGCTAGGTAGACATTTGTAAAAGAATAACATGGTTCTCTCTTCACATATTACACAAAAATTAAATGCAAAAAGAGAGACTTAAATGTAAGAGCTAAAATGATTTTTTTTTAATGCTTTTGGAAAAACACTCAGGCATGATCTTTGTGACCCATGATACCAAGGGCAAGAATGACAAGCAGAAATCGTGTTGGCAAGTCTGGAAACTACACCTGCGTGATTATTCTCCTGTTGCTATGATAAAATATCTTGAAAAAAGCTATTTAAAAGAGAAAGGGTTCATTCTGGCTCAAGATTCAAGCACAAGCCATGTCACTGGGGAAAGCCCTAGTGGTGGGAGCTGGAGAGAGTCACGGTGTGGCCACAGTCAGGAAGCCGAGAGAGACGAATGCTGGTGCTCGACCCACTTCCTCCTTTCAGTCCAATGTAAGACCCCAGCCCAAGGAATGGTGCCCCCCATTAGGGAGGGTCTTTCCATCTCAGTGTCCTGGAGCAGGGAGTCCTTCACTGGAATCCTTCCAGTGTGCCTGGAAGCTTGTCTCCTACATGATCCAGATCCTGTCAAGCTGTCAATCAACACTAGCCATCACAAGCTGAAGCCTCATACATTCAATCCCAGCGCCCTCATGAAACTGTACAGACATTTTTTTGGGGGAAAAAACCATTTTGATCATTCCTTAAAAATTCAAATACTAAGTTACCAATGACCCAGAAATTCTACTAACAGATCTACTGAAGAGTAGTGAAAACACATCCGCACAACAACTTTTTAATTGGACACATTTTCATTACAGCATTAGTCATTTAAAAAGAAAAGGAAAAGCAATTCGAAATGTCCAAGAAGGTTTCCACCTCTATGTGATAACTGACTTCTGAAAGTTGCCCTCTGACATCCACTTGAGAGCTATGGTATGTATGCTGGTGCCGACATCTCATTAATAAATAAAAATTTTATTTCTTTATACTTAATAAATTTAGTTTTCTAAGAGGGAGAGAGAGAAAGAACGTTGTATGCATGTTTATCATGGCACACAGTGGAGGTCACAGGCCGTATTTAGGAAATCGGTTCTGTCCTTCCGTTATTCGGATTTCTGGGGATTGAACCGAGGTCACCAGATTTGGCAGCGGAGCCTTATCTGCCAAGCTATCTCGCGGGCTCAAAAATATCTTTAAAAGAGCGAATGCTCTGAACTAGACTGGGACAGTGGCCGCATGTCTCCACTGACATCTCAGAGTTTCACTCTCCACAGTTGAATCTCATGGAGGGACAGTTCCATGTCAGGAACACTGTTGGGGGTTTCGCTCTTGTTATTTGAGAGTTCAGAATGTCTAGAGTTGTGTCGTTAAACGATGTGCCAATCCCAGGTTCTCAGCACAACAAGCAGGCTATGGGGAAAGCCGACGCTGGCACTAGGGAACCTTGAAGCACGCGGGCACGCCCCATGGGGTGACTGCATTTTTCTATACAGCCACACTCGGACCAGCAGCAGAGAATTCTTTGTAGTACTATTTTGTGCATGTGAGTGCGTGTGCCTGTGAAGGCCCAAGGGAGACTTTGGGAATCATCCCTAATGGCCCTGCCTCCTTATTGTTGTGCTCTGGGGGTGGGAGGGAGTCTCCCAGGCTCTGCCTTCCAAGGTTGGAATTATAAGCTGCTGACATATCCACATGCACCTGGCATTTTTACCTGGGATCTGGAGTTCCGAACTCAGTTCCTTTTGCTTGCGAGGCAAAGGTTTTAACCCCTGAACCACCTCCCCAGCTCCTAGGGAGCCTCTCTTGTCCACGTGGACACCACCAGGGAGGAAGCGCGCAGGATTTTCTAAAAAGCGGGGGGGGGGGGGGGGGGGCTCAAACTGCTCTGCACAGCTGGGGTTTCAAGTTATCTGGAGGTCAGGCGGGTGGATCGAGGTGGGGGGAGGAGGCCCAGGCTGATGGCAGCCCTCCTTCCTGTGGGGCCACTGCCCGCTGACATCACTGGGCGGCCGGCAGGGGACAAGGGGCACTCGCTCAGTGTCGCAACTGCAGGCAGCACATGAGGTCATGTGAAGTTCAGCGCTGGGGTTTTCTCAGTCCATCGGGTTTTACTCATCCCCTTCCACGCAGCCTGTTCCCCCCTCCCCTCCTCCTTCCTGGTCTGTGTGCGTGTTTTAATTATCCCGTGGTTCCTGGCGGGCTTGCAGAGCCCCACGTGCCGCCCTCCCCTCTGCTACTGAAAAACCAGGCATTCAACCCAACGCGAAGCCGGGGGAGGTGGCAGAGGATTCCAGCTCAGGGCACCAGCCCCTGGGGAGCCCCATGGCCAGAGAGGAGGGGGGGGTACATGAGAGCCCCAGGCTCTGGAAGTCACAAGGTCTAATCCTCCCCCCAAACCCCCATCACCCTCTCAGGCTTAGCATGGGTCATGGGTCTCAGGAGACGTGCACAAGGTCACCCAGCTTCAATCGGAGCAAAAATGACTCAAGTTTTCAAAACTGCTACCACAAAACATTTTTTTCTCTCCAGGCAAGCATCCCACACAAAAATTATTCCCACACGCAAAGAATTCACGACGGAAATCGTGGCTTAGCAATGAATAAGACACAGAAAGGTTTCGAATGGCAAGCATTGAAAATTCCTAAATGGGGTCAGGGAGCTGACTCGGGGGAAAAGCACTTGCTTGCACAGGCCTGAGGACCGAAGTTAGGATCCCCAGAACCCAAGCACCCCAGTATGTGGGAGGGAGAGACAGGCTAAGGCTGCCTAGCAAAGTCTGGCCGAATCTACAGGCTCTGAGTTCAGTGACAGACTCTATCTCAGTACATAAAGTGGAGAGAGATTGGGGAAGACACCCGACTTCCACTTCAGACCTCCACATGCACACACATACCCGTACGCATATGTACACACACCCCTCCCAATGGACCAAATGCAGATCCATTCCTGTTCCTTTTTCAAGTAACTACCAAGCTATTGCTCTAGATCAAATGTCTCCAAGGTGAACAGGAAATAGCCCCTCTCTCTCTCAGACCGAGCACCAACCCGTGAATGGGCAGCTGCATTCCAAAACCCCTTGGGGTGTGCAGCGCTGAAACTCGATCTATCCCTTTAGTTCCAAGGGATTTTTATCTTTGCCTCCCGATCAGTGAAATCTCATCTCCAGTTTTCCCCCTCTGTGAATATGTAACCCACAAATGTGCTCGGTGCTCCACCAAGTCACAGAGCACCAGGCGGGACTCAGAAACCCGAAGGACACTTGGCAGTGGCCTTGAGGTAGAGGACCGAAAGCTGCCCGCTGAAGACCAAGGAAGACATTCTGAAAGCTGATCGGATAGCTTGGGGCAAGCCGGAAAGTGAAGGGGACAGTGGCCCGGGGCAGGTGGGGAGGCAGCTGCCCCCCTAGAACCTGCACAGGTGGGGTTTTCTTCCTGTTTGGATGTGGGGCTAATTTACCCCCTCAGACATCACGAGCGCCCACTTCCAGCAAATTGGATTCTGAGAGTCTGGGTGGAAGGCTGCGTCCCAGGGGATTAAGGACCAGTCCAAGGGAGAAGAGTAGCAGATCCTCCAGGGATATGTTGACTACAGGGGGACGTGGGAAGATAAGGAAAGGGTCTGGGAAGGGAGAAGCTGAGCAAGATCGGGTCCTTGAGACTTACCACGGCAGATGGCTACGGAGAGCGCTTCCCTGACATGCACTAGGGCCTGGGCATAAACTAGGAGCGCATACCAGGTCATCCTCCACTACGTCACAAGTTCAAAGTCAACCTGGCTACTTGAGACCTCATCTGGCAGAGGAGGAGTGGGGGTCGGTGGGAATTGAAGGTCACCATGGGCAAGAAAGAGGAAAGAAGGTTCCAGGGTGCTTGGAAGCCTCCGCAGGACCCAAGTGAGAAAAGGTGACCTTCCATCCCTAACGTCATGTGGTGTCAGGGGTCTGACGCCCCAGATAATCCACCCTCTGTTGCCAGAACTGGGCCAGACCACTCATGGATTTCCACAACAGTTGACACCTTCGGTATGTATACATGGAAAAGGAGGGGGTTCCTTCAGATGAAGAGCAGTAGCTCCCCCTCTCCCGTGGGGTAGTGAGGGGGCCTGAGGGCTTGTCCTTTCAGACAAATGGGCACTGATGGACCCTTGGGCAGGGTCCCCCAACAGGGGTCACTCAGCCCCTGCTCTAAGCAGTCCCTCTGGTCCCACCAGCAGGTAACTGCGGGCTGTCAGAGAGAGGAGGAGGGCAGGGTGAGGTGCCAGCCCTCCCCTGGTTCCCCATCTCATCCTCTGCAGAAGGACCGAGTCCCTAGGCAGCATAATCCCTGGTGCGCAGGGGAGACAGATGTGGACTCGGGGTTGTGAAGGATCGGTGCCCTCCCTCCAGATGGCAGGCCCTCCCCTGGTTTCCCAAGGCCTTCGGGATCACAAAGCCTGCGAATTCCCACCTCTTGTCATCTCCCTGGTATCCTGAAGCCCAAACACTGTCTACCCCGAGTCCTTGGTGAGAACGAGCCACCACAAGTGCGTCTCCTTACATCCACTCGATAAACTTTACACACGAATCTATGCTGGGCACTGGCACACCCTGACCGGTGGGAGGAAAAGGGGGAGACAGCTAAAGCTTGTGGAGCTGTGGCTTGGGGGGCCCAGAGGTGCAACGCTATGCACGCTATGCAGTGGGGACCTGAGAAGGCAGCTAAGGAGGCTGGTCCTGTTTAAACGGCTTTGGGGAATGATACGTTCTGATAGCATCGTTTGCATCCCCTGGGGTAATAAACACTGTGTCGTTAGCGCCATTAACACCTCAGTGTGAATTAGGTAATCAGATGAAGTGTCACCTTGCAAAAGACTGATATGTACAACTGATAAATTTTGAATCCAGTGAGAGACCAAGTGACAGGGGGCTCGGAGGCCACTCAGAGCCGTCAGGGAGGAGGGGACAGACCCTCAACACGGATGACGGTTTAACTGTAGAAAGGACCTATACAGCAAAATGGGGCTCAGAGGAATCAAGTGTCTCACTCAAGGTCACACAGCAAAACTGGGCAACAAGTCCAGGCCAGAGGGCTCTTCCCTCGCAGCGCTGGCCAGAGGGTCAAAGCTGGCAGGACCTCCTGGCAGAGGGTCCCTCCTAATCAGGTGTGTGACATGGGAGATGCTGGCAACTTTGACAGAGACACTGTGAGGGCAGCCAGCCAGGGCAGCCGCCGAGATGCCTACAAGAAGGCTGCACACCAAGGCCACACTCCCAGGGAAAGCGGGTGATGGTGTGACAGGCGGGAGAAGAACTGGGACCTGGGTCATGCAGGAAAGGTCAGGGGACCCCACCACCCGCCGCAAACCCAAGCTCTGAAGGAGCCCAAAGTATCCCTGAGAAGGGAAGGGGGTTGGGGGATGTAGGGGGGCGCCTGCACAGGAAGCATGTTCTTCCGTGACAGCGACCATTGAGGAAACAAAGTAACGAGATAGCAGGAATTCAGCGATCCAGTGTAAACTTGGCCCCTTACACCAAGTCCTTTGCCAAAGTCATCTGCCCTCAGCCGTGTGCCATAACACGCAGGATTAATGGGAAAGGCTGGGAGGAAAACACTGTACCTGGTAGAGTGCTAGGCACAGCTGGAGTACTGGTATCCCCAAACAGGGACCCTCTGAACTGCAGGGTACCCCACGGTGCCTATGTACCTCGAGCTGGCCTTGAACCGCATAGTCAGGATGGCTCCAAAACTCTGATCTCAAAGCAATCCTCCTGCCTCGAAGCCGCCCCAATGATGGGAGTGTAAGGCATTCTGTCTGGCTGGGTTTGGTTTGATTAAGATGGGAGTCTCACGTGGTAGCCCAGGCTGGCCTTGAACTGACGGCTCTCTTATCGCACCCTCGAGGATGCTGGGATTGCAGGCATACCCCCACCAAGCCAAGGCATGGCCCTTCTCTGTAGAAACCCCTCTTTTTCTGTAGTCAGATGCACCAGTTAGCATGCCTAACCTCTGACTCCATGTGCCGCTGCAAGAACGAGAAATTCATTCACACATTCATTCATGCCCCAGACTCTCCCGGCATGAGAAGTACCACACAGGGTTTACAAAAGCTGAAAAATACCCATGCCTGCCTGCCTGCCTGCCCACCCTCCCACCCACAAGTTCTGGGCTGTCAAAGCCAGGGGAGGAGAGGGGGCGAAAAGCCTGAAGCCTGATATTATCTCTCTTCCTGCCTTTGAACGCTGCTACACAAACCTGGAGGGCCAGGGCTCTTTGAAAAGCAGGTCCTGTGAGCCAGAGCTCAGCCTGGGGCCCCTTTCCTTCCTCAGGTCTCCAATCCCCTCCAAGACCCTGAATGTCAACATCTCTGAGAAGGTGCGGTCCCAGGCCACCCCGAGCTGTGTGGGCAGCCCACCCATCAACCCAATAGAGGCCCTGCCACCCAAGGTCCACGGTGGACCCTCACACTGAAGTCAGGGTACCTCAGCTGCCCAACAGGAAAGTGGGGAGACACCCTTGCGGTTGGTTTGGCCGAGTCCCAGCACCCTGCTGAATGGGCACCCCGGAAAGCCACACAAGGGTGGAGAGTCCACACTCAGCCCCCACCAGGGACAGTTTCAATGTCACCAGCATCAGAAGGGCGGTAAAACCAAAGCCCCAGAGTGGAAATGGGGCTGAGGAGTCCTGTCTCCTGGGTCAGTAGGACACCCCCATAACCACCTGTCCTGGATACCCCAAGTCATGATCAACATCAACAGCAGGTGAGGTCAGGGGTACAGGCTGCGTATGCCTGTCTCATCTCTCTCCTTCTCCCCACAGCAGCATTCACACAGGTGGAAGGGGTGTTACTATCCCATAAAGTGAAATAAAGTGGGTCCCCAGAAGCCTGTGGCCAGCCCAAGCTGCAGGGAACAGGTTGAAGCGTGCTACGTTTCTCCCCTGAGAGTAGTTGGGGGGGACAGGAAGGGGAGGAGCCAAGCAGACTTAAGACCAGCTGCTACACACAGGAAGTGGGCCATCACTTCTGGACGGATGAGTGACACACGGGCAAGCTACCTTTATGGAGAAGGGCCAAGTTCATACATTCAAAAATATTGACTGAGCCCTGCGTGCCAAGCAGGAAGTGACTCAGCAGACATTCAGAGAAAGCACAGGTGGCCAGAGGGGACTGAATAACCCAGGCGAGGGAGAAGGGGACCATTCCGGGGACAGGAGATACTAAGGTGCAGCAGAACGGCTGGGATACCACCCTAGATAACGAAAAGGGCGAGGACCCAGGCAGTGCTGAAGGAGAGAGGAGAGTGAGCCCCATCTTAAGGCAGAGAGACCCTAAGTACAAGGTCCGCTTTAGAGAACTTTCCATATCAAGTTATGGAACCACATACCTGTCCACAGAAACAAGACAAATCCATTTATTTCCTCCTTGTCCAGCTTGGTCCCTCCTTACTCAGAGCCACCCAGGATCATGAGAACAGAATTCTACTTGGCCCATAGAATCCTTGGGGTGCAGTCTCTGTGCCCCCTCCCCACATCCATCCACATCACCCTCTTCACTGGTCCGGGAAAAGTGCCTCAGGGTGGCCTTTGAATTGCCTTGGACTAGGAAGGATCTGAACACACAACCCATTGCTCTGAAAAAGGCTGCTCTGTCCACACTGGAAGTGGTTTTCTCCTGCTTCTCAGCTAATACATGACTGTGCTGTATTGTGCATATGCATGCACTTGTGTACACGCATGTGTATGTGCATGCACGTTTGTGTGTGTGTGCAAAACACAATTCAAAGGAGGAAAAACAGTGGTTAATTCTGACTTATCCCACCATCTCAGCTTGGTGTAACAGACCCAAACCTATGTCCCCTGGACAATCAGATTAACACAGCCCAGAGAGGACAATGGGGTCAATACCCCTCGCTCAGGATGTGGTCACCTTCTAAGGTGACCTATGGGAACAAAATTATCCCAGGAACCGTCAGAGCAGGAACTAAGTTTTTGCTTGTCAACAGCAGGGGGTGCTTCATACCCTGCCGCCTGGATGGCAGAATGAACCCGGGGCACTGCCTGTCTGGCTTCCCCTGAAAGCACTGGTACCATCCGAGGCCCCATCACTGCTACCTCTCGCTATGAGTCATTCTGCAAGTGATCAAACAGGTGGCAAAGTCCTGCAGGCTCCTCGGTCCACACCTGCCGGGACGCTGTCCACCCTCCCTCCGTGAGGTAGCTCAGAGGCCTGGGGACCAGAGCCCACTTTCCTGAAGTCACGGGATGAACAGAACCAGAACCCCTCATTCCTTGTCTCTGCACCTTACTTCAGTTCCTCAGCAGAATGAAACTTCCAAGTATCTAGAACTTTGCATGGTTTCTCTTAAGGATTAAATACATCTTAGCATCCACGACAGGATACAGACTCTGCAGGCGGCACCAGTGTCAACGCTAGACGGCCACCAAACAGGACGGCGTGCTAGCCCAGCTCCTGCCAATCCACCCAAGGCGAAGAAACACAGCCCGCTGACCCCTGGGCAGAAGCATCATCTTATGGAGACTCCACCAACTCTGCGCTAAATCCAGAAGGGTCTGAAGGTATAGTGAGCATCCATGATTGGATCCGGAAAAAGTTTATTTTCCTTCGTGTCAATGTTCATAGTCAAAAAGACCAAAGTGGGAATTGGTAAGATGGCTCGGTAGAATACTGGGTCTGGGGCTGGAGAGATGGCTCAGGGGTTAAGCCTCTGCCTTGCAGGCAGAAGGTCCTAGACCCCATGTATAGACGCCAGGCGGAAGCCCGGGCAGCCTGCGTTTCCGGTCCTGGTAGGGCGGAGCCTGTGAATCCCAGGGCAGAGTAAAGAAGGAGGAGGTAGAGGTGTCCATGGTGGTTCCCGAATTCGCCCGTGGTTCTACACACACACACACACACACACACACACATACACACAATTGAATAAATTTTTTAAAAAATTTAAAAAGAATACTGGGTCTGTATGCAAACCTGGTGACCTAAGTTCAATTCTTGGAATGCACGTGGTAGGAGAGAACTGACTTTCAAAAATGGCCCTCTGACCACCATATACAATTGTGCATGCTCACTCTCTTTCTCTCTCTCTCTCTCTCTCTCTCTCTAATTGTTCAGGGAATGATCCACAGTAGGCAGGTCTTCCAGCTTCAACTAAAACCATTAAGACTGTTTCCCCAAACCAGAGCCTGCCTTAACTAATCTTCAAATGCACCCTAAGGCTCACCTCTCCATATCACATTGACAGCTGAAACTAACCAGCGCACCTACTGGATGTTTCAAACCTCAGCTCTGAGATCTTGCTCTGCGGCTTTGGGCACGTCAGTAACCCTCTCGGGACCTCCAGTTATTTATAAAGGTGGAGCCGGAACTGAATAGTGTCCTTCTCCTTCTCCTCTTGACCTCAGTGTCCATGAATGACCCCCCAATCCCCTCGCTACACACCTGTCGATAACCAAGTTGCCTGAAGGACGCCAGCAGAATAAAGCCTTGGCTTTGAGCGCTATCGTGATATGGATACACCTACGTAACGATCTATCATTTTAGCCACTTCAGTGCACATAATTCAGTAGTGTTCATTCATAAAGTTGGGTCACTGTGACTGCTAATTCCAGGATGTTTTATTTATCACTCCTAAAGGAGACCCCCTCCCCCTTCCTCCCACCTCCCCCAAGGCAGCCATTTATCTGCTCCCCCTCTCTGTGCACCTGACCCTCCCAGTTACTTCATGCACACAGAAGTAACTGCACAGAAGTAAAAATCCCATGGATCAGGATTTTTGTGGTTGTTTTGGCCTGGCCTCTGTTCTTCGGTGTATTTTCAAGGTTGAGTCAGGTGACAGCAGCCCCCCCATGATCGAAAATTATTCTTCTATAGATTAGAAGTTGCTTTCACTGTTTGAGGGGAGAGTAGCTTGCATGTGTCTATGTCTGTGTGTTTCTGTGCATGTCCCTATGGAGGCCCAAGGGTGACTTCAGGAATCATCCTGCATTGTGCTATCTCCTCTTTGCTTTGCTCTGGGATTTCCCAGGCTCCACCTTCCCAGACTGGACATACAGGCTGCCGCCATTTCTGCCTGGTGTTTTCACATGGGATCCTGGTTTCAAACTCAGGACCATCTGCTTGTGAGGCAGATGTTTAACCCCTGAGCCATCTCTCCAGCTGGGGGAGGGGGTAGGGGGTGGGAGGGGTTAAGACAGGGTCTCAGGTATCCAAGCTGACCTTGAAGTCTCAAGTACAGTCAAGGGTGACTTTGAACTTCCCATCCTCCTGCATCCCCACACCTGCCGATACAGTGTTCTGGGAACTGAACCCAGGGCTTCCCGCATGCTAGGCAAACCCCTGCCCCCTCCATGCACATCTACCATAGCCCCCCATCCTCTGACCTGTGTGCCCCCAAGAGGAAGCCCCCTGTTCCACAACACGTCCTAAGCCAACAGAAAGCAGGGCTTCCTTTGGAGCCACCATTCCAAGGTGAAATTTACCCGAAAGGAAAATCACCAAGAGGCAGTTTGATTGTTTTCCAAAAAGTACTGACACTAGGATTCCTTTAAGTGGGCTTCCTAGTGCTCTTGAAAGCAAATGTCACTTGCAGCAATTGATGTTTCAGTGACAGGACTCCCCACCTGGGAGAAGTGGGGGGGGAGGAAGATGTCAGGGAGCAAGGTCAGTTTTCTCCAACCTGTAACGAACGTGTCCAATCATGCGGAGTCAGTGGCCAACATCCTCGCCTCTGCCTTCCAGCCCTGGGATGTCATGCCCACTAGGAAGATTCTAGAATGGAGGAGACGGCAGCCACATCTGTGAGGCGTTTTAAAGCACTGTTCACCTTCAAGGATTGAAGGACCTCCAGATGGGTCCCTGTACCCTCCTCTTCTTCCTCCTCCTTCTCTTCCTCCGCCCCATCTCTCAGTGAAATCCCTGCCAAGGATATGTGGGGGCCTGAACGCCCATTTGCACCTGCCTTCCGGGGGCTGTGGCTGCTCCCCTGGCCAGAACCATCCTCTGCGGCCGCTTCTCCCAGCCCCTGAAGCTGTTTTTCTTTAATTAGCTCCTGTGGCAGGAGAAGATCGTGGCCCCACCCTCGAAATGAGCGGCTGGGGCCTCAAATGTCCTCTGCGGTTTGCCTCTGGGCTGCCAGGCCTCAGCTGGGCAGAAAACAGGCCGGGCAGGAAGAAACCCCCATTCCTGCCCAGGCCGCTCCCTCCCACAGTGACGCGGACAGCCACCGCAGGGGGCTGCTCCCTCCGAGGGCCTGAAACCTGCCCTGGTGCTCGTGCCAGGAGCAAGACCAAGGCGCCAGCTCCCTCTGCCTCCCTCCATCTTCCCTCCATCCTCCTCCTCCCTCCCTCCTCCCTCCATCGTCCCTCCCTCCATCCTCCCTTCTTCCCTCCACCCTCCTTCCCTCTTCTTTTCCTTTCCCCTTCAGAGGAAAAGTGTATGGTCTAATCTGCTCTCCTCGAAGATGAGACTATGATTTTCAATACTGAAGACTTGCCAAAGTTCCCTCCCACCAGTACTTAAAGTCATTGCATTTGATTTTTGTCTTTAATTTTTCAAGATAGCATGCAGAGGAGTGGGTATTATTATGCGTGTGTGCGTTGCATGTAGGTGGATATACAAATGGGCGCTTGAGTGAGTGGCCTGCGGAGGCCCCAAGTGACACCAGGAATCATCCTGGATTGCTCTGCCTCCTCACTGCTTTGCTCTGGGGTTTCCCAGGGCTGCCACTCTCAGGTCCCCCTGGCATTTTTACCTGGGATCTGGGGTACAGAACTTAGGCGTTCTGCTTGTGAGGTAAAGGTTAACCCCTGAATCATATCCCCAGTTCCATTATGGTGTGTGTGTGTGTGTGTGTATATATATATAGTTCTTTTTTTTTAAAAGAACTTTTTTACGTGTTTCTGCATGTGTCTGCACATGTGTGTACGTGTATGCACACCTGTCTTCAAGCTAAAAGTCAGTCTTGGCTGTCAGTCCTCGGAGCTGTCCATTTCGCTTTATGTTCTATTATTTATTGATTACAGAGAGAGGTCAGCCGTCACACATGCTCTGTGGCGCACATGGCCTGACGACAACCTTCAGAAGTCAGTCCATGTAGACTCTGAGAATCACGCTTTGGTCACCGGGTTCGCCTGCAGCAACCTTTACCTGCCCAGCCATCTTGCCAGTTCATCTGTTTTGTTTGTTTGTAAGACGAGGTCTTGGGGCTGGGGAAGATAGTTCAAGGGTTAAGACTTTGCCTGGCAAGCAGAGTTTGGATCGCAGGCCCCACATAAAAACATTGGCAGGAATGGTAGCAGCTAGCATTTCTGGCCGTGGAAGGTAGAAACAGCAGAACAAACCATAAAGGCTAAAGTAGACATTTCAGGATGATTTCCTCAATCGCTCTCTTGGGCCTCCACAGGCACACATGCTCAAGTGTTCTGTACACAGACACATGAGGGTGGATGGGTGGATGGATGGATGGATGGATGGATGGATGGATGGATGGCTAGCTAGATCACACTCAAGTGTTCTGTACACAGACACATGAGGATGGATGGATGGATGGATAGACAGACAGACAGACAGACAGATATATATATATATGTGTAGACATATATATGCATATATATAGTTTCTGTGGTTTTGTCAATTTTAACTAGTCACATACTAACTAAATGCTCTTATATTTCCATTTAAATCTGGTATCATACAATGTAAGTGTGGATGGCAAGGTTTTAAAATAAATTTATCTTAGAATGATATTAAACAGCAAAGGAATAATACCACAATGATGCTGGAAAGATGATACGTCCATTCTGTCCCGTCCTGTCCCCCTCTTTCCACCCTTCCCACATATATCTATCCCCCTACACGCCTGGAAAGCAGGTAATTATGAGTCTCGGATGGTGGGTCGCGGCTGCAGGAGCAGTAATGTGTATTTATTAAGTTCAAGGCCAGGCCCTGCCTCCAACGTGGTTATTTGGACCCATCAGGACCTGCAGAAGCAAGCCCAGAGCGGCGTTATCACACTGCCCCGCCCCGCCCCACCACAGCGGGTCTCCTGCAGGCCGCAATTTTGAGCCCGGCGTGAACAGTGCTGACTCAGCCTTAGAAGGTAAACCAGGTAAGATGCCCCAGCCCCACCCAAAAGGAGCCACTGAGGGGCAGCGCCTGCTGCCCGGGAGCAGGGTATGCAGAAGCGGCTGGCCTCCCCTTCTCACTGCCAATCTTAATGTCACCTCCAACTGCAAACCAAGAGTGCCAAGGTCTGAAGGAGACATGTTTTGACCTGCCCGTGGTTCAGACTGGCTTCACTCAGCCCATCCTGCCAAGGCAGTGCCCGTCGCAAGGACCTTTCACGGGGTGGTTTGGGGACGAGAAACATCACCATCCGTTGCCCATGTGTCTGCCTTGAGCTACAGTTTCCTAGGACTTTGGTAACTAGAGAGGCCCTGATGAGAGAAGATACTTGGTCAGACTCACTAAGATGTGTCCTGTGTGTTGGCTGCTGTTCGGCCCTCCCACGGGTCCCAAAGGCTTCCAGAGGCAGGAAGAAGACAAGAGCAAGGGGCTCCTGGTGCCCCCCCAAGTAATCAGTCTCCAACAGGAGTTGCCACACTTGCAGGCCCAACATATTGGCACTTGTCAGGAAGGACGAGCACCCGGTTGGTTCCTCTTTCCCTTCGTAGCAGCAGCAGAAGCAGCGCTGTGCACGGTTCAGGGGCCAAGTGACACCCCCCCCCCGCCCCTCAGAGCCAGGCTTGCTCACAGCTTCCGCCTACACTGTGAGAGTTTTGACAACTTCTTGCTGGAGTTCCTTCACTCGAGCAGGAGAGAGCAAGAGGAGGACGGAAGAACAGCGTCGGGAGCGCAGTAGTTCAGTGCTGACCGGTGAGTCCCCTCCACAAGGGCTAAGATGGGGGCTCCCAGAGGCGGCAGACCCAGAATGATAGGGGAGACTGGACTACGTTACATCAGGGCCTGCCAGAGATTGACAGCAGCTTCCTACCGGATCTGCATTACAGCCAGTGACGTCACTGGAGCAGAGGTCTATCACAGAAGGCCAGGACAGCTCAGGTGCCACATGTGCAAAGGGACTCAGAGAAGAGAGTGCCTCCCGTGGGAAATGAAGGGTCACATCAGCACCACTGGTAAAAATGGAGGTGGGGGGCAGTCTGACTATGGAAAGCAAGTGAGACTCCTAAGTGTCCCCCGCTGACCTGGAAGACCTCGCTCTTCAGCCACTGGCATGGTGGCAATTTCCTTCAGTCCCAGGCCACCTGCTTATTGTCACACGTCCTTCCCTCAAAGTTCCTAGACACCCAACACATGTGCCTGTCGCTGCATGTAATCCTCAAAGCAAACCAATGGTTGGCTCTCTTTTAACTGTCTGGCAGAAAGGAGGAGATAAACCCCACCCGGAGGTCAGGGTCAGCCTGTCCTGAGAGGGGCCGCCACCTTTTATCTGCCCACATTGCTCTGGGAACACTCTCGGTATGTGTTCTTCAACTTCCACAGCACCGACATGGCCTGCGATCCTCATGGGAACCCAACAGGCAGAGGAGGCTGGCCTCCACCAGGAGGCCTGGGCAGAACTGAGACTGGCTTTCTACGAAGTGACCCAGGAGCGCTGAGGTTTCTTGGCCAGGGACCATACAATGAAACGTGTTCAAGAGCAGGGAACTGGTTATCTTAAGTATGAGACATCTATTTGATGGAATAGCACAGAGTTAGAGGCTATGAGAAGCAGGGACCATGAGGATCAAAGGAGTGCCCCAGACCCGGACCTTCAGCTGCCCTTAGATCCATCCCCCGGGGCTGATTCCAGCCTCTCTAGCTCCATGTGGGAGAGAAGAGGGGGGAGAGAGAACATCTCTTCTTTTCCTCCCTACAGCCTAACGGGGTGGCAGTGGCCTCTGACTGAGCTCTGGGTCACCTCGCCTCCCTATGTTTGACTTCTCTCTGCTCCTTTATCACCAAAGGCCTCGGATTAAGTTCCCTGTGTGGTAAATACGCGATGAGGTTTCCACTTCCCCAGACTCCCAATGACACAATCCGATTACGGCAGTTCAAAAAATGCTTATGCAAGCAGACGGTGCTACAAGGCCACATGCGGAAGAATTAACAGAAGTTAACGTTATGACAGCGAACCCACCCTCGACACTGGCTACCTGTCGTTCACAGCTGAAACCGCACCAGCGACGTGCCTGAAGGGGAAGCGAAAGGTGAATCCCTAGGGGAGAAGGTCTGGCAGCTGAGTCTCCATGACAACAAAGCTTGGTGAAAAGACCTTATTTTGGAGAAACCATGGCCACAGCCACAGTGATACCAGCCGTTTACCGCTCCACCCCCCACTGAAAACACCAGTGGTTATCTGGGGGTGACTCACGTGCTGAAGAGGTCAGTAAGTATCACCCGGGGTACTCAGCTGTGGGGGAAGGGCAGGTGAGAGGCCAACTTCCAAGCCCCCTGCAGCCTTCTGTCAAAGTGGAGCAGGACCAATCAGGCTCTTAGTCAACAACGATAGCAAGAGAGCTTTGGTCAGCCAGGTCTATGAGCATCACAGGTGATGTGTGTGCACAGAAGCCAGATGTGCAAGACAGGTAGCAACTGGAAGAAGGGGATGCATTCACCCACAGGCATCACCAAAATCAAAGAAACAACCGAAGCTGGGTAGGGCGCACCCGCCTATAATCCCAGCTCCTTGGGAAGCTAAGGCGGCTTCAAAGCCAGCCTGAGCTACAGACTAAAAGTGTGTCTCCAGAAAAGAAAAGAGGAATCACGCAATGTGAGCTGTCCGTCCCAGACCTGCATAATGACTGACATACCAACATGCCCCCATAGACTATTGAGAAACTCAAGAGAGATAAGAACATACAGTGGAAACCCTGGGGACTAGAGCTGAATGAGTGAAGGGAAACGCCCCTATCAGTGGGGCCTGAAGAGAGCCAACTTGCTATGCCACAAGAGGCCTGGACCCCCACAAGAGTTGACAAGCCAGGGGGAACCCTGGGGTCCATAGAAGTAGACAGGAGGAGGGTGGGAGGGAGTGGAATGGATTGCTGAAGGGAAGGGAGTCCGGTAAGAGGGAGGGTGAAATGGGAGGAAGCAGAGATAAGTACTAAATATGCTTGTAAAACTATATGCTTTTAAAAAAGGAAAGAAGGCTCAGTGGATAAAGTGCTTATTCATAAGCCTGAGGATTTGAGGTTCAGATTCAGAACTCACGTAAGGGACAGGCGGGCACAGTGGTTACCCGTAATCCCAGCACTCAGGAGGGCAGAAACAGGACCCCTAGGGCTGGCTAAACAAGCCCTAACAGCTGCAATTTCCATTGAGAGACCCCGCCTCAATTATTATAGTGAAGATATATGATATGGACTTCAGGCCTGCACATGTGCACACACACACACACACACACACACACACACACATACACACACACGAGGCTAGAGTGTGAGGTAGGAGCTCTTCCTTTATTCAAAGCCCACAGTGACCCACTCACCAGCAAGCACACTTGGAAACGCAGGACCCAGAGAACTTCGGGCCCCATGAGCTGTGGAAGCTGCATCAGGAAGGATCCCCCCACCTGCACCCTCTCCCCACCAGGTCTCCTTCCCCAGAAAGTTGACATCAAGGCCTCACCAGCTCACTTCTGGTAAATCTGTGGCTGCTGTAGGGACACGGTCCGTCTGCCAACTAACTCGATGAGGTTGGCCATGTTGCAAAGCTGCAGTGTGTAGCTGCTTCCCCTGGACCAAAGCAACCGCTCCCAGGACGAGAGGGAAACTCAACAAACCTGCAGGCCGTGTGAGCAAGTGCGTGCGGTTGTGGAAGCAGCAAGTGACGGCTGTCAGAGAACAGACCCTTCAGCGGCGCTCCTTGCAAGTTGTACTGGGAGCTCCAAGGACGCCGCGTCTTCTGAACTGGCCCCCACGCTGTGGTGGGTTCTTCACAGCTGCCCAGTGGATCTAAATTCCTGGAGACGTCCACCAAGCTGAACTTAAACAGAATCACTTCCTTGCTCCGTCAGTGCAAGGAACTGATACTCCAGAAAAAGTCACGTAACACTCACCCTCACGCAAAGCCGAGTAAACAACAAAACCCGGGGCAAAAGCTGGGCCTCCACAGGACCCGATCCAGACCCTGCTACTTTCCTGCCTCACCCGAGGCTCCGAGTGCCACACGCTTGACGTTCAGCCGTGGGAGAAGGAAAGCCTCTCGTGCCGAGCAGGAGGTCCCGCATGGCCTGTCGCCCTCTCCTCAGGGTGGTGCCTCAATGGTCTCACTCCTCCTTGGGCATGTGAGTCCAAGCTCCCACGAGGGACAAGGCTCACGAGCCAGCCTTCTCCGTGACAACAGTCTGCGTGACCTCAAAGGAGGAGACAACACAGCCAATGGCTGAACGGCTGCTTGGACCCCGACCCTTCTAGCTATAGCCCCCAGTTTGGCCTTCCCTCCAGCCACTGAGCTGACACCCAGCTGAGCCCGTGAACCAGCCCCTCCCCCCTCGCTCCTTCACCTCAGCACTTCCTCGCAGGGCCTGTCGCAGGATGAAAGGGAAACCTGTGCGCAAGACAGAGGTTTAAAAAGGGAAAGTGGTGGTGTGTCCCGTTGCCAGGACACCACAGTTCAAAGTGAATCCATGGTTTTCGGAGCCACAGGATGTGTACGCAGCACGTGCATGTCACGAAGGGGCAGTGCTGTCCAAGAACTCTAGAAAGAAGAAAGGAATCTGGCTTGTTTTCCCAACTCACCAAAAGTTCAGGGAGAGAGGGGAAAGACAGACAGACAGACAGACAGATAGATAGACAGACAGATAGACAGACAGACACACAGGCAGACAGATAGATATAGATACATACATATAGATACATAGATATATAGACAGATAAGATAGATAGATGATAAGAAAGATAGATGATAGATAGATGATAGATAGGTGATAAGATAGACAGGTGATAGATAGACATATAGGTGATAAGGTAGACTGACAGATACATACATACACAGATACATACATAGATACACAGATAGATACACAGATAATAAGATAGACAGATGATAGATAAGATAAACAGAAAGATAGATACATAGATACATACACAGATACATAGATAAGATAGACAGATGATAGATGATAAGATAGATGATAGGTGATAAGATGGATAGATAGATAGATAGATAGATAGATAGATAGATAGATAGATAGATAGATAGATAGATAATAAATAGGAAAGAGGTTTCTCCTTAGAAAAGCACACTGGTATCTGTGTAAGTGTTGCCTGGGTCGGGGTATGGGTTTGTGCTTCTTAGCTGTCTATGTCCTAGCCTGGGCTCCTAGCTTGGCCTCCACCCCTACCCCCAATCACTCAGCAGAAGGCCTATACACAAGATGAAGCTGGCGGAGGCCCACCCTCTGCACTAGGGCCTCTGCAGGGCCAAGTGTTTGTGGCCTTCCTTTCTGGGACTCACTGGCCTGTCTTCTCTGGGAAGTGGAGGGAGGAACTCACTCTGGCAAAGGTCAGAGGTCAGCCTACCCCTGCCAGGAAGCCGCTCCCTCCCTTCTTGCAGAACACAGCCACTCCCTCCAGTGGGGACCGGAGAACCGTGGCTCCCCTCCCTGCATGGGGGGGGGGGGCAGCAGTCTGAAATAGCTTTCCTAGCACAGCTAAACTAAAAGCAGTCTGGAGACGAAGATGATGAGACGCCCCACATCGTGTCGCCTCCACTGCCCCCCCTCAGCCCCCCCCTCCCAATGTCAGGTCCCTGGATAGTTCTGCAGCTTCTGCGGGGATTCTCTCCCTCAGCTTTGCTCCCTCTCACCTCCCACCCTGCCTGTTTCTTCACACCTGCCCAGTGTTTTTCACACCTGGTCTCTGTCCCCCTCCCCACCTAATCCAACCCTCCCATCATCCACCTATCTCCCCTGACCCAACCTGTGGAGCTAGAAAAGATCCAGCTCCAGTCACTTTGCAAACTGCACGGGTCCCCAAACTCCCAGGATCCCTCAGAGATAGATGGAGATTCTGGAATACCAAGTTTCTGGGTCAGAGTTCCTTGGTGGAGCGGGCAACTCCTGCCAGCGAGGGGTGGTTGATTGTTGGGTCTAAATCAACGTTCGTGCTGTGCTGCGGCTTGGAGCTTTTTTTTTTTTTTTTTTTTTTTTAACTAGATGGAGCATCTCAGCTGCTGTTCCCCAGCTGGGTAGGAGCAAAGCTAGAAGCCCGCTTTTCAGCATGGATGAGCCACAATGGGCGGCTTGCTCAGCCCCGGTTCACCCAGGTCGGCCTCTAACAGGCGATCTCCAAGCCCAGACTCCCCAGAAAGGGAGGAGATGTTTACTGGAAACTTCCAAGTTCTGCTGCCCCCAAAATAGGGCTTTTTTTAAACATCCACCAACACACACAATACCTCTGCTGCCTACCTGAGTAAGTCAGTACTTTCTCCACACAGGACTTTCTTATCTGTTCCCAAGTACATTCAGTTCAAGACTAGAAAACCTGGGCTGGGAACTCACAAAGAAGTGACGACCTCAGCCGCCCCAGGATCCATCCTGCATGTAC
Organism: Typhlomys cinereus; assembly: GCA_023101885.1. NCBI lineage: Eukaryota > Metazoa > Chordata > Mammalia > Rodentia > Platacanthomyidae > Typhlomys > Typhlomys cinereus. Next base: position 52,711 of record JALPQD010000042.1, on the reverse strand, counting down.
AGTTGATCCCCAACTAGCTCCCTGGACAAACTTGAGTTTTCTGACGCACAGAGAATTAGTACCATCCACACCCAAAATACAGCCGTCATTGAGAGATGCCAGATGGCCCCTAAAACCAAGATATGTATTAGGCACACGGTATTTCTTGGTGCCCAGAGAGAAGGGACTTTCTAACTGAAACCATATAGGAAATTAAAGAGTGTAGAGAGTTCTCATCCGACTGGGGTTTGGCCAACTCCATCTCTTACCCGGGAACAGGCAAAAGAAAACAACGGCAAGCAAAGCAAAAGCCCCCAACACGCCAAACCTGGCCCACTTCCCAAGCCCGTGTGGCGCTGTGCCCACAAGAAGACGGGGTTCCTGAGAAGGACACATGTGTCCACATGCTGCCCAGCATCTGAGCCCATCCAGTCCCCGTGGCTTCCAGGTCCCTAGGACACTCACCGAGGGACCGCCACACAGCGGGTCCCCAGGGCCATCCTCCGTTCAGAGGGAGTCTGAGCTGGCCCACGCTCAGTGGGATCCCACGGTCCACTTCCCCGAGCACTGTGCTTGGCTCTCTAGCTGTTTCACCCCAAGACACCTGGCTCCTTTAGCCTAACCCGACCCAAGTACAGACACCTGCACCTGGAATCCAGCTTTTGCAAAACCCCTCCGCTTCGAGGACCTTGGAGGTTAATCAGAGTCTAATCCAAGCGCTCTCCCTCCCCTAGCTCAGCTATACCAATTAAACATTCGCAGGAACCCTGCTTGCCCCTCTACCTGGACCAGTGACCCCCACACATACTCGACCACCCTTCATCCCCCTGTCGATGTTTTAATGTTCCCTCTGTGCCAAGCTGGAGGACGTGAGAATCAGGAAAAGCCGGGTACCAAAGGGGAAGCTGATGAAGTCACGGGCCCGCCCTCCACCAAGGTTAAGGGTCCTCTGGCCAAAGTATCTAGGAACAACACGCACCCCCTACACTTTTTTGAAGACCCCAGAATCAACCAGGGTACCCCAAAGATCTGGTATTGAGGTAGGCCAAGTGCTGCCTCTAGGCCTCTTAGTTTCATGAACAAAATGTAGGTGTGTGTCGTGGCCTCTTTAATCAGTTCCTGCTCCCCCACCCACCCACACACACACACACACTCGGTTACTCTGCGTTTCCTGAGCAGAAATAACCAGGCAGATGGTTCCGCTGCTTCTAAGCTGTTAAGAAACTACTGACCCGGAGAGGTCAACCGGTTACCAAATGTACACACATTCAGACCCAGGAAGCTTCTCTTTGTGTGTGCTTTTTATTTTTGTAACCAACCGCGATCGCTTTCCATCCTGAATGAACGTGTCCGTCATACCAAACCACAGCTTTACATAAGCAACTTACCACGGCTACTGTATTCAGATCTGGAGTCACTTGGGAAGGTTCAAACGACAGGCCTTCCCACGTCAACCTGCAGCCATTCCGAATTAACTAACTGCTTGGCGACACGGTCTGAGTGGGCATCAGGATTTTGACAGGCAATTTCGATGGGTGATAGCGACTCTCAACTCGAATATGGAGATCTAGGAAACTAACCGGGATTGATTAGGAGGGGGTTCTAGGGCTCCTAGGCTGAATAAAAAGAAGAAAGCAAGTGCAGAACACCCACATTCATCTCTCTGCTTCCCAATAGTGGATTCTGTGTCACCAGTCACCACAGACTCTCGCCACTGCGGCTTCCCCTCTATCTTGGACTGTAAAGTAAACCAAACGCATCCGTCTTCCTTCAGGTTTGTCATGTCAGTTACTTTGCCCTAGCAACAAGAAACGTAGCTAATACATCAGCCAAAAGGACAAGGTTCTCTTCCTACAGAGACCCAAACTACAGTGTAAATCACAGGTAGCAAAAGCCTGCCCTCCCCCTCCCCCCCTCCCGGCGGTACTTTGAACCTCAAACTTACTTCCATCCTGTCCTCAGAAGTGGGCCCCAATTTCTAGCCCCAGAGAGAACTGTACCATGATTCTGAAACTCTCAGAATGAGCAACTATCATTTCTTTGAACGCAAGTGTAGGCATTTGAATTTAAAGGTGGCAAAGGAAACTTGAAAAATCCTATACTTTGGGTTTACCTCCTTTTCTAGGAAGCCAGGAGTTGGGGGTAGCGAGGTGACTCACACCGAGTTGAGGGGTCGCACATGACACCAGGTCTCTAAATCTCTCTCCTCCAATCCAACGTGCAGTGTCAAAGGCCTAGTTGTGGGCTTACCCCCCCCCTCCTTTAGAGGTCACCCTCTTATATGTCTTATCTCTAAAAGGCTCCATCTCACTATCTTAAGGTGCCTGAGAGTGGACGCTTCTGCCTGTCTTTCCCTTTAGCTGGTCACGTGAGAATCCTCAGACATATCCATGGGGCTGGCGGAGGACCTCAGCAAAGTCTTTAGAAAGGCAGTCTAAGGCGGTTTTGAAAGGGCGCTCTGTGAAGCTGTGTGTCGGAGCAGCAGCCCAGGCCAGCCGCGTACTCTGGCTTTGCCCTGGATAAGAGAGAGCTGATTGTTGGCTTCCACATCCCCAACCAACCTGAGAACACGTTCCCCTTCCTTCCTGTGTTTTTACTCGGTTGTCCCAAAGCAGCTGGAGTCTCGAGGTACAGGAAACCCACGCTTGGAGCGCGTCGTGAACTCTGTGTCCAGGTGGCCTGGTTGCTCCTGACCTGGCACAACTTCTCTGGTGAGGTCTCGTTTTACCACTGGGGCTCTGTGAGGACGGGGTGTCTGTGGCTTTCCAGCTCAAGGGTGCACTTACACTCCCTGGGAGAGTTTGGGAGATCTAATGGTCCCTCTAATACCACATCACCACAAAAGAAAGCAGTTTGGTAAATAATCTGAAAGGGAACCACAGCTAGGGCTGGAGTGTGGCCCAGGGGTTAAGCCTCTGCCTCACAAGCAGAAGGACCTGAGTTTGAATCCCACATAAAAAGCACCAGGTGGAAATGTTAGTCAAGCTCTGGAAGGCAGAGCCTGGAAAATCCCAGAGCAAAAGCAAAAAGGAGGTAGAGTCAGTCCAAGAGGACTCCAAAAGTCACCCTTGGGTCTCCACAAGCACACACAGTGTCCTCTGATACACACACACACACACACACACACACACACACACACACGCACAGACATATTGAAAAATAAATTTTTATAAATTGTTGAAAGTAAACCACAGCTATGATCCAACCAAATAAAATAAGGTCCTTAACATAAATGGGACGCCTCTGGTAGCAGAATACAGATGAAAACTTACGTTCATCCCCCAGGAGAATAGGCCCAGAGACAGACAAGAAGCCACAGAGGATGACTGACAGAGACCTTTGACCTTCCTTCTTCGAGCCTGTCATTCTGCAAGTGAGAAGCCAGGAAGTCAAGGTGACTTCCCTAGAGCACCAAGACCACCTCCGTCAGCAGGAGTGACCAGGCGGTCCTAGCATCAGCACAGAAACAGATACTAGGATCGGGGGTCCTTTGTTTTACTTTTGGAGCCCAACATGAGGTGAGTCCCATGTCATCCAACTTGCTAAGCCACTGAGGGTGACTTTGAAGGGATCCGCCCATGTCTGACTTCCAGATGCTGGGATTACAGGCATGTGTCGCCACAAGGCCTTCTCATGTTGCTGTATCTGTTCACTCCCAGTCTCCACACTCCATTAATCTGGGGGCTCTAGTGCTGGGGTAGACCCAAGCAGACGCTGGGGAGAAGAAGAAGGGAGAGGGGAGGAGATGGAAGAGGAGGAAAGGGAAGAAAGAGGAAGGAAGGAGGAGGAGAAGAATGAGAAAGGAGGGAGGAGGAGAAGGAGAAAGGAAGGAGGAAGAAAGGGTATAAGGAAAGAGAAAGAAATGGGAAGAAAGGAGGAAGAAGAGAAAGGAAGAAAAAGAAGGGAAAGAGAAGGAAGGAGGGGGGAGAAGGAAGGAGGAGGGGAAAAGAGGAGGAAGAGGGGGAAGGAAAGAGGAAAAAGGAGAAAGAAAAAGATGAGGAGAAGGAAGGAAGAGAAGGAGGAAGAACTGTACTCATTCAAGGTTTTGTAGGATGCTGAGGTGCCCAGACAGCAGCCTGGGGCGCTGAAGGGCTGTAGACCTAGACGTCATCCCCACAGAGGTCACACAGGAACCCAGAGAGGGAGAAATGTCTTGCGATTCTACTCAGCCCAGCTGGCACCCTGATGCCCAGCAGATGGTTCACTTTGCTTTTCATCGCCCAAGTCAAAGCAAAATAGCAAAAAAATTAAAAGGAAAGAAAGAAAAAAAAAAAACACCGTAGCCAACTGATGACATGCACAAAAAACCCACTGTAATTAGTGTTTCTTCACCCCCTTTCTGACAGCAACTGCTTCCCACGTGAACCCTAACTGGGCGACCGTGCAGCCCACAACAGACAGCCAACTATGACCACATGTACCCACTCAAATGAATAATGGTAAGCATGGAGGCTCCTAGCCCATGCCATGGTGACACCAAAGGTTGGGGGGCCCCAGGCTCAGCTCCCCATATATATGTGGTCAGCACACACTAGTAACTGCAGAGCCAGAGCTGACTGGTAGAACTGGCCTCACCCCGGGCCAGCTTAGCCAGGTCTCACAGCTAGACTCACCTGGCCCGTGCTCGACTCCCAAGGAAAGTTCCAGGTCCGTGGCTGAAAGCGCCTCTGGGGGCTAGACCCTGGGATGAGGGCAGAAGGGCGACTTCTCTGTCCTGTCCACTCCCCCTTTCTGGATCAGTAAGCGGTGATTCTTTGGTGAAATGATCAAGAATACCGGGAGATGGCTCAGTGGGTAAAGTGCTTGCTGTGTAAGCATAAGGATCTGAGTTCAGATCCCGGCATCCGCTTAAGAAGCTGGGCAGGGTGGTGCGCATCTGTAATCCCAGCAGTGGGAGGCGGAGACAGGAAGTTCTGGGGGAATCACTGGCCAGCTTGTCCAGTCAAATCTATGACCTCCAGGTTCCATGAGAGACCCTGTCTCAAAAACCACAAGGTGGACAGAGACTGAAGAACACGCCCTAGTTTGACCTCTGACTTGCCTGGGTATGAGTACCTGCATATACATGAATGAATGAATGAATGAATGAATGAGTGAGTGAATGAGTGAATGAATGCTCTGAACGTAGGTCTGAAGAACACGGAGCCAACCTGAAGCCAGTGAAAACCAGTCAGGAGTTTGCTATCTGCAGAAAAAGGCCCAAGTCATCCTCTGAATGGACCAGCTCTTTGTTTTCGGCCGCCTGATGTTTACAGAATTTTATTTCTTCGGGAATGTACTTTCAGAGAAAGTCTCCAGCAAATATGGAGTTCACGGGATGCAGGTACTAAATGGGAAACTAAACGTGTGGCTCTGAGGCTGGAATCATGCCAGAACCTTCGGAAAACTCCCCCACCCCACCCCACCCCAAAGGGCTTTGGACTCTGTGGCTCCCTGCCCCCACACTTTCTGTGGAAAGAGTGTGCAAGGAGTGGGGATAGAAATCTCAAGTGTCCAGAAGAATCTGGCTTGGGTCACAGCAGACACAGTTCTCGGGTATGGTACCCAGAAAGGTACCAGAGTTCACTCCCACTCTCCCTCCACATCCCTGGGACCCAATGAGGCATACCTTCCAACGTTACAAATTCAACCACAGACTGCTACCTACACTTGACGTTGCTCCAAGCATGGCTACATGATTGCATCACTCCAAGCATGGCTACATGATTGTGTCCCACCGCACCCACACCAGACCCCCTTTCCCTGCCACATCCACAGAAAGTATCCAGACATATTCTCACTCAAAGGAGACCAGCAACCAACGGACATCACTTAAGACCTGGTACCACACGAAGTACCCTACAGGTCTAAGAAGCTGGTGACAATCCACTATTTCTGCCATGACAAAGGCTGATGGGACATGGTAATGTTTGCTGCATCCATTGAATGAAGGGGCAAGCTTGAAGATGGGGGGAGGGAGACCTGAAGGTACCAAGGTGGAAGGATGAGGGCTCCTGAGCCCTTCTGAGGTCTGACCCTCCCCAGCTCCACATCCGAGGAGCCGATAAACCATTGTAGTGCAGAAGTTGTACACAGGGGTTTTCAAGGCTAGCTTCAGTCAAAGCACCTGACCCAGTGACTGAGCCCCGGGGGGCTGGCTGCAGGTATAGACACAAGAAGAGGGATGAACTACTTAGAAGCTCAAAGGTTCTTGGTTATGCCAGGATAATCCTATGTCCTTGTGCTGCACATCCCAACGCCCACCCTCCAATAGGCTAGGACATAAGCCGTCCCATCTCTTGACTACAGACAGACCGAAGGCAAGATGCAAGTTTTGTACATGTCCTGTATTTTTTACAGGACAGAGCAGAGCCACCGAGGGAGACACCGAGCATCACAGTACCAGCTGAGCGCTCCAAGAAGGTGCTGAGTTCTAGTTCAGTTTGCATGGACATGTCACGTTTGTTTCCTCCTCTGCTCTCCTCTGGGCCGGGCACACGCGCAGGCCCTTGCCTGAGGTCGTAAGTGGTCTCTGAAGAGTTCAGAGAACTCAAGGCCCTCTCGGGACTCCCAGTGAGTTTCGCAGGGTGAATGCGGTTTGGACAGTTGCAGAAACAAACCCAGAGAAGAGGAGGAGGAAGAGGAGGGAGAGGAAAAGGAGGAAGAAGAAGGAGGAGAAGGAAAAGGAAGAGGGGAAAGAGGGAGAGGAGAAAGGAGAGGAGGGGGAGGAGAAAGGGGAAGAGGGGAAGGAGAAAGGGGAGGAAGGGGAAAAAGGAGGGGGAAAGGGGAGGGGGAGAGGGGAGGGGGAGAGGGGAGGGGGATAGGGAAAGGGAGAGGGGAGGGGGAGAGGGGAGGGGGAGAGGGGAGGAGAGGGGAGGGGAGGAGGAGAGGGGCACAAGTCCTCTCAGGATCCTTCTGGCATAGGTGCCACTCCCTGCCACGTGCTTGCTCCACAAGCCTGGCACAGTCCGTGTGTTTACCACAATAAAAGAAAGAAAAGCCATGTTCACTGTTATTTTTAATTCCTTCCGCATCACCTTCCAAAATTCCTTAGCATGAGGCTAATCCACTAAAACTCTACTCTAGCCAACATGTCTGAGGCTGGGCTAGAAGAGAACAGGGAACTGTGCACCCCACCGCCACCCCCAGAAGACATTTCTGCTGGTGACCAGTAAGCATTTCCCAAGGATCCTGGGCCTAGTGGTCTTAAAGGGACAGGACCTGATAAGGTGTGAACACCCCCTGCTTCCCACCCACACCACTTCCTTCTCTACCAGTCTCTCCTCCTTTGACTGTAGCCCCCTCAGTATCCAAATGCTCTCCACCACTCTGACCCCAGCCAATTCACACCCCACTGATGGCCTTGCCAAGCTCAGGGGATCTGGGCCTGTTATAAAAACCCTAATTCATAGCTAATTCATAGCAGATCTCAGGCTAGCCCCGCCCTGTGCTCCCTGAGAGCAGCACATGCAATTAGTTCTCTCTCTGGAGCAACAGCGTGAGAACCAGTTGGTCCAACCCGCCCACTCTCTGTGGCTGGGTTACCATGGTCGCTGGTACAGAGGCAGGTGACTCAGAGTGACCAGTTCTGACCGCTATCTAGCTGTAATTATTAATGGTAGATGCCCCTTTGCGCTCTTAGAGATCCCCGGAGTTGAGCTGATAAGACGATTCAGTGGGTAAGGTGCTTGCTGGCCAAGGCTGGCAACTTTAATTGATCTCTGGAATCCAGGTAAATGTGGAAGGAAAGAACCAAGTCCTCTCACCTCCACATGTGCACTGCGGCCTGAATATCCACAATACACATCACACGCACGTGCACACGCGCACACACACACACACACACACACACACACACACATACACAATACAAATTAATATTAAAAGGTTTTTAAAAAACACAAAAAGATATATCTACGACATATCACTCTTCGACCTTTTAGCTAAGATTAAGTGCACTGTCTGTTCTTATCAGAAATATCAGAGGCGGCTCCATATATTATATAGTCACCCTCCATTCTGAAGGAAGAGACAAACTGCATCTGTCTGCCCCTTATCAGGAGAGGTAGAGCGACTTGGCTTTCTGACCCTGGTTTTCTCATTTACAAAATGGCTTTTCTGATGAGGAAGAGTGTGATGTTTGTCCCTCAGGGGGCTGTGACAGAGAGGGCAAGAGAGTCAGAGTGAGATGGTTTGGATCTGCAATGTTCCCCTCAGATTCGTGTGTCTGAATACGGAACTCAATGGCTGATAGAGGCGGATGACTATCCCCTGGGATTATGGTCCCTCCTGCTTCAGTCCTGTACTCTGCTTGCTGATCTGTCAAGCTGTGAACAAGCTCTGCTGTAAGTCCCCCCCTCCCACCCCCCATGCCACCCCCCCAGGCCCAGCCCTCCAAGGGTCTGCAAGCTGCAATGCTTCTCTACCATGACTGACGGCACACTTGAAACTGTGAGCCAAATTGGAAAAAAAAAAAAAAAATCACCCAGTCATCTCTTAAGTTGCCTGTCAAATATTCTTTCCCGCTTACCCCAGAGTACAGCTGCTGAGCACAAAGTTAACAGCCCCAGCCCTGCCTGCAGCCCCACTCTGTCCCTGTACCATGGAATGGACACGCCACAAGAAGCTCAGGGGACGTGCCAGCCACCAACACTGCCGGCCCGACCCAAGCATCTTCTGACACAGTGCCCTCTGATACACACACACACTCTAAATAAATAAATTATTAGATAAATAAATAAATGGGTCTGCATACAAGAATCTGTTAGACAGCAAAATGTACCCTTAAAAAGCCCCACCGACTCAGATTCGCAACTATGGCAAACTGACGGTCCAAAGAAAGTCCATCAGACCCACAGTCCACATAAGCAACAGGATCTCTGCTTGTGCTCATTATCTGAACAAACATTTTACGCTCCTGTGTTTTGAAACAGGGTCTCACGCTGTCGTTCCGGTTGGGCCTCAACTTCCACGCTCCTCCTGCCTTGGCCCTCCCAAAGGCTGGGATCCCAGGAGAGTGTGGCTCTTGTGGGGGGCTTATCTGACTCTCTCATTAGGGAGCAGAACCTGTTCAGAATCCACTGATAAGGTTCTGGAGAGCAGCTCTGCAGGCTGAGAAGCAGCCAGGTCTGGAACTGGAAACCTGTCTTCGCTAATCACGGGCAGGAGACAGTCGGCATAGAGGCCCCGTGCCAGGCCCAGGGACAGCCAGAAGAGCAGCCATCTCATCTTAGTTGAGAAGACCAGGCACCGATGGGAGTCTGCCAGCCCCCCTCATTTCCCAAGGAATCCCTGACATGAGTCACCGGCTGATTTACCTGCTCCCAGAGCCTCCTGGCTGCACACCGTGTCTTTGCTACTGGCGGTCAACAAAACACTATTTTCAACCTGCTCCAGACGTCGCCTAAAGCTGTCCACATGGTGGTGTAGGGATTATGATTCTGACCTGGATAAGGCTGGGCAGAAAAACCTGCTGTTACTGGCCTCGGGGCCCAGGGAGAAGAAACAAAATACCAAGGGAGAAGTGGCTTCGGTTCTTGCAGAGCAGGGTCCAGACGCCGAGCTTGGCCGACCCAAGTGCTTGGCACCATCTTTCTCCGCTCTTCTGACCCTCCCTCTTCCGAGGTTCTGGCCACCCTGAGCCGCCCCGCCTTTTCCAGACTGTCTAGAGGCCGAGCACCAGGCAGCCTCCTGTTCCCAAGGCCTCGTTCCTACACATGCCTTCTTGGGGCCCAGCTGCAGTGTCCCTTTTGAAACCTTCTGATACTCCAAAGACCACAGCTCTCCCTTCCCGTCTCTGATCCCAGGTCTCTTCCTGGGATCCTTCAGGATTGTGCCAAGGAACAAAGACACACGCTACAGGGCCAGGCTCTCTCTCCACTCTAGCCACCCCGACCTGGGTTCCAGGTGACAAAATTCAACTCCTGGTGACTTCTCCACAATACAGTGCATGCATACCATGGTGGCCTGGACCCCCACATTCCATGCATCGGTGGGTCACACACTCCCAAGAGATGGCTTGCGTTTTCACATCTTGCCTTGGCAAAGTATCTGAATACTTCAAGTTCAGGTATGAACTTAGAATTCTCTGACACCTGGATTTCGCCATAGAACACGGAAGTCCTAGCCTCCCTCCTACCACAACCTCGATAACATCCCTCACTTCAGGGGCCTCACGGACATCATGAAAACGTCCCCCATCACAAGTCCGGTTCCAGATGATTCTAGCAGATCCCCTGCGCTAAGTCAATAGATACACCTACTGTTTTACCGCAAAGTCAGCCCTCAGGTGGCTGAACCTGGGAAAGAGGCCTATGTCTAAGAAAGGGGGACCCTTGGGGTTGTCCACCGGAGGAGGAGATGCAAAATCCAGAGGCACACATTCCCTACCTCATGAAGAAGCCCTCAGCAAAGAGAAGGACCGAGTCTGGCTCTCTATACCTGAGGCTCTCTTCCCTCTTCCCACAGCTCCTAAGGGCTATGAAAAGGTCCCTTCCACCCACATCCAGGGCATGTGAGAGCCACGAGCTTCCGGCACTGCCTGACATCTGCACTTGATGGCCAAGTCATCTCACGGAGAACCTGAGCTGCCTTCTAACCCCGCCCCGAGAAAACAGCGGCAACAATAAACATCACGCACTGCACTTACCTATCGAGGGCCCAGGCTGTGGGTAACCAGCCTGTGAGTCACGAGGCTCTGCTCTGGGATCTCACCCATCCCCCACCCAGGGGCACTGATTCATCCAAGTTTGTTTTTGCCACCATTCTATTTAGTCAGCCAAACAATGCTGTGCACAGCCACAGAGAGAAAAGGTGAGGGCGAAGGGCAGAGTCTCTATAGAAAGAGATGGGTTTCTCTCCTAGCCAAGGGCTGGGGTTGGAAGGGAGGTCTATCCTCCACATAAACTGATGCTGTCCAATTGGTGACCTCTGAGAAGTCTCCAAGAATCTCTGCGTTCCCCTATGGATGTTGACTGACACACCATTGGGCAAATTTCCTCCTAAAAGCATTCACCGAGCATCTACGACAGAGAGAGCTGGATACAGGGGCTTCAGAGATCCGATGTATCTTTCTCTTCCATTGGCTTACAATAGATAGTCTCATTCTCATTTTATGGACAAAAGGCTGAACCAAATATGCCCAAGGTCACCATATAGCTTAAGCCTCTTAGACTCAGAGTCTCTCTCTCTCTCTCTCTCTCTCTCTCTCTTTGTTGTGTACATCCCATCCTTCTCCCTGCCCTGTCCCTCTGGTAATATGTGAAGAACCTATGTGGGACCCTGAGACATGGCCACCCACAAAACACCACACTCTGGGAGGTGTAATGCACCATGAGTCTGACCCCCACCCAGCTAAGAGCTTCCTTCCTTCTTTACACAGGGGAAGATTTGGAAGCCAAAGGAAAAACCCAGTTCCCAATCCCGGTGCTGCTTGCGGCCACTTGTAACTGGTCACAAAGCCCTTTCTAGATCCATTACTCCACATTTGGGCTGAGCCCAGAGGTGATTTTTAAAGGAAAAAATGCCTTTTGGCATCTTTGAGCTGTGACAGCGTCACAAAGACCTTTAAACACACACACACACCCAGAAAGCATTACTATTTTGAAAAAAGCTAGTTTTCTTTTTTCTGGGGGGGGGACAGGGGAGGTTGGAGTGGGGGGGGACAGAAAACAAAGCAAAGCAGACGCCCCTCCGAGCTACATCTTGCCTCTGTAGACGGGTCACGCAAAGGCTTAGCATCCAAAGCATCAGACTGGTAACTCCTGAGGTTTCTAAGGCAAGCCTGCACACACTGTTTTCTAAACACTGGCCCAGCAAGGCAGTTAGCAGGCAGAGCCTTGGGACACACAGAAAGCACAAGAGGGGCGGGAACACATTTCAACTCCTAACCTCCAGGCCGCCTCACAAAGGCTTTCTAGGGCTTGCGCAATCAGGGGCTGTCTGTCTTTATATAGAGGCTTGAAAATAAATAAAGGAAGCTTCCGGAGTAAACTCTCCCAGCTTGTATGAGCAAAGAGTTTCCACAGGTATCTTCTCCAATGCCCACCTCTTGCCTTTAACCATTTTTAGGCATCTGTGGTCATTAGTTTAAGTAAACTTCCTGCCCCGAAAAAAATAACCAAAAATAGCAACAAAGGAAGAAAAACTGCTCACTGCGTCTTAAGACACGCACAGCCTCCCCTGCCTTCATCCCAGCGGTCGTTATTTTTACCCACCTTTGTAGTTAAATAGTAGCGATTCACACTCATAGGTTAAGGAAGAAGGGAGGAAGGACAAGGGAGAAAAAAACTGTAAGTGAAGCCATGGGTCTGTTAGTCTCATTTTTACAACTTACGGGGCCAAAGGGGCAGCTCAGCGAGGAAAAGCATTTGCCACACAAGGCTGGAGACCTAAGTGTGACCCCAGAAACCCATGCAGAAAATGGGAGGAAGAGGATCAGTCACACAGGAAGTCCTGATTTCCACGTGTGTGCCTTGGCACCCCCAGACACATACACTCATCACATGTACATACAGATAAATGAAATGATGAAAAATCACTTAGTTGATCCCAGGCTGATAAGGCCTTGGAATGATTCAGAGCCATGATTCATTGATGAGCTGGTTTTTGTTTTGTTTTGTTTTCCAATGGGAACTTCTACAACACTTGCATGAAAAATCAGATTAGAGTGGCCAAGGCCCTCCTCTAGGGTTTATCTATTCTGAGAACCTCAGAGGCCCAGAGAAGTTAGGAGACGGGCCCCCCAAGTCACACAGCGGATCAGCAACAAGAGCTAGGTCTAGAACTACTCAGGGGCCAGAGAGAGATGGCTCGGGGATTAAGACTCTACTTGAAAGCAGAAGATCCTGAATTCAGATCCCAGGTCCCACCTAAAAAACACCAGGTGGCCCTGGTGGGCAGAGCCTGGAAATCTCAGAGCAAAACAAAAAGGAGGTAGAAGCGATCCAGGATGATTCCTGAAGTCCCCTTGGGCCTCCACAGGAACACACAGTGCCCTCTGATACACACACACACACACACACACACACACACACACACACACACAAAATAAGAAATAAAATAACATTTTGAACTAATCAGCTCTGCCCACACCTCAAAAAAAAAAAAAAACCCTGAGGCCAAGGTCATTCACAATTTTTCTTTGATAGCATATATGGGGCCTGCTAAGCAAACTTTAGCCTGGTCTGGAATTAGCCAGGCTTCTTCATTAATAGGTTTCCACTGTGTTTTCACTTTAAACGGAATCTCTCTGTCAAAACATCGTGGGGCAGCGTGCCATTGTGGCGGGCAGCTGCTGGAAGCCAGGGCCTGGGATCTTCCGCAGGGGACAGCGGAACTCATTCTGCAGATGGGAGATTTCTCAAACTGGCAATTAAGCTGACACAAAGAATAATGTGTTCTCTCTCTCTCTCTCAATGTCTCTCTCTCTCTTTCACACACACACACACACACACACACACACACACACACACACACACACACAGTCACCTCTGTCGGGAGTCAATAAATTGCAGAGCTTGGTGGAGTTGGTTTCTTAGCACCAAGCAAACACTATTTACAAATTAGCTAAAGATGAACACACCCAGCATTCTTGCAGCTCCACATAGCCCGTGCCTAACCCGCCAGCAGCCCTGAAGCTGCAGGGAGCAGGCGCGCACCAGCCTTCTCAGTCACCTGGCACCGGGGCTGAGCACCTGCTGCGGGCGGGGAGCGAAAACAGACCAGGGAACTGGGCAAGCTCCTAGAATCGTCTCTGTCCTAAAAGGTGGAATAAAGTAAGACTAGAAACCACGCTTCAGCAGGATGAGTTCAGATGCCTTCCGGCCATTCCCAGGAACTTCTGTGCTTGACTGGGTGGGGAGACTGAAGCCCAGGGGTCACAGGTCAGCTCTTGGCTCTCCTACCCACCAAGCAGCAGCTACAGCAGCAGCAGGAGCAGCAGCAGGTTCCCTACCCACAAACCTTAGCCCTACTTAGAAGCCTTCCAGGCAGTAAACTGACACTATCAGATGTGGACTTGGGGAAAGAATCAAGATTGTTTTCTTAAAAAAAAAAAGTAGGGCTGGAAAGATGGCTCAGGAGTTAAGACTCTGTCTCGAAAGCAGAAGGTCCTGAGTTCCAGTCCCAGGTTCCACATAAAAATGCCAGGCAGAAAAGCCAGTGGCCTGTACTTTTGGTCCTATTGGACAAGAGCCTGGGAAATCCCAGAACAAAGCAAAAAGGAGATAGAAGCATTCCAGGATGATTCCTGAAGTCACCGTTAGTCCTCCACTGGGACACACAGTGTCCTCTGATACACACACACACACACACAATAAATAAAGTTTAAAAAAATAAGTATGTCTGTTCAGAAACTCCAGCTTATTGTAGTTTTGTTTTCAGCAAGTGTCAAGTAGAGGAAAGAAAGAACTGAGGCCAAGGCGAACCAAAGGCAAAATGCTAAGTACCCACCATCACCTTCAAGGTGACCAATTTTCAATGACATCAGCCACCATATTCTGAGCTAAAATACCAAAAGCTCCTATTCCCACCCAGCAAACCTGAATTTCAGGTTTGCAACACTAAGTTAGTTACCTTTTTACTTCAAAGAGAAAACTCAGAATGGTCAAGTAAGAGACAGTGCCCAGCTCACAGGCCTTCCTGTGCATTCCAAGGCAGCGCTCCATTTGGGAAAAGGCAAAAGACATACACATGATACTTGCTAGCAGCCCTCCTCGGAGTCCCAAATGCTGCCACAAAAGAGGAACCAACCAGACGACGTCATTGGCAGGGAAATGGACAGAACTGGAGAGATGGTACTAAATGAAGTCAACCAAAATGACACCCAGATACGGCATGCTCACATGCATGATGTGGATTTTTGCTTTTAAAAAATCAGAGGTGAAAATAGAGAGGGGGCTATTAGAGGACAGAGCCCAACCTGGGAGACCAGAAATGTCAGGATGAAACTAGTTTTATACAAGAAATACATATTAATAATGGAAAGGGAAGGCGGGAGGGAGAAAAGCAGCCAGTTCTTAGCACAGACCATCACTCCCGCCTCAGTAACCCAGCCTACACTACGCCACAACCTGCTCCCACAGATGAACCCTATTGTCCCACCCACCAGAAGCATCTCCTAGATTCCCAGTAGCCCCCAGGCATGGCTGTGTCTCACTCTTTGAACAGTTGCTTAGCCTCTGTCATCAGAAAGGACTAGATAGTGAGCGAGAACATTCCTTTTCCAATGACTGATAAAGAGCAGAGGACTCCCAACCAGAGTATTTACAAACACTGCCTTATCTCCTGACTTTTATAGGTGCTACAGACTGGAAGACTCTGGAAACTGCCATCAGTTCCTGAATTCACACAGGTGATGATAACATGATCCATATGGAATTTGAATTCTAGTTTCACTTTTTGTGATCTTTTTCTTTTCTTCCTAAAAACCAGGTGATTACTGCTATTTAATTTTCTTTTAAACCACAGTGACTTCACAGCATTTAGAGGGGACATTACAAGGCTGGGGACACAGTGCAAGAGTTAAAGCCTTTACCTCCCAAGCAAAAAGACCTGAGTTCAGATCCTAAGATCCTACATAAAAATGCAAGGCAGACATGGTGGCGGCCAGCAATTCTGACCTTAGAAGGCAGAGACTGGAAAACCACAGAGCAAAACAATAAGAAGCAAAGCAATAAGCAATCCAGGATGATTCCCAATGTCACCCTTGGGCGTCCACAGACACACACACTCAAGTATTCTCTTGAACACACACACACACTGTGTACACAAAGGTATATTAACAGTCACCTCCTCTTCCCTACACATTCATAAACTTATTAGATATATTGTTGTAGGAAACACAAAAGAAACAATTCAACTATCAGATAATGCCCTACTAATGTTTCCCTTATAAGGGTTCCATCCTCAGGATCTTTTCAAATGTAACCATCCTCAGGATCTTTTCTTGGAGACTGAAACTTGGACTCCCCAGGGCTCTGATTCCCATCAATGAATCCACACAATGCAACTTTGTAGCACTCCATCTTCTGAACCATGGCACCCGGGGCTTCCAGGAACATGTACAAGCCCAAACATTTAGCCCTCGGGTCCAGGCTGCAAGGGTCAGGTAGGGCTTCTGTCCAGCCAGGGAGGGCCAGGTGGCCCCTGGTTTAGCCACAGCTGAGTCAAACCAAGTAATTATCCTGTAGGTGTCTCTTCTAATACACTGACCTGCTGGGAGCTCACACGCTATCCTCGGTTCACACGCTGTAGCACCTATAGGGTGTTAAGAGGGCTCTCTCTCTCTCCCTTTCTGAAACACTGGTGTTTCTGTCCCCAGAAGGCCCAAAGAGGAATGTACCAATCAGAAACTTTGTGGTTTCTCCCCTAGTTAAAGAGGGAGTCCATCATGGGAGGCGGTCAGAACAGAAAGAAGGAATACACAAAGAGGGATGATCCTGGGTCTCCAACAAAGGAGTCTGTTCGCTTCCCCATTTTTCTCTAGACTCGGTGCTCTGTGGCAGGAGGGCTGGAGATCCTTGTGCTCAAGCGAGCCTTCAGCTCCGTCCCGCTCTCACCCCAGGACAGGAGGCACAGGTGGGCTTACTATGCCCTGGTACTGGCCTATGGGTGGCTCTCAGCAGTGCTAGCTAGAGCTTCCTTCTATGAAGCTGGAGAGACCTGTGGCTTGGCTCAGGCCCTGGGGTGGGTGGGAGTGGGCTGAGGGGGCGGCTGCTATATAACTTCCTATAGCCTGCCCCCCCACCCCCCTCCCCCACCAGATCTGAGTGCCTTGCCTGCCCTTTGTAAGGATACGTCAAACTTCTGCCACCTGTGTTAGTCTGTACATCAGCTAAGGTCCTTCCCGGTCATAGGAGCAGAAAAGTCATCGTGCGGTGCGTTTGGCTGTCATTGTCCAATGCCACCACTGCTGCCATGAGCCTCGGGCTGCAGGTCCTCCAAGCCCAGGTCCAGATCCCCCCAAGATGCCCTGAAGCACCCACTGCCCCTCCTCCTGACCCACTTTCCTTCAGCTACTTTCCAAAGTCCTGGCTCTCCAAGGCAGCGTGAGGAGACAGGCAACCACAAAGACCCGGGCTCAGCAGACCCTATGGGTATCCCAAGCATGAAGGCCGGCCTGTCGCCTCCCCAAGACGTGGCCTTTAAGCTTTCTGCCTATGACCAAAACAGCAGCAGCTGTTGCCAAGGGAGACAAGGTGACCCAGAGGCGTGGGCACGAAAACCAGGATGGAAATCCACTCTGTCTGGGCCCACCCAAGCAACTGGGTCTCTCCAAGCTAAGAAAAGGTGAAAGAAAACAATCTCCTTAGAGCTGGAGGAGGGGGTGTGACTTAGGGGGCAGGGGTCTTGCCTAATCAGGCCTTGGGTTAGCCCCTCAGAACCACCAGAAAACACACACACACACACACACACACACACACATCCTGCATCTTCCCCAAGCAGAAGATGATGTCCAGATCTAACAAAGTCCTGGGACTAGGGGGTCTGGTGGGCTTGAAGTGTCAGGGATATTAGGGATATTACCAGTGTGTCCTGTTCTGCTGTAGGCTGGAAGGGCTATGGAGGAAAAGGCAGGTAGGTCAAAGCTACTCTTCCTCAGAGGGCAAACCAAGGCAAGGGAAAGGAAGGGAAGAAGGGGAAGGGAAGAAAAGTGAAGGGGAAAGGGAAGAAGAGGGGAGGGGGAAGGGAGGGGTGGAGAGGGTGGGGAAGGGAAAAGGGAAGAGGAGGGGAAGAGAGGGGAGGGAAGGGGAAGGAGGAGGGGGGAGGGGAGGTACCCCTTCTTCTCCAAGCTGTCACCTGCCCACAGAGTAAACAAGAACCATTTTCACACCCCCACCCCCCACCCTCCCCCACCCCCGATGCTTCAGCACTCAAGATTATTGATATTCCAACAGGCAAAACCCACAGCAGCCCCGGGAAAAGATGCATGTCGGGTCCCAAATCCCTGAAACCACCTGGAGCCGTTTCCCCCTCTCTCTTCCTAAGTTTTCTCAAGTTTGAAGTAAGATCACTTTAGACTTAACCACCTTAATATTTTCCAGGATCTCTCTTCTCTCTCTCAGCTTTGTAAGGCCATATAAAAATGCTCTGTAAATCAAGAAACCGTACACAGCTGCCTATTTCATAATGTATATCCCTTTTTTGAGGGCTCGATGCATTAACACACTTGGCCTCAAATGCACCGAAGCCGATTAAGACAACGCTGCTCCTTCCTCATCAGATGGAGACCTGGAAAACTCCCCCACCCCACCTTCCCTAATAAAGAAGGATGAAGAACCAGAGGTGGGACCAGAATCCACAGGCCTCTGCCCCTCACCGCATCACATCATCCCCCTCCCCTACACACACACACTGAGGGTCAGTGGCCAGGGCTTATAAACCCAGGGTGCACATCCCAGACAGCACGGAGAGACTCCTCCACTCAACTTTTTAAACTAGTTTTTAAATCAGCAAACACCCCCCTCACCGCCGCCCCCCACAGCATATTTCCTCGCACACAGAAGGCCACTCCAGGATCGCTTAGACAGATGTTGCTTTGTGCCCGCTCACACCCTTGCACGGCTGCCTGAAACAGGTGGCCAAGGATGGAAACCACCACCCACCCCCGGGAGGAGGAAGAGGAGGAGGAGGAGGAGGAGGATCTCTGCCATCTTAGGCTTGGAGAGCCCCTCTACTCATTCCTCAGCAGCCTGGGAACCCTCCCCCCAAAAAAACCCACTTCTCTTATCCCTTGGTGCAGGCCATATACTTCCTCTGGTTTGGAATCAGACTCTAAAGGGGGCTCAGAGGCAGAGCCAGAAAGCCAAAGTGCCCCCACCCCGATTCCCAGGCCCTGCCACGCTCTGGAAGGCCCGGAGAGCGAAGTCACTGACCCCTTCCATTAGCCATCTGTGAGCTCCCGCGCGACTCCGCAAGCCCGATGGGAAGGGTAAAGAAGGTCAGGCCAGATGGCAAAGCGCTTTGGGAAAGAGGGCTCCACAGGAATGCGGAGCCACGGGAGGCCCCTTTGGGGTGTATTCTGTGATCTGTCTGGGACGGCCCCTCTGTTCTACGGACCCGCGGTCTCTCAGACTAAGCCGGACAGTAAAAGCAGTCCTGGGTGGGGTGGGAAGAGGGGGAGAAGCCCCGACTTTCTGCCACTTGTTTCTCCGGCTTCAAAGTCGGAGCTCTGCACTGCAACTCGGTGCGTGCGAGCGTGCACAGGGGGCGGGAGACTGGCACCCCCGAGTCTAAAAATACCCGATAAAAATGCTAATCCCGAAGGCAAAGAAAGAGCGAAGAAGGAATCTGTCAATCACCGGGGCTCCCGCTCCTCACCCACAGTCCCAGCTGCACCGACTGCATTCCTGGAGAGGAGGAAAGAAGTGGAGCAGGACTGAAGAAAAGAAAGGGACACGCCACCACCTCCACGAGCGCCGGGCGGGAGGCGCGGCGGAGGAGGGGCTCAGCCCGCGGAGCCGAACAAAGCGGGCCTCCCCCCTGGAGCCCCAAGCGCCAGAAGCGAGAGACCGACCTCCGCAGCACCTCCGCTGCCCAGCGGCGGACGGGCGATCGTGAGGTTTGGGAGCCATAGTGCCGCGTGGAGGCCCGGGCTCTGAGCCTTGGCAAACACCGGGGAGGTTTTGTTTGGGGTCCCTCCATCTCCTCTCTGCCCGCGCGCTCAATCCCCCCCTTACACACAACGCGCACGGACACGGACACACACACACACACACACACACACTCCAAACCGCAGCGCCAGGGGGCTGGGCCCGCGCGCTCCCCGCTGCTCCGGGCCCCCCACCTGGGGATCGTGATGCACTTGGTGTTGACGTTCTGCGTGGTGATGGCCTTCTCCAGTTCGTCCAGCTGCCCCGTCTTCTTCAGCTTCTTCACCAAGCTCTTGACCGCCTTCTCGCACCACTTCTCTTCCTGCCCGTTCTGCTCGCCCTTCTTCCAGCCTAGCAGGCGCTTGACGATCGGAGGGGTGAAGGGCAGGATGGACGACATGGCTGGGACCCGCGGCCAGGGGCGCCCCCGGCGGGGGGCTGGGCGCGGCAGGGACGCCGGGGGGCGCGGAAAGGAGCTGGGCCCGCGCGCTTCGGCCGCGCCGCTCCAACTTCTCCGGGAACTCTCGGCGAACTTGCCCGGACGCCCGGCCGGGCCGCGGCGCTGCAGCTGCGGGGATCGGGAGCGCGGCTCCGGGCGCGAGCGGCTCCCACGCGGGAGGAGCGCGGCGGGCGGGCGGGCCGACGGGCAGCAGCGGCGCCGGGTCGGGCAGGCCCCGGGCACCGGGCGGAGGCGGCGGCCGCGAGACTCAGACTGGCAGCAGAAAGTTTGGGTTTCCGCACGGGGTAGCTGTTGGGGTGCCGCCTCCGGGAAGGAAAGTCCAACCCCCAGCCAAACTTTGCTCGCCTGGCTCGCTTTGATGCGCAGATCCCTCCGCCTCCGCGGCCTCGCCTCCCGCGGCCCTCCTCCTCCTGCTCCCCTTCCTCCTCCTCCTCTACTCCTCCTCCTCGCGATCGCTGGCTCGCTGGCCCGGCCCGGGGCGTGCGCCGCGCTCCCGCCCGTTCTCAGTCTATGTTTCATGCAAATCCGCATGCGGCCTCCTTCCCAACGCCGTCACCGCCCCCTCGCCGCCGGGGCTCCCCGCTCCTCCCCCGCGCCCCGCCGCCTCCTCCCCGGGGCTGCCTGCCCGCCCCCCAGCTCCGGGGAGGGCGCTCGGCCTGCCCCGCCCCGCCCAGCACGCCCACGTGGGGCCACCGGGTACCGAGGCCGTCCGGGCTGCAGTCCCGGGATCCGCGGCGGGCCGGGCACGGGGAAGAAGTCCTGGGAACCCCGCAGCGGAAGAGGCTGCACTCCCGGGCGGGTGGCCGAACTCAGATTGCCGTCGGCCCTGGTGAAGCTCAGATTGGAGTGGAGGGTGCTTGGCAGAGTTAGGACTGTGCTGCGAGCGTAGATTCTGCGGGCCCGCTGCACACACCCAAGAGGACCCCTTATCGCGATTAGGGGCGCTAGCCGGCTCTGGGCTCTGGAAGTCAGGGAGCACTGATTTGGACCAAGGGTTTGAGCAGTTTTTAATCTGCAGAGTAAAATCCGCAGGGCCGGCTGCTGCTGTGAGACTGTGCGAAGGAAGGAGTTGAGGAAAGTGTGGTGTTAGGACCTCTTTGACAACTGCAACAATAGTTAAGAGTCAGGGGTCCCTTGGGCCTTGCGAATCAAGAACTTGGCAGAAAATGGGCCCCAAAGACATCTGTTGAGTTCGTGAAGGAATGAGTGGGGGCGCTGTAGAATGTATTCTTAGAAGGGGGTGGATTAGCATTACCGGGTGTTAGAGAATCTCTCGTGACAGGAAGATCGGAAATTTGAAACCAAACAAAGCCCGAAGAACGCACGCGCACACGCACGTGTATCCAAAGTTAGCCTAGGTGGGAAGCCAGAATCTGATCCTGGGCAGCCCGGGGCTTCCCCCAGCACCAGCATCCAGGGCAGGCTGCACCCATAGACCTTCCTCGGAGGCTTTGGGGAGTTACCTCAGGCCTCTGGTGCCTTTCTCCAGCTGCCTGCCGCCTCCCCTTCGTGCTAGCCTGCTAGCTGAGGCTTTGTTTGTTTTTAACAGCAGGAAACCCCCGTGGTGAGAAAGAAGTTATCTGCAAACCAAGAGCAGAGCTGGTGGGTGTGAGGAGCCCTGTGAGGGACACACATTCGTGCACATTCATGCACACAGGAATCCACAAGTGCAACGCTGCAAGAGCCCTGACTCAGAAAACTCCCACCAACCTGTCAGGGACGGCAGCGGTCTCCCTTCCTGCTGCATCTCCAGTCACTTTCCTGCGGTAGTCCCTGGAAGGAGGGTCCCTGAGACTCAGCTTCTTGGGCTCAAGCAGCCTTCCCTTCCTCTCCCTGCTTCTCAGCCAGAGAAACTGGCAAGGAAGGTGGGCATTGCGTTCCTTCCGGGCCTTGAAGTCTGCGTCCTTCTGACTCATGCTTGTGGGTGGTTCCTCCAGGAACCAAAAGACAGAGCTGGGTCTCGAACCCTGGGCCCTGGGGAGCTCTGATGCATGATCTTGTCACTGGGCCTTAAGAGACCTGCAGAAGGCAGTGGATGACATCACCAAGCGGTCTCTGCAAAACAAAGACCCTTTACACAGGTGCACTGTCCTCAGACCGACACAAATATTTGCTCACCCACAGAGAGGCACAGTGCTCTCCTCCACCCGCCTAGGGTTTTCCCAGGACTTCCTTAGCAGCCCAGTGAGGGAACCAACTGAACCACCCAGCCCAGTGTTAATGTCCCGGGAGGGATGGCCGAGGGAGCTAAGTTTAGTTAGAACCACATTTGTCTCTCCAGTATCTTGGCGTCAGGACCCTTCTAAACTACCCATTGCTAGGAACACCACAATGAAAGATTCCCAGGTAGCTCACAGCTCCCAGGGGTGGGGTGGGGGACAGAGAAAAGCAGAAAGGGGCCCTGCCATCACCAGCTACCACTGAAAGGTTCATTTTAACCAAACATCAAACCAAGTCAGTCTAGCACTCCTGAGGAAGCCGGGCCACGGCCAAGGAGCTCAGACTTCCTCCCTCGGCTTTGAAGGGCCGACTGTTTGGCTCTTTGGATTTGCTCAGGGTCTGGCCTCCCAGCTGGGAGGATAAGTCAAAGGTTCTGTCCTGGGCTCGTGGTCAGCACAGGAAGACAGCACCAGAGGCATCGATCCGGCTTGCTCTCCTGGGCAGCCAAGGCCCCTCGTTCACCCTGGAGGTAAAGAGCTGGAGAGAAAGAATTGGGGATTTGGTGGCATTGGGAGGGCCTGGCGCATCACCCTGCCTTTTACTGTCACGGTTTCCACGGGGACCCTTCTTCAACTCCTTCAGTTTCCTGAGGGGAAGAAAGATCTCGTTAGCCAGCCAGTTAGTGTGACCAAAACTTCTTTCCTGGGCTGTGTGGCATGCATCACCACGCAGGCAGGGAAACTGCCGGACACACACTGTGCTGAGGGCACCGCATCCAGTCCCATCTTCCTCCTCAGACTAAGCTGTCTCTGTGGGAAGGTGTGGGGGGAGGGGGAGGCCGAGGTCAGTTTCACAAAGCCCTGCAGAGGGGGCGAGGAATGGACTCCTGTGTGCACTGAGGGGCGCACCTTCGGGTCACTGGCCCAGGATGGGATGGATACAGGCCCATCATGGCATCTGGTCTCTTGGGAACCAGCCAGGCCTGCCTTGCACAGGCTGTCCTTGGAAGGGAAACATGAGCCCAGTTAATTTTTCAACATGCTAAGTACAAAGTTCAGCAGAGGCAAGGCCGGGGGTGGAGGACGCACTTGGGCCTCCTGAGAACAGACAGCACTCTGACGGTGGAGCCTCCACACCCCAATGTGCCGAAGCATGTTGGGACCGGCTCCCGGGGGAATCGGGCCCTTAGGGTGGTTTCCCATGGTGGAACAGGTGTCTAGTCAACAAGTGGGAAACAGAGGAAGAGCATTGCACGGGTTCTGCTGCTTCGTACACAGAAAGGTGGCATCCGGAAAAGGGAGGTGGCGTGGACCATGACAGTAAGCGACCAGAGTGGGACCGAGCGTTCATCAGAGAGCCCTGCAGGAGTTACGTGGAACCCCAGCCGAAGCAGGAGAATCACAAGTTCAAGGCTGACCCGGATTATAGGGTAAGACTCGGCCTGCAAAACAAGACCAAAAAAAAAAAAGAAAAGGCATTTCCAAGTGAAAACAACTATCTGTACAAGGGGTAGTAGAGCACAGCTTATGTAAAACACAAAGACAATACATGTTGAATACCTGTTCACACCCATTAGGAGGAGGGGTTTTTTGGTTTGTTTTTTATAGAAAACAGCAAGCATTAAAGGTGATGTGACAAAATCCAACCACTGCTATAAGAATGCAAATGGCATGCACCTGTGTAGAACAGTGCCAAGTGTGTATAATAGAGGTAGACAGACCAGGATGGCACAGCAGGTAAGGAAGGTCTCCTTCAAGCTTGACGTCCTGGCTGCAATCTCAGAAACCTGTGTGGTAAAAGGAGACCACTGATACCAGGTCGTCCTCCAATGTATGCATGTGCACTGTGTCATGCAAGAGCGGAGCATGTGTGTGTG
Organism: Typhlomys cinereus; assembly: GCA_023101885.1. Classification (NCBI taxonomy): domain Eukaryota; kingdom Metazoa; phylum Chordata; class Mammalia; order Rodentia; family Platacanthomyidae; genus Typhlomys; species Typhlomys cinereus. The sequence continues at coordinate 28,665 of JALPQD010000042.1, read as the reverse complement.
TGTGTGCACATACAAGCAGAGGTCCAGACAGACACTTGCACACCAAATGCATAACATGTGGGTGATGGACAATAACCCAAGGCAGAAGCCATGCAAATATCATCAACAGATTCTTGAATAAATGAAATATGTCATGTCCATGCGGTGGAATAGTATTCAGCCTTAAAAATAAATGAAATTCAAATTCATGCTGCAACCCAGATGAACCATAAAAGCATTGTGCCAAGTGAAATGAACCAGTTGGAAAAGGATTAATACAATTCTACCTGCAGAGGTACTCCACGGGAGGAATCACGCTCTTGGGGACAGAGGGAGGTGGTTGCCAGGAGTAGAGGGTGGGAGAACAGGGCTCTGTTGGTTAATGGGTATGAATTTCAGGTGGGACATGAAAGAATTTCTGGGGATGGAGGAAGCCAGGGCTGTTCTAGGGTGTGAATGCATGCGGCATGCAGAACCAACTGTCCACTTACAGTGGTCAAAGAGACAAACGTATGTTTTTTACAATAATTTATAAAGGAACCAGGAAGATAGATGTATTGATGGTTAAAGTGCTAAAGTGAATAAGCGAAAGGACTGGAGCTGGGATCCCCAGATGCCAAGTGGGGTGTAGCAATCGTCCCGTAATTCTAGCTCCAGAAGGCAGAAACTGGGAATCCTCAGACCAAACTGGTTAGCCATCTTGGTGGTCTTTGAGTTTAGAGACCCAGTCTCAAAACAGTAATAAGGTGGAAGAGGGATGGAGGAGGGTCCCCACATCGCCTTTGGCCCTCCACACTCACGTGCATGCACGACTGCATGTAAACAGATACACATGCGCATGCACGTGAAAATGGAAAAAGTAAAAAAAAAAAAGTAGGAATAAGACAACACACATTGAACACAACAGGAATTTGAGGGTGGATATACAGGGTTGGGTGAGGAAAGTAAAGAAGAAAAAGTAAAGTGAATTCAGACATCCACACTGATTGGTGCCCCGTGAATTGTGTTTAACCGAATCCCCTGCTTCAGAGCCGAGCGATGAATACGGCATGTTCGATGGATGGTGATATTAGCAAATATGCTGATTTTTGCTATTTGCTCAAAAGATTGTGCTTGTGGTTTCCAGCCTCACTCACTGCTGTGACCACGCTCCCTCACATTTGGGGAACTCAGAGCCTTATGTAAAAGGCTCTCCTCCCTGGGGACAGACTGGCCAAGCCTGATCTTCACCTTGGCGTCTTAGAAAGCAAAACAAGGGACAACGTCTCTTATGAGTCTGTCCTGCGCTGGGCTCTGGATGTGGGCAGAACACAGAACCACACACTTAAAATAGGGAGACAGCAGTCGGCTTTAAGGGTCTCACAGTTGGTGGGTTGGAGATGGAACTCAGTTGGTAGAGTGCTCCTCCAGCGTGTTCTAAGTCCTGGGTTCCATTCCAAGCATCACATAGATTTGGTGTGGCGGCACACACCTGTCATCCCATCACCTGGGAGGTAGAGGCAGGAGGACACAGGTTCAAGGTCATCGTTGGCTGTGTGAAATGTAAGGAGCCAGCCTGGGCTCCGTGTTCTCATTGGCTCTACAGTGATTTAGGAAGTTGAATCACTGTTGATCCAAATTTGATTGGATGTGAACTGCTAGCCCAATACTTCTGGGCCACTCTGGGCTTCTCTGTCCCAGGTGTTGGTCACAGGCAATGCTTAGAAGATCAAGCTCTGACAGAAGCCACTATGCAGGTAGGACACCGAGATATGCAGGGCCAGAGCTCTGGCAGAAGACAGGCTTGTAAGGCCCACGTGTGAGAAGACAGTTGGAGTCCAAAGTCAGGTGCATGAAACTCCTTTGAGTTCCCTTATAGGAACTCATTCCTGATCTTCAGAAGCTGTAAGTCTGAGATTTAGGGTCCAGGAGAGGATGCTAGGGTGTATGAGCATGTGCATGCATGTGTGTGTGACTTTGTCTTTTATATATATGTTGATCACTTTATCTCTGCAAACAGTTGAAATCCTGATGTATATTGCAGGTCTCTATCCGCCTGTGTCTCCAAGGTCCCTGTCATTCAAATCTGATTCTTTTAAACCAGACCTGAGCTGAAGAGATGGCTCAGAGGTTAAGACTTTGCCTTGCAAGCAGAAGGTCCTGAGTTGGGATCCCGGGTCCCACGTAAAAAATACCAGGCAAAAAAAGGACGAGGCCTGCATTTCTGGCTCTGGTGAATAGAGCCTGGGAAAATCCAGAGCAAGGCAGAAAGGAGGTGGAAGCAATTCAGAATGATTTCTGAAGTGACCCTTGGTCCTCCAAAGGGACACACAGAGTCCTCTGACACTGACACACACATAAGCAAAATAAATAAAGTTTAAACCAGCCCTACTTGTTTATGTGCAATGGAACACACTGTGTGAGTTTTCCTCTGCATTCATGTGTTCGGTGTTTGTACATATCTTGTATGTCCACAAACACATTTAACAGAGGTCACTGTGTTTTCTTACTTTCTGGAGCAGTAATCACTAACGATGCCTCAGCTCAACTCAGCTCAATCCCTGGTTTAGTTTGTAAAAATGGTAGCTAGGAAACCTTTGCATTTGTTTTTAAAAATACATGCACATGGATAGCCAAAGAGTTGCACTGAAATGAAATTGAGAAGATAGTATGCCTTTAAGTGACTCTTATCTCCATACCACATTAAAATCAGTAGAGGCATAGACTCAAAAGAATAGAGTTCAGGGTCTCAGATACTTGCACGCCTGTGTTCACAACGGCATTATTTGCAATAGTCCAAAGGGGAAGAAATCCGAGTGTCCATGTATAATGAGAAAATGTGGAATGTATGTGCACACAATAGAATATTGTTCAGCCTTAAAAAAGAAAGGAAATTCTAACATACGTAACCGTATGTTTGTACCTTGAGAATTTTAGGTTAAATAAGTCAGCCACAGGGGAGTGGATGTTGGATGGTTCTGCTTCTATGAGTGAATTCAGAGAGAGAAAATAGGGTGGAGATTTACAAACACTGGGCCAGGAAGGAAGCAGGATCAGAAGCTGGTGCTTAAAGAATTTCAGTTTTATAGGGTAAAGAAAGTTCTAGAACTGGTTGTTGGTGGTGGTCAGAAGAAGAACGATGTGGATATGCAATGTGAACAATGCCATTGTAATGAACAATTTTTTAAAGGTAGCATCCCACGTGTCCCAGGTGGGTTTCCAACTCCCCGTGTAACCAAGGAAGACCTTGAATTTCTGAGCATCCCCCTTCCACTTCCCAAGTGTAGGGATTAGCAGCTCATGACACCATGCCCAGTGCTGGGATTGAACCCAAAGCCTTGTTCACACTAGGCAAGCAGTCTGACAGCTAAGTCCTATCCCCAGCTCTGAATCAAACACTTAAAAATCACGGGCAAGGTAAATTTTGGTGTTTGCATTTGATCACAGTTGTTGGCGGTGTAAATTCCAAAAATTTAATGTGGTATGCTATATTTAAAAAAAGTTATCTTTGAACAAAAATAGGGAAATCAAACAGTGTGTGGTTAGGTGAAGGGTCTCTCATTCTCCCCAGAGTGAGTGTCCAGAGAGAAGGAGGCCACAGCTCCTCGTGCCTTTCCACGGGTCAAGCATTACCCTCAGTGGCCGCGACACCCCTGTGTGGCCAGGCACTTGGATGTCACAGGAGGAACAATAGAAACCCAATCTCTCAGAATCCCATGAGCATCTAGAATATTCTGCCCTTTCTCAGCAACCTAGCGTCTGTGGGAACTCCTGACATTGGTTCTGACTTGGACAGGATGATATAAAAGTTGATATCAAAGTGAGGGGAAGCCATCCTTGGCTCAAGCAATTCAACCTAACCCAGAGGAGGGACACTAGGTCAAAGGTGAAGATATTTGCGGACTGTCATTATAAAAACAGAATGCTGGCATTGCTGAGAAATCTTAAAATGGCCTTTGTAATCACACAGGCTATCTGTGGTAGAAAGAAGAAAAGCAACCACGTCACTTGATAGACCTTCAAAACTACACCCAGTGAGAAACAAGTCTCAGAAGACCACGAATTGTGAGATTCCCCCCCCACACACTGTCCAAGTCTGTGAAATGTCTAGAAGACACCGAACTTAAACAGAGAGACTACCAGCAAGAGCATGGACAGATGGTTCAGGGGTTAAGACTCTGCCACACAAGCAGAAGGGCCTGAGTTCACATCCCAGGTCCCACTTAAAAACTCCAGGCAGAAATGGTAGTGGCCCGCAATTTCGGCCTTGGCCAGCAGAGCCTGGGAAATCCCAGAATGAGACAAAAAGGAGGTAAGAGCAATCCAGGATGATTCCCAAAGTCACCCTTGGGCCTCCACAGGGACACACAGTGTCCTCTCTCTCTCTCTCTCTCTCTCTCTCTCTCTCTCTCTCTCACACACACACACACATACACACACACACACACACACACACACACACACACACACACACATACATACACACACACACACACAGAGTTTAAAAAGGAAAGATTACCAGCAAGAGATCCTCAAAATCTGGCCTGTTGACCAACTTTCAAAGACCATGAGACCCTCACTTGAGATTCCATCCATGCCTTCCTACATCTCCCTTCCTCCTGCATGTCCCAGGGTTGGTCTCACAGTCTCAGGAGATACTAGAGTTCATAGACTACACAGAGTTTAACTGAAGGGCAAAAATCTACCCAAGTGCCTGTGGGAATATTGTCCCCCCAGCAGGGCAAGTTCACCCAGCCTCGTTTCCATGGGGTGGGGCACTTGTTTGGGTCTCTCAGTGCTGCCCATGTTATGAGTGACCCCTTTGCAGAAGAGATCAGTGGGGCATGCGACGTGACATCTGTGGGTGGCTGTGCTCTGCCAGTCCACACAGCCTACTGTTCTTAACCGCAATGCAAACAACCAGGACCAACTAAAAAGAATCACGCTTCAGTCACCTGCTTTTCACGCTGAACACACTGTGAACATCTTCCTGTGTCAATAAACACACACAGTGACGGTGTTCTGGATGCCTGCAAAATATTCTGCTGCTTCATGAGGCTCTATCATGACTTAGGAAACCAGGGCTTCCTGTAAACAGATGCTTAAATCGCTCCCACTTTTATTTGCATCATAAGAAGCACGGTTCCGAACATTTGTGCACACACACTGGCTGACATTCTTGATTGTGTGTGTATACACAGGTGCGTGTCCCTGGGGGCGTACCTGTGGATGCCAGAGAATGATGGACTGATGTCAGGTGACTTTCTCTATCTATCTCCACCTTATTTTTTGACACACGGTCTCAAAACTGGAGTTCAACCTTTTGAACTGGACTAGCTGGCCAGAGAGTGCCCCTTCCCCAGGATCGCTTTAGTCCCTCTAAACCCCAAACTGGGGAACAGATGCATGCTTTCATGCCCAGCCTACAGTCCTCCTGAGGATTCAAACTCAGGTGTTTATACTTGAGCATCTAGCACTTTATCCACCAAGCCCCACCTGATTTTGGGAGAGAATTAGTGCTGCTGCTGCTGCTGCTGTGTGTGTGTGTGTGTGTGTGTGTGTGTGTGTGTGTGTGTGTGTGTGTGTGTGTGTGTGAGTGATACGAGTTCCCACGTGTGTGCAAGTGCACATGCATGTGTAGGGGCCTGAAGTTCACTGGGTATCTTCTTCGATGGCTCTACTTTTATTACGAAAGCAGGCTCTCTCCGTTGAACCCAGAGCTTGCCAATCAGCTAGGCTAGCTAGCCAGCCTGCCCTGGGGATGCCCACAAGCATTTTACCATTTCACAAGCCCCTCGAGGTGACCCTTAGACACTGATTCGCGAGTGTGAGCATCCAGCCCAAACTTTCCTGCAGCGCCCCATCTCATCCCCAGTTTTCTCCTCACTGAGCCCCCAGGTTATTGTAGCATCGGTGCTAGGAAGTGAACCCCCTCCAGGAGCCTCTATCTTTGCTCTACATGCAGCCGGTGACCTTGAGATTCCTCCTTTGCCCCGCTCCCACAGCCCAGATGCTCCTAACCCCAAACAATCTATCTTTCCAGCATCAGCCTCCCTCGAAGTCAGGCCCCGGGTCGCTCCTCTCTACCAATTATTATAACGAGTTTCTAATTGCCTCCGTTCTCCGGGCACCCTAAGGTACCGATCTAATCTGCATCTCTTCTTTTCACAAACTGGCTGTCAGTGACTTGCCATTGTTCGCAGGGAAGGCATCCGATGGGAAGATAATGGGGGTGACAAGCCCAGGTTCGGAATGTTCCGGAGGCTGTGTTAAGAGAAAAAAAGAAAAGGAACAGGTGACATGAATTCTCATAATATCCAGTGTATTGTCATTTCGACATGTAACCCATAGAGCACCCGTGGATTTTTTTTTAAATGTGTGCTGCCTTTCCAATCCATTGTGTGTGTTACACGAATGTCTCTGTCAGGACTGGTCACATCTCAAGTCCCGATAGATAATACAGATTCAGGGAATGGAGTCTGTATCCTTCTGACAGACTGGAATATGCCAGATGTGGCCTGACCTACCTCTCTGCCCTACGTTGCTCCCCATTTTCTCTTCCTTCCAGGCAAGTCACCCCATTCCTGGTTTTCCACACCTCGACCCTTTGCTCACATCACTCCTTCCTGCCTTTTGCCCCTCTTTCTTCCCCTATTACCAGTCCTCTTCAATGCTAAGGCTGGAACCCCAACACCTCACATACTAGACATTTCTGTTCTCCTGCTGAGCCACACCCCCAGAAATCCCTGAGCACTTTCTTTACCTCCAGTCCCTGACCACCTCTCCAATAAGACAACATCTCTTTCCTGCTTGAGGCCAGATGTATCACCCCAAAATGAAATCCTTTCTTCTCCTACCTCCAGAGCAGCACTGAGCCCCCACCTACTCTGTTGGAGCCTCCATGCCAATAAATACCCATAAGCCATTGCTGCATGTACCTATCGATCCTCGATACTATTGGAGCCTTAATGTCCCTTAGCGTCTGGGACCTTGTCTTACTTTCCAGTCTTGACTGTCTCACCCTCAGGAGACATTGCTAATCAATTATCTGATAAGTCTGAGCTCACCATAGGTGCTTAATAAAATATCTGGAGAATGGATGGATCAACAATTAGGGAACTGAGCGCGACATTGACTAAGTGATTTGCTTAAGGTCCCACAGTATGTCCTCACTTACACTGAGGGTCATTAGCACAAGGTTCCCGCAGCGCCGTGGTTAGGTGGTGTCAGAGGCGTCTTTTGTAGAGTGTGCTGTACCCTGTATACTGCTCAGATCCGGGACCACATTGTTTACTGCCTTCAAAAATCACTACTGGGGGCTGGAGAGATGGCTCAGGGGTTAAGACTCTGTCTCACAAGCAGAAGGTCCTGAGTTCAGATCCCAGGTCCCACACAAAAACTCCAGGCGAAACAGCATGGTGGCAGCCTACACTTCTGGCCCTGGCAGGCGGAGCCTGGAAAATCCCAGAGTGAAGCAAGAAGGAGGTAGAAGCAATCCAGGAGGATTCCCAAAGTCACCCTTGGTCCTCCACAGGGACACACAGTGCCCTCTCCCTCTCTCTCTCTCTCTCTCTCTCTCTCTCTCTCTCTCTCACACACACACACACACACACACACATACACACACACACACAATAAGTCAATAAAAAATTTTAAAAATTTAAAAATCACTACTAGGAAACAGCAAGGACCAAAAGAAACAGGGGTGCACAGTTACAGGATGACCCGCGACTCTCAGTCACCACTGAGTTTGCTCACAAACCAACAGGATGACTGCATTGTGGGAAGGAAATCCTCTGCCTGCAGAGAACTGGGAGTGCTAGAAATCTGGGGAGGCCGCAAGAGAAGGGACTGTTGCAGGCGGGGGGGGGGGCAGGGGAAGGGATGAGAGATCAAGTTCTCTTAGTGAACCTGTTTCTAACTTGCAATACCCTTTGTTCCTGGTCTGAGTATCTTCCTCTGAAAGACTGAGGGATTTGACCTGCCTTGGCTAGTGAAAACACATAAATGAGTCCACTGTATGTTTCCTGACTCACAGCTGACATTGTTAGTCGATTACCAAGCTCGTCCTTGCCCTTGGAGTCCCTCTAGAAGTTTATGAGCTCTCATGTCTTCCACTGAAACCCATTTGCCCCTATGGCTCTTCTAGCTCTGGCCTTACACCATAGGTGGAGACACCTTCCTCTGGTCTTCAGGAGTCTCTGGCTAGATGCAAATGACTGTGGGAGTTTAACACTTCAAGGTCCTGTCAGCTTTAATCAGCAGCTGAACTCTCAGGGCTGATCCTGCCAAGTCCACCGGGAGCCGTTGGAGAGAGGAGCAGGAGAGGAGGTGTTGGAGGGAAAGGAGGGGTCTAGCGGCATCTGGATTCAGGTAGAGCACCTTTCACGGGCAAGCATGTTCAGGGCGCTTTGTGGAAGAAATGTTATAGAAGACCATGGCACGTGCCCGTGGGCGCACACAGCCTCAAGCCACAGCCAGAGCCCGAGGGCCGTGTGCCCACCAACTCCAGCAGATGGAATAGAAACTCAATGGTATAAGCAACATGTCTGCGGGCCACGCCTGGCACGAGGCAGTCTCTCCAGGAAGGTTCGAGGGGATGAGTGAAGAGGAGACGGTGGGACACTGAGCTCCTCGCCAGCATGTGGCTCTTGTTTGCAGGGAGGGGGGCTCCCTCTGCCTCACAGATGTTTCCAAGTGACACTGAGTTGCCCTAACTTTTAATGTCCCGAACACACACACAATTATCTACTCTCCCTTAAACTTGGATCCCACTTCCTGTGGTTTTGTGGTGTGGAGCACGGTCGATATGTGTGTTTCTGAAGCAGATCTAAGCCAGGTGTAGACAGGAATGCGTTCATCTTCTTAGGACCAACGTGGGAATCTAAAACTCCTTCTGGATTCACATCCTCTGTGAGAGTTGGGGTTCCAAACCCAAGTACCCTAGCTCCCAGTCGTAGTAGCCAATCCTCCTGTTGGAACATTGACCATAAAAGGTCAGTTGGCACCAAGGGGGGCCAAACACATGTGGAAACTCTAAACACATGTATTCATTATGAGAGAGAACAGTGTGTTTTTATTTTTATTTCCAACTGGGACTAAGGAAGATTACTGAATCCACATGTATTGTTTCTCTCTGTCTCTCTGTCTCTTGTCTCTCTCTCTTTCTCTGTCTCTGCACATGTATATATCGCTCTGTCTGTGTCTATGTCTGTCTGTCTGTCGGTCTGTCTGTCAGTCTGTCCATCTGTGTGTTTATGTGGGCTGCCTGGCTCTCTGTCCATATTTCAACACAGGGCTACTTGGATCAAAACCCCTTCTGGGAGCAAGCATGCCTTATTTGACTTAGCAGATGTGACCTGGGCACCCACTGTGAGCAAGGCCTCTTGGCCAGCCAGGGAATTCAGAGGGTACTTTGGCCAAAGGCAAAGTCCTTCCTCTTCCTGCTCCACTCCTAGCCAAGGAAGAAAGATGAATTCAATTGCTTAACTCCAGGCTTCTGGAATCAGAATCTCTAGATGGCAGCCATTTTGAGTTCAGCACCCAGGGGATGGGTGGCATCCTCTCAGGGCTGGCATCGGTCCTGTTTGCATTTCCCAGAGGGAGAAGCCTGTTCTTCTAGGGTATCGACGACCTTCGCTTGGCCTGTCCCCAGCACCATCCCTGCGGGTACACAGAAGTGAATCAGACAAAGTCCCCAGAAGAGAACCACAAGGTCTCCAAGGCTCCATTGTTTTGGCCCAGAGCTGATAAAGAGGAGGAAAAGGAACCCTTATGGATACAGGGCCTGGGCCCCACCGTTCCAGAGCCCCAGGACAAATGCCATGCGTCATTCCTGGGGACCAACATGACTCAACTCGAGGCAGCTGGACACGCTGGGAACATGACACTGTGCCCAGAATCTGCTGACCGAGAAGTCAGTGGGAACTAGGACCCTTCCCTAGCTCAGCTCTGCCAGGACTCGCAATGAGGCTTTAGATCCTTTGCAAACACAAACCCCACTTTCTGTAATTTTTTTTTTTGAGACAGAGAGACAGAAACAAAGACAGTGTGTGTGTGTGTGCGCGCACACACACACATAAATGTTGGCACATACGTGCCGTTGTGTCTATGTGGAGGCCAGAGAACAACTTCAAGTGTCAGTTTTTCCTTCCACCTGGTGAGAGACAGAGGGTCCCGTTCTCTGCCGATTATGCCATGCTGGCTAACCTGGGAGCTTCCGAGAAGTCTCCTGTCTGGAATTACAGACAGGCTTTCACGTATCAGTGTTAGTGGGTCTGTGAAGATCTGAACTCAGGTCTGCAGACTTGGATAGCAAGTGTTTTATCCACTGAGTCATCTTTTCCGTACCCCACTTCCCATGGTTTACAGTTGACCTACAAGACTCTGCTCCTCACCTCCACAATGAGAAAGAGAGAGAGGACATAGGAGAGTCGCCCCATGCAGCTGCGACACCCTATTTTTAATGTCACTCCTCTTTCTCACTGCACACCCACCCAATCACCTCCACTGAGATGATGGTACCCATCCATTTGCCCATTGCCAGGCGCTGAGCTACTGATGCCCTGGTTGACATGACAGGTTTGTAAACCCCTCCCCTGGTCCCAGGGCCATGACAATTGGGTTTCCGAATTGAAGGAACCTAGTTAGAGGCAGGAGAACCAGACACAGCATCCCCTTCCCTGTAGATAGATGCTTTGTCTTTGTCTCCTTAAGAGGATCACGGGAAGAGAGTCTCTGTGTCTTGGAACTTCCTGTCCCAGCCCTTCCCTGGGCACGGGTGAGTTGTGTCTTTTCCTCCAGTAGGGCTCACTGAGCAGGCGGGATGGGGTGCCATCCAAAGGAACCCAGTTTCTCTCTGTGTCTCTCCTTCTCTCTCCTTCCCTTCCTCCTTCCCTCCAACTCTCCAGAGTTTGGGGTTTTGCTAAAGCTCCATTTCCCTTGGCTTGAGTATGTTAGAAAAAAAGAGATGGTAGAAGTCTGTTGAAAGAGTTTTATTAGAACAGAGAAGTTGGTGGCTATGGTGAGGAGCCACGGACACCCTAATTTTGGCCTTAAAGTGGGAGAGCTTAGAACAGAAACAACAGCGATAACCGCCCAGAGCCATAGACACAGCAAGACTGAGGGCCCAGAAAGCCCCCAGGATGAAAGGAGCACCTACCTTTATAGCTTTTTCCAGAGTGGCAGGAAGTTTCCCATCATGGGCCAGGGGTCAGGGAAGTACCGACCTGGACAATGGGAGCTGTCAGAAGCTACCAGAAGTGCTGATTTGGGAGGGGGCAGGTGGAAGGACGGTTTCTATGCGAACACTGCAAGAGATTGAGATCTAACAGAGCGTAGTGTACACGAAGCCACAGGTTTGATCCTTAGCATGGCACAATAAATAAAACTCACTGGCCTGTTTATCTTGCTCAGGTTGGACACATGGTCTGGCTATGATCTTGCACATAACTTCCATGTGAGTAATGGGGCCATGTTTGTGCAGAGTGTATTTAGATAAGAAAAGCGACCTCAGCCTCCCGGGGAGGGGCTTCACGGTCTCAGAAAGAGCAAGGCACCAGTTAGTTATTAATTACCATCTGGGCAAAAGGCCGAGTTCGCAAGCCACACACCAGCGGTGTGGGCACGAAGCCAGATTCGAAGGTCTAGATTCAACTCTCTCATCCCACCTGCAGGTCCTGTGACCTCAAGCTGCCCTCGCTCCCCGAGCCTCAGCCTTCTGCTCTGTGAAGTGGGAAGAATTGTTTTTCCCCTGAGAACATGGGAGGCTCTTGGCCCACTGAGGAAGGTGGGAGCCGAGACACAAGTGTGGTGGGTGAACTGTAAACACACACACACACACACACACACACACACACACACGCACACACACGAGATGACTACGGTGCTGAGGTATTAAACAGACTGCACTCCCAGTAGGCTGTGCACCAGTGTGCATTGAGCCCCTGGCCGCAAGCACTGAAAGAAGAGTCCAGCCAGGAAAAGAAAAGGGCCAGACCCGCAGGAAGAACCTCAACAGCGGGCCTAGCCGGGCTGAAGGGGGAATCATGCGTCTTCTGGTTTCTTCTTTTTCCTGTAACACTTGCAGAACAAAGCCTTCTCACTCGGTGACTTATTTTGAAAAGAAAATGGTTCTTGGGGCTGGGGAGATGACTCGGCGGATAAAGCACTTGTTCCACAAGCTTGAAGACCAGAGTTCGGATCCCTAGCCTCCATGTTTAATAAGATAAAATCATGTCTGGCAGGTGCTTGTTGCAAAAACAGTTAATTCTGCCGGTGGTAAGGGACTCCAAGGTGAGCTGGCCAACAGGCTGGCCGATCGGACAGCTCATGCCTCTATGTGGACATGTATGTGCATACACACACGTGCACACATGCATGCAAACAAGCATACATACCTGCACGCCCTCTGAACACACATTGCTTTTGTTTCAATTTTGTTAAGCAGGACCCGGTTTTTTGTTTTTTTTTTCTTACAAAGAGTTAAACTAGAGCCCCAAGTTATGAAGCATGAAAGCAACTCTGGTTGAAACAGGTCTGGGTCCAGAGCCGCACCCCACCTTGCCTATTGGTCTCCCTAAACCCACTTCTTGGCAGCCCCCAAAGTGCCGGCTTTGAGTGTTGGATTTCTACAGCATCTCAACTGCCACCTTGTCTGTGAGGTATGTACCCCAAAACATGGGGCTATGGGTATTCAAAGAAGACACAAGCATGACGGACTCTAAGAACAACCCAAATGTCGTCTTTGGGAGACAGGGTGACTTCACAGTGACATATGTGTTCAGTGCAGGTCTGACGTGAAGGTGACTGTGTGGCAGCTACATGCAGCAAGCAAGGTGACACTATACCATGAAGATGGGGGAGCAAGAGGCAGGCCGACTATGTGATTGGCATGACGTCTAAATGTATATAGACATAGTGTAGGTGATGTGTGGGGACTTGTGTGTGAGAAATACTAAAGCTTCAACAGCTTGCAAGATGGCTCAGGGGTTAAAGCCTTTGTCTGGCAAGCAGAAGGACCTGAGTTTGGATCCTCAGATCTCACATGAAAATGCCAGGCAGAAATGGCAACAGTCTGCACTTCTGGTCCTGGAAGACTAGCAAATCTAAAAGCAAAGCAATAAGGAAGTAGATCAATCCAGAACAATTCTCAGTGTTACCCTTGGGCCTCCACAAGCACACACATTCAAATGCCCTCTTACATACACACACAACACACACACACACACACACACACACACACAGAGTCAAATGCCCTCTTACATACACACACACAACACACACACACACACACACTCACACACACACACACACACACACAGAGAGAGAGAGAAATAATAAATAAAGAAGAAATCCTAAGAGAATATGTATAGTTTGGGGGAGGACAAGATTTTTTTTTTAAAGTCCACACAAATAAGCAAGCAAACTAACAAACCAAAAAAAAAAAAAAAAAAAACCCAGAAACTACAAAAAAGATCAGTAGAGCGGACTGTGTTGGAACTAAGAATTGGTTTGTGGCAAGAGAGAATGAGGATATATTTTTAAAAATAAAATTGAATGAAAAAGGTATTCCCCAGAGCTGATGCCGGTGTCTGTCATCCTTGTGTGCTTACAGGAAATGCAAGAGAAACATCTGAGAATCCCCAGAAGCCAAAAGCAGCCAGCCAGACTTAGGCAGTGGAGAAAAGACCTGCTCACAAGACGAACAAAGAAACCCCAAAATCCACCAAGATGGAGACATGGGTACCAACTCCTGAAAGTTGCCCTCTGACCTCCTGCTGTGATGGGAATGTGCATGCATGTGCCTGCTGCACGAACACAAACTCATACATGTCCACAAAAATGATACCTGCAAGACACATATCTCCAGAGTGTGTCCAAATTGCATAATAAATTCCTTTAAAGGAATAAAAATCACTTTTTTTCAAAAACAAAATCAAATTTGATTGGCATTTTTTTGCAGGAGGCCTTTTATACGCTGGTCCCAGGGCTGCTAAGCATATGAAAAAGTGTTTGACAACATCACCCAGCCAGAAAATGCCAGGTGAAGCACAGTACCCACGCCACTGCCCGCCCCTGTGAAGGCTGACATTTAAAGGAGCGCAGCATGGTATCCCCGTCGCATCGCCAGAGAGAACACAAAATGGCTTGACCCCCTTCTACTACTGGCAGCATGGAAGCTCTGCCCAGAAACTCTGTGCCTGGCAAAAGTCAAAGGAAGGGGAGAGATTGGGAGCTTGGGAGTGGGTCAGTTGGTTAAGTGCCACACAAGTATGAGAACCTGAGTTCCACCCCCAGAACCCACATTAAAAAGCAAAAAACTAGGCTTGTGGTGCACGTTTATAATCCCAGCACTGGAGAGCAGAGACAGGCAGGTTCTGGGGCTTTCTGGGGCTTTCTGGACAGCCAGTCTAGCTTACCTAGACTGGTGAGCTAGACCAGTAAGAAGCTCCACTTTATTTTTTTTTTTTAATTTTGTGTGTGTGTGTGTGTGTGTGTGTGTGTGTGTGTGTGTGTGTGGTATCAAAGGACACTATGTGTCTCTGTGGAGTCCCAAGAGTGACTTTGGGAATCATCCTGGATTTCTTCTACCTCCTTTTTATTTCACTCTGGGATTTCCCAGGCTCCACCCACCAGAGCCACTACTCTTTCCACCTGGTGTTTTTCGCATGGGACCCGGGATCAGAACTCAGGACCTTCTGCTTTCGAAGCAGAGTCTTAACCTCTGAGCCATGTCTTTAGGCCAAACTCTACTTTAAAAAGAAGGTGGATGACTCTTGAAGAAAAAGTATTCAGTGGGGCTGGAAAGGTGGCTCAGGGGTTAAGCCTCTGCCTTGCAGGCGGAAGGTCCTGAGTTTCGATCCTAGACCCCACGTATAGACGCCAGGCGGAAACAGGAGCGGCCTGCGTTTCTGGTCCTGGTAGGGCGGAGCCTGTGAATCCCGGGGCAGAGTAAACAAGGAGAAGGTGGAGGCATCTATGGTGGTTCCCGAATTTGTCCATGGTTATACACACACACACACACACACACACACACACACACACACACACACACACGCATACACGCACAACTGAATAAATAATAAATAATAATAAAATTTTTAAAAATCACTCTTTAAAAAAAACAGAAAGAAAAAGTATTCAAGGTTGCTATCTGGCTTCTGCATGTTCAGGCATGCGTGCATGCACAAACACACGTGTGCAGGTGCATACCACATGGATGTGAAAGTTGTTGAGTTCACAGTAAACGCTGCCTTCAGGAGATCGTGCTGCCTTGGAGAAGGAGAAAGGCCTTTGATGAAGACGACCCGGAGGCTCACAGAGCAGGTAGACTTTCAGCTTGACCTTAAAGAGTCCAGACTGGGCCAGTGAGATAGCTCAGCAGGCAAGGACGCCTGCTCACAAACTTAGCGGCCTGAGTTCGATCCCCAGAAGCCTGCATGGCGGAAGGAGAGAACTGACTTCTAGAAGTTGTTCTCTGACCTCCACCCGTGCACCATGGCATGCTGCCTTCATGTGCCCCGCCCCTGTGTGACACATAAAAAATTAAAAATTCAGAAAGAGGCCAACAGTGAGAGAGCGCCCATGTGCTGGGGGCGGGTGGGGAGGGTGCTTGGGTGTAGAGGGTCATGTCAGGCCAGGGAAAAGGGGAAAGAATACCAAAAGTCCGGTGGAAAAGGTTGACTTGACTCTGGAAGTACCAGTTCAAATTCTATCCCTGCTACCAACCAGCCTGGTAACCTGGCAGAGAGTCACTCTACCTCTCTGGCCTCTCACTTTGAAAAATAGGAATTGCTTTGAAAGCGAGCATTGAATCTGCCTTGTGTGGTGGCTAGAATAAAAGATCCGACATGCAAGGAGAGAAGGGAAGGAGGGGAGAGAAGGGAAGGAGGAGAGAGGGGGGAGACAGAGACAGAGAGACAGAGACAGAGACAGAGACCCAGAGAGGAAGCAGGAAAATAGGTGGAGGTCAGAGGATGTTTTTTGAAGTCAGCTCTTTCCTCCCATGGCATAGGCTCTGGGACTGAACTCAGGTCACCACGTTTGCATGCAGGCACCTTGCCAGCTGAGCCACCTTGCCACCCCACGGGGACTCTGAGTACAGAGCCAGCGAGTACTTACCATCTCCATCCCAGCTGACGCCCCCCACATCCCAGCATAATATAGCAGGTGTTCCAAATCTCTACAATGTAAAGCAAAGGCTAGGCATCCGTGTGAACAAGCTAAGACACTGTGAAAAGGACGCCCAGGGTAACAAAGACTAGACATACCGTGGGAGGAATTCTTTGAGGAAAAAATCACAGGTGTCATACAGGGTCCCTGGACACACAGTAGAAGGGAAGTGGTGCTTCAGAAAGTTTGCTGTGTGACCTCAGAGTTTGGGGGACACAAGGACCATGTGGCACATGCCCGGGAAACCTGAATGGAGAAGCTGCTTAGACAGGCTCTAGCAGAAAACTGTGTTGCGGTCCCATGAGGGCTGGCTGGCCGGGATCTCTGCAGCTGACAGGGAAAGAGACTTCAGCAAAGCACTGGACTCTATAAGCCCAGGGGACCCCTGGGTGCATGTCGAGACAGCTGGAGTCTGGCCTGTAGTGTCCTTCATGCCATGGAAGGCACTACTCCCCGGGGATGAGGAGAAGGGGAAGGGGGGAGGGCAGGGAAACCCTGCTCCAAACCCAAGAAACACTTCTGTCTCTTGGGAGTCCTTGTGGAGGCGACAAGGGGGAAGAGGAAGAAGAGGAAGAAGGGGAAGAGGAAGAGGAAGAGGAGGAAGAGGAAAAGGAAGAAGAGGAAGAAGGGGAAGAGGAGGAGGAAGAAGGAAGAAGAAAAGGAAGAAGAAGAAGAAGAGAACTCAGCAGAAAGTCGCTTCAACCTCAGAATGAACACTGTCCCCGTCGCCCCCCAGTCTGCTGACGGTTCCTGCCCGGAGCTCCAGGCGACCCTGAGGATACAGCAGCTCTGTGACTCCCAGGGCTGTCAGAAGCCTCGACCTCACATCCTTGCCTGCCAGGTGTATCTGTATCTGGCCCGAATGCTCAGGGAGTGGGGGTAGACACACGACGGACCCCCAGGTAGAGCTAGGACAGGTCATTACTGCTGGCCTCTCCCTGTTTTGGAAAGGCAAAGTCAGGACCTTGTTCAAAATCAGATGTGCAGAGGAAATCTCCTAATCCAGGAGGCTTGAAAAGGGGGGATGGGCAAGCAAATGTGAGGGAGGAAAGTGCCACTAATGAGCACTTACTGTATACCAGACCTCCGTCCCGAGTGTTTTGTGGGAGGTGAGATCCCTTTTTTATTTTTCATGTATGTGTGTATGGGATACATGCAAGCATGTGTGCGCACGTGTGCTGCGTGTAGGTGGGTGTACAGGCATGTGCTGGTGTATCTATAAGGATGCACTTGAGCGTGCGTGTCTGCGAGGAGCCAAGGGTGACATTGAGAACCATCCTGGGTTATTCTTCCACTTTATTGTTTGCTCGGGGCTTTCCCCGGCTCTCCCTTTCGGGGCCAGAATTGCACCTCCACATCTGCCAGGCATTTTTACATGGGAGCTGGAGATCTGAGCTCAGGTTCCTGTGCTTGCAAGGTGAAGGTTTAAACCACAGAGCCATCTCCGCAGTCCATGAGCTGAGATTCCTAAGAACAATCATGTGGAGTACATACTGTCACACCCTTCGTCATTCCCTGTGTCCATATAGGAGGAAGATGTCCAGGACTGCGTAGCCCAGGCTGGCCTTGCCTGGTTGTGTCCTGAGGATAACCTTGAACTCCTGATCCTCCTTCCTCTACCATCAGAGCGCTGGAGTGATAGGTGTGCACTTCCACACCTGGTTTATGCAGTGCTGGGGGGTCCTGCATGCTGGGCAAGTGCTGTGAATAACAACCAAGTCTCAACACCCCCACTCCCAAATGGTTTGCTCTGGCACGCGTGGCTGGTGTGCACTAGTGTTGAGAAAAGGAGGGGGCGGGGGGGCTTCATTTCATCACTCAGGAGCTATGTGCCCATAGAAGCTATTTTTCTGCTTGGGGGATCCTCGCCTACAGGAGATAAAAATAGCGCCTCCTCTTCTGTGCTGTGTAGGTAACACATGGCCAAGCATTGGAGAAGCAGCTCCGTATGCTCTATGTGGTCAGTCATGATTATTTCTGATAGCGCTCGTATCATCCTAGTGAGAGACAGGACAGGAGCTGTGGTTACCTCCATGGGAGCCGATGGTTAGGGCTCTGAAGCTCAAGGTGACCATATGTGGTCACCGAGGTTGTTCCAGCGTATGGCCCGTGGGCAGCCCCGTGGCATGCCAACTCCCTCCAGGGCTCCCCCCGCCCACTTCTGGAGTACTGGCCTAGGTTTCTGAGCACGTCTACCACGCATGCCCCTCCCAGCATGCACTTGGGAGGACTGAGCTGCGTGCAAAGGCTGGGCTGGCTGAGTGGGTGGCTGGCTGCTTCTCTGTGCTTTGTGCTCTGGGAGCGGTTTGCAGGGGCGGGAAGAGGTGGCTGCTTCGAATAGACGCAAAGGACAGAAGCTCTGCAGGCAAAAGTCTTCCCCACGCGATCTTTCCAGCTCTGCTCTGCGCTGTGGGCTCCTCTGTCTTCAGTCACGTCCTTTCTGCCTTTGCAGGCGAGGCGAGCTCTTTTCTAAGCTCCTTCCCACTGGGTCCTGAGAAGGACCCACTTTTTTTTCCCTTCTGTCCAACGCACAAGTGTCCACTCCACTCACACTGCGGTGGGCGTTCCCTGGGTGAGGCTGGGGAAACCCCTCCCTGCACAACCTGGAGCCCAGATGAGTCTACATCTGGGTAACTGGACAATCATTGGCTCGGCCGCCAGGCCCAGTAGCGAATCCACCAGGCAGAGCGGAACCCGGCTCATTCAGAGGAAAAATAAGCTGTCAAATCAATTACGACAGCAGAAGCAATTAGGGCGTCCGCAGAGGAAGAGAGATTCAGTGTTTAACTCCACCGTCTTTCCGCTCTGTGAGACTAAAGCAAAGGCCTGTTATATAACTGGTATTTTTCTCCCTGGCTCCTGTTTGGTAGAAAGAGCAGCAGCTAAATTCCCTTTCCCCTCAAAGTGAAAGAAAAAAGACAAAGAAAGAGCAAGAAGATGGTCTCTGCACTTCCCATGGGACAGAGAGTCTGGGTTTATTGTTATGAATATTATGGGAAATTAGATGTGAAAACTACGTGACCTTAGATCACTTTTCTTCTCAAGGAAGGCATGCCAAGGGTGGACCGGTCATCTCTAAGAGCCAGCCTTATTTACACCTTTTGGCTTTCCAACTTTGATTCTAACCTAAGACCCCTCTTAGCCACTGTGGTAGGGTTGGGGGGGGATGCTTGTTTATATTATAGTTGATTCACCCCACTGTTCCTCAGGCAGCGTGTGTGTATACAACAGGTGTTCTATAAATGCTTGCCGAATTGAATTAACCGGTTCAGCCTCTGTGGTAACATTTCCCATCTTCGGGATGCTTGCTGGGCGCTGGGAGGTGGGCGGCTGTGTGGCAGGAAGGAGGCCCTGCATTTACAGGGACTGGTGTGTCTCTGACAGTGTGTGGCAGAAGAAGAAAGGGAGGGAGAAGAAGGAGGGAGGGAGAGAGGAGAGGGAGGGAGGGTGAGAAGGAGGAAAGAAGAGAAGAAGGAATGAGGGAAGGAAGAAGGAAGGAGGGAGGGAAGGAGGAGGAAGGAGGAAGGAGGGAAGGAGAGAGGGGGGAAGGAGGAAGGGAAAGAGGGAAGGAAGGAAGGAGGGAGGGAGAGAGGGGAGGAAGGGAGGAAGGAAGGAAGTAGGGGAGGAGAAAGGAGGGAGGGAGAGAGGGAGAGAAGGAGGAAGGAAGGAAGGAGGAAGGGTTTATTTGGCCTCACAGCTTGAGGGGATGGTCCACCAGGGCAGGGAAGTCACAGGGGCAGAAGTGTGAGGCAGCTCATGGCGTCCACAGTCGAGAAGCAGAGAGAGATGAATGCTGGTACTTGCTTGCTTGCTCTTTTTATTCAGTCTGGGACTCCAGCTCATGGCATGGTGCCCCCCCCCAATTAGGATGGCTCTTTCTACCTCGATTAACACAATCTAGGACGTCCCTCACAAACATATCCAGAGACTTTTTGTTGCAGTTCGCCTGCCTGTTGCTGATAAAATCACCAGCAAGCAGCTTAAGGAGACAAGGTTTATTTTCTCTTACGACTCCTGGTTATAGTTGTTTTGTGCATCTTAACAGGAGAGCTCACACCAACACCGGGGCTCAGGGAACTGCCACACCATCTCCACTTAACATCCACATAAGAGAGAGGTTGAGAGAGGGACGATCCTTACTTGCCAGACCAGCATGTCTGGCCAAGTGTACACAATCCTGCCCACTTTCTCAAACAGTTCCCTTCATTTTATTCACCTGTTCAGGGACTAGTCCCACCCACCACAGGCCGGGCCTTCCCCATTCACTAGACAATCTCCTGCAGGTTCGCTCTAGACTTAACTCAACTATAATTCTCTACAAATGTGCCCAGAGCTCAAATCCTCAACCATCAAGGTGACACCTGTGCCTAACTATGAGAGAGAGATCATCCACATAAAGCAATGCAGGCACTCTGGAGGGAGCAAAATACGGGGTGAGTCTCGAAAGACACTTAGAATTCCAGTCATTCGAATGCAAGACACTCTGGGCTGTGTACTGAAGGTGGAGAGGGAGTAAGCTTGGCAGGGAAGAGGCATCTGTGTTGGGAAGCAAAACGATAGCAATTAGTAATAATAAATGCAGCATCTCAAGGCAGCCTGAGAGCAGCTTTGGAGACCGGGTGATGTGGGCGAGCTGCAATTCCCATACCACAGGAGAGAGGAAGGTAGAGTCTCAGAGAATACCTTCTCCTTTGTCAGCACATGAATTTTGCCACCCTAAGTAGCTAGATATAAACGTCTGTCGGCCGTGCAGGGCCAGAAGACAAGAATCTTGGGGAGGAAGGACGGCTGACGTCCATCCTGGAGGAAGCAAATCTAACCAAGTTTACTGTTCAGGATTGGAGGAGGAGACTGCAAGTTCAGATGTTCTGTTGGCACAGATACTGTCAATGCCTTGCCTCGGCTTTTTAGTACAAGGCCATGTGCATGATCCTGTCTCCCTAAGCCACCATCAGAATGGCCCGCTGAGTGCCACACCTTCAATGGCCTCCTTCCTAGCTCTGGGTTTCCCCTCTGTTGACCTGAGTGCCACACCTTCAATGGCCTCCTTCCTAGCTCTGGGTTTTCCCTCTGTTGACAGCTGGCCCACACCTTCAATGGCCTCCTTCCTAGCTCTGGGTTTCCCCTCTGTTGACCTGAGTGCCACACCTTCAATGGCCTCCTTCCTAGCTCTGGGTTTTCCCTCTGTTGACAGCTGGCCCACACCTTCAATGACTTCCTTCCTAGCTCTGGGTTTCCCCTCTGTTGATTGCTGGCCCACACCTTCAATGGCCTCCTTCCTAGCTCTGGGTTTCCCCTCTGTTGACCTGAGTGCCACACCTTCGATGGCTTCCTTCCTAGCTCTGGGTTTCCCCTCTGTTGACCTTCTGGGTGCCACACCTTCAATGGCCTCCTTTCCATCACTACCTCATTTCCACACACTCAGTCCAAGTTTCTAGGAAACTCCTCCCAAACCAACAACTTCAACTCGAATCCCTGCTTCCAGGCCGCCCTCTGGAGAAACTCCCAACAAAGATAGTTAATGAACCTTTCTCAAGGTATGGCTGAAGAAGCTGAGGCCCAGAGAGTCTGAGACTGCTCCTGGTCACCAACGCTGGCCATTTCCTAGTCGCGCCCAAGCCTCCAAGCCCAGCTCTGTCTCGGGGGCTTAGATCAGCTCTCCTTCCCTCCCTCCACCCCACTGAGGCACAGCCAAGTCAGATCGGAAATGATTCTTGCTCCCCCCAGTTTGAAAAGAAAACAAGGGGCAGAGTGAGACCTGGCCCCTATGTGGCCCTTGCTATCTTGGAAGACACACTTCTGTCTCCATGGTAACCAGTGCGGGAGTCATTTATCCCGTGTCAGCAAAACACCCAGGGCCTTTGAGTCCAGCTGCTCTGGCCGAAATGACATGTTTGCCAAATGGAGTTATCAGTCCCTCCGTTGAAAGAAGGGAGAGTGGCTTGGTTTTGTTTTTTCTTCTTGGAGAAAGGGCTACGAAGTTTAGGTCTCTCACCCTCAACATCGCCCACTGGAACCATTTTAAGGGGCCAGAGAAATGTCACATAAACATAGCAACTTGAGAGTGAGGTTTACAAGGACAGAGTATATTCTTTCAAAAGCACGTCGGTCTTATCAAGAGTGAGTTGTTAGTGGTCTGGTGGAAGGAATCCTAGGGGGAGATCACTAAGGAACAAAGACATCTTCTGTCTCTGTAATAACTCAAGGGCAGCCTGACATCTTTGCCAGTCCAGGGAACAAAGGTACTGTGAACTCTGGGAAAGAAAACTGTTCTCTCTCTCTTCCTCTCTCTAAGAAAGAGGATAGGGACACATGACCCTGGAAAAGTGTGAGGGGCCAGGCTCTGACAACACGCCCCCACGACACGAGGGGCTAACAACCTTCAGACTCGCGATTCACCACTCAGACCACAGACCTCGAAGGACCATGAGACAGGAAGTCGGCCATTGAAGGTCTGTGCACCACTCTGTTCTCATCCTGCCTTGGAGTGTGTGAAGGCTAAATGAGTCCATTCATTTGTTCACTAATTGCAAGTCGGATCTTCATCCATCCATCCATTCATTCATTCCATCAGGGGGCTCAGCAATCTTACTGTCTTATTGGAGAAATGTCGTAGATAAAGGGGTGTGCTAGATGGGTCACACCAATAGCCCAGACTTGATCCTAAGTATTCGGAAGTATTTCCCCCAGCCTGAGGAAGGAAGGTGAAGTATTCCATGGTTTTCCCATTTGAGGAGGAATGAATCTAAGCAGGGATGGGTTCAGGAAGTGTGGCTGTGTGTGTGGAATGAGGTTGCTAGAGACAAGTCAAAGAGGTCATGCAAAAGCCTAAAGGTAACAGGAAGCCGCTGACAGTGAAAGATGCCCTTGGGACACAAAACTTAGTTACCTACTTACCCCAGAGGGTAGTAATTAACATTCTCGATGTGGTATGGCTATAAAGAAGCAGTTAGAAAGTCATTCAAACAACCGGATCCTGGCCTGGGGTTGCGGAAAGAATAGGAGGGGTTAACCCTGATATCAAAGATGGCGCAAGGAGGCTGGAGAGATGGCTCAGCGGATAAAGCATTTGCCATGCAATAAAAGGACTAAAGTAGAGATCCGTGAATCCTCAGATGCCACAAAAAAATGCCAGGTGGGCATGGCAGTCCATCTATATTCCCAGGCTCAGAAAGTAGAGCTGGGACTCCCCGGAGCAAGCTGGCTGGACAGACGAGCTCTATGGGTGACCTCTGGGTAGGATTAGAGGTTGTCTCAAAAGGAAAAGGTAGAAGAGTGATTGAGGATGATTCCTCATGTTGACCTTGGACCTCCCTGCACATGTATAAAACACACACACAGGAAAGAGTCTCCAAACTATGTTCGTATATGTGTATGTGTGTAGTGTATTATGCATGAGTGCATATGCAGGAATATGTATGAATACGTTTGCACATATGCATACACATATGACACACGTCTGAAGGCCAGAGGTCAATGTCAGGGGTCTTCCTCAATCACTGCCAATCTTATTTTTTGAGACAGGATCTCACTGAACCTGACACCCACCTATGAACTAGGCTGGCAGGTTGAGGAGTTTGGGGTTCTGCCTGTCTCCGCCTCCCCAGGGCTGGAGTCACCAGCAGAGACCACTCCCCACTTCATCAGCTGAACCATCTCCCCTGTACCCAACTTCTCAGATTGCAAGGCTGGGCTCTGCCTGCTACAAACCAAGAGACCCAACACCTGCCCAAAGTCGGCACAAACCGCAGAATCAGACCAGCCATCGTTGGAGCCACTGGCTGAAGTTCTCCTGGGTTTGTCATGGTCAATCCCGGGGTGGGGATGGGGGGGGCCCTTGACGTTCTTGCAGCCTAGCCACCACACTTCTGCTTTGGGTAGGACCACAGCCTGCGGCCAGCTTAATAAATCTGCTTCCCAGCATCCTGGAGGGAAGAAAACTTCAAGGTGTGTTGCAATTATGAGCTTCTGGGCTTTCTTTCTCCCGCTTCTCTGAGACCAGACTTTGAACGCATATGTTTCTGTCGATGCTCAGTTAGGAAGAAAGCTCTGGGATCAGGGGAAGGGAGCTAGCAGAACGTTCTGGTAGCAGAAGGGTTCTGTACTAAAAATCTGTTTGTCCATGTCTTCCTTCTAGTTCCTGGCTGGTAAGGAATGTCTGAGGTGCTTTTCCTGTCTTCTGACAGTGACCAAATAATCCACGCTGTGGTTGCTGGATCGGTAGGTGTCAGCTTGATAATTGAAGGCTGAGCTCTGGGTACATCAATAAGAACTAGTAGACAAGGCAAGGCCTGAGCACACCTGTAGAAGACTGTCTGTCTGACTGACGTGAGAAGACCCAGCCCACGCGAGTGGAACCATTCCCTGGACAGGTGGATAAGACGGGCAAGCTGGTGGCAGTCTCGCTGACTCACGAGGGAGGTGTGTCCCTCTCTCGGCAGTTCTGTGGGTATGTGTGTCAGGTCTCTTGGTTCCTGGTGTTGGTCTGAGCCCACTGCCCAAGCTGGGCTAAGAACCGTCATGGAGAATCACGAGCCAGAATAAAACCCCTCATTCCCTTACACTTTTTGGTCATGAGTGTATCCGTCACATGCAGGCAAAACGCAACACATGCCAGAAGAACTTCTTGCAGGCCACGGGGGTAGAAGGCTGGGGAGGAGACAGCTGCTCCTCCGTCATCCCAGCCAGGGATGGAAAAGGAGAGGTCTTGGATCAGTCCCGCTGAGGGTCACCAGGCCAGTGAGGAGAAACTCACTCAACTGCATGGCCCCATCCTTTGCTGACCTTTGCCAAGACGAGAGAGATGTGGGGGGGAGGACTTGTTTTAAACGTCAACAGGATGCTCTGCTGTGTGTCCCTAGGCAGGTGGTGTTGGCTCTCTGAGTCTCGTTGTCTGATCTCTGGACAGGGAGGGGTGGACGGATGGGGTCTACGCAGCTGGAACGCTGGGACCACGACAAGGACTTCTGCTCCTTGGGGGAAGATGGAAGTGGAACCTAAGGAGAGTGGGACTGATCCTTGCTCTGCGGTGGAGCCTGGGAGGCAGAGGAAGTGGGCTTCGGGTTCTGGTAACCAAGGGTCTCTCCATGGTTGGTGGGAATGAGTCTGGACCCCACCATGGGAGACGCTCGCTGGGGCTGCTGTCGGGTGGGCAGCCTGGCCTCCCGGACTCCACCCAGGCTTGGATCTCTATGCCTTCCTCACTCCGCAGAGCCAGCAGGGTGTTTGTCGCATCAGAGGTGACATCTCCCTGCTTGTGTGACCCCTGGTCCTCATAGCGCAGTACCCCAGCATGCCAGAGCCCAGCTGGACCCTGGATGATCATCATCCCCAGGGACCAGTGTGGACCCAGCACCACACACACACACACACACACACAACACACACACACACAGTTCTTCCCACAGGGCCTGTGATGCACTCGCCAGCTGTGTGTCCTTGGATGAGTTACAAAACATCTCTGAACCCCAGCTGCACGGGAGCACAAGGAAATCATCTCGCGCCTCTGGGGGAGGGGTTAACTGAGCCAAATAGGACCCCAACAGTACTTCCTCCTACTGCCGAGAGTCTGGCATTACAAAGGGTCAATGCCAAATGCCGCTGAAGTCATGTGGATTTCTAGATGCTTCCACCCACCCCTCTAAACACCTGCACCCAACACACCCTATCTTTTGGAGCTGGGCCTCTTTCAAATCCACGCTGGCTCCCATCTCTTTGCTCACTCCTCCCCCAGACTCTGACCTTGAGACCCATCTCTTCTCACGAGGGGGCTGGGGAAGAGCTATCAGTCGGGACCCCGTCCCTTACGGGGAGTTGTGAGCTAGTCAGAAGGGTGGATCTCTCTCGATTACGTGGGGCTTTTAGTTCCTGCTCCCAGCTGCGGGACAATAGGACCATTTATAATACTGAAAGCAGAGCCAGAACATCTGGTTCAAATAACGCACCCCACTGCAGGAAAACATTACGGCGCACACGGCCGGTCTTCGCAGGAATGCGCCTCCCATCCCTCCATCCAGGGACCCTGGGAACCAAGAAAAAGCCCAGGGGCTTCACAGGGGCTGCAGTGGGTCTCTTATCTGTATGGCTGACTCCAAAGGGAGCCGATCTGAGTTGGTTAGTAACTGACTCGGGGACACACAGCCCAACAGAGAGACTTCGGGCCCCACTTCCAAGCTCACGTGCTGGGGTGAAGAATGAAGGTCGCATGCAGGTCTGATGTGGGAGGAGAGGGAGAGAGAGACCCTCCTACCAAGAGGTCAGATTTACTCTGGGACCCCTGCAGGCAGATGGCTTTTTACCCCTGCCACCAGTCCTGTTGTGGTAGCCACAGAGCCGTGGGAGTCGTGGGGTCTGCAGGTTAGGGGCTTAGACTAGGGGTGGCCAAACCAGGGTCAGTATACGAAAGGCAGTGAAGACGTGTTGGAGTGGGGCCAGAGTGTCCGGTGTCCATGCCCCGTAGAAATCCTGCTGCTGACTGATTGATCTGCAGGGGCACGGCCAAGTGGGGCCTGGGCACAGTCACATCAACCCTGTTGGTTCCCCTTGGGGGCGGAGCCTCTGGTGACCCTACAGCTCAGCTGCCTGCTGCCCAGTCCCCATGAGGATCTTCCCCGGGGCAAGCAAAGGCCTCTGTCCTTCAATATGCTCCCTTTCTCTGTCTTCCCTGCAGAGTACCTCCACTTTCCTGAAACCCCATAGCCAGCTCCCTAAAACCCCAGCAAGTAGAAGGTCTGGGAAAAGTCTGGTTTCCTCTTGCTGTCCTTACCTCTCCTGATCCCCTCTCTTTCCCCCCTTTCCCTCCAATATAGACCAAAGTCTTGAGGAACCTGGTGCCTGCATTTCACATCTCTGTGCTGTTCTTTTTAGACCTTTGGCGAGTTGTTTCACTCATATTCCCGGGAAAGACATTTGCTGAGAATCCACCAGCCTCTGTTTCCTCGCCGGACCCCTAGCAGTGAACCGAGCGCCAGCTCCACCCGTGAATGAACTCGCACTGCCGGTGGAGAGACGGGCGGTCAAGAGAAGAATTCACCTCTTCCTATGAGCGACCTGTGACAATGGTGCACTACTCCCTTGCCCCAGAGACCCCTACAAAATCATGCGCATCAAGAGATTCAAATCTGCGTGTTCACTTTAAGAACACCCGAGAACTGCCCAGGACATCAAAGGCATGCATATCCGGAAAGCCACCAAGTACTTGGAAGCACTTTACAGAAGCAACCTGTGCCGCGGCGGAGCTGGTAGGTGCGCCCAGGCTAAACAGTGGGGATGGACACGGGGTCGGTGACCCCAAAAGAGTGCCGAGTTTTTGCTGCACACGCTTAGAAATGCAGAGAGCAATGCTGAAATGAAGGGTTTGGATGCAGCTGCTCTGGCCATTGAACACCTCCAGGTGAATGAGGCCCCCCAAGATACACTGCTGAATTTATAGAGCTCAGGTCGATTAGCCCACACGTGAGCACCCCCTGCCACATCGAGATGATCCTCAAGGAAAAGGAACACATTGTTCCTAAGCCAGAAGAGAAGAAGGGGTTGCACAGAAGAAAAAGATATCCTGGAAAAAACTGAAGAAACAAAACTTATGGCCCGGGAATAAATTCAGCATATAATAAAAGAAACAGCAAACCATGACAAGATGAAGGAAGGGACCATGTGGCCAGGGAGGTGACCCAACGCGCTGAACAAAGTACAAAGGAAACAAGGACACGAAGTGGGTAGTTACCTGCTAAAGTTCCAGAAAGCAGGAGCAGAAAGTGCAAAGGTCCTGAGGTAGGAGTTCCAAGAACTGGAAGGGGCACGATAAAGGAGTGGACAGGTGGGCATCAGTAGAGAAGAAATGGAGGGCACGTATGGCATGACCCTGTCGTTCAGGTTAAGGGTTTTCAATCTGATTTTGAATGAGAAGGGAAGTCGATTGAAATGAGGGGGTAATGTGTATGCTCACAGCAGTGTGAAGGGTGGGCCCCCAGGAGAGTCAGGGAGACCCCACCCATGTAGATGGCTGGACCTGCTGATCGGCACATGGGTGGAAGTTGAATCTGTTTCAGGTTGGGCTGTAGGCGAGGAGACCGGGAGTTACAGAGGGCTGGAGGGTGAAATAAGCTCAGTGCGAAGAAGGAAGTACTGACAGTCCAGGGGCGGAGCAGGGAGGACAAGGGTTCCATTTCTAGCGTGTTCTGCCGGAGCCTTGCAGGCCACAGGGGGCTGGAGACAGGGGTGCAGAGTTTGGAGGGATGCTGAGTGGAAGAGAGATCCGGAACCGTCCTGGAGATGGTGTTTGAAGCTAGAAAGCATGAGCTGCCCTAGGCCTCAGATGCTATCAGCCAGCCCTCCCATACCCACGGGCACCTCTGACTCTTTATAACGGACACTCTATCAGGCATATCTATGGGCCACCCAAGATGGCTAAACCACAAAACGTGCTTCAAACACTATGAGATTCATTTCTGCCATTTTTTCCCCCTTGTAACTCCATCCTACCATCCTCAAGGGAGATCTTTATAGAGGACAGCGTCTGTCACAATGTCAAAAGGC